>CM062807.1:364801869-365424369 GCA_031772625.1 Pinus tabuliformis
TCTATGGATGAGATCTGCCGTGATGGGAATAGGCTCCTCCAGCAAAGCAGCTGTGTGATGACGAAAATAGTAATAGGTGTGCGGTGAAAGTGTGGAATCCACAGTAGATGAAGTAATCCGTCTTTCTCCACACCGCGCAACCATTTTCGTGGCTCTAATGTTGAGATTGGCCCCTTCGTGCTCTGCTTCATGAGGCTCTCCGTCTCTAAGTGTGGGAACTTCTCGCTGTCCGCGAGGTCCCAAACTTCAAACTTCATTGTGGGCATGCGACCCAAGTGCGAGCCCTCAAACATAATTCCATCGAGGAGGAGTGGGGTCTGGAGTGCACTCTTAGTAGCATCCAGGTCCTTTGGTATCTTAGTTTTCCATTTCCGCGGAGGGACGTACTCGGGCAATTTTGCTGCACAACGCACTGGCTGGATGTCCTCTTCCATGTCTTCTACTTCCTCTATCTCATCCATGAGAGCCTATAGGTCCTCCTCCTCTTCATATGTCTCAATGGTGACAGCCTTTCCTTTTCTTCCATTGAGAGTTTACCGAGCCACGAATTCCTCGGGGACATGCAAACTAGTCCCACTGCCTGGTTATCTTTCTTGGGCCTCGGCGTCCGAGGTGATTTCGGGATTTCCGGCACGACCCCAGTGTCTCCGAGAACATCATGTACCGTGGGGTTTTTCGCGGCGTCGGTGGTTCCTTTTGCAAAGCCCAGACCTCTCCTAGTAGCTGTCATCCTGTTTGAACTGTCTGTGGTCGTTCGCTAACTTCAGGGCTCAAATATTGCTCGACGCTCAACACTTTGTGCTTTAATCAACTGCTCAAATCTCAAGTGAACAAGTGTTGTCTTGTGGCTAGCCCCTGGAGTTTAATAGCACCTTTTGAATTCAAATTCGACCGTTCCCCCCAATTCTAGGCCATCAATGCTTTCTTGGGGTTAAATTGCCCCAAATCTTGCCCTTAATTCGTGTTTTAAATGCCAGCCACCAGCTCCCTTTTGCCTTAAATCATACATCTTGTCATGAATAGTGACACCAATGGTCACTTTCAAGCCTACCGACGTGGCAGCACAGCCCCCGTGCGTGGTCGTGACCCTTGTGACATGCTAATTCTGCATGCACCTACCTCATCGCGCAACTCCCAAACAAACTCTTTTATAGTCCCATGCTTTCTTTCAACTGCCTGGAGCGCTGAGACTGTGCTCCCTATGGCTAGTCATGTGGTCGTACCACCTGTGCGATATTTCAACTCGCCTTTCAGTATAGTCTGCGGAAACTCCTCAATTTCCTTTGCGACAGCCAGTGCCGCGCGTTCTACTGTACGTAGTGCACTCCCCTGGTTATTGCGTTTGGTGAGGTGTGGTCATAGCCATGGCAACAGAGTCATAAATTCTCGATGACAATCTTCTAATCCAGTGGTATGATCATCTGCACCTTGTCTTGTTATCCTTGGTTGCTCGATGACACCTGCTCGCTTGATCTCGTTTTCCAACCTTTTGTTCTCAGCGTCCATCAAAACGATTTTCTTCTACAGTCGTACCTGGTACTTTTCAAGTTCGTGAAGTCTAAGGTTCCCTCGCCGAATGGCTTCCTGAATCTCTATGTGTTCGACCTCGCATAGCCGTGTGATTTCTTCATCCTGGTCTTCACGTACTGTCACAACTATGGGAGCTATTACGTGCGGATCCTTGTTTGCATTCTCTTTAGAAATTATGGTCCCTACTCTGTTTCGCACCTTCGAAATCTTTTCCGCGGTCAGGGTTTTGCACATGGTCCTATAGGCCCATCGAACCGCTGGTACATGCAGGTCCCAATCAATGTGTCTTTCCTGGTGAACCTTGTTCAGTACTTCGCACACCCTATCGAATGCTTCGTCGTGGATATTTGGTAGCGCGTGTCACTTTTCTTGCTGCTGCGGTTTGTTCCGATTCTCTATTCTGGGGATGGTGTGCACTTGTGCGGGCTGTACAACATATGCCTGTATCCATCAGGAAAGGTGTGCGCGCAAGTTGTTCCACCCCTGCTGACTGGCTCTCGTTTGGAGCTGGAGTTTTCCAAAAAGTAGGTGCATCAGCCTTCTGCATCCGCGCTAGTCCTCAAAACTTTCTTCATGGATACCCCACCATTGTGTGGGCGTTGCGTGCAACGCCCATTTCAGAGCATCGAATCATTGTTGTTCTGGTACTGTGCTTTCAAATTTGCTCAGAAATTCATCCACCATTGTTAATCCATCATATGTCGATAGCTCCCTTGCCTCTGTTGTCACACAATGCAGTGATCTAATCATCATGTTGCAATTAAGTGTTGTTACTTCGTGCAGCTGATTCTGCCATCATTCTACTTCTTCGTCTGAATCTGAAGTGCAGGAGATTTTGCGCTCCCACAAAATTCTTCCATCTACAGTCAAATTCACCCAATCCTGTTCTCACATAGTTATCTTGTAAATACAATCGAGATCATCATCACTATCATCGTCGCACACCGGTTCAGTGTATCGCGCTCCTTCGGTTGGATCTAGCGGTACTACTACGCGTAGTGACTTTTTCTCAAAGATCATTTTGCGCTTCTTCAGATTTATGACTCCGTTCATATCGGTGGCCCAGTCTATTCCTAGTAGTGTGGGATAGGGATTACTGTCATCAACAATCTCTATCACTTCAAAATCCACTTGCGTGCTCGCACCTTCAATATCTACTGTTACCCCTTGCAATCTTCCCATGGGAAAAATCTTCTATTGGTTTTCCATTCGTAACTGGATAGGGGACCATTGTAGCATGGGTCTGCCCATGCATTCCCATGTTTGTTTTGGCTATACATTCACGTTCGATCCGAGATCCCAGATTACCTGATTCATTTCATACTTACCGATTTGCGTAGTCAACCTCATTTCCCTTCCTATGTGCAATGCATGCTTTCCAAGTTTTCGGACCACGCGCGGTTCTCCTAACCCCATGCACCTAGTGATAAGTTGTTGTAGTCCTTTGACTGCCTTGCTGTCACGCAGCAGTTTCATGCATGTCTCCAGAAAGGTAGTGAGCATTGAAGGATCTATCCCTGGTTCTAGTTGATCCTTATTACATGAAGTGGAGGCCTCCGTGAAGCTCTTCTTAGCTTCCATGAATGTCTCCTTCATACGTTTTAAATCAAATTCGGGTTCCTTTGAAGGAGCCTTGCAAACCCATGCACTTTCTTTTGGCTGTTTCCCTTTATCATCGCCCGTGGTCATACCTCTCTTGAGCATCATGTTTACATTTGGGTCTTCTTCGCACGGCTCAGACCTCATCATCTGCAAATTTTGAGTCAAAGGGGGCTGGAGTAACCCTTTTTCGCACATCCTCGCTATCAATGAAGGGCAGTCTTTTGCCTCATGATCAAACTGAATACAGTACAAACATGATGTCCTTGTCGGGTTTGTACAATCACGGGCATAGTGCCCTGACCCTCTGCAATTGTAACAAATGAGTTGTCTGCGACCCCTTCCTGGTCCCATTCCACCTCGACCTTGACCACGCCCTTAAAATCTAGCGTGCGCCATCCCTGCATTTGGGTTGAGGGCTCACATTTCGGTTTGCACCTTGTAGGTAGGAGTCTGATCCATCATTAGTTCGTAGCTTTTGTAGGTGCGTTCATCATGGCCTACTAACCTGCAGAAATTACAAAACAATTGCTGGGACGTCTGCGTATACTTCTGCAATAGATGACAATTATTCGTAGTGTGTTTTCCTCCTATTTGACAGATCGTGCACCATAATTCAGGTGCTGCGCTCGGCCCTGCCTGTGCCTCAGGTCTTAACAACATCGACCCTCCTCCTGCCAAGTATTTCGCGAACACTGGACAATGGTCCTTGTCGTGCCCTTGGCCTTTGCATTTTATGCACCATACCTCCTAGCGCGCCTCCGGCCGAGGTGTCCTGTCTTGTTTCAAACTTTGCATTTCCAAACACAGATTTTGCAATTGTGCGTGGATTTGTTGGACTCGTAAACTAGGGTCTTGTATAAGGGTCTCATGCAATCTCATCGCCATTTCTAAAGATTTAGCCTGGGTGGAAAGTTTTCGCTATGACTGCGCCATCCTTAAGTGTAGTGTTAGTGATGCTACAAACCATGCGTGATGCTGTCCATCTCTCAACGTCATATTGGCTTCCCAAATCGTACTCTTCAGCCTTTGGTCTAGATGCCATGGGGTCTCGCCCGGGAGCATCGCGATCTCCTTAAACTCGATGATTGATTGTGTCTCTGACTTTGGCCTGCTAAATTCCCTGTTTAGCGTAGCCTGGATTTCTACGATTCCTGCGTTTGGGTGGTCATTAGAATGCTTGATATACCATGTTAATGCACGATACTGCAACGTGCTCACCAGCGTAACCTTATTAATATTGTCATCCATGACGCCTTGTGCTTCCCATACTGCTCTTACCACGAACCAGAATTGGTCCGGATCTTCATTCCCCACTCCTCTGAATACCGATAATTTGATCGCACTCGCCATATTGAACTATGGTGGTGGCAGAGGTGGGTTGGGTGGAGATGGAGGTGAGGAGGGTGAGACAGGTGGCGGTGTGGGTGGAGGTGGTAAACGCGGAATTCGTTGCCTTATCAAACTGACCGTACTTCTTGGAGAAACTTTCATGAGCTCTTCCTCGCTTTCATGATAGCAAACTTTTGCTATCATCATTAAATCTGTCAAACATAACTCAATGCTACAGGACATATAGTAATACAACATCATTGTGTTGTCACAACATACTGTCACAATATCAATTGATGAATATTATTATGAAGATCACTGACCCAGTTGATGTTCATTGAGGTGACTACAATATAGGAATCATTGTAGTCAATTCAATAATGTTCTCTTCAACTCATCAAGGTAGTATTGTTGTAGCGCATATGCCTGTAATATAACCTTTCACACACACCAACAATCACTAAAGAATTTCTATGACATAAGCCATTACCAACCATTGTTCAATCTAACAAGCAAACCCTATCATATCTTTCTACAAAATCTATAACCTAGTAGCTTTCAATAATATACAATATCTATAGCTCATTGTTAGCTCAACTAATGAATATGACACACATAGCATGAACAACACTGTCATTTCTATCATAAAGACATATGGCACTATCATGACATTATTATATATCAAAGTTACTACACATAGATTGCATCCTGATCATATGGAATACAGTCATATACATCGCTACCATATTGTCATAAGGTCCATCACTCCCCAACTTTATTGTTAAGTACCATAGTCATACATATAAATTTATGTTGCCAATTTCATTTCAAACCCTAGCTAGCAATGTTATTATTCAAATGGATCATAATTATGTCACACATCATGGTTTCTTTACGAAAATCCAAACCAACAACCCAGTGAAAATGGCAATAATCTCGAACTCACTGCAACTTGCTTCATTGTGTCCACCAAGCCATAAGGATGCCTCAAAAGGGTCACTTTATCTCTGAGAATGGCATGTCAACTTCTAAAAAATGCACCACAAAATGTGTCGCAAAGATAGACCTTCATGTTAAAAAAATATGATGCTCAAGATCACAAGTTTGTGGCAATTGTTTTAATTCAGAAATGCCTACGGATATAATGGTTAGCCTACTCCTTTCTCAAAGGTTATTTGCATCAACTAAAACACATCACAAGAAATATGCATCAACATATCCACATCAATATTTCTGTATTATATGATTTGCATCAGCCACATATGGAGTGATGTAGAGAAGAGACAACGATGCAACCCTCAAACCATAGGAAAGTTCATGCTACCTCAAGGATTAAAATTTCAGTTTTTACACGGTGTCTTGTGAATTGAATATAGTCCAGATCAACAAGACCACAAAGCTTAAAGGTTTCAGTCAAATATTATAGATCATGTTGTAGGAGCTTATTGTAGGTGATAGGTTGTTTATTTGGAAAATCCACTAAAGAAGAAGACTACTTGAGATCTAGAAATAGTAAACCCTTGATCATAACCTTTTCTTGTTACAAGGATCTAAAAAATATTTTTTTCAAGATTCTCACTTTTCCACAGAGTCATAGAGGAGTTTTACTTTATAACAACAGCCCTTGCACTACATGAAAGAGAACTAAATATCGTACAAGGCCTAGTGAATCCCACTATAATGTGAAAAATATCACCCTTGATAGTATCATATCAAAAACCAAATGGAATATTCCTTCTTAAAGAACCCAACTAAATCACTCCAAATACCCGGATCCTACCATCCATTAGCGTAACATCTCTAACATAAACCAATATGTTAAGTGAGATGGAATCGACCCCTTTTTATAGCAATGAAAGATACTTCTAAGAACCATCATGAAAAGAGAAGGGAGGCCTGTTACAGGTCATTTTGTCGCATTCATTCAAATGGCCTAGAAACCAGATCAATCAACATCCTTAACACCTTATCGTTATCCATTTACAAATTCTCAAGTGTTGATTCTCCAAAAAGTCCAAGAATTCTAGGTTTATCAGCGCAAAAGCTCATTTTTGGCCCCAATGCACCCTGCCGTCTAGTCCACCTTCAATGGTTGCATGTTGCATAACTGAGTAGTTGCACTGGCCAACACAAGTTTCTCTACTCTGCAGGTGCAATGGTTCTAGAACTTCGGGAAAAATAAAAAATATTTACGAAACTTCTTCTTCCATAAGCTTCTAAGGTGGCTTTAACCATTTACTATGGATAAAGATCTTGAATTCATACCATATCCTACTATAGAGGTCTTATCTCTTATCCATAGAGCTCATCCTCCCTCATAGGTGGATCTCAAGCCTAGATTTGTAAATCCTAAAATACCCTATTTACCTTATAAATTCACTGCCTCCCATAGAGTCTGGGTTGGCTTTTGGAGACTCTTAGCTATGCCTTTTTGTTGCTTTTACCTAAGGATTCATTACCATCCTTGAGTTGTGATTGAAGGTTTGCCTTATGGCTAAGGAAGGAGAAATTTGGTGGGAGATTCTACATTGTCAAGAATTGCTAAAAAAGGTTGTAATATTCTCCTACATTTCATTAATACAAGAAACTTTGTTTTCCTATGCTTTGTGTCTATTTGATGCATATGTATTTCAATGCCCACTTGACTCATTGAATAAAGATATTAGTTTATGTTATGGAAGTTTTGTATTTCTCTTGTTTATTGTGATTGTCTTACAGGTTCTATATATAGTAATTGGAGCTGAGCTCAAATACTGTAAGCCAAGAGAAGAGGAAGACTAGCGTTGGACTTGAGGTAGGCCTTTCCTCCATTTTTAAATTTCTCTAAGGAAAAAATTATCCTTTTTGGTTTCTGTTGTTTCTAGGTCAACCACTAGACCTAGGGTATTCACTTATGTTTGTAGAAGATAATTTGCCATAAAACAACTTGGCGACTCCACTAGGGAACGAACCCAAATATCTGGTTTCACGCATTGCACATACTCTTTAGTGGATAGAGCGATCCAACACACTTTTCCTTCTCAGCAAGTGCGTTGGTCCACTCTTCCTAGTGGAGTTCAGGCAGACCTAATGCACCTTTCGATACAGAGAGTTTGATGGGACTAGGGCCAAAATTTAAACCCTTAAACGTTGAGAACTCTAAAAAAATTACATGAAATGAAAAATCGAAACCATGGAAAAAGGAGAAAAAGGATATATCGTCTACCTAGAACCGATGGTGCTGGAAATGGTCCACCAGATTTGTTGCAATTACCTGGTGAAGTTTGAGCATAAAATGCACTCAAATCTCACTCACTAGAGGTAAAATGAAAATCATAATGAAATATTTTTGCTTTTCACTATTTATGGTCATATTAATTATTATTTTAATATATTTTTAATAACTTGACCTAATTTTTACTATATGTCATATATTTTTAATCCTTTTGTCATTTTCTAAGCAGGTTAATGGTTAATTGAAGGATGTAATACAGATTTAAGTTGAATGCAAGTCATTTTGATGAGAAATAATAATTTTATCACTTTTTCAAGCTCTGTAAAATTATGAAAAAGGAACTCCCTAGAGTCCTCTTTCAACTATTTTCAGACTCCCAAAATATGAAAAGATTGTCGAGCACTTGTCTTTTATAACTCGTTAAAGAAAATGAAAATATGTCTACCCAGTATAAGTTTAACCCTTTTATTGGATTGGGATGGATTATTTACGAAAAAGGAATACTTTAGTCAAACATGACTAAAAGGTTATCCTGAGTATTGTTCTATGCCTTTTCGGATGCAAGAGACTAAATTTACGAAAATGAACCTTTGGAGTTTTCTTTTTTGCATTTTTTTCAAACTCTCTAAACATGAAAAAATAAGTCGATTTATACCTTCGTTGGACTCGTAAAATCATCAAACAATGTTGGACTTGTCAAGCATGACGGGAGCAAACCACTCATTCTTAGGGTTTGTTAAATATACTAAGAAGGATTCATCCGAAGGATGAACTTATAGATCAAGCATATGTTATCCTCCTTAAGCTTGTCAAAAACAGAGAGGTAGTGGCCATCATTGGTTGGGAAATTGCAAAAAATAACATCTTTACCTATTAATGGTAGTGAGTCGCTCTTGAACATGACACTCTTTCACTCCATGTTTGTGACCACTTTGGGTTGGGGAGTCTGCTTGCCTCAATGTTGTTTACACATTCATCATGGGTCTTTGAGGCAATGCTACCAATTCCATTCAGTGTCATCGATATGTTCAAGAGAAAGTCCACCCTTAGTTGACATCCACTACAATACCTTTAAGCCTTATTTCATGTCTGTCGCTCCTGAACTAGCTCTGCATCAACATAATTCTGTCTCAAATATTGATACCTATTTTGTGTCTTTGATGGGGGATACATCAAGGCCCGCTGATGATAGGTCACTTCCTATCGACATTAGCTCATTATCTACGATGTTGACATAGAAACTCCTTTAAGTGCCTTGGAACTTGTATACCTCAATGGAAAGTTTCCTCACTTTCGTTGACATATTCCCATCATTGGCCTCCGAACAGAAGATTATGTGTGGTGTTCGACCTCAACTCATCCATTCACACCACATAGATTGTACTATATTACCCTGAGAGTCATTATCATTATTAATGGTTTCTCTCACATTTGTTAACTACTTACATCATTGGCCAGTAAGCAAGTGGTGTCTACCATGTTTAACTTTAGCTCACTTATTCACATGGTTAGACTCATACTATCGAGTGAACGATGTAGAAGACCCCATATCTAGTTTCATCCATACAGGCTGTGATTTCAGGATTCATACCAGATCACAAAGTATGATGGCTATGATCATTTTAGAAAGTCATCCAATCATGGGTCAATTGTCTGTCATTAGTGGGCCCGACTTTGATTATTGTACAAGTAATATTAGCTTATAAGTTGAGTATGGGTATGCCTACCTCAGCAATGATATAATGATGATTATGTATTGTAACAGATGATCTCGAGCAACCATTGCTTGATCCGAACTTGTCATAAGGTAAAGCACTTCAATCCTCAACCACTCCTTCCGACTTTGTACTTTAGGGGGGACAATTTGTTACAGGTCATTTTGTCGCATTCATTCAAATGTCTTGGAAACTGGATCAATAAACATCCTTAAAACTTTGTGATTATCCCTTTGCAAAGCCCTAAGCATTACCTCTCCAAAAAGTTTGAGTTTCTGGGTTAATCAACTCAAAAACCATGTTTTTGGCCCCAACACACCCTACACTTCAGTCCACCTGCAATGGTTGCAAGTTGCATAACTAAGCACCTGCACTGATCAACATAGGTTGCTTTACTCTATAGGTGAGATGGTTCTATAATTTCAGGAAAAATAAAAAATATTTACGAAACTTATTCTTCCACAGTTGTGATGGTTCTATAATTTTAGGAAAAATAAAAAATATTTACGAAACTTATTCTTCCATAAGCTTTTAAGGTTGTTTTGTAGAGATCTCGAATTCCTATCCTGTCCTATTCTAGAGGTATTATCTCTTATCCCTATAGCTTATCCTCCCTCATATGTAGATCTCAAGCCTAGATTGGTAAATCCTAAACTACCCTATTTACCCTATAAATTCACTACCTCCCATAGAGTTTGGGTTGGATTTTGGAGACTCTTAGCTATTCCCTCGTTATGAATAAAATATATATAAATAATGGTGATAATTTTAATAATGATTAGTTAATTAGTAATTAGTACTAAATAGGTATGTCTAAACGGGACATGACCTTCCATGAAGAGGCACCTGCCTAGGGTATATAAGCAGGCCCTCACTCTCATTTGTAACATCATTCTCATTCATAATTTATAACATATATTCTTGTCTCTTTAATGGACATCTACATATTCCAAGTCTTTTGGAATGTTTAACTTAAGAGAAAACCTTGTTCACTCCATTTGGTATCAGAGTTGTTCGATTCTCTGGCTGCTCACTGCTGCACAAGGTTGTGTTCTTCGATCCAGGTCTTTGACTGTCAATTTCGTCAACATTTTTTCCGTTGAAGTGTTTCCCTACAAGAATTTGTGGTTTCTCCATATTGCCATTTAGGCCTTTGGCCATTTAAAAAAAAAGAGAGCACATTATGTTAAAAAAAAATGAAAGATAAATTCAGAATTTTTTTTATAGAAATTGGAAAACAAATGATAGAAAAAAAAATAATTAAAAAGGGAAAAAAAGGTAAAAAAAAATACAAACAAAACTAACACAGTTGCATTGTTGAATTACCTTCAACCCTACACAGTCAACCATCGTATGTAGGCATCAACCACCATACGTAACAATGTTGTCACGACCATTTTTCGTCTGGCTTGCTCGATTGCACCTGTCGCCATCCAACTACACCATTAGCATGTCCCTCCAGCTAACATTCGACTGCCATCATTGGTGCATCCGTTCAACCATAACGGTCACCCTTGCTGGCTTACGCACACCACAAGCAATCGCAGACCAGCTCACTGCGGAAAAAGCATAACCCGACCATAGTGTGGCTCGACCCACACTACAACGCACCTGCAAGTCAAATTCGACATTCGACTCCATCGCAAAACATTCAGCTCGAGCCACCGAATCCTTTTCCTATGTCTGATATCACCGCATACCACAACCACATCGTTGCATCATTTTCCTCCCCTGTAGTCATTCATCATCAAATTTTTCTACGGTCTTTGACAACCCCAGACAAACGTTGCCTTCTCCACATTCTCTGCCTCCGCGAGAGACCATAGAGTCTAGACAGCGGCCAACACTCCACCACCAACCAGATGGTGTCATTGCACCTTTTGCGGCCACTCATCCTATGCACAACACCACGTACACACACCGCAGTCATTGTCTTTGTCCTTGCTCACCAACCGACACGTCATTCTGCAACAATTTCTGTCAGCAACCTATATCACCCCAAAACGTTGCAGCTAACCCAACATGCCGTTGGGTACTCGACATCTTCACTCCGCCATAAAAAATTCAACTATAACTTACAACTGCCTACTAACTCGGCTAGCCCCAGGTTGTCATTTGGCTATTAAGACAAACCATTATAAAAAAATAAATCAGTCTTTAACTGTTTCAAAAGATACAACCATAACCTACCTAGGAGTTAATTATGATGTAATCAAAAGGTAATTCAAGCCAACGGTTTTAGCATTGACTCCACCAAAATCCGAGACAGAAATAGTCATAAAAAAATAAAAATAAAGTAAAAAAGCATTTGTTGTTGTGAGCATAAAATCCATGACCCTTGATATATGACCGCTCTTGTTGCTTAAGTTATCGTAAAGCAAAAGAAAAAAAATAAGTTTTAAAATATATAAATAATAAATTAAAAATAAAAAGGTAATATATAAAAATATAAAGAGGAAGCACTATAAGGAGAAATATATTACAAGGCTAATAGCGATAAAAGTGAAAGGAAAAAGGAAAAAAACTATTATTATAAGGCTTAAAGGGGTTATCATTAAACCTTAAATCTCATTGAAGAACACAAAAGAAGTTTATTTCAAAAAAAAGAAACCTTAAAAAAAAATGGAGTCTAACTCGGAAATAAAGGAAGGAAGATTTTTAGAAACCTTACTGAGCTATGCTAAAGTGCTATTTAAAATTAAGGGCATTCTTGCAGGAAATAATGTTACTATAGCTATCTCACCAGCTGAAAATAAACATTATGTAAAGCCTAAAATCGCAAACCAATTAGTGATTCCCGATTCAAATATAATCGAAAAATGACATTGTTATGACAACAAAATATATGACATAACCAATTCACAATTAATCATTAGAGATTATACATTCGTATCACAATTCACAGTTCAAACCTTACGGAGATATCAAGGTGACATTATTTTAGGTTCATCCTGGATAGGAACCCTTGGTTCCTTCATCTTGAATACAAAAAAGAAGTTTTTGACATTTTCTTACAAAAAGAAAAAAATAACACTACAGGATGTTATAGTGAAGCCAAATTCAGTAACACCAAAAGGCATACAAGATATTTCAAAAATAATTTTTCAAGAAGGTAAACAAGTATTACAAAATATGCAAAGAGAATTTGACAAGATCACCGCTGACAAAAATAAAGAAGTTTTTCGCTTAGAGACCATAGTGAAAACTTATGACGCAAATTAAGAAGGACAAGAAGTCGTTAAAAGAGAAGTTAGAACATTATATTCAAGATGAAGTATCGAAGCCGCTAGTCATAACAACTCTAGTTGAAGATAAAGGAAAGAATACCGAACCAATCAATACCACAATTAGAGAAGAGAATAAGTGAGTTGAAGGAAAAATACACTCACAAGTTGCAATTCAGATGATGAAAATTCCAAACGAATATTTTGTACCTAACTCAACAACGCGATACTAGAAGAAAATTAAAAAATGCCACATACCTAATATGGGAAAGACAAACTAGAAGAACTCCTTATTGAAATCTGAATCACGAGAATAGGCAACTCAATCAAGCTACGTAGCTATACCATTCAAAACAGAAACAACAAATTGACGTTTCAAAGAATAGTGAAGTAAGCTCAATCCAGTCTAGGGATAATAATTCGTCACAAATTTATAGTAATCGAAAGAATCCACAAAAGATTAATTTGGGATGGTCAGATCATTTCTTAGTTCGACAATTTTATTTATCATTCCAAGGATCATATCAACTTGTATCAACAAAGACGACAGTTACGAGACAAGAAGACATCTGAAACAGAAAAAGAGATCAAACTTCTTCATCAACAAGCTTTGAGGACAAAGATTTTTGAAGAGAAAGGCAATGTTATGAATAAAAAATATATAAATAATATAAATATAAATAATGATGATAATTGTAATAATGATTAGTTAATTAGTAAATAGTACTGAAGAGGTATGTCTAAATGGGGCACGACCTTCCATGAAGAGGCACTTGCCTAGGGTATATAAACATGCCCTCACTCTCATTTGTAACATCATTCTCATTCATACTTTTTAATATATATATTATTGTCTCTTCAATGGAGATCTACATATTCCAAATCTTTTGGAGTGTTTAACTTAAGAATGAACTTTGTTGGTTCCAACCCTGATGATGCTACTTTTACCTAAGGATCCATTACCATCATTGAGTTGTGATTGAAGACTTGCCTTGTGGTTAAGGAAGGATAAGTTTGGTGGGAGATTCTACATTTTCAAGAAATGCTAAAAAAGGTTGTAATATTCTCCTACATTTCATTAATAAAAGAAGCTTTGTTTTCCTATGCTTTGTGTCTATTTGATGCATATGCATTTCAATGCCCACTTGACTCATTGAATAGAGATATTAGTTTATGCTATGGATGTTTTGTAGTTCTCTTGTTTGTTGTGTTTGTTTTGTAGGTTCCATTTGTAGTAATTGGAGCT
The DNA here is from genome assembly GCA_031772625.1 of Pinus tabuliformis. NCBI lineage: Eukaryota > Viridiplantae > Streptophyta > Pinopsida > Pinales > Pinaceae > Pinus > Pinus tabuliformis. The sequence goes on from CM062807.1 coordinate 364,815,730, forward strand.
GAACTGAAAGACTGCGATCCAAGATAAGAGAAAGACTAGCGTTGGACTCCAGGTAGGCCCTTCCTCCATTTATTAATTTCTCTAAGGAAAACATTGTCCTTTTTGGTTTCTGTTGTTTCTAGGTCATCCCCTAAATCTAGGGGATTCACTTCTGTCTGGAGAAGAAAATTTTCCATAAAAAAGTTTGGATCATTCTCCACATGCCTTGGGGTATATTAGATGGCATTACCCATGTGAAAACAACATTATCACGAACTACGGTTCCATGTACCTCTAGCTATATTTTGGAAGTCCCCTATAGGTTGCTATCCCGCCATAGGTAACTGAGTCGGTTGCCTTACTTACTGTGATATACCAAACATAGCATTTAGGGAGATTTCCTGCATGTACTGAAAATGGTATTCTGCAATTCACAGTTGCTTGGTAACCCCTTTTTCCTAGTTACCCCATTTGTTTCATTTATGTTGTTAATTTTTAAAATTGATTAATCCATCATGGAAGAGCACCCTAAACAACTCCATAATTTGTGTGGAATGCAAGTATTGCCTCCTTTACCTCCAAAGGCAACACTTGGTCATCAAAAGAATAAGAAAACACAAACTACTGAAATTGGTACTTCAAAAGCTACCTCTTATGGCACTATGTCCGAAATTAACCAACTAGAATCATCACTTCCCATAAATACTGAAACCGAAATTACATTCTTACCAGCTGGTGAGACCGACATAGTCAAAATAGAAGCCCATGAGACATTAGAAGCTAAGGTCATTAAACCTGAATTTCCGGATTCATAAAATTTATAACTTGAGGTCATACAACCCGAGGAACCTAAAATAACTCAAGCAACTACTTCAATAATTTCTCCTTCTCTTCCTCTACCTTTGTCTCAACAACAACCTGTATATTTTGTTCCTAACAGAGAACAACTTCCACCTAGTCTTTTGAGTGTTGAGGAAATCACTGAAGAAGATTCTTGACCTTAAACTATAGTCCATTTGAGAGAGACTCCTCTTTTTCAAGCCCATCATTTTCTTACTCCTCCTGCTAAAGCACACACTCCTTCATATCGTACTCCTCATTTCAATTCACCTTTGAATCTCCCTAGAAAAACTCTTTAGAGAAGTTCAACCACGATTGAGTCAAAGAAAATTTATCAACCCATGTCTACTATCTTGAATGAGTCAATTGAAGTTACATCCTCTTCTATGTTTGTGACTTCACCGGAAACCCCTTTGTATTGTGGTCCATCAGTACCACATGGCTACCAATCATTATCTGGTACCTTTTCTTGTGTGTCGACTAGTTCATGGAATTCTCCCTTATCAACTTCATTAGGAATATTCCCTGATCCTTCTTTGACGAGCACCCACCACCTATTCCACCTATTGCGCGTTAGTCTCCTTTGGAACAATGGTACGGTTTGTTTCTTAGTGGATTGGGACATCTACAACAACCTACTCCATCTTATACTGGGTACCCACCTCTAAGGGGTAGATTTCCTCCATATACTCCTTATCCTTTAGTATGGGGGAAACCTGTTGTTGGAATTCTCCCTTATGTTGATCAAATGCCACAAGTTGGTGCTCCATCCTATTCGAGTTCTCTTCCTACAGGTCCTCCATTTCCAGAGATGGTTGCGAATTTTTGGCATCCTACGTTTTCCATTCAACTTGATTTGGTTTTAAATCAAATCCTGACCTCTCAACCTGTTTTAGCTACACCCTAGGTCCCTAGTCACTTTGTCCAACCTATACCTCAACCGAGCCAAGTTGCACCTCAAGTGCATCAACCTGTTTAGGTCGTATCCCAAATACAACCTACTCCAATGGTATCTAGAATTTCTCAAAGTCTATCTACCCAAACTCTTTAGGGAGTATCACAAACTCCCCCACTTGGTCAGTATATACCTCAGATGCAAGTAAACCAACTTGTACATGGCATGACACATGTACTAACTAGTCAACCTATTGTTGGAAAGATGCAAAATCCATCCGGGAAACTATTCCAATGAATTCCACAAATACATGTTGGTCAATATACCATTCCACAAATACCTTATCAAGGCCAACATATCCAAACTCAATCATACCAACCTTATCAAGGTTTTCATGGAACCAGGCAACCTCGCTATGGTTACCCTATTTATCAAAATCCTCCTTATCCTGGAACACAAATACAGGTTGCTCAAACCATCCCGCCATGCCAGGGTACGCTCCACCCCAGGTTAACCTTTATACGCAAGGTCCACCTTCCCAAATGGAATTTAATAAACAATTTTCATTTGTTGCAATGCTTGAGTTACCATATTTATCTCGTCTCACGAATAATACCATTTGTCATTCTCCTTGGTGGCCGACCATTGCTATGAAATTACTGAGTGACATTTTGAAATTCAACGAAAATCCTAGAGAAGACCCGTCCACTCATGTCATGACCTATCATTTATGGTGTTTATCCAACTCCTTGAATGATTATTCCCTCTATTTACAACTTTTCTAGAGAACTCTCACTGGTACGACAACTAAGTGGTATGTGGAATTGCCACAACCTTATTTGAACAACTTCAATGCCTTGGCAACCACATTTCTAAACCATTTCCAATTACCAATCCATTATGAAACTGGAACTAAGCTTTTGACCTCTTTGAAACAGTTTAACTCCACCCACATATCTGATCATATTCATGAGTGGAAGTGTCGACGTCACTTGGTCAAAACTTACATTCCCGATCAGTTATTGGTTGAATGGTTTGTTAAATCTCTCTTGTCATCAATAACTAAAGATGTTTCCAAAGGTGGAGTTGTTACTGAAGAGCAAGTCATTGCTTATGCCCAACATTTGGATTTGGTAGATACTAAATCTGGCACACTCTATGAAAAGATACCCAATGATTTGAGACCCCAAAATACTATTCCACCTGAATTTTCTCCAAAGGAATCACACGCTTCTAGTGGCATGATTGATTTTGTTGGTCGGAAGTCAGAGAGAAAATCTTCTAATCCTCCTAATTCTAAATCTTCTCCCACTCTGGCTAGTTCAAGCCCTTCAAATCTTGCTCCGGTGAGTACTTATGATATTAACATTGTTCAACTTGATAAAGGTAAATCTCAACAACCTGTAAGTAATATTATGGGTAAGGGAAAGAATAAGCAACAAAACCCTCCACAGGAAAAACATAAGAACTAGTCTCTTGATGACAAGCAAAAGCCTCGTTATCGATGCCTTATATGTAATGACGAGCATTTCATGAAAGACTGTCCACAATGTACAAAAGTTAATAAGTTTTTGAAAGTTGCATCTGTTGCCCCTGCCATTTTAACAGACCCCTTTCCAAATCAGGAGACAAATACGGTTGCTCAAAATGCATTTTCCTCTTCCTAGGTAATGATATTATCTGTTGTTAACAATGAGAATGGTGTTATGGTGGCTACAAGGATTAAGGATTATGGCAATCTGAATCCTCCAAATGGAAAGTCTAATGATCAACCTTCCATCTCTACTCAACCTGCTTATGGTCCTCTCCAGATATAGAAACCAGAGAATCCAACTGTTGAGTTGACTATCAAACGACCTAAGGGGATGATTCATAATTCAACATTTAATCCCCGGGCGAGAACTATCCAAAATTATAACATAGTTGAAGATTTAACTCAAACTCCTTTCAATATATTGACACTCGAGGTGTTGCAGAGTTGTCTTGCCCAAAAGAAGTATTTACTAGCAGTGATCTGAGGATTATATCCATCAGATTCAAATCCCGTGGTATTTAATCACGAGAACCATACTCCCAACCTCCCACACCAACTGGTTTTCATGATTCACGTTGTCTTTAGAAGTAAAAATATTCATTGCACGATCATAGATGACGGTGCTTCAACTTGCATCATGTCTCTTTCATGTTGGAAAGCCATTGGTTCTCCATAACTTAATCAATCACTATCCACTCTCAAATATTTTGATGTGAGAGGATTTAAACCTTATGAGATTTCTGCATTCATTACAAGTAGAATTAGTTGGAAAAACGACCTCAATAGAGGACGAAGTCATCGACGAACCTTTAAATTATAGTCTCTTGTTGGTACAAACATGGTTATATGCCATGGAAGTTGTGGTATCATCCTATTTTAGGATTATTACTTTCCCTCACCAGGGGGGCATCATAGCCATCAATCAACTTGCCTTCTTTACCACTGATTCCCAGGTCACTGGGAGTATTCCACTTGTTGATGAATCCTTACAACCTTACCAACATGTCAGGATAGGATTTCTCAAAGATTCATCCTTGATGGGGGCTTTCACACTTCTCGCTCCTGACATTCCAAATCCAATTTCCTCCATTAATATTATTTCATCTTCTATTATTCAAATTGATCCCTCGATAGTATTGAAAACTCTAACATTGAACTGTTTGGTGACCATATGATGTTCAGTCCCATTGAGCTAGAATATGAATCCATTTATTTGGCTTGTTCAACAAATCCTACTATTGATGCCTTAGTAAATTGGGTTGATCATTCCCAAGATTCTAGTTCTGATCCTTTCAATGGTAAATTTCTACTGACAAGAGCATTATGGAGATCATGATGCCAGATGAATCTCCATGGGATGATCATCATCATCGGTCCTTATTACTTGAAACTCTTGAGAATAATCTTGAAAATTATTATTCAGCCAATGTTACTAAGTCTTTTTGGGGTTCTATCTCTATTCACGAGGTGAATTTCGAGAATAATTTAACTAATATTAAGGAGACTGTACCCCTCGATATTTCTATCAAACCTAGAGTTGTTGAGAATTTCCACAATGGTACATCTTGTTCTCTTGATGAGATCAAGATCTCATCTTGTGCTGGTTATTTATGGACGACCCTGTTTCGTGATTGTATTATGGCAGTCCAGAAATGTCACGCATGCTAGATTTATAATAAGAAAGCTCGTGCTCCACCTGTTCCCATGCATCTCGTTAGTTTCATTGACCCATTTTCTAAATGGGGTGTTGACTTTATGACCTGTAACCCTTGTTCAGTGAGGGGGCATGGCTACATTATTGTTGTTGTAGACTATTTTACCAAATGGGCCAAAGTAATGCCTACATATGATAATACCGACAAAACTGCTACATTATTTCTTTTTAATCATGTCATTGTTAGATTTGGTGTGCCTCGAGCTATTGTTACAAACCATGGTAAACATTTTCAGAATTACATGATGTCTAAACTTACTGCCAAGTTGGGCCTTCAACATGATAGCTCAACTCCCTATTACCCATAAGCTAATAGGCAAGTAGAAGCCATTAACAAGGTTTTGAAAATGATGCTTCAACACATGGTAGGGATTCATAAGATGAATTGGCCAGCCATTATTTTTTCCGCTTTATGGGCATAACAAACATCTGTCCAAACATCAACTAGATTCACACCCTTTTAGTTGGTGTATGGTCTAGAATCAGTTCTCCCACTTGAGTATGAGATTCCATCTTTAAAATTAGCCATCGATCTTCTTCTCGCGACTTCTGCAGAAGAAGAATGTTTTTCCCATTTAGCTCGCTTGGATGAGACCTGATGTGGTGCTCCAATGGCCAACGTGACTCACAAAAATATGTCAAAGCACACTTTGACCAAAATGTTAAACCTCGTGCTATCTCGGAAGGTGACCTAGTCCTTTTATACAACTAGTTAGGTCCATATATAGTCAAACATGTAGTAGCAAAAGGGGTTGATGGAATCCCTTTGGCGAACCTCAGAAATGGGTTGTATTTGAAAATATACTAAGTATAGTTTACCTTTGCATAGTCATTGTGTACATATTGTATAGGTGTGTTGAGTGTGTTTTCAGTGTGTTTCCTTCGAATTTCCTACCTTCTTTGTTAATATTGAATTACATTTGATCTGTAGATGTCGACATTCCCTTAGCTATACGTTGGTTATGCTAATGGTGCTAGTCATAGTACTCAAAAACTTTCTTTCGTAACATGGGAAATCTATGCTCCCGATGACGGGTTAGTGATTCTACAAAGAATTTGTACCGATTGCTCAACTAATAATATCTTTGAGTATAGTGCAGTGATTGAATTGTTGTCTAATGTTATTACGCATGGTATTCGCTATTTAGTTGACAGAATTGATTCACAACTTGCAGTACAACATTTACATAACATCTATTCAGTAAAAAATCCAGCTTTATTACACACATGGTTCACCTTATAGAATGATGTTTTGATTACATTCAGTATCAACATATTCCTAGAAGTATAGACACATTAACTGATGCATTAACCAATTATGTTTTAGATAGACATTTGCAAAACATGTAAATAATTCAATCAAAATCACACATTGAACGAGAGAATAGAGAAAATAGGAAATATCGATATATAATCGTATATAGAGTTTGGTTTTACAAAAAACTATGTCTGAGACACATATGGCCACACAGCCTATAATATCAAAATACATGTAGACAAAAAATGGCTCAAAGGCCTCCTAGTCGACTAATCCTGATGATGATTGCGATAACACACAACCACGTGAGCAACTTTGCACAGCAGCAGACTGATGCGCTTTGGTATTATGATAGTGTAGCATTGCAGTCCCATAGGGATCTCATTGATCTTGGTTTCTGGCACAAGGGTCAAACCCTTAACATGGTACTCAAACTTGGAAAAAGTCTTAGCTATGTTGGGCTCCTCCATATCTCCCTCTGCCCCTGCAACAACTCCAACTTCAATTGATTCAAGTTGTGGTTGTCCCCATCATTGAAGATACGACGAGCCCACTGGTCGAACAAGTTCAATATCTGCATGTGAAACCAATAGTTAGTCTGTGATACATTAAAAAAGTGGTGAAATCCAAAAAACTAAAAAAATATTCAAAATGACATTATTTTACCTATATCACGTCATTGGTTGCCTTCAGGTAAAACGAGCTGTGGGTCTCCTCATAAATCAGCTCCGACACATGGAAAGTCCTCAATCAAGATAATTTATGCCCATAACCATCGAAAGAAAGTAGGGGTAAAACTCATCGCAGATGCAAACCCATGACGAGACATGAGATCTACCGGTTGCCTCATCTATGGAACACTGGATCCGAGAAGCTTGTAAGAAATCCGCTGAGGATGGAACAATGGTATCCTCTTTAGAGAAAAAGATATTAGAATAGAACCATACTCAAATTTCTTCAATTCCCCATCCTTTTCTCTGTTGAGTTTCTCCTTCATATTAACCAATACCCCTTCACTCTAGTTGAAGATAGTAGGTTCGATGCAGTCTAATGTATATTGCATTAGGGACTTGGTAGCCAAATGAAAAGCAACACTACCAGCCAACTGAATGATAGGGAAGAGGATAATCCTGAGAGGAAGTCAGATGACATCTTTGATCTCTATCTTCCCATATTCTGTTGCCTGAGAACGAGGCCTACAATGGGCAACTATGTAGTCCTTCATAGTTTCACCACCTCTTCTCATGCAAAACAATGAGATAGGAGCACCTATTCTGGGATAAACATATGAAAAAATAGATATCCTCTATGATCCAGGTGGATATTGGTGGCCACCCGCTAAGTCCACTTGGACCCCCACCATTGTTTCTTTCAACTTTTCAGTGTCCTTAATTGTAGCACAGTTTACTATTTTTAGCAGTTTTTTCAGGTCTTGAACTTCCGGAGCTGTTTTGAGGCCCTAAATGATGTTTTTTGGGAAAACTGGGAGCAACATGGGTCCATGGACTGATGTTTCTCTTCGCAAAGTTGTAGTTCTTGCATAGATCTTTCTAACGAGATATTGTGCGCGTCAAAGGGAGACCGTATGCCAAAGTTACGACCCCGGGAAGTTGATGTATCAATTTACCCAAACGGGGCCCACAGTTTGGTGTTTCATCTTCGAGGGTTAGGTTTTTGGATGTTTATGGTTTTCCATTGTTTATAAACAATAAATAGGCCTTCGAGCGTCATTGTAAGACAGTTCAAAGGCATGTAGCCACCACATCTCTTCTCAGAGATAAGCTACCATCACCCTAGCTGGTTTATTTCCATTTCTGTTTGTAAGCATATTTCAGTATTTTACATTAATGAAATGAAGTATTATTTCCACTGCATCTTTTTGTTTATGGTTATCTTTGTAATTTGTTGCGTTCTTGTTTAAATCTGGATCACTCTACCTCCTATTATGATAGTATGTGCTTTGATCCTGAAAAATTGTCCCTGAATATCCCATGCCCTGAACAAATATTCCAGTAAGTCAAGTTGTGCTCTCATTCCTGGAATCCATAAAAACTAAAGCAGCCTACAGTTCCTTAAGGCTTGTATTATTACCGGGTCATTTGCAACATCCAAGTCATGAGACTCATGTTCTCTTTCTCTCCAGCTCAAAATAATTTTTTCTTTGGTGAATAGTAGTAAAATCACAATAAAAACACTTAGGATACGTCTTGTGCAAAATATTGACAGAAATCTAGCCCGAAATTAGAATTTTTTTTTCTCAAAATGCACCTATCGTATGTGCCCTTTAGCAGATAGATCGCCCCAATGCACTTTGCCTTGTTGGCAGGTGGTGGGCTCCAGTATTGTAGCAATAATGCTACAACTCCTGGAGCTTCCTTCTCTAATTTTATCAACCCGGTAGTTCGTAACAAACTTGGAAGCGACGGTGCTGTATGCACAAGTACTAGCTCTTGTCGCAGCTGTCACTTGGTCAGCTGGCACAAGTCCGCTAGGGCTCAAGCCAACTTCTATATGTTCTCAGAAGAAGCTTTCTAAATGATGAACGAAGACTATCTCAAGGAAAATTAACCTACTTTGCAAGAATGAACTGAAAGCCAACCAAACATGGAAACCCTAGTAAACCCTAATCTGACTAGCTTAATCCTTACAATGCAACGATGGGAATGTAACTCCTAAAAATGATGCCATTACTTCTAGTGATATGAGATGCATGAATTTAAACTACTTCCATTGAAAAGAACATTGTTTTTATATTTTTGCTTAAGTGGTTGGAGTTATTATGACTTTGTTTCTTATTAGGTTTTGACTGTGCAGGGGTAGTTCAAAGGGAAGGAAGGCTTGGAAAAGGTCAGGAGGGCTAGGAGAGGTTCCAGGGGATCCCTAACATCATTCCACAGAAGTCCACAACGTTCAAGTGCTTGGCAACCGAGTTTGCAGGCTTCTACAGGATGTCTGCAGGGGATCCTACAGGAAGCTCGGGATTTCTACAGGAAGTCTGCTAACTTCTACAGGATGTTCTGCGGTTGGAGTTTTTGGTGATGGAGGAGTGAAGGAGCGGTATGGGTGGATAGGTAGGATGAAAAGGGAGCTAGTGATGGCTCAGGGACAGAGAGATGGGATGGAGAGAGAGTGCATGCAGTTGGTTGGTGGATAGAAGGGTGGAAGCAATGAAAAGTCAAAAAGATGGAGCTACGTGAACAGTAGAAGGGTTGGAAGGAAAACGAGCTGAACAGAGGATGAGTAGGTGACTTTAGGCGCGGTTGAGAAGAAGAAGAAGATAATAGAACAATGCTGCGCAGTGTAAATGGAACAAATCCTCTATGTCTTGCACAAAACCAAGAATTCCATCAACCTATTTTAACTGTGTTATTAAACCAACGAACAACAATGTAAACTTCAGAGAGAAATCGTGCATGGTGTTGGAACGAAGAAGTACTGCTCAAGATCAGAATGCATGGACGGTTCTATGACTGAAATGATTGTGTTGCAGCTTGCATGAACGTATAAGACTGCGTTTTTTTGTGGTTGGTACGGTCTACACCCCCAATCTCTAAACAGAAATGGCAGTGAGTGCACTGTCAACCTTTTCTGGGAGCTCTAATGAATGCTAATCCTCCTATTCTAATCTAGGCTACTGAAAGCACTTTAACCATAAACTAATCCTACTCAATCACATTAAAGAAATTAAATCAGCAGACTGTGTTTTCCAAATGCATGTCAAAACAAAGAAATGAAGTGCTGAAAGGAAAGACAAGTAACAATACAAAGAAAATGAGGTCTATTGCTCTCAGGTTGGGCCCTAGCCTGAGAGCTATAGCTCCCTTAAGAACTCAGAATTGAATCCAAAGCTGCCTGCCTTTATTAAAAGATCATAATCATGAGTCTAACAACATGCCAAAATTGGCTTACAAAAAGCAAAAACCGAGCTGTAGCTCGTACTCAGAAATTGCAACAGTAGTTCAAAAGTCCAAAAAGCTCCTATCAAAGGCTACGACCTCAATATTTATACATGATGAGGATCAAGCTGGCTTCCTCAATTAGTGGAGCTTGGCTGTCCAACTGAAGGTGAACTGCTATTCCTGTAGAATCCGTTGGCTGCCTTTTAGCTCGGTGGGGATAGCTGTTGGAGCTCGGAGTTGGGGTGGAGATCACGAGGGAGGTCATTCAAGACTGTGGACAACCTCCCTATAAACCTGCAATGCCACCTTTGCTGTCTCCTTGTCTCCTTCTGCGTGGTCTTTGCTCCATTTAATGTCAAAAAAACCTGAAATCATCATGTATTAGTCACATAGGAATAATGCCTGCCCTTCTTCCTACAAATAACACGAATATACTGAGAAATGATGCATAAGTGATAAAAGATGAAGGGTTGAGCAAGGTAAGTAGGCCAAATGAGCCCAAATTGTTACCAAAAGTTGGGGCTCATCATCACCCCCAGCTAAAATATTTGCTCATCCTTGAGCAATTTTGCTCCAGCTCCTTGTCCTTGGCCGAGAACTAGGCTCCGGAATACGCTCTTTCTTTCCTACTCTTGGTGGCGATGAGGGTGCCGCTCCTTCCCTCTTCTCTGTTTCCTTGACCTTGAGCCGGGCTTTTGAAGCCGATTGGTCTACCCTTCCTTTCCAAGTAGTTGTTTTTGGGCTCCCCCTCTCGTAGGTGACCGATATCTTCGAGGGGGACCTCTCACTGGGTGAAGTAGGGGCATCCCCTGTAGTGATTTGGCTGCTGGATGGGGGCTGTGGCTTGCCCGTCTTTATTCTCGCACTTCTTCGAGCTTCAAAGTATAGAGGGGTCTCCCTCTTTCTCTTCTCCTTTGGCTTAGGAGGTGTGCTAAGGCCGGCCAGCACAGCTGCTGCCTCCCTTTCACGAATATCAGCTTTCTTCTCCTTGGGTTTCACTTTTTCGGGGCTTCCTGTAGAAGACCCTGTTTTAGTCAATTTTGGGCTTCCTGTAGAAGACCCTGTTTTAGTAATTTTCGGGCTTCCTGTAGAAGACCCTTTTTCAATAATTTTTGGGCTTCCTGTAGAAGCCGGTTTCGGCTTTCCTGTAGAAACAGGTGTTGCCGCCTTGGGTTGCTTTGCTGCATGAGTTTTGCTTTTTGACTTAGTTGCGGTCGCTGTCGAGGTACTCTTGCTGATGTGGACCTTCTCAGCCTTGTCCACTCTGCCTTGCAACCTTTTCTCTCTTGCTGTCAAGATGGGTGTGTCATCTTTTTCTTTGTCATCCTTTTTCTCATGCTTCTTCTTTTGCTCTTTCTTCTGCACTGTTGTCGGGGTCTTCTGGCCTGTTTCTTTCTTTCCCACGGCCATTGATTCTTTCTCCTCACTGCTGGAGGAACCACTTTCCTCGGTCAACATCCTTATGTCTCCATCTCTTGTCAAATTTCTAAATGCTTCCCATGAGAGAGGAACCTTATATGAATGAAGCACATCCTCCACGAGAAGTTTGATCAATCCATGGTGGGCTACCTGGTCTGGTATGCCTTCTTTCAATTTTGTGGCACACTCAATTAGAGACTGTAGTAGGAAATAAGGGATGCTCAGTTTGTTTTCTACAGGAAGATCAATCTGGTGCCTCAATTCAGTGAGCAACCTAAAGTGATACCCGTACACAATGCTAAAACGGCCTTCACAGGTTATATACTTCATGATCTGCGGGCTAACTTCATTCCATGGTGGCAGCAAACTGGTTCTACGCACCCCATTTTTGTCCTCCGAGAATTCCTCCTCTGGGGGAAAGAATTCTTTCTTGGCTTGTTGGCTCAACTTCCTTTCTTCCTTATCCCATGGCAAACCCATTGGAAGTTCAGTAATTCGACTGATATATTGCGGGGTGAGTGTGAGGCTTAGGCCCCTGAAGTTCACGGTGGCCAATGTTTTAGATTTCGGCCTCAGAGCTTGTAAAAATTCTTCTGCCACTTCGTCGTCATAACCCTGCAATTTGTCACAGAAGGATATCCATTGCACCCGTGTGAAGAGCTCCACCACCTCCTGGTTTTCTCTTAACTTTGTTGAATCAGTGGGTTCTCTTCTAATGAACCCACCCGGCATGATAAAAACTGTTGCTTTAGCTAGAGGTGGCGAACGCGGAAGAAATTTTGTCTACTGAGACAGAGCGTAGAATTACGCTTCTGTCATGCACATAATCCACGAAGCTTATCTCTGAGGACCTTAACACAACTTAATTACACTGACATCCTGTAGAACGACAGTTTATGCATGGCAGACAACATTTGCAACAATTTCCTACGACCAGACTGTAGACGACGATTCTGCCACCTTCAAAAGCCAATTGCATAGAGAGTTCAGGTTTACCTTTTTATCTGCCACCTTTTGACGTGAGGAACCCGCCTTCCTGTAGAAACAGATTTCCTGTAGGAGAAGCGCGTGATTTCTGGGAAAGACTGCAGTTGGTCTGCGCTCTCGGTGTTGCTTCACAGGCGTTCTGATAGCCAAAGGTTCGGAGTTTCGAACTGCAGAGGGATCCGGATGATCACTCGAGTTTCAAACGGTGAATGATAAATGCATGAGGTGCAATCTAGCCGATTCGATTTGAATCGGCGGAATCCATGGCGCGGGGGTGAGCTGTCCCCGCCGGACCGTTGGATGACGTCGTCCCATCATTTGCCTATGATTTCCCTTGCTGCCACATCATTCCCCGCAGATCCGCCACCGTCTCTTCTGTTAAACTCGTTTTTCCCGACGGGATTGCTCTCACGTGTGTGCTGCCCATTCCTTTTTCCATGGCTGCCACCGAACATCCGACTAGACCATTAACTGGTCGACGTGGCCAGTCAAATGGCCATACAACCGCTCAACCCATTCACTTCACACTTTGCAAACAATTTCAAAGTAAAATTCATGCAATCTGACGGAAGAAAGGGTCGAGACACTTACCTGTGCGGCCGCAACACGATTTTTCGGTTCTTGGACGATGATGAGTGGATCTATCTGCTGCAGGTGAATTTGCACAGGCCCGGAGGTTCATGGTTACAGGCTGCCGACGATGGATTTGATGCTTGGCTGCATGCGCCCGCGTTTTCGTTGCATATGGCCAGCGCTGTGAATGGTGTACACTCTAGCGGGCTTAACTGTTACAGGACTCCCGTGGGATGTCTTGTAACAGTTCTTCCTCCTCGGGTGCATGCTGCACGACGAAGGATTTGGCCTCACGATCACGCTCCCAGAGCTCATGGATGGCTGGGATGGATATGGTATGACATCTCAGCATTTTTTTTATCTTAAAAATTGCTTTCTCTTTGATAACTCAACGATCTGCTTTGCTGGTGCAGGTAACTTCATTGCATGTCGACAAGGATGGTAGAACGAGGTGACAGCAGTATGCAAGGGTGACAACAGTAGCTTGCATGCGTCCAAACCGGTCCTTAGTCGTTAGATCTCCTCATAAAATGAATTCTGGGCCGTCCCGAACTTCTACAGGAAGTTTCCTGTAGAAATACAGAGCTTCCTGTAGAAAGTTTGCGTTTCTTGTAGAAAGTCTGCACCTTCCTGTAGAAAGTCCGCGTCTTCCTATAGAAGACTCAAGCCGTGATAAAATTGTGCACATACCTTGGAGAAAATGAGTATTCTTGGAGGAGGTGCTGGTGAGGTCTCCTGACAGCATGATAAGGATCCTTGGCTTTGAGTTGAGAGGCTTCCTCTCCTCCATAGAACACCTGCAATCTGCAATATCACATTATAAACTTGCTATCCTTGTCTTCTTTCTTATTGTTTTTTTCTCTTTTTTTTCTTTTTTTTTTTGAAAGACAACAGGGGCGCCTCAATGAGGTTTTCACCCTTGCCATCTGCCTTAAGCGCCTCAGAGAGGTTTTCACTCAAGGATCTTTTTCAAATCTCTTTTTTTTTTTTTTTTGAAAGACAATAGGGGCGCCTCAATGAGGTTTTCACCCCTACCACCTGCCTTGGGCGCCTCAGAGAGGTTTTCACCCAAGGATCTTTATTAATTTTTTTTTTTTTAGATCTTTCAGGGTATGCCCAAAGGAGAGGCAGAACCCTTCTCTATGACCAACACTGATTTCTCCATAGTTTTGATGAACTCTTGTCTTGAGAGAGGTTTCCTGTAGATCTTCAATCGATGCCCATTGACAAGCATGGGGATGGATTCCTCATCAATGGTTCAGATAAGAACAGATCCATTGTTATGACATTTCTCCACTGCATATGGTCCTAGCCATCTGGTTCTCAGCTTCCCCTTGAAATCTTTGTATTTGGAGTCATACAACAAGGCCCAATCTCCCGGCTGGAATTGCTTGTCATGGAGGTGTTGGTCATGCCACACCTTTCTCTGAAGTTGAACCACTTCCGAGTGAAGGAGGGCCTGCATCCGGTGCTCGTCCAGTCCATTCAGCTGCAATAACCTTTCTTGCTGTGCATGGCTGAGATCTATGTCCAGCTGAGCTGCCATCCTCAAAGTGTTGTATTCAAATTCAGTGGACAGCAAAGCTTTCTTCCCATAGACTAGCTCATAAGGTGTGAAGCCGGTGGTGGTCTTCCAGGTTGTGTTGTAAGCCCATGTGGCCTCAACCAAGCGATCTGCCCAGTCCTTTCTGCTGCTGCTCACCACCTTAGTCAAGATCCCTTCCAATGCTCTATTGGTGACTTCCACCTGCCCATTTGCTTGAGGGTGATAGGGGGTGGAAGTCCTATGCTTGATCTTGTGATGAGCTAGTAAGTCTTCAACCAGGTTGGATGTGAACTGGCTTCCTTGATCGGTGACCAACTCTCTTGGGTAGCCAAACTTGTAGAAGATGTTTTCTCTTAAGAACTCGGCCACCTTCTCTTCTGTTGCTGCTTTGATTGCTTTAGTCTCTGCCCACTTTGTCAGCTAGTCAGTACACACAATGATGTAAGACCTTTGCCTCGAAGGAGGGTTGATTGGACCCACAAAGTCCATACCCCACTTCTCAAATGGCTCAAGAGTCACTTGAGGTTGGAGAGGCATCTCATCACTTTGAGTCGGTTTCCCCATTCTTTGGCATTGGTCACATTGGCTGATATATCTTCTGACATCTTGATGAAGTGTGGGCCAATAGTAGCCTGCCTGCAGGATTGTGAAGGCAGTCCTCTTTGCTACAAAATGTCCTCCACAAGGCCCATCATGACAGGTGAGGAGGATATCAAAGACTTCCTCCTCCCTTACACAACGCCTTAAGATCTGATCGGGGCCAAGCTTGAACAGATTGCCCCCGATCCAAGTAAATGAGGCACTTTTTCTGATGATTCTGCTCTTCTCTCTTGAAGATAGGTGCGGAGGGAACTGTGCTGAAACAAGGTAGTTTGCTATATCAGCAAACCATGGAGAGAGTGCTGAGATAGCAAACAGATGTTCATCGGGCATCTGGTCATCCACTGTCCCATCCTCATCTGCAGACAAATCCAATCTAGATAAAAAGTCAGCAACAACATTTTCTTTACCTGGTTTGTCAACAATGGTCAAATCAAACTGCTGCAACAAAAGTAACCATCTAATAATACGAGCATTCACATCTGGTTTATTCATTAAATATCTAATTGCAGCATGGTCTGTATGTACAAATGTTTGATAGCCAGTGATATAATGTCAGAACTTGTTCAGTGCATGGACCACAGCCAAAAACTCTTTCTCAGTTACAATGTAATTCAGTTCAGCCTTGGACAAGTTTTTGCTAACAAAGTAAATGGCATATGGAAGTTTCTGTTCAACTTGTCCTAAAGCTGCACCTATGGCTTTGTTCGAGGCATCAGTGTGGATGTGGAAAGGTAGGGCCCAGTTTGGACCTCTCAAGATTGGGGCTGACACCAACTTGTCCTTTAATTCATTCAAAGCCCTCTGACACTCGTCAGTCCATTTAAACTCCACATCTTTTGCCAACAGACCAAACAATGGCGAGGCTAACTTGCTGAAGTCTTTAATGAATCTCCGGTAGTACCCTGCTAATCCTAAGAAACTCCGAACATCCCTTACCTTTTGAGGAGGTGGAACCTTCTTGATGAGAGCAATTTTGTTAGGATCCACCTGTAACCCTTGGCAAGAAATGGTATGGCCTAGCACGGTCCCTTCAGTCATCAGGAATTCACATTTTTCAGGACTAAGGGACAGGTTCATCTCAATGCATTTGGTTAGGACTTTTCCCAGATTGGACAATGCTTCCTGGAAGTTGGCCCCATAAGGAGTGAAGTCATCCATATAGATTTCCACTGCATCATGGACCAGCTCCGAGAAGATGCTCAAGACATCTCTCTGGAAGGTAGCAGGAGCATTGCATAGCCTAAAGGGAAGAACTCGGTAGGCAAAGGTACCCCAAGGACAAGTGAAGGTGGTCTTATCTTGGTCTTTCGGGCTGATTTGAATCTGGTTGTACCCGCTAAACCCATCCAGGAAAGAGAAGAACTTCTTTCCTGCCAGTCCATCCAACACTTGATCTATGAAAGGTAGAGGGAAATGGTCTTTCTTGGTAGCTTGGTTCAGTTCTCGGTAGTCCACACAGATTCTCCATTTCCCATTTTTCTTGGGAACCAACACCAGAGGGGACACCCATTCACTATCTGAGATGGGTAAATGAATCCGGCATCCAACAGTTTTTGCAATTCTTCCTTGACAATGTCCTTAAGGGCTGGGTTCATTCTCCTCTGAGGTTGTCTAACCGGTTTACAATCCTCTTTGATGTATATGTGATGGGTACAGACCGAAGGATGGACTCCTTTCATCTCCTTATAGCTCCAAGCAAAAGCATCTAGATGGCTGGCCAACAGGCTACATAGCTCCTTTTCCTGGGAAGGAGATAGGGAGGAGCTGATCTTTAACGTTCTCTCAGGGCCGAACTCCACATTCTTGACTCTGGGAGTGACAGGGTTGGTTGTACAAAGATCCACTAAGGTGCTGGCTTGGGCATCCTCCACCAATTTCTCTAAGGATAGCGCACTGGAAGGTGGATTCTGGATCAAGGTCTCAATCAAGTCATCCTCGGTTGGGGGGTCTCTTCTAGTGGTATCTAGGGTGCACAGAGGTGCTGAGTACACTTCATCCTCTTCTCCTTCCTCCAACCAAAGTGGTAAGTCATGCTCTAAGGAAGGTTGGGCAGGAGGGTATAGGACTAGCTGCTTGGACATAGGACCATTTTTGATGGTCATATTTCCTGCACGACAACTTATGTAAGCATCTGCAGTGGCTAACCAAGGCCTTCCCAAAATAAGAGGATATCCAGTAAGCTTTGCCTTGGGTTGCAGAACCAAGAAGTATGCAGGGTATTCCCAAGAGTCGACAGAGACCAAGACATCCTCCACAATCCCTTCAGGAGTCACAGTGGAGCGATCTGCAAGTTGCAGGACTGTCGAGGTCTTCCTCAAGGAACCCTGAAGATTGAGTTTGAGCATGGTATCCCTGGTCATCACATTAATGGCAACCCCCAGATCAATCAAGGTGTGAGGTATGATGGTGCCATTGATGTGGACATCTACTACAGGACTCCCAGGATCTAGATACTTTTGGCAGATGACTTGTCCTAACATAAGGTCAGACAGTTGTCCTAAGACATTGATGGTTGAAGCATCTCTCTTTCGCGTGCCTGGGTGTTTGAAACACTTTTCCTTAACCAATTTGTTGTATATTGGCACATCCTTGATGGCTTGGAGAAGTGGTATTTTCACACACAACTGCTTGAGCTCACCCAGAAGCTCATCCTCCTCTGGGTTGGGTTGTGTGGTGGCTGTTAGTCTCTCAGGAAAGGGTGGAATAGCCTTTGGTTCACTCTCCTGTTTATCCTCCTCGTCCTCTGGGGGAGGAGGTTGGCGATCTGGAAGAGTCTTTCCAGATCGAAGATTGATCTCCTGGATCTCCACAGCATAGGTAGGACATGATGTTTCCCCAGTGTATACCTGCTGGGCTTGTCTATTGTTGGGGTTCGGGTTCGGTTGAGCAGGCATTTGAGGTTGGCTTGGAGGAGCAGGAGGTAATGGCTGAGGTTGAACTGGTGGTGGAGGCAAAATGGCGGGAGGAGTGTTGTATTGGGGCCTCCACCCCGACTGAGGTGCATTCCACTGAGGCTGTGGCTGGGCATGTGAATGATATGAATGAGTAGTGGGCTGAGTAGGGTACTGAGGTGGATAAGACCATGGAGGAGGCATGGACCAGGAAGGATGAGCAGGGGGACCCCAGGAAGGCATAGGAGTCGATTGGTTGGGGCTGTAATAAGCTTGAGGTGCCCCTTGCATCCCCTGCTGGTAAGGTCTAGGTCCTTGTGGCCTCCTTTGGTTGAGGTAATAGAGAGGTTCAGTGGGAGCTTCTGTCCCTTGGTACATGGCTTTAAATCCAGGTAAGGTTGGACATTGGTTTGTGGGATGGTCCTCCTCACAAACGAAACACACTTCAACCGAATGCAATGGGCATTCGTTCTTAGGGTGTCTCCTTGTACATCTAGGGCAGAAGATAGCCAAGGCTCTCTCAGCTTCTTCCTTCTTCTGCTGGATCCTGAATGTGTCCAGTTGCATGGCAATGGTCTGTCTCACCTCACTCTTAAGATCTTCTAATTGATTTGCAAACTCATGTTTGGAGAAAGGGACACCAGCTGAGAGGAGGTTTCCTCTACCTCGTTTCCGAGCTGCCCTGGAGTGGTTTCTAAACACAGTCTTGATGTCCTCATAAGGCAGGTGGTAAATGTCTCCCCCAGCTAACATGTGAAGGGTATCTAAAAGGTCTTCAGGGACTCCTCGGAGCAGGACCAACTTAAGGGATTCAGGGTCAAGTGTGCACCTGGCCCGCTTATAGCTAAGTTGGAACCTCTCCTCATAATCGTCTAAGGACTCATGATTTCCCATGGTCATCCGAAAGATTTCTCCCTTGGTTTCCTTGGACCTACAGTAGTCCCGGTACTTGGTATTGAAAGCTTGCTGCATCTGAGCCCAAGTGGTGATACTATTCCCAGGTAATCCCATGAACCAGCGTAATGCTGCATCCTTAAGAGTTGAAGGGAAGAGTTTCAGCTTCTGCTCATCTTCAGTATAATCATAGGTTCTACAAAGGACAGCAAACTCAAATAGGAAGGTATCAGGATCTTCAGTAGTCAGTCCATGGAAGTGAGGTAAAGCGGAGGGGCTAATGTTCTTCATTTTCATCTCTCCATTGGTCTCTCGGATGGGGAAGGCACCTTCTATTCTCTCATCTTCTCCTCTATTGTCAGCCATAGCTTCAGATGGGATGGTCTCTAATTCTTCTTCTGCTATAGGATCTTCATATATCTCAGGAGGTTCACCTATAGGTTCTTCTGGATCACTGTCACCGAAGAAGAGAGAAGGGTGACTCAGTGATGTGGTGGGGGTGTTGGGTAAGAATTTGCCTGTTTTATCTCGATTCCTACGAGGCATGAAATGGAAAGACTTTTTTTTTGATTGCTTTTGTTTTTCTTTGGTACCTGCAAAACTGAAACAGATTGATCTACGACTAACTATCTTACTGAAATAAAGATGCAGAATTGAATTGAAAGCAGGAAAGAACTAATCTACTTTGCTCAAATGAAATTGCAGGAATGGAAATGCTAGTCTACGCTTGCAGAATTGAAATATTAATCTACGCTTGCAAAATTGAAATTGCGGAATTGAAATGCTAATCCATGAAAGCAGGAAATGTCTATGCTACTTTTGCAAAATGGAAATGAAATAAACTACTTAGCAGAAGGCAAGAGTAGGAAAGTAGAAGAAAAGCAACAATTACTAATACTCTGACGCTTCCCCGGCAACGGCGCCAAAAAGATGGTGGGCTCCAGTATTGTAGCAATAATTCTACAACTCCTGGAGCTTCCTTCTCTAATTTTATCAACCCGGTAGTTCGTAACAAACTTGGAAGCGACGGTGCTGTATGCACAAGTACTAGCTCTTGTCGCAGCTGTCACTTGGTCAGCTGGCACAAGTCTGCTAGGGCTCAAGCCAACTTCTATATGTTCTCAGAAGAAGCTTTCTAAATGATGAACGAAGACTATCTCAAGGAAAATTAACCTACTTTGCAAGAATGAACTGAAAGCCAACCAAACATGGAAACCCTAGTAAACCCTAATCTGACTAGCTTAATCCTTACAATGCAACGATGGGAATGTAACTCCTAAAAATGATGCCATTACTTCTAGTGATATGAGATGCATGAATTTAAACTACTTCCATTGAAAAGAACATTGTTTTTATATTTTTGCTTAAGTGGTTGGAGTTATTATGACTTTGTTTCTTATTAGGTTTTGACTGTGCAGGGGTAGTTCGAAGGGAAGGAAGGCTTGGAAAAGGTCAGGAGGGCTAGGAGAGGTTCCAGGGGATCCCTAACATCATTCCACAGAAGTCTACAACGTTCAAGTGCTTGGCAACCGAGTTTGCAGGCTTCTACAGGATGTTTGCAGGGGATCCTACAGGAAGCTCGGGATTTCTACAGGAAGTCTGCTAACTTATACAGGATGTTCTGCGGTTGGAGTTTTTGGTGATGGAGGAGTGAAGGAGCGGTATGGGTGGATAGGTAGGATGAAAATGGAGCTAGTGATGGCTCAGGGACAGAGAGATGGGATGGAGAGAGAGTGCATGCAGTTGGTTGGTGGATAGAAGGGTGGAAGCAATGAAAAGTCAAAAAGATGGAGCTACGTGAACAGTAGAAGGGTTGGAAGGCAAACGAGCTGAACAGAGGATGAGTAGGTGACTTTAGGCGCGGTTGAGAAGAAGAAGAGGATAATAGAACAATGCTGCGCAGTGTAAATGGAACAAATCCTCTATGTCTTGCACAAAACTGAGAATTCCATCAACCTATTTTAACTGTGTTATTAAACCAACGAACAGCAATGTAAACTTCAGAGAGAAATCGTGCATGGTGTTGGAACGAAGAAGTACTACTCAAGATCAGAATGCATGGACGGTTCTATGACTGAAATGATTGTGTTGCAGCTTGCATGAACGTATAAGACTGCGTTTTTTTGTGGTTGGTACGGTCTACACCCCCAATCTCTAAACAGAGATGGCAGTGAGTGCACTGTAAACCTTTTCTTGGAGATCTAATGAATGCTAATCCTCCTATTCTAATCTAAGCTACTGAAAGCACTTTAACCATAAACTAATCCTACTCAATCACATTAAAGAAATTAAATCAGCAGACTGTGTTTTCCAAATGCATGTCAAAACAAAGAAATGAAGTGCTGAAAGGAAAGACAAGTAACAATACAAAGAAAAGGAGGTCTATTGCTCTCAGGTTGGGCCCTAACCTGAGAGCTATAGCTCCCTTAAGAACTCAGAATTGAATCCAAAGCTGCCTGCCTTTATTAAAAGATCATAATCATGAGTCTAACAACATGCCAAAACTGGCTTACAAAAAGCAAAAACCGAGCTGTAGCTCGTACTCAGAAATTGCAACAGTAGTTCAAAAGTTCAAAAAGCTCCTATCAAAGGCTACGGCCTCAATATTTATACATGATGAGGACCAAGCTGGCTTCCTCAATTAGTGGAGCTTGGCTGTCCAACTGAAAGTGAACTGCTGTTCCTGTAGAATCCGTTGGCTGCCTTTTAGCTCGGTGGGGATAGCTGTTGGAGCTCGGAGTTGGGGTGGAGATCACGAGGGAGGTCATTCAAGACTGTGGACAACCTCCCTATAAACCTGCAATGCCACCTTTGTTGTCTCCTTGTCTCCTTCTGCGTGGTCTTTGCTCCATTTAATGTCAAAAAAACCTGAAATCATCATGTATTAGTCACATAGGAATAATGCCTGCCCTTCTTCCTACAAATAACACGAATATACTAAGAAATGATGCATAAGTGATAAAAGATGAAGGGTTGAGCAAGGTAAGTAGGCCAAATGAGCCCAAATTGTTACCAAAAATTGGGGCTCATCAGCAGGTGCGATGGTCCACTCTTCCCAGTGTAGTTTAGGCGACCCAACGCATCTTTCGATACAAAGAGGGTGCGATGGGAATAGGGATAAAATTTATACCGTTAAATGCTAATAACTCTAATTTTTTTGCATGAAATGAAATATCACAACCATGAAAAAAGAGAGAAAATGATAGATCTTCTACTTGGAACTCATTGCACTGGAAATGATCCACCGAATTGGCTGCAATCGCTTGTTATGGCTTTTCGAATTCAAGAGACTAAGTATCCTTTTTTTATTTCAAACTCTCTAAACATGAAAAATAAGTTGGATTATACCTTCTCTGGACTCATAAAATCATCAAACAACGTTGGAATTGTCAAGCATGATGAGACCGAACCACTCCTTCTTAGGGTTTGTTAAAAATACTTAGAAGGATTCATCCGAATGATGAACTTATAAATCAAGCATATGTTATCCTCCTCAAGCTCGTCAAAAATAAAGAGGTACTGACCATAAATGGTTGGGAAATTGGGAAAACATTATATATTTACCTATTAATGGCAACAATTCGCTCTTGAACATGCCACTCTTTCAGTGCATCTTTGTGACTGCTTTGGGTTGGGGAATCTACTTGCCTCACTATTGATTACACCTTCATCATGGGTCTTTGAGTCAATGTTTCCAATTCCATTCAACGTCGTCGATATGTTCAAGATAAATTCCACCCTTAGTTGACATCCACCACACTACCTTAAGCCTCATTTCATGTATGTCACTCCTAAACCAACTCTACATCAAGATCATTCTGTCACAAATATTAATACCCATTTCATGTGGTCAATGGGGGATACATCAAGGCCCTCCTGTGACGGGTCACTTCCTGTATGTTAATTTTGCAACTAGGGTCAAATTCCACATTATATAGCCCAAATGACCAAGATTATGTTTTCATTAACTTCCTCTTTTTGAGAGGACCAAAATCGACCTAAATATCACCCGATTTGGTTAAGTGAAAGTTAAGTTTTGAATTATTTTATTCATTCATTCATTATGGAATGGGTCAGCCCTAGCCACTTGGGTAACAACTTGCGTCAACCTCAACCCCAAGTAAACCCTCAATAAAGCCTATAAATGGAAGCGACCTTAAGCTCATTTGGATACACTCAATCAAGGCATGTTTCTATTCTTCTATTTTTGTTTTTGGCTCACACAATTTCATCGGTAGAAGTTCGCATTGGGTATGAAAATACAGGCAAAAGGTTCACTTTGGGTTAGGGTTTTATGGATCTCAGTTACTGGCACGGATCATAAGTTTTTCGTCCTCGGTTGCAGGCACATAGTTGGTAAGAGAGAGACTTTGGCTCTCTATTCGCTCGAAGACAGTTCAAATAGAGTGACTCTGAGTTCAGAGGCAGATCAGAAGGATCCATTCCCTGGTCACTCGCACCAGGTAGCCCTGGGAGTGACCTTGACAGTGCAGTCACTGGCACAACTCAGTTAGAGTGCATCTTTGGTCCTCTGGAAGCTCACACAGTTCGTCAAGGGAGCGACTATGGATTTTTGCAGTTCAGTGTTGAGGTCGCATGCACAAAGACCTCTTGGGAGCGACTTAGTAGTTACAGTTGCCCAAATACTGTATTCATGAGAGTGTATTTGAAGTTTCAATCGCCTGTAGACAGTGCTAATGAGAGCAATCTAGTTCATATCTAGGGTTTGGACATCTTGGCTTCAATCATCTTCAGTGATCTGATAGATTTGGGTTTTCTCTATTGTTATAACAGATCTGTAGATTTGATTTATTGTTCTATGCTGCAAATCATATTATTGGGCTCATTGTACTCATTGCTGAAATATTTCTATGACGATCTAGTAAAGAATAAGATTTGAAAGGGTTTCCCCCTTGTGGTGGTTTTCCATGGTCTTGGACCAATCTATTGTCTCTTATGGTTGTGTTGTTGTCTTCTCTTTCATTGCATACATTGTTCTTTCTTCAGTTACGTTTATGATTGGTTATACTGCTAATAATTGGATGCACTGTTAATGAAAAGATAAATTGGGCTAAAGTAACTGATACAACATTGAACAATCTGAAAATTTAACATGGTATCAGAGCTAAGGTGAAAGTCAAGCCCAAGAGAAGACAATATTTGAAGCCCTCTCCTTCAGAAAGCAGATTGCCTATTCAAGGTCAAGATGTCGTCCTCTACCTTCAAGGAGCATGAAAAGTTGGGTGATGCATCAAACTTTGTTGCATGGAAAGTCAGATTGGAGATCATAGCTGACAACAATGATGTGCTGGAATACATTCAAGGAAGGATGCCCGAGCCTCCAGAAAATGCTTCTGCTTCTCTCAAGAACAAGTACAAGAAAGGTGAGTCTAAAGCAAAGCAAATTATAGTTGATGGTTTACAAGATCATTTACTTGCTTATGTTGGGAATTTAAGAAAGTCTAAATATATGTATGACAAGATAACTAGCATGTATGCAGTCAAAAAACTGAATGAGATCATAACCTTGAAAGATCAACTCAAGGAAGTCAATATGAACAAAGGGGAAGTTGTTCAATCTTACATTATGAGGATCTCTCGTATTAGAGATCAATTGCAGAGGGTTGGAGAAAATGTAACTGACAGGGAAATAGTAGATGTGACTCTTAGAGGTCTCCCCTCTATATGGGAAACCTTCATTACCACTATCAACAACAACAATGCCGTTTTGTCATATGATGAGATTGTTGGAAAACTCACTCAAGAAGAATCCAAAATGATAGTAAGAGGAAGGATTCAAAACTTGAAGAGGGAGAACCCGAAACATACATCACTCATGGGAAAAGAAATAATACAAGAGGATGTTCATTAATGAAGCGTTCTTCTCAAAATACAAAATGAAGGAATGACAGATCGACATCTCATATCAATGAATGCTTCAATTGTGATAAGAAAGGTCATTATGCACAAGACTGCCCTGAAAAAGGAAAAAGGCCACACTACAACACTAGAGGCAACTACAATAATAAAAGAAGGAAAGATAATAAAAGAAATAACCGATAGAAGAATAAGAGACTCCTCAAGTGACCATGAAGAAAATCATCCTCCTCAAAAGAAACCAAGGGCTCATAGGTTTGAAAGTAATGCTGTAAATAAATATGAATACATTCTCATTTCTTCTCTTACTAGTTCTTCTCCACCGGCTCCATGGGCTAGTTGATAATGGGGCCACTCATCATTTCTCTGGTTATAAAGAAGTCCTCTCTAATCTAGTACAGAGGCAGACTAAGCTAAAGATCATTCTTGGAGACAATTCTACCCATCCCATGAAAGGTTTTGGGTCTGTCAAATTTCACCTAAATTCTACGGAATCAGTTCTGTTGCATGATGTCATGTATGTACCAGGACTAATGAAGAATTTGGTATTTGTAGCTACATTGGAAGACAAATGGATGAGGGTTGCCTTCATCAAAGGTAAATTTCTGACTTGGCCTGCTGATTCATCTATGCGAGATGCCTTCACACTAGGATAGAGATCTGAAGGTCTCTATAGGGTCATTGAATGGCCTCTCTTTGCATTGGTTCATAATACCAATCACTTGAGCGAATTATGGCACCACAAACTGGCTCATATTCACTATGATGTACTTCTGAAATTAAATAAATTGGTCTCTGGTATTCCTGATGTTTAGGCTCATCATGATGGAGTTTGCCCAGGTTGTGCAAGTGGAAAGAAAACAAGGGGACCATTTCCCTCCAGTAAGAACAAAACTCATGACATCCTTCATCTCATTCATTCTGATATATGTGGTCTGATGCCTGTACATTCAGTTGGTGGTCATCTCTACTACATAACCTTTATTGACGACTTTTCAAGAAAGACATGGATATACTATCTTAAGCATCAGGATGAAGCCTGTGAAAAAATCAAGGAATTCAAAGCATTGATCGAAAAACAATTAGGAAAGAGAAACAAAGTCTTCAAGTTTGACAATGGAGGAGAATACATGTCAAAAGAATTCATAGCATTTTTCAAGAAAGATGGAATCAAGAAGGAAATGTTTGTGCCATATACTCCTGAATAGAATGGTCTAGTCGAAAGAAAGAGCATGTCTATATTAGAAGTTACCCGTGCTATGCTCCATGATCAAAAGGTACCAAAGTTCCTTTGGGTAAAGCCACATATACTGTAGTATATGTTCAGAATAGGGTGCCTCATCAAGCATTGGAAAACAAGACTATTGAAGAAATATTCACAGGCACTAAGCCTGATATCAACCATCTTCGTGTATTTGGATGCCCAATATATTTTCATTTGCTGAAAGACAAAAGGAACAAACTCGAAGCTGCTGACAGAAAAGGTATGTTTGTGGATTATTGTGAAAATTCTAAAGCATATAGAATTTATATTCCTAGTCAAAGGAAAGTTTAAATTAGTAGGGATGTAACATTTGATGAAGATACAACTCTTGGAAAAGCAAGAGATCTTCCTCCAGCTCCTCCTCCCAAGGTAAATAATGATGACTGGGATATTTTGGATGGTCCATCTGCACATGAGCCTGATATGGTTGATGATCCAATAGAGCCCATGGATCCATTAGATCCTCCTCCAAGTGACCCTTCCTCTAAGAAGAGACCACTTTGGATTCAAGATACTTTATAGGATATTGAAAGAAATGTTCGAATTGTAGATCATTCAAAGAAAGGAAACAACCATGCAGGTATCAGAGATATGTAGCTGCTATGAGTACTATGATTCATGCCGAACCATCCACCTTTGAAGAAGTAGTAAAAGAACAAGTTTGGAAGGATGATATGGCTGAAGAATATGAATCAATTATGAAAAATGATGTATGGGATATTGTACCTAGACCAAAAGGGAAGTCTGTTGTGACTTCAAAATGGCTATTTAAAATCAAACATGGAATTGATGGTAGCATTGAGAAATATAAAGCAAGGTTCGTGGCTCAAGGCTTCTCTCAGAAAGAGGGAGAAGATTATGATGACATATTTTCTCCTGTAGCTCAATATACAACCATCCGTTCTATAGTGTCCCTTACTGCAAGTCAGGGATGGACTCTTCATCACGTGGATGTAAAGACCGCTTTCCTGCATGGCATGTTACATGAAGAGGTTTATGTTGAGAAAACACAAGAATTTGAGGTGGAATATCTAAGAACACATGTTTGCAGGTTGAAGATGAACTTGTATGGTTTGAAGCAAGCTCCCCGAGCTTGGTATGCGCCTATTGACAATTACTTAGTGAAGCTGGGATTCACAAGAAGCAATGTCAATCCCAACCTCTACTTCAAGGTAGTACAAGATATGCCATTGATTTTGGTTTTGTATGTTGACGATCTATTTTTGACAGGTAGTGAGCCTATGATGATCGAATGTAAGAGGAAGCTAGCCTCTAAGTTTGAGATGAAATACCTTGGTCTCATGCACTACTTTTTTGGCCTTGAAGTGTGGCAAAAGTCTGGTAAGATTTTCCTATCACAAGGAAAATACATTATAAAGTTTTTGAAAAGATTTAGAATGATTGAATGTAAATCCTTGGTCACTCCAATGGAAATAAACTTCAAGAAATTATGTGGAGATGCTACAGGACCAGACTTAGAGAATCCATCTCAGTATAGACAACTGATTGGGGCTTTGATGTTCCTTGTGAACACCCATCCAGACATATGCTATGCAGTAAACACTTTGAGTCAATTCATGACTGAGCCCCACTGCTCACATTGGATAGTTGCCAGACACATATTGAGATATTTGCATGGGTCGATTACACTTGGCCTGAGATATTCTGTAGGAAATGTTCAAATTCATGGAAACACTGATGCTGATTGGGTTGGAAATGTTATCGACAGGAAAAGCACATCTGGATGTTATTTTAGCCT
Source organism: Pinus tabuliformis (assembly GCA_031772625.1). Classification (NCBI taxonomy): domain Eukaryota; kingdom Viridiplantae; phylum Streptophyta; class Pinopsida; order Pinales; family Pinaceae; genus Pinus; species Pinus tabuliformis. The sequence goes on from CM062807.1 coordinate 364,843,662, forward strand.
TAGATCTGCCATGATATCCTGGATGAGAAGGAAATGAAATTCTGTAGCATTGAGCACAACCGAAGTGTAGAAATTCTGCTCTCTACACATCTTGTAGAGAAACTGTAGAATAATTTGATTATGTAATGTACTAAAGAAAAATTCTTAATCTACTTCTACAATCAAACTTGTGGAAGCTTAATTGATTTTGAGTAAGATCAAATAGAACACATATAACAGAGAAGAAGATTCAATCACACATGAAACACAGAAGAATACTCTGGGGAAAGCCTCAGCGAAAAACCCCGCTATCTGTATTATCATACAAGTGGAAATATCTTAGGATTACACAAAGCTTTAGCTCTCAAGCTATCCAACTCTCAATACAATCCCTCACTACTGCTCATAGACAGAATAGACAACACATATGCCTTCCTTCAATCCTCCAAGCCTCCTATTTCCTTGTGCAGTTTCTCCTAGGTCCTCTAGCTGCAACCTGTGTGATTCTCACCTCACACACAACACTGACCTCTGAAATAACTACACAATCCTGAAGGAGTTAATTCCTTCTACATGGATGAGTTTCCTTTATAGGAAAATTCCTCCAACTAATAGTACAATGTCCCTGTCTTTAATCTCAACTCGGTCTTTCTCTGAACTGATATGCATGATTTATTTATGAGAGAATATTTAGTTATCTAGAGAACACTAGTTGCATGCATGCATGCATTAACTGACTGAACTCACAATTAGTTCCTCCAACTGTTTGGAACTAATTTAACTGGACTTAACTCATTTAACTGAGCTAACTAATTACAACTCATCCTTATCTCCTTAATTAAGGGATAACTTCCTCAATCAAAGGGATAACTGTTGCATGTCTTCACAAAGACTTCATGTTTGATTTTCACCAACTAATTAACTCAAGATGAATTAATTAATTATTTTTCAAACAGCTAGTGAGACTAAATTCGAATTTTAATTCTCAATTTTGATTCAAGGACAAATCAAAATTGGAATATATCCCGAAATGCTATTTATAGCAATGCTATTTTTAGCATTTCTATTTTTTCTATTTCCAACAGAGTTGGAGTATATCTTGAAATGCTATTTATAGTAATGTTATTTTTAGCATTTCTTGTTGCTATTTTCAACACTCCCTCTCAACAAGAAAGGCATTCAACTCGAACCCGATCCTGAACCTTTGGAATGTTCTGCATGCAACACTTCTCTCAAGTGTTGTTGCTCCAGCAACTCTAGAAACACAAAAAATATCCAACCTGAATCTGAATGATTCCTCTATCATCAAAGTCTCTGACTACTATTACCTCTGTTGATTGAAAAAATCTGCACCACTGAGCTCTTCAGTATCTGACTGCTCTAGCCTCTGTCACTTTGATCTCTGACTGCATCAATCCCACTTATTTCTCCTACCTCATCCGTGCTGCTGCTCGTTCTATATCCTAGCACTGCATCGGCATTGCACCTCCTCTCATCATGTTGCATCATTATGCCCAATGTTGCACTGCAACTTAGTTACTGAGAAGTAAGTAACTGATCTCCCAACTGACCTCCATGTTTGGCTAAAAACACCCTCTGATGCTGAAGCTCCATATGTTGCTCCATCCACATTTGTCTCTACCCACTCAGCTAGTCCTGCTACTCCTCGTTGGGGCTCCCGTAGCAAGGTCTAATCAAAGAGGTTGGGTACCTCAAGGATCCTGCCCATAATTCAACCTTCATGGGACGATCTCTTCACATCGCCCCACCTCACACCTAGAGGTATGGCTGCATGTGATCCCTCTGTCCACTTGGCTTGAAATTTCCCCCTACTAGATGTTTATGCATGAGTGGATGCCTCCACTCAGTCTCCTCTCAGCATCTCCAATTGTGGCTCCTCCACAATTGTCAGAGACTTCTTCTAGGACTGCACTGCTTCCTCAAACGAAGATGGTTCGGTCTCTACACATTCCCCAACAAGGGCCATGTAACCAGTGTACCGCTTAGGTGACCTCCTCTGTCTGTGCTGAGAATATGGCTCTCCCACATTCTCTCTCACATCCATCAATAATCTGTAGCCTCCCTTGTGCGTTTCCGGCCATCTCTGGAAGACTCTGCATGAGTGGATGTCTCCACTCTTGGAACCTCTGCATGCGGCTGTTTCGCATCAATCTGAGACTCCTCCTCCTTAGGAATCAAAAGTTCCTCCTCTTCATGCATCTTGAGCTCCCTCTCAAGGGAAACTCACATGGCCTTCAGCTCATCGAACTTAAGATCTCTGCGAACCACTGTCCTCTGACTGGTAGGCAAATACACCCGATAGTTGTGGGGAGTATTAGTGTACCCCACAAGTATCCCCAACTTTGTTGTCAGCTCTAGCTTCTTCCGGGCATCCTTGGTCACATGGAAATAAACCGATGAGCCAAAGATCCTGAAGTGACTCACATCTAGTCTCTTCCTGGAGAAAGCTTCCTCTGGTGTCTTCATCCCAAGTATGCGATGTAGGCTTCTATTCTGCAAGTAAACCGCTGTGTTGCATGCCTCAGCCCACAAATGAAGTGGTAGGCCTTGGTCATGCAGCATCGCCCGAGCTGCTCCCACAATCATTATGTTCTTCCTTTCAGCCACCCCATTTTGCTGTGGGTTATGGGGTGTCGTCAACTCCTATTTAATTCCTTCTGTAGCACAGAAGTCCTTAAACTCTTGAGAGACATACTCTCCACCATTGTCGCTTCGCAAGGCCCTAATCTTCTTTCTTGATTCTTTCTCAACCAAGGCTTTGAACTCACAAAACATTGAGAAGGTTTGATCCTTCTTCTACATGAAATAGATCTAGCATCTACGAGAAAAATCATCAATGAGAATAACATAATACCTTTGTTTAGCGGTGGAGGCTGTTGAGAATGGTCCACACACATCTGTATGAACTCGCTCCAAGATTGCTTCAGCTCGATTGTCTCGATCCTGAAAGGAAGATTTTGCATACTTACCCAAGGTACAACCTTTGCATGTGTCCACTTGCTCAAGTTTACCTCTGGGAAGCCCGATAGAAATCTGCTGCATTATCTTCAAGGCCCCATGATGTAAGTGGCCCAACCTTCTATGCCATAACTCGCCAATATCTTGGCTTTGCACAAATTTTTCTTTGGAACTCAATGTAACACAGTCATCTACCTCCAGCTTGTAGAGATTCTTCACTCAAATACCAATCCTCTTGGTCTGACTCGTGGCTATGTGTCTCAGGAACACCTTTCCTTTACTGAAGACATCATCGTAGCCTTTTTCCTCCAACATCGCGACCGATACCAAGTTCTTTTTTGGTCTTGGCTCATACTTCACATCAGTCAGGGTGAGAGGAGCTCCATGATCCCTCTGAAACACAACTGTACCTTCACCAGAAACACGATACTTTTCATCATCGCTCATCTCTATGCGCATCTGGAGGTCCTTCTCCTCCAAGGTATTGAATAAACTTTTATCACCGATCATGTGGAATGAGGATCCACTGTCAATATACCAAACACAACCCATCATTAATGACACCATGCATGCGAAGAGGTTAAAGTCCATTTCAAACTGAGAGGCCAATGCCTCACCTTCAGATCCTTTCGAGGATCCCTTCTTGGACTTCTTCGATGGGAAATTAGTTGCATAATGTCCCATCTTGTGAATTCGGTTAGCACTTGCAACCCCGAACTTCAAACTTCAAATTCTTCTAAGTAAACTGTTCACAACTATGATAACCTTTGCTCCAATACCATGTAGAACTTTTTCTACAAAACCTCGCTCTGATACCATGTAAATTTTTTTCTCTCTACACATCTTGTAGAGAAACTGTAGAATAATATGATTATGCAATGTACTAAAGCAAAATACTTAATCTACTTCTACAATCAAACTTGCAGAAGCTTAATCAATTTTGAGCAAGATCAAATAGAACACATATAACAAAGAAGAAGATTCAATCACACATGAAACACAGAAGAATACTCTGGGGAAAGCCTTAGCTAAAAACCCCACTATCTGTATTATCATACAAGTGGAAATATCTCATGATTACACAAAGCTTTAGCTCTCAAGCTATCCAACTCTCAGTACCATCCCTCACTGCTGCTCATAGACAGAATAGACAACACATATGCCCTCCTTCATTCCTCCAAGCCTCCTATTTCCTTGCGCAGTTTCTCTTGGGTCCTCTAGCTGCAACATGTGTGATTCTCACCTCACACACAACATTGACCTTTGAAATAACTGCGCAATCCTGAAGGAGTTAAATCCTTCTGCATGGATGAGTTTCCTTTATAGGAAAATTCCTCCAACTGATATTACAATGTCCTTGTCTTTAATCTCAAATGGGTCTTTCTCTGAACTGACATGCATGAGTTATTTATGAGAGAATATTCAATTATATGAAGAATACTAATTGCATGTATGCATGCATTAACTGACTGAACTCACAATTAGTTCCTCCAACTGTTTGGAACTAATTTAACTGGACTTAACTCAATTAACTGAGCTAACTAATACAACTCAAATACAACTCATCCTTATCTCCTTAATTAAGGGATACCTTCCTCAATCAAAGGGATAACTGCTGCATGTCTTCACAAAGACTTCATGTTTGATTTTCACCAACTAACTAACTCAAGATGAATTAATTAATTATTTTTCAAACAACTGGTGAGATTAAATTCGAATTTTAATTCTCAATTTTGATTCAAGGACAAATCAAAATTGGAATATATCCCGAAATGTTATTTATAACATTTCTATTTTTTGCTATTTCCAATAGAGTTGGAGTATATCCTGAAATGCTATTTATAGCAATGCTATTTTTAGCATTTCTTATTGCTATTTTCAATAGGAAAAGTACATATGGATGTTATTTTAGCCTTAGATCTGCCATGATATCCTGGATGAGAAGGAAACAAAATTCTGTAGCATTGAGCACAACCAAAGAAGAATATATTGCCACTAACATGGCTAGTTGCGAGGTAGTATGGTTGAGAAAGCTCTTTGGAGAGCTGTTTGAGTAGGTCCTAGACACCATAATGATATATTGTGACAAGAAGAATGGGATCCATTTGGCAGAAAATCATGTTTTTCATGACAAGTCCAAGCATATTGAAATTTTATATCACTTCATTCGAGATATGGTGCAGAGAGGAGTTGTCAAGCTCCATCACATATCAACAGATGAAAATATTGCAGATATTCTCACCAAGGCATTACCAAAGAGAAAGTTCTCAATTTTTAGAGAACAACTTGGAATAATGGATGTAGCCCCTCCGGATAAGGGGCAGTGTTGATCGATGACACTAAGCATACTCTTCCCACCTTGCTTGAGCTCCCAGGGTGAGGAATTGAGATATAGGGCTCCTGGGGTTGAGGGAAATCCAGACAATAAGGCGTTACCCTATCTGTTACCCATGGTTGAAGAATGCTGCTCCCCTATCTTTATAGGGTCAAATAATGATGCTCCCCTCTTGGTCTTTGCAGAGTATACCCTAGTTGGCATCATACCCTCAAGTAGGCCAACTTGACGAGAATACCACTCCTCGTTTTGGTCAACGAGTTGAGAGTGTACTTGGGGTGTACAACCCAAGTCGATTATGATGTAGTGTAGAATTTCCTGCAAATTCTCTACAAATTTACCTCTAAGATCTATGTAGAAAATCTGAGTGTAGATTAACTCGATAATGCTATATACCAAAGCAAAATACTGTAATCTACTTCTACTATCAAACTTGCAGAAGCTTAAAGATCGAGCTGAATCAGAGCTGAACACATATAACCATAAGAAGAAGAATCAATGCACATGAAACACAGAAAATACTCAGGGGAAAGCCTCAACTAAAAACCCCATTATCTGTATTATCATACAAGGTGGAAATACATCAGAATTATACAAATCCTTAGCTCTCACAGCTAGCCAGCTCTCAATACAAAACTCCTGGATGCTCATAGGCAATCAAATCTTCTCACAAGCCTTCTCCTCTGACCTCCAAGCTCCTATTTCCATGCATAGTTACCTCTGGGATGATCTCCTTCACCCAGTGTAACACTGCTCTCACACTGCTCTAACACATTGTCAGAACTGCGCAATCCTCAAGGAACTTTACCTTGATTGCATGCATGAGTTTCCTTTATAGGAGAAAACATGCAACTGATAGTACAATGTCCTTGACATTTAGGTCAACTAGGTCTTTATCTGAATAGACATGCATGAGTTCCTGATGAGGGAATCTTCAGTTATCTGGAGCACACTGGTTGAGTGCATGCATGCATCAACTGACTGATAACTCATAATTAGTTCCTTAAACAGTTTGGAACTAATTTAACTGGACTTAACTCAGTAAACTGAGTTAACTCATTACAACTCAAATATAACTCAATATTATCTCCTTAATTAAGGGATAATCTCCTTAATTTAAGGGATAACTGTTGCATGACTACAGAAAGACTTATAACTTGAATTTCTCAAACTAATTAATCCACAATGAATTAATTAATTAATTCCAAGCAGTTGGTGAGACTAAATTCAATTTTAATTCACAATTTTAATTCAAGGACAAATTAAAATTGGAATATTTTGGATTCTATTTTTATCCTTTCTTGTTGCTATTTTCAACACTCCCTCTCAACAAGAAAGAAATTCAACTCGATCCCGATCCTGAACCTTTGGAATGCTCTACATGCAACACTTCTCTATAGTGTTGTTGCTCCAGCAATCTCCAGAAACAAAAAAAAAACATCCAACCTGAATCAAAATGATGCCTCTGTCATCAAAGTCTCTAACTACTATTGCCTCTGTTGACTGAAAACTCTGCGCTTCTGTTGACTCATCCTTTCTACACTGTTGTCAATCCTTCTCTGCGCTCTTCAGTATCAGACTGCTCTAGCCTCTGTCACTTTGATCTCTGACTGCATCAATCCCACTGATTCCTTTCGCTACTATGTACTTTGGGCTCATGTAGCAAGGTACAATCCATGAGATAAAACCTCTTAATGGACCCTGTTTAATTTCAGCCTTCTTGAGACTATCACTTCACATCGCCCCACCTCACACCTGGAGGTATGGCTGCATGTGATCCCTCTGCTGACTCTAATTGTGCCTCCTCCACAATTGTTTAAGACTTCTTCTGGGACTGCATGTTGAGAGGTAATTTACTCTCCCTCTCAATCACCAAGTCTTTAACATTTTCCTTGCTCCTCAAGGCTTTGCATGCATCTTGAACCTCAAGAGCATATAGGTTCTTGACTCGTGAACCGATCTACTATAGGTTTTAACCCCGTACAGAAATTACCTGCATATGAATTCTAAAACACAGAAAATAAACAATGCGAGAGCATAACACATAAAACAAATATACACAGAGATTTTCCCCTGGATCCCAAAACCAGGACTACCAGCTTGATTTTTCATTATGTTCCTTTCAATGTTATAATACATATTTATACATGCCGAAGCATCCAATACCATGGACCGAAAACCATCGCGTCCAAAAACATGTGCGAAAATCATGCACAAAACCATAGGTGGGTCTACCCATCCTAACATAGGGTCCAAAACCAAATTTTTCTGGGGCATTGCCCCGGACCCCATAAAGTGCGGTTACGGGTATGTCTCAAACCCCCTTTGACCCCCCCGCTACACAATTGGCGCAACGAAGGGGTGCTCTACCCCCCTTCTAACCCCCCAGTTAACTACGTAGGCTAGTCGTGGAAAGAATATAACACAACCCAACATTCTCCCACTTGTTGTTTTCTTTCCATAGGGGGCCATAAGAGAGCTTAGTCATTTTTCCAGCCCTGAAATTCTCATTGTATCTCTACACCAAGAGAACTTCTCAGATGTCACAAATTTTGTCAATGCATCTGCAATATTCTTCAAAGTTTCCACCTTTACCAACAACACCTTTTTTTCTTCTATCATATCCCTCACAAAGTGATACTGAACATCAATGTGCTTTGTATTTGAATGATATGTGGGGTTCTTTGCCAAGAAAATTGCACTTTGGCTGTCACAGTCTATCCTTATAGCTCCCTGTACTAACCCTATACTTGAACACAATCTCTTCAACCAAACTGCTTCCTTGCTTGCATGAGTGGCTGCCATTTATTCTGCCTCTGTAGTTGATAGTGCCACTACAGATTGTTTCTTACTCATCCAACTAACTGCACCTCCAAATAGGTTAAACACATACCCACTTGTAGATCTTCTCTGATCCAGATCTCCAACCCAGTTTTCATCAACAAAGCCACGAATATCCAACATTCTGTCCAATCCTGATCTTCCTTGGTAGCACAAACCATAATCACTAGTGCCACGCAAATACCTGAAAACCTGCTTCACTGCTGCCCAATGCTCCTTCCCTGGTTTTGACACAAACCTGCTCAATACTTCCACTGCATGTGCAATGTTTGGTCTAGTACAGACCATTGCATACATTAGGCTACCGACTGCACTTGCATATGGAACACGGGACATGTCCTCTTCCTCTTCTTGTGTCTTCGGACATTGTTCAACAGATAACCTCACACCTACAGGAATAGGAACCTTCACTGGTTTACTATCCTGCATATTAAACCTCTGCAGTATTGTCTCGACATACTTCCTCTAGTTTAACCAGAGCTTCCTCCTTGCCCGATCTCTTTTAATTTCCATGCCCAAAATGTAGTTTGCAGCACCAAGATATTTCATATCGAATTTGGAGGACAATTGGGTCTTCAAATCCTGGATAATTTCTTTTTCATTTCCAACCAACAACATATCATCCATATACAAGACCAGATAAATAACACGGTCGCCAATTAATTTAAAATACACATAGTGATCTGCTTTGCCTCTGGTGAAGCCAAGTCCCCGTATACATGTATCAAATTTTTGATACCACATCCTCGGTGACTATTTTAAACCATACAGAGACTTCTTTAACTTGCATACCAGTTCTTTCTTACCCTTCACCGCAAAGCCTTCAGGTTGCTTCATGTATATTTCCTCTTCCAGATCCCTGTGAAGAAATGTTGTCTTCACATCCATCTGTTCTACCTCAAAATCAAAAGCAGCAACAACAAATAAAAGTAATCTAATAGAAGTTACCTTGGCAACAGGAGAAAAAAATATCACCAAAATCAATTCCCGGCACCTAGGAATAACCTTTTGCTACCAACCGAACTTTGTATTTCTCCACCTTTCCTTCTGCGTTTGTCTTCTTCTTGAACACCCATTTGCTGCCAATGGGTTTCCTTCCAGCCGGCAACTCCACCAGATCCCAAGCCTAATTTTTGTGCAAAGATGTCATTTCATCAACCATGGCCTCTTTCTAAAGTTTGCCATCCTCTGAATCTACAGCTTCGTTCACAATTCTGGGATCATCGTTAGTAATAGATAAAGAAAAATTTGAAAAGAAAGCAGATGGACTATACCTTTCTGGCTGCCTTCTTTCTCGAATTGATCTTCTTAGACCCAGAGTTTATGGCTCTTCATCTTCTGATTCCTCCTCTACTGTAGAGTCTGATTCTTCCTCCTTAAGCTCAAACTCTATCTTCTCAGTTTCCTTTGGTTGGAATTCATGTTTAATAACATCTTTTACCTCTCTGAACACCACATCTCAGCTATACACAACCTTCCGTGTGATTGGGTTCCAAAGCTTATAACCCTTTAAACCATCCTTATACCCAATAAAGATGCACTTTTCAGATTTACTAGCCAACTTGCTTCGTTTCTCCTTTGGAACATGTACATATGCATCACATCCAAATACCCTCAGATGTGAAAGAGAGGGTTTCTTACCAGTCCATACCTCTTGTGGAGTCTTATCCTCCAACGCTGATGAAGGTGACCTATTAACCAGGTAACATGCAGTATCCACTGCCTCTGCCCAGAATCCCTGTCCTAACCTGGCACCACTGAGCATGCTTTTTGCCCTTTCCATCAACATCTTATTCATTCTTTCTGCAACTCCATTTTGCTGAGGTGTATATGGAGTAGTCTTCTGTCGTGCTATACCACACTTATTACAGAATTCTTCAAATTCCTTGATGCAAAACTCTCCACCATTATCTATCCTCAGCACCTTTATCTTCTTCTCTATCTGATTTTCCACGAGAGCCTTAAATTCTTTAAACCTTTAAAAGGCTTCAGATTTCTTCTTAAGGAAATATATCCATGTATTCCTTGAGAAGTCATCTATAAATGATACATAGTACACAGACTTACACAGTGATGGAACCTTCACAGGTCCAAACACATCACTGTGCACAAGTTCTAATATCAGTTTTGCCCTCTTACTACTAGAGGGGAAACTCACCGATTCTACTTCCCATATACACAATTTTCACAAAAATCAAAATCCAGAGAGCTATTACTCATACCTTCTACCATACCTTTACCATGAAGTATTCGAAGGCCCTTCTCTCCAATATGTCCAAGCCTTTGATGCCACAACATGGTCTTCTCTCCAGAGACCACTAGATTTTCTGCTCCACTTTCAGGAACCACAGAACTGTTGCACCCATCAATAACAGTGCTACCTTGCAGCTTGTACAGAGTTCCAATTCGAACTCCCCACATCAATACCAGTGCTCCCCGAACCATTTTGTAGGTATCCTTCTCGAACACTGTTTTTACACATGCATCATCTAGCTTGCTTACAGAAATTAGATTTCTGGCCAACGCAGGAACATGCAGAACATCCGGAAGTGTTCTAACCCTTCCACCTTGCAACTTCAACTTTACTTTTCCGCGACCAATGATTCTAGCCTTCCTATCATCCCCTAAGAAGACATCACCACCATCATATTTCTCATACTCGCAGAACCACTCTCTCTGGGGAGTGAAGTGAAAGGATGCACCTGAGTTAATCAACCATGCCTCATGATCTACATGTGTACTTGAAGACATCCCCACTTTCATCTGAGGTGGTTTTTGCCTCTGCAGAAGGAGCATCATCAGATCCTTTTCCTTTATCAGGAGCTTTAGATTTACAGTCCCTTTTGTAGTGCCCTTCCTTTCCACATTTCCAGCACACCACCTTTACAGGTTTTCCTGGAGATTTAGATCTCCCACTCGATGACTTATTTTTGTTTATGTTATGGGACCGTCCTCATACATACAAGGAATCACCATTCTGGCTCTCCATATTTTTTCCATCTCATCTCCTCGGTCGGCAAGGATGAGACTATTTCATCAAACTGCAAGGTAGTTACATTGCTACCTATTGCAATAACCAGACTCTCCCACGAATCTGGTAGAGAACACAACAAATTGATGCACTTATCTTCATCTGAAATTTTAATATCAATAGATGCTAACTGACTTACCACAGTATTAAATGCGTTCAGGTGCTCTGTCACCTAGTCTCCATCTTTCATCCTCAGGTTATATAGCTTTTTCGTAGGAACAGTTTATTCACTAGAGACTTAGATTGGTACAAAGTCCCTAACTTGTCCCACAAAGCTTTCGCCGTAGCTTCCCCTGATACATTCAGCAATATTGAATCTAAGACACACAATTGTATTGTGCTCTTTGCCTTCCGATTCAACTTCTTCCATTCTTCATCGGACAGTCTCGTTGGTTTAGTACCTGGATCTACCGCGATCCACTGATCTTTATCCACCAACAGATCCTCCATCTTGAGTTTCCAAAGCTCAAAACTCTAACCATTAAATTTCTCGATCTCTATCTTTCCATTGCTCGCCATCTTCTTTCACCACCATAATCGATCTCGCAGATCTCCCACTGAACAGGGTCTACCATAGGCCCGAGCGAAACCCCTCAACAATAAAGGCGTCCCCTTGAAGCCAAAACTGTTCAGATACCAAATGTAAGTTTTAACCCCGTATAGAAATTACCTACATATGAATTCTAAAACACATAAAATAAACAATGTGAGAGCATAACACATAAAACACACATACACAAAGATTTTCTCCTGGATCCCAAAACCCGGACTACCGGCTTGATTTTTCATTATGTTCCTTTCAATGTTATAATACATATTTATACATGCTGAAGCATCCAATACCATGGACTGAAAAGCATCGCATCCAATACCATGGACCGAAAACCATTGCGTCTAATACCATGGACTGAAAACCATCGCGTCCAAAAACATGTGCAAAAATCATGCACAAAGCCATAGGTGGGTCCACCCATCCTAACATAGGGTCCAAAACCAAAATTTTGACCCCAGAAAGTGGGGTCACGGGTATGCCTCAAACCCCCTTTGACCCCCCCCCCGCTACACAATTGGCGCAACAAAGGGGGGCTCTGCCCCCCCTCTAACCCCCCAGTTAACTATGTGGGCTAGTCGTGGAAAGAATATAACACAACCCAACATTTACTTCACTTGTCTCGTGGTGATGTGTCTAAGGAAAACCTTTCCCTTACTGAAGACAACATCCTAGCCTTTGTCCTCCAACATCGCGACCGATACCAAGTTCTTCTTCAGTCCAGGCACATACTTCACATCTATCAAGGTGATAGAAGCTCTATCCTCCCTCTGAAAAGCAACTGTGCCCACTCCTGAAACACTATACCTTTCATCATCACCTATCTCTATGCGCATCTTGAGGTCTTTCTCCCCCAAGGCATTGAATAAATTTTTATCATTGGTCATGCAGAATGAGGCTCCACTGTCAATATACCAACCACAACCCATCATCGATGACACCATGCATGCAATGAGGGTAATGTCCATTTCGAACTGAGAGGCTAATGCCTCACCTTTCGATCCTTCCTAGGATCCCTTCTTGGACTTCTTCGATGGGAAATTAGAGGCATAATGTCCCATCTCATTTTTTTTTTTAAAGTATGATATGAATTCAATTTTCACCTGCAACCTCGAACTTAAAACTTCGAATTCTCTTCTCTGTATACTATTCACAGCTCCAATAAACTTTGCTCCGATAAACTAGGTTCTGATACCATGTAGAATTTCCTGCAAATTCTCTACAAATCTACCTCTGAGATCTATGTAGAAAATCTGAGTGTAGATTAACTCAATAATGCAATATACCAAAGAAAAATACTATAATATACTTCTACTATCAAACTTGCGGAAGCTTAAAGATCGAGATGAATCAGAGCTGAACACATATAACCATAAGAAGAAGAATCAATGCACATGAAACACAAAAAATACTCAGGGGAAAGCCTCAACTAAAAACCCCACTATCTGTATTATCATACAAGGTGGAAATACATCAGAATTATACAAAGCCTTAGCTCTCACAGCTAGCTAGCTCTCAGTACAATCCTCCTGGATACTCACAAGCAATCAAAGCTTCTCACAAGCCTTCTCCTCTACTCTCCAAGCTCCATTTCCATGCGCAGTTACCTCTAGGATGATCTCTTTCACCCAGTGTAACACTGCTCTAACACACTGTCAGCACTGCGCAATCCTCAAGGAACCTCACCCTGACAGCATGCATGAGTTTCCTTTATAACTGATAGTACAATGTCCTTGACATTTAACTCAACTAGGTCTTTCTCTGAATAGACATGCATGAGTTCCTGATGAGGGAATCTTCAGTTATTTTGAGTACACTGGTTGAGTGCATGCATGCATCAACTGACTGATAACTCACAATTAGTTCCTCAAACAGTTTGGAACTAAATTAACTAGACTTAACCTAGTAAACTGAGCTAACTAATTACAACTCAAATATAACTCAATCTTATCTCCTTAATTAAGGGATAATCTCCTTAATTTAAGGGATAACTGTTGCATGACTGCAGAAAGTATTCTAACTTGAATTTCTCCAACTAATTAATCCATACTAAATTAATTAATTAATTCCAAGCAGCTGGTGAGACTAAATTCAAATTTAATTCACAATTTTAATTCAAGGACAAATTAAAATTGGAATATTCTGGATTCTATTTTTATCATTTCTTGTTGCTATTTTCAACACTCCCTCTCAAAAAGAAAGGAATTCAAATCGATCCCGATCCTGAACCTTTGGAATGTTCTGCATGCAACACTTCTCTATAGTGTTTTTGCTCCAACAATCTCTAGAAATTAAAAAAAAAAAAAACATCCAACCTGAATCAGAATGATGCCTCTGTCATCAAAGTCTCTGACTACTATTGCCTTTGTCGATTGAAAACTCTGTGCTTCTGCTGACTCAACCTTTCTGCACTGTTGTCAATCCTTCTCTGCGCTCTTAAGTATCAGATTGCTCTAGCCTCTGTCACTTTGATCTCTGATTCCTCCCGCTATTATGTACTTCGGGCTCCCGTAGCAAGGTACGATCCATGAGATAAAACCTCTCAATGGACCCTGTCCAATTTCAGCGTTCTTGAGACTATCACTTCACATCGCCCCACCTCACACCTAGAGGTATGGTTGCATGTGATCCCTCTGCTGACTCTAATTGTGGCTCCTCCACAATTGTCTGAGACTTCTTCTGGGACTGCATGTTGAGAGGTAATTTACTCCCCCTCTCAACCACCAAGTCTCTAACATTTGCCTTACTCCTCAAGGCTTTGGATGCATCTTGAACCTCAAGAGCATACAGGTTCTTGACTCATGAACCGATCTACTTCACTTGTTTAGTGGTGATGTGTCTAAGGAAAACCTTTCCATTACTGAAGACAACATTGTAGCCTTTGTCCTCCAACATCACGATAAATTTTGCTACTTCTTTGTAAACAACATTAAATATGGTTTTGGAGTCCTCAAAGGAATCAAGAGAGTCCACTTTAGGAATGAGAGATATGAAGGTCATGTTGAAGACTGAAAACATTTTCCATTCTCTTTTAGACTCTTCTACCACTACCAGGAGATCATTCCCTGTGGTGTCATATAGAGCTGGGACAAATATCGTTGCCCAACCATCTGAACCAGGGCTTTTATCTTTCTGAAACTAATGCAACAATGATTTTAACTCTTCTTATATGATTTTTTCCATCAAGTTTCTATATTCCTCTTCTTCCACAAACCTTGGGACAAATTGTGCAGTTCTAATAACTTTAACAATTATGGCTTAGGCTAGTTAATGAAAGAGGTTCTTGAAGTTGGTCTTCCCCAAATCTTCTAGGCCTTCAAAATTTGAGACCTACCTACCTTCTGATTCCTTGAGACTCAAAATGGTGTTGCTCATCTTCTTCCCCTTGGAATAGGTCTGGAAACAATTTGTGTTTTCATATCCCCACTCTAGCCAGATGGCTCTAGTTTTAACCTCCACTCTTCATCATTTTCTTCCAACAAATGTTTCCTTATTTTCTCCAATATAAGTACAACTTCTTTGGATTTCCAAGAGTCCACCCCTTCCTATTCTTGAATGGAAATTTCCTTAAGCTTTGATTCAACTTCTAGAGTTCATGGACATCAACCAACTTATTCTTCTTTTCCCACTCTTTTGTTTTCTTTTTGACTACCTCCAAATTTTCCTCAAAGTGAAAGGCTAAAAATGACCCTTGTTGTAGGACAAAATCATTCCAGTGTGACTTAACTAAGGCCAAGAAATTGTCTTCTTTTAGTCAAGAGGAAATAAACTTGAAAAGACAGGCTAGTTTCTGGCTAGGAAATTTTGTCTCTAAGAAGATTGGGGAGTGGTTTAATTATTTATTATTTTATTTCTTTATTTTATTAAATAATATTATTGCTATTATCTTTTCCTTAATAGTATTTTGCATTTATTGAATATTTATTTTATTGATTTGTATAATTTTGTTTCCTCAAACTCATACAAGTATGTTATAATCCAATGTTTTTTTAGATCAATAAAGTTATAATATTAAAAAATATGCATTTAAAATTTAGTTATAATATTTTTATAAATATTTATGTATAATCTAATTAAATATAATATCTTATTCATATATATAAATTTCGCTATAAAATCTGCATAAATTAATCATATGATAATCAAATATTGTTGGAAATCTTTGAGCACTACTGGGGGGGAGGGGTGAGTCATTAGTGTGACTTGTATATGATTTTTTTCTTTTGTTAATTTCACTTACTGAAACACATAAATATCTGTGTCAACTGATTAAACATGTGCATCACATAAGCATAACTGAAAACCATAAGCAACAACATAAACAATAAACAATGCACACAATCATATCATCACACATAAGACGCAAGATTTATGGTGGAAACCCTTTTGGGAGAAAAACCACCTTTGCTGCTGTTGCTCTGCTATGAATTTCTATTATGTCAAGCAATTTGTCTTTTACATAGTTAGCTAACTCTGAACAGATTGGAGACTCAACCTCATACACAATAAGCCAGAAGGCTCAATTCTAGTAATAAGCTCGTAAGACTCTATTCTCACAAGGATCTACAGACTACCATCCACTGAAGGCTACCATGATCAATGATCCTCATATAACTCCGATTTGGTGGAGAAATGTTCCTTTCGCTGAAGCTTCGAAATCACTTCTCCTCAACACTATGCAGACCTTATTTCATATATTTTCAAACTGGATTGAAGACACTCTGCTCAATACTAATTCAACTTTGCAAACATGCTCTCAGTAGCAAGACTCTAAATCCTAAAAAAAATACCACCAACAATGTTCTCCCAATACAAGAAAAATAGTGGCTCATATTCAGGCATCAAAACTGACTATCTAGCAGCATAATTTTGACTCCAATCGTCCAAAAAATAACTTTGATACAACAAACGTAAGTCTGATATAAATACTGATGCACTAATTCAGATTTCTACTACAACACTAACATTACCCTCACACAATGAAGCATCTAAGCTCTCAATAAAATTTGAAGCATTCCTCCACTATGCAACCTTCTCTTACACACTCTCATACTCAACCAACCAATGTTCAACTCCAAAATGATGTATATAAAATGTGCTGGGCGAAATTTATCTTTGGGCTAGGATCAAGAGTGCACAAACTTGACAAAATCAAGCCATTAGAATCACTACTTATGCACTAAATGAATTCAAACCCTTCGGAGGACTTAATAAATCATTTATGATCTTTTCTAATTCATCCAGAAGTCTTTAGGAATTTCTATGTCAATTTTCATCCAATTTGTATGAGGAATGCAAAGGATTTCTCCTGAAAATGCTCAGTCGCATGCACAACACTAGATAAACTTGACTGGAGCCTTCAATCACTTGCATAGGCCTGTCTCCCAGTGTCTGGGACCATTAAGTCACATGGATAAGCCTCCATGTGAGCGACATGGGCAGAGCATAAGGAAAAACCATGGAACCTCAATCCATAACCTCTACCAGCTGATGGATCACCTTCTTCAACATCTAAACATGATTCCAAACCTCTGTCATAGCCTATGGCACATCTGAAACTCGATCAAACATGACTCCCAAGTGTCATTGCCAAGTTGACCCAAAAGGCCAACAAACAAGGTTGTCAAGAGTGCCAACAAGTCATCCACTCTCCCTGTCACTTGTACACGCTACAACACATCTTAACACACTTTGTAGCACCTCTGCAACATCACCATTAAATCACACACTATTGCAACAATTTGTAAGCACCCTACCAAGCTCATCAAAATGAAACACATCTCCATCACATGTAGCAACATCTCCGATGCCTCCAACTCTTATGGAAGCATCTCCAATACCTATATAAACAACTCCATCTATATTAGTAGTAGCAATGCTTCTAATCATGTCAAAACAAGGAAACATATCCAACTCAACTAACTGCAATCGATCAAACATACGCATGATAGAACACCTACAGGACATGCTACAAGGTTTACATCAATGCCAACATACACAAGTTGCAACTACACAAGCCATAATGCCAACATACACAAGTTGCAACTACACCGACCATAATTCCAACAATCCCGCCCTTTGGCATTGATGGCAACCTCTCACAACCTCCAAATAAAACTGCTCTTCTATCACTCCCCCTTTGACATCAATGACAAAGGGTCAACTCCATATGATGAGGCAACAAAAAATAGGTACAAGTACTGAAGCATGTGACCTCCTCATGGATGAAAAACAAAGTATATAAACAATCATCGTTGCCTCCTTATCAACAACAAACAACATATCAATCAAGCATCATTCATAGCAACATGTCACCAAACATCCATGCTTTGACATAAGTAGCAACAAGCAACATACAATCCAATCAACCTCTGGCAACAACAACAATATGCCAACATGAGGCAATCATACAAGCATCATATGCAACACCATACAACAATATTCACATCAAGGCATAAAACATCATATCCATAGCAGCTACATAACAACAATCACCAAACATCTCTGAACATAATATGAGGCCAAGAACCCCAACTATCATAACATAGCATGAGGCACAATATGAACACCTCCAAGCGAGCCATGATACCAAAAATGAATGGCTAAAATAAATAAGAGAAAATAGATCCTCCCCCTGAACACATGTCATCTCCAACATCAACCCATCCTGAAATGACTTGCTTCCGCTGCAACATTTCTTCCTCGCCAAAAGAAAGAAGCACAAGGTGGACCAAGGCTCCACATGACCATGATTGATGACATATACATTATACATACATGGTTGTATCAACGATACAAAATACTTGAAACATGACTATTGCATGACCTTATGACCTTATACTCTAGCACCAAAACACTAGAGGGCCAAATGATAAAACAATACAAGTACATAGCTCCATGATAATTTTACATGATATATCAATAAATACATGGATGCTATGATCAACTCCTATGGACCAATGAATCAAATACATAACATATCATGATTGTTACATCAACATTAGCCCATACATGTGGTTAGAAAATAACTCCATGAAACTCCTCCATAACATGCCTATCAACATAATGACTCAAACCACTAATGACTGGACCCTCTACCAACATAAAATGATGAATCAATGATAAGTACATGGCTGTAATAAATTGCATACAACAACCTATACATGGCTGGTCCATGTTAAGTCACATATGAATGTCATTGCCACATTGTCTCTAAGGTAGGATAACTGAAAGATGATCAATGAATGTTGCAACAAGGCTGTTATACATATCTTTTCCACTCATACACAATAAATACATCAACTACAAAAATAATGAGTCAAAAGAAATAAGCATAAAGAACAATCCCTGGAAGACATAGCTCCCCTTGAGCATAATATAACTTATGAGAATTTTGATCCTGTGGACCTGAATATGCATGGCAGAACTTGATCAAAAACTCATTGCTGCTAGAAATCCTCAAGCTGCCAGTGCTCTCGCTGAGACCATGCTAGTCTCATACATAATGCTGCAGAAAAAAAGACCTTACATGCAAGAATGGAGTGTAGTAGAGAATGATCTCTCCTACTTTGAATCTGATGAGGAAGAGTACTCCCTTGGTCTCTTCTTACTCTTCACTCTTCCCTTCAACACATACACATTATCCGGTGTCTTAAATCCCTTAGCAATCACTCTTTTTGATCCTTCTTTCTGGATGATGCAACCTTTGGAGTTGAAAATCACTTCCTTTCCTCCATCAACCATTTGGCTCACACTCAAAATATTATGCCTTAGACCTTCAATGAGCCAAACATCATATGCATTTGTCCTCTTCTCACCAATATTGTCTTTACTGCTTCCCAACACTCTTGTTGTTTCATTTCCTTCAAACTCAATGTGGCCAGTCTTGGTTCTATTGAGAAAATAAAATTTTCTCCTATCTCCTGACATATGGTATGAGCATCAACTATAAATATACCATATGTCATCCTTATCATGCAAACAAAGTTCAATTCCACATCTTCCTAGCTTCTTCTCTTTCTTCCACATGTTCTTTGGCTGGTTCCTTGGTTGTAAATTCACCTTTGACTACTGCTTTTGAAAAAATGGTCTTAACGATCTAGGCATCTTACAATCCTTGGCCATGTGCCCAAAATTGTGACACACATAACACTCTATATGACCAAGATATGTAGCCAAAGGATCCAATCTCTTGCTGCTCATACTAGACCTCCATCTTCTCACGCTAGATCTACAATCAACGGCTTTATTCTCAAACATGTTACAAGAAAAATAATGACCATTGAAAAAACTTGTATACCTGAAAGTAGGTGCTCTTTTTGGCTGATCATACTACTGCGTGTATGCATACATTCTCCTCCTACAATAAGCTGCCACATGACCAAAATTGTGACAGTTGAAACACTCAATCTCGTCTATCAAGGGGGAAAAGTTTTGATTTCTCCTCTAAAATCTGCCACCATCAAACCTAAGAGTGAATGGTCTCCTTGGTTCTCTTATTTGCTACTGTTGGTGGATCTGTTTTCTTTCTCCTTTCTTGCTGTTATTGCTGGACACATTCTTTGTTGCAAGCTTCTTTAATTCTGCTTTGTTATTCTTTCCTGCATGCAAACTTGTCTCACCCTTTTGAATATTGCTGCTAAATTTTCTTACTACTATAGTACTCTTCACTTTCTCCAGCTGTTGGTCTTTTTCTTCTAGCTACTTCTGTAATTTTTCAATTACACCCTCAAGTGATTCAACATAATATTTTCTATCTTCTTACTTGCTGCAATTGACCTCTTCTATTCTTTTTAATTATGCGAGTTGTATCTTCAAGGTAGTGATTTATTCCCTGAGAATTTTCTCCTTTTCTTCAAAAACCCGCAATTTCTTCTCATGCTCCTTGCATACATATGTTAGTCTACCAATATCACTAGAAAATTCTTTAATAACAACCATGGCAGATTCATATTCAGCCTTAAGGAGCAAATAATTATGATCATCATTTTCTTCACTAACCAGATCTGAATTATTATCACCACTACTATTAAACATATAACTCGAAAGTAAATCAATGTGGCTTATACCTTCAAATCTATTGTCCTCTTGTACAACTGGTTCAACTGGAGTTTTGTTCTTCTTAGATATATTCTTCTTATTCTTCTTTTTTATGCTCTTCTCAAACTCTTCATCACTGCTGTTGCAACTTTCTCCAAATAATGTATGCAATCTATCCCAAATTTCCTTGGTAGATTTTAAATCTCCAACTTTCTCCAAATCTGCATTATGGAGATTTTCAAGAATAATTCGCCTTTCTTGAGCATTTAGCTTCTTATTTTCAGATGAAGGAAAATCATCATCACATCCTTCACAAACCAAACTCCACACATTAGATCCACAAGAAAATAACTTATATTTCATATTTTCTTGCCAAACCTTGAAATTTGCAACAGTAAGAGCAGGAATTCCTTGAGAGTTCATTCTGATTTTTTTTTTTTTCAAATTTCTGCCAACAAACCCCAGATCTTCTCTCCAGTGATCAAGATGCAATCAAGAGCCCCACTTTGATACCAATTGTTGGAAACCTTTGAGCACTACTGAGATGGGGGGGGGGTGAATCAATAGTGTGACTTGTATACGTTTTTTTCCTTTTATTAACTTCACTTACTGAAACACATACATATATGCAATAACTCATTAAACATGTGCATCACAAAAGCATAACTAAAAACCATAAGCAACAAAATAAACAATAAACAATGCACACAATCACTTTATCACACATAAGACAATATTTCTGGTGTAAACCCTTCCTGGAGAAAAAACCACCCTTGTTGTTGCTGCTTTGCTATGAATTTCTATTATGTCAAGCAATTTGTCTTTTACATAGTTAGTTGACTCCAATAAGCCTAGAGACTTGACCTCATACACAATAAGCCAACACCAATAAGCCAGGAGACTCGATTCTAATAATAAGCTCAGAAGACTCTATCCTCACACGGATCTACAGACTACCATCTACTAAAGGCCACCACAATCAATGATCCTCGCCCAACTTCGATTGGATGGAGAAACCGTTCCTTTTGTTGAAGCTTCGAAATCATTGCTCCTATCTCATTAAGTCATTGCTCCTCAACACTATGTGGACCTCATTTCATATATTTTCAAACTAGATCCAAGACGCTCTGCTCAACAATAATTTAATTCAGCAAAATGCTCTCAGTAAGAAGACTAAATCATAAACAAAAATACGACAAACAATGTGCTCTCAATACAAGCAAAATAGTGGCTTGTATTCATGCATCAAAATGACTATCCAACATCATAAATTTGACTCTAATCCTCTAAACAAAAACTCTGCTATAACAAACATAAGTCTGATCTGAATATTGATGCACTGCTTCATAATTCTGCTACAACACTACCACTACCCTCACACACTGAAGCATCTAAGCTCTCAATCAAATCTGAAACATTCCTCCACTATGTAGCCTTCTCCTATACACTATCATACTTAACCGACCAATGTTCAGCTCCAAAATGATGTATATAAATGTGCTTGCCAAAATTCATCTTGGGGCTAGGATCAAGAGTGCACAAATTTGACAAAATCAAGCCACTAACATCACTACTTGTGCACTAAATGCATTCACACCCTTGGGAGGACTTAATCAATCATTTCTGACTTTTTCCAATTAATCTAGAAGCATCTAGGAATTTTGTTGGGTGATTTAGTTGCGAGTTAAATCCCTGTCATTAATTGTCAACCTCGGGGTTAGTAGAATTGACGAGGTATACCTATACTGTATGTACTAGTGGTTATTTATTATAATAGATTAATCTAATGCAGTTAAAACTAATTACCAAACAAGTTAAATCAATCTAGTCCAAACCAAACCAAGCATAAATAAATTGAAATCACACTTGCATAGAGAAAATCACACTTGATTGAAAATGAAATCACACATGCATAAATGAAATCACACCACACTTGCATAATTGAAAATCACACCACACTTGCATAATTGAAATAACACTTGCAGAATTAAAATCACACCACACTTGTAGAATTAAAATCACACCGCACTTGCATAATTGAAATTCACACCACACTTGCATAATTAAAATCACACTTGCAAAATTGAAATCACACTCACACCTACTGAAATAAAATCACACTTGCTGAAAGGAAAAACACACTTGCTGAATTGAAATGAAATAAAATAACTACACTATGTTACCAATATGTACAAATATGTGCAAATTGTGGTTTATGGGGTCCCTCCATTCCTTAGCAAGCACACCTGAAAAATTATCACATCTTGGAGATCAAAGTGGCAATATGTATTTCATAAAATGAGTTACAAGATATTACAACAATTCTCTCTCCTCACTTTACAAACCACATGGATGGAACTTGGAACCTCCAACTAGCAACTAACAACTAGCTACCTCCAACCTCTAACCACTAGCTACAACTTACAATTAACAACCCTTTGTATGAAGGGTGCACTCCTATTTATACAAAAATTGAGGATAACTATACAATAAATATAGATCCTTAGATCTCTCCTAAATCCACATTTATCTCTTGTGGTTACAACCAATCTCCTAAAAATGTAAGATACAAATCCTCTCAAAATCCTCTCATCCATGATTCTTCTCCTTTGGATGTGCATAGTTAATGATCCACATCTTCTACAATTATTCCACAAATCCTCATGAGTTGGAATTTGAAATTCGAATTTGTGGTTGGATGGCCAAGTAGGACCCTTCTAGAATCTCCAAGTAGGCCTACAATATCACAAAACTCATAACACTTTTAGATATATATGAAAATATGTTAATTTCCTAACATTTAATCACAAATTCAATTATAATACTTAAAATCAATGACTTGGAAAATAATAACAATAAACCCATGTAATGATGAAAATGGTTACTTAATGTAAGGTTATGGGGCTATAGAGCTACAGAATGAGGGTAAAATGATGGAAATGAAGGTGAAAGTGGATGCCATTTTGGAGGCCCAACAAATTTCCATGTCAATTTTCATCTGATATGTGCGATGAATGCAGATGATCTCTCATGAAAATGCTCAGTCGCACGCACAACACTAGCTAAACTTGACTAGAGCTTTCAGTTGCTTGCATATGGACGTCTCCCAATGATTGAGACCTTTCAGTTGCATGGATAAGCCTCTATGGGAGCGACAGGGGCAAAGCATAAGGAAAAACCATGGAAATTTTATCCAAAACCTCTACCACCTTATGGATCACCTTCTTCAACATCTAAACATGCTTCCAAACCTATGTCATAGCCTCTGATACATTTGCAAGTGGATCAAACATGTCTCCCAAGTGTCACTGCCAAATTGACCTAAAAGGCCAATAAACAAGTTTAGCAAGAGTGCCAACAAGTCCTCCACTCTCCTTGTCACCTGCACAAGTTACAACACATCTGAACACACTTTGTAGCACCTCTGCAACATCACCATCAAATCACACACTACTGCAACAAGTCATAAGCATCCTACCAAGCTCATCAACATGAAACACATCTCCATCACATGTAGCAACATCTCCAATGCCTCTAACTCTTGTAGAAGCATCTCCAATACCTGTATCAACAACTCCATCTATAACAATAGGAACAATGCTTTAATCATGTCAACACAAGCCAACATATCCAACTCAACTAACTGCAATCGATCAAACATATGCATGATAGAACACCTGCAGGACATGCTACAAGGTTGACATCAATGCCAACATACACAAGTTGCAACTACACAAGCCATAATGCCAACAAATATTACTAAATAAAACTACAAATATTTCATAAATAATATAAAATAGAAAAACACATATTACATATAATAAATGGTATATAATTATTTTTATTTTTATTTTTAACTATAATATATACAATATAGAGAAAATTAAATACTAATTTCATTTCTTTTAAGATGTTCTTTAAATACAATGTTAAATGTATTTAATTCATTAGATGTATTCTTTTAAGATGTTTCTTATACACAATATTAAATGCATTTAATCCATTAGTTGTAGATTAATTGATTAATATAGAGTTTAGTTCTTATTGGATTTTAGGTTCAAACCTCATGGGGAGGCATTAACGGTGGGAACCATATGCGGGGAACAAACTATCCCAATGACCATCTAGGTTGAGTATAAGAGAATAACAACATCTCATTCAGGTTAACCATATTTATTCTTTTAATCATTTTCCACATTATTATATGCTTGAATTAATTGAGTATCAAAGAATAACAACATCTCATTAAAACTAACCATATTTATTATTGTAACAATTTTCCACATTATTATATCCTTGAGTTAAGCATCCAAAAGCTTTAAATAATGCTTTATCAAATATAATATCATTCTAACTAGCTTTCACTTTCTAACAAGTTATTATTATTATCTCTGTTTACTTGTAATTTTTCCATTATTAACTTTTTCTTTTTTGTAAGCTTCTTCGAATGATTTCTATTATGATAAAAATATTACCTCAAGCATAAACAATTATCTATATCACAAAAAAGCAACCCTGGAAGACAAAAACTTCATCCAGATGTACCCTAAAACCTATTAATACATAATTCTACTTATATCTTAGCTATCATTAGTACATTTGTAAAAAAAAACTAGGAATGATAACATTAGTTGAGCCCTTTGCAAAAAGCAAACCCAGATTCGTCCAACATAGGACCAAAAGTTTGACTGGAACCAAAAGTATAGGAGTTGACCATGAAGCTGCCTTAGGAAACTACCATCACTGTTGCGGGTTGACATCAGCTCCCATCCGAAGAGAAGCGAGTGTTGTAAAGGTGGCTACCGCTTCAATCAGAGACGACAAGAAAGAGGGGTGAGGGATTCCCCTGAGGAGAAGAGGCAACACGAGGAGATGCAATGAGTGAGGGAGCATTGATGACAAAAAGAGTTTCATTGAGCTCCTTCGATTCAATATCTGATTCAAAAACCACAAATGTCTCCACTCTTGTTAATCGAGTTACAATATCGTCCAAGCTATAGTGGATATTCCTAAGGATCTGCTTGATGTCCTCCTAACCTGTAAACAATTTATAGTTGTTGACCTGCTTATCTCTGAGGGCCATACGTAGGAGAGTTTCCATTTGCTAATGCACTATGAGAGAATGTACGAAATGGAGCTTACGCTTCTGAAATTTATTCAGGTATGGTATCCACTTTAATGAGACACCTCCCACTACTCAATTTGAGAAATATGCCTGGCCACTTTTAATTAACTTTAAATTAACACTGGTAAATTAATTTTCCTTTAAACATCCAAAAACTTTAAATAATATTTTATCAAATATAATATCATTATAACTTTCACTTTCTAACCAATTATTAGTATTATTATTAAATTTAATTAATTAATATTATTAATAATATTTTATTCTCACCATTTTATTCATACAAATCAATTTTCAATAATGCCTTTTTCCAAACTGTTTTTTCTTTCTATTTCACCTATGGATTCCTAAAGCTTATTAAAAAACATTAAAATATATTAATTAACTATAATTATTAGTATCATACTTTTATTAAAATAATTTTATTATAAATTTTATATATAATACACAAATAATAATAATAATATAAAAGATGTTAACTCAATTAAAAAACTTGTATGATTTTATAATATAAGTTTTTTTAATGATAAGATATAACATCTAACTTGTCTTAATGTTATTATTTTTTTTAATAGTAGTAACCTAACATTATTAATATTAATATCTTTTTAATTAATATAAAATATGAAGATTTTAAATATTTATAATTAGAAGATTTTGCACTAATTTTTTTTCATTGATAGATTTATATTGTCTTAAAATAACTTGCATACAAATCAAAGTTCATTGTTAGTTACCTGAACGTTATCGTCGTCTAAAATAAGTGAAACTAGACCTGTTGACAGTGAGGTCTATTGTTAATCCTCCAAAAACATTCTAAAATATAACTGGCTTGCATCCAAGTTTCTGACATACACTAGGATAGATATACAAAATATCGATTATCAGTTGTCGGTGGCTATACATATGCTAAAAGAAGCTAATTAGCTAAAAGTAAGAAAACATAAGCTAAAAGGTTGGGCTAACATCAAATATTAGAGGAAGTGACTAGGGTTGGATCCCAGGCGCTTGTGCTTGTTTGAATTGGAGGCTTAAGGTCACATTGTGGATGACCTTCTATATGAGCCATGCAAGCATCAAGGTTGACTAAGCAAGAGCACTAGTGGTGCTGGACTTATTGAATTTCATTAAGGCATGCTAAAATTTCATTGTGGTCCTCGTGTTTTTCTTTGAGAACCCTGCCCAAGATCATCTTCATTTTCCAATAGAAGGTGATGGAATTGAGGTATTGGCTATGTCTTCCCATGATATGACCAGGGTTTGAAACCCAACTAGTTAATTCAGTTTGGATTTCAGAGTCAAAGTAGGCTTTGCAATGATTTGTGGTTAAGGCTTCTTGATGATAGATTTCCTCTTGGATTTTTGGAGGGTTAGAGAATTGTAAGATAATTGTGGTTATTTGTGCTTGGGTTTGAGCTTGAGATCTGCTCTAAGTGCCTTGACCTCTAGAACACCGTCAAGAGCGCATACACTGACAAGGCATAACACTCAAAGGGAAGATAAGCTTCGTGAAAGATACCCCCCAAATAGAGGGGCAAACCAGTGAGACAAGTCAATAGGAACCAAGACAAAACTAGAAAAATCTTAAAGCTCAACTTTTAGATTGGCCTAGGAATGGAATTAGCAAGTAGTAATAGAGGAGGGGCATATAGAGAGTAGCTTCGGGTAGGGTCAAACAACGATAAAACCAAAGGCACTCCAATTAAAGTCCGCACCCCAAGATGCCCTGCAGACGATAAACCATATTCCACCATGCAAATACAAACACACTGAGAATTGTTTGAAGATTGGACATAGAAAAAATTATCCCACAACTGCCAGCCCACTGGGCCTTGAGATGTTGTAGGTGAAACATGTTTCCTCTCCAGCCACCTCCCTTTCTAGCTCTGACCCTTGTTGTGATCAATACTGCCAAAGTCCCAATATTTGTTTCCTCTACAACTATCTCCCAACTCCAAGCTAGAATTTCCAACACAAGGATTGTACAATGAATGCTAGCCTTCAGGGGACCATGACCTCCATGTGCCAAAGCTTCTACAAAGCCAATGTTGCAGGGGAAGTATCCTACTTGTTGTTGGAAAACACCATTGAGATT
Source organism: Pinus tabuliformis (assembly GCA_031772625.1). NCBI lineage: Eukaryota > Viridiplantae > Streptophyta > Pinopsida > Pinales > Pinaceae > Pinus > Pinus tabuliformis. Next base: position 364,871,636 of record CM062807.1, read on the forward strand.
GCATAATAACACAGAGCTGCCACAGATGGGCCAAAAGCTCACAATAGGAATGAGAGCTGTCATCCTAGTGTGAAGGGATGAGAAGACTATTTACATGTGTAACTACATGAGGTGGGATAGACATGCCATCCCCCCTCCTAAATGTGATGGGATGCAGCGGGGTGGCGGGCTTCCTCCCCCATCCTTTGGTGTTGTTTCCAACACCTCGATTAAGGAAGCAAATTTTGCACTCATTAATTCTATAATTTATTTGAAAAATTAATTTAAATAAAAATTGTTAATATTATATCATTGCATATGAAATTTAGAGCTCAAAATATTTTTACTAAAAAGAGATCACACACAACGCATTTTTTTATTAAAACAAAAGACAAATTGAAATAAAGAGAATTATGGTAAGATTTATAATGGTCATGATATATGACTTTGCTAACTAAAAAACTAAGTTTTTTATAAACAAATAAAAATAAGAATTTTTAAAACTTGTAATTGATTTTAATTTAGATGCATATAATTTTAAATCACAATCAAAATAAAATAATATTATTTTACTTTCAAACTTTAAATTATAATAAAACTCTAATAATTATGTCTAATATTTTCAAAACCAATACTATCAAAAACTTTAACGTATTTCTTTTGATATGATGCATCTTATCATGGGCATGAGAGGCTGAGAGGTTGCTCTAGCTATAAACAACATTCAAATCATTTATGTAATTATTTATAATTGTAAAGTAAGAAAAATTCTTCCATTTATCAAAAAAATAATATAGAAAATTAAGTATGCCTTCAACCAATCTAACAAATCTAAGTCTATTTAATTTATCAAAATCACATCGTATAAAAAATCACATTTTTTACGTTTAACATATGCAAATTAAGTCATAATTATAAATATATATATATGAAAAAGATAATGTTTATTAAACCTGGTATGTTTTTTTGAAACCTAAAATCCTTCGGCTTTGAATTACACACTTGATTATTACATTAATTGAAAGGTCTAAATTGCTTTATTGTTAATTTTATGTGTTTAAAATGAATTTCAAATTTTCTATTATAAATAAAAAAAAGTTACAAAACAAAACTTTTATAGAAGCCTGCCCACCAAATTTCACTACAACAAAAAAAAATTCATTAAATTATGGTTCCCTGCATTATCATGATGCGATGGTGAAAATATTGAATTCAACTCATAAATCATTGTTGAGTTTTTCTACACTATGGAAAGAATTATCAAGCAAACCGATAGTTAAATTTGCGCATAAAAATACAAAGCAAACCAACAATTAAATACATGTTTATGATGTCATAGGGTGCTTTAAGCCAAAAATAACCTATCCTATTGAGTGGCATGTCATAGAAAGAAGCGTAGCCCTTTAAATACAAATTCATCAACACTTTTTGTAATATCTATTAGAACGATTATCATATTTAAGAAAGGAAATAAAAAAAAAAATAAAAAAAAAATAAAAAATAAAAAATAACCATATAAATATAAATAAATAAAAAATAACAATATAAATTAAAAAAAATCAATTAATACCATGATTACAATTTATCATTGGATTAACTCGATTTGTTGTGTTTGGGCTTGCAAAATTATTTTATATTCGCTCAATTTTTTGTTCTTTTTTTTGTTCGTTGAATTTCTAGGTAAGTAGATTGTAAATAATAATAATAATTGCGATTCCACGTGATTTCACACCGTTGATTAGGTTTTTGTGTGAAATCATTTTGGAGAACAGTCTTTGGTGAAAGTATATGGTGTCAAGCTATCAGAATGAAATATATGGGGAACGAAGATATTCAATTTTGGTATAGGAATAATTTTATGTGGCTGTCCAAAGGATCGACGATCTGGAGAAGTTTTCAAAAGATCCTCCCATTCTTCAAGAGGAACATAATCTGGAAACTGCATACTGGAAACAATATTCTTATTGGATCTGATGCAATCATGGGGGTTGAGATGGAATCCCCGTTTTCCCCTTCACTTCTTGCGCTCCTCCACCAAAAAGGACTCTTTTACTAGGCACAAGCAATCGAAGAATGGAAGGATGCTATACCGATATGGAAATCGAATAGAGTGCTGGGATTGCAAGGAACTATGGCTGCCCAATGGGATAAGACCATCTGGACTATGAAAAAGGCAGGGATATTCAAAACTGAGGACAGAGACAGGATTGTTTGGCAGGTTAAGAAAGGTTAGCCAAACGTGTTAGTTAGAGATATATATTTTTCCTTGATAGAACAGAGTAGAGAATGCGCTCAGAATCTCTTTCCATACTCCTTTTGGAAGACTGGCTGTCCTCTAATTTTTTTTTTGTTTTCATGGCTTGTTTATAAGAACAAAAATCTCACCTGGACTAATTTACAAAAAAGAAGATGGAAGGGACCTGCCATATGCATAATTTGCCTCTCGAATACTGAAGATAACATGCATATTTTCATAAGCTGCCCATAGTCTCAGATTTTATGGAAGCGGATGGCACTCTACTTTGGTTTTCCTCTTGTTTCTCATCCCTCCATAACGGAAGCATACGAATGGTGGGCTTCTCAGAAAACAGTTTGGCGTCCCATCCCTTTAATTGTAAACTAGTTTATATGGAAATGGAGAAATAAGAAGATATTTCAAAACAGCAAGGAGGAATTTGGGCATATATTTGATAAGATAATCCCCTTCTACTATTCGATTCTTCCAAACTCCCCTCAACAGAAGTCACTACAAAAATCAGCCACTGATTCCCATCAGCTACTTATGCCACGGGCGCACTTCGATGGAGCCGCAAAAGAAGGAAAATGTGCATGTGGAGTATACATCTGTCTTTCAAGGGAGCTTCAATACTACATGTTTTGGAATGGTGGCAAAGGATCAAATAACAAAGCCGAGGCCATGGCCCTTCATGGACTGCTTATCTTCTGCTCTTTTATGGACATCGGCCCCATTAACATCTATGGGGATTTTAAAATAATCATAGAACTTGTGAAGGGGAACCAAAATGTAAAAAATGACAACCTCTCTGGATGGATAGGCAGGATTAAATCACTATGGATGCATGCACGTTTCCCTATCACTCATATAAAGCGGGGAGAAAATGAGCAAGTGGACAAGTTATCTAAGAAGGGCATATAGTCTTCAGATGATAAGTGGCAACTATGTATCTCTATAGATCATGTTATATACACCATTCAGCCTTTTTCTATGCCAGGCATTTAAAAGGACAAAATCTGGTATGCATTTGGTTCCTTTATTTTGGATTAAGGTCATAAATTGGGTCAGGTAATACAATACTCTTATACATGTATATTCTCCATGTTTTTGAATAGTTTCTATAGACAACTCTCATATCGTATTATTTTATTAAGGATGTAATTCTGCAAAAACTTGCTGTTTTGGACAATATGCCGGGGATATTGCCTTTACATATGTATATGGAACATTTTTGATATATAATAGAAGTAATATTCAACTTTTTCTTCTGAAAAAATATATTCACATTGATATATGATGCTTGATATATAAAGTTAGATGCAAACAAATAACCTAACCATATATATGTTGTATATATAAATTTGAAACTACTTATATAACCACGCTTGTTGTATATAATTTTGAAACTACTTTTGCATAAAAACATTTAGCAGTGAAATAAACGAGATAGTAGAATTCTAAAACTCAATACTTCTTTCTTACAAATTAATACCTAAGGTAATTCTATATTTTACATTGATATATTGCTTACTTTAAGATTAGGGTTTACGATTTCTCAACTAAAATACAAAATAATCATTTGCATATGATAAATATATAAAGACCTAATCCCGAATATTGAATTATTTAAAATTTCATTGTAACTCCCTAGAAATTGCTATTATAATATTGATGCAAGTTCGTCCTTCTAGGTTTAACTTACTCATATTGCAATTTATAGGTTTCAAATAATTTGAAATTACTTGCTTAACAAATTAACATGGCAGTTTAAATGTTGAGTTTTTTATATTTATTTCAAATAGTATGATTGGGGATTTTAAGATTTGATTACGATATTAACATGGTAATTTACATATCAGTATCGTTATTCAACTGTAAGTTATTTTTAGGTGAGATGTGTAATGAGATCCACCAAATAAGATTTGAATGAAAAGAACACATAATATTCAGGAAAAAAAGTCCACTTTTTCGAGGATTTTATATCATATAGAATATTCCATTTCTTCAATGCTGGCCACCATGAAATTTGTAAGAAATGGTATCACAAACATATCAACAAAAGATTCAATGAAAAACTACAATACTCATAAGATGAAAGAGTTTGTCTCTCTCTCTCTTTAGAGCAAGCAATCAAATAGGATTAGAAATAAATGCATCTAATGCAAGCAATCAAATAGGATTAGAAATCAACATCTACATTGAATCAACACATCTAGTGCAAGCAATCAAGTAAGATTAGAAATTAACAACTACAGTGAAATCAATGCATTCTATGTGATAAATCAAATAGGATTAGAGAGAGAGAGAGAGAGAGAGAGAGAGAGAGGTTTTCTATATTTTGGGGGTGAGATATAGAGACGAAGAAGGAGCGACAAAGAGAGATAGAGATATAGATAGAGGAAGGAGAGAGGGAAGAGGAGAAAGATTGAGGGAGATATATAGATCCATCTAATGTGATCAATAAAATAGGATAAGGGAGTGATAAGGGAGAGATGGGGAGAGAGTGAGGGAGAGAGAGAGAAGACAAAGACAAAAATAGGTGACATTTATTTGGATTATGCAAGAAGCACATTAAAGGTTATATAAAATGAGACTTTCTCTATAACAAAAAATAAAAAATATTAAAATATTTGAGTTATACTTAATATAGGCGACACTGATTTGTGTCATAAATAAAAAATAACTAAAATATATATAATAATTTAATACATAGTATAAGCAAAAGCCATGGGTCTTGCAATGGAAAAAAATGACTTCCTATATCCAATTAAATATGAGGTATCAAGTTAATTGGTTAACAAATTCACATGTCCACATTTTGTTATTGTTATTCCAGTTAGACCTTCAATAATAACATAGCAATTATAATACGTGGTTACATAACTTGGTAACTTTTGGTAGCCAACTGTGTTCAACATGAAAAATTTAATAGACTACAAAATTTAGTTATCTTTTACAAAATTGCAACTAAGTTCTGAAAATGACAAACTTAAATAGTCAATATAATTTACAATGAATAAATTAGAGATTAGAATTTAACATGCTGTAAGCAAGTCATCCAACTTTGTAACCAAATCCCATGGATCTACCAATATTGAAAATTAATTTTCCTATTCAACAATACACAAAGTAAAATGTAGAATGCTTAGTTTGGTAATCCATTCCATCATACAATTAAGAATTAAGTAATGTCATTCCAGTTAGACCTTCAATTATAACTCAGAAATAACATGAATTTACACAACTTGGTAATTCTCTATCATCAACTATGTAGCTATGTTTAACTAGAAACTTTAGTCGACTCCCTCCATTAATTGGTATCACATTCACAACTTGCAACCACATAATAACACATAAAATTGAGGGTTACTTGGTTGTAAGATAGTACAACAACCCAACTTTTTTTTATCGTGTCTTGAAAAAAAAAACTACTTTGATATCACAAAAGAACTTTGTTGTAGAAAACCTATGTCTATAAAGAAAATGATGAAAAATCTGCTAAGGGCACAACAAACTCCATAAATTTACTAGAAAAAAGTTTTTTTTTAAACATATGACATATAATGTGAACACATCAGAACAACATTAACACTTAATATCCTTACTTCAGAAACTGGTAATTTTTTTTTTGCATTTTCACATAAGATGGGACCAGCCCGTGACATGTGACTTAATCACTCCAATAATTATTGATCAACGAATGATTTAATTAATGGGCATATGATTAGTTCATAAAACAAATATTAGCACCGATATTTTGGATTGCATTGATGTTTGTATTAATGATTCTGTATGCCTAGTGGACAGCTGTCCTGGCCTCGGGTTTCCTTCCCACTCTTGGCTAAACCCTAGATTGTTTGTCATCCTCGGTCATTTTTCGTTCTGCTCTGTTTGGGTTGAGAGCTCTGCGGTTCTGTGGGTGACTGTAACTGTTTTTGAAACGATGCTCTGTCCGCGCTGACTGTGGCTTCTCTGTTGGTAAGTGGTAACTATGCTCAGCGTTCTTGGTTCACGCTCTTGTTAGCTCGACTCCGTTACTCGATTGTTGAATTGTTGTGAGGGTTCCTCTGCTCTTTTGGTGGCTCAGTGCTCACTGTCTCACCTTCGTTTCTCACTCATTCTTTTGAGCTTTCTTATGGTTCCTTCGGCTACTTGTATGGTTATTCGTTGGTTGATTTATCTGCGTGCTTGTGAACACAGGTCGTGGCCTCAACAGGACCCTTTCCTCTGCGTTCGCTCAACTCCGGCAAGGTAAGATTTCGTTCTTTGCTAAATGTTGCATCCTCAGTTTTTTTATACACTAACAGTCGTTGCTCCTTGCGAGCAGGGTTTTGTTTTGTAATGGCCGCGACCCTATGTGGGTTTCCTCATCCAGCGCTAGTTGTTGAACTGGTAAGTTCTTCCGACGTTACTCTCCCTTACTGTCAATCTTTCGCTTTATCCGTCATCCACTTTCCAGTTAACGCTGTTAACAATTGGTTATGGTACTTATGCAGGTTGCCGTGCCTTTTGGTTGGATTCTCCCTCGGCCCTTCCTTCAAATGGAACTGGTAGGGTCTTTCCTTGCTGCAGTTGTTAAGTCAAGGGTTTCTTTAGTTGCTTTCTCTTGTAGTGTAGCCGATCGACTTGGGTTTCTATTGTAATGTTGTTCGGTTGATGAAATTATGGCCTTCGATGCAATTGTGTTGAATGCTGTTGATTCTTCAGGGAACTGTAATGATTCCCAGGGTTATAACCCTAACCCTCTTTTCGCTGCTTTGCTCCTGGAGGAGGGTTTACTTGCCCTTAGGGCCACTGGACTTTTGGACTTGTGGTTATATAGTTGACACACAAATTTTTTTATTACTGTAATCGATTTTAAAGACCAATGAAAAAGAATTTTGTTTTTAATATGCACAGGGTTACCTCTTGGTCGAATTCTTCTTTGTAGTTGTATTTGTTGGTAAATGGCTTCGGCTGTAGCGTACTCTAGTACTTCTCTAGCTTGTCAATATGAAATGAACTGTGTGCTTAGTCTTCGATGCTTCTGGCTGTATTCGTTTTCGAAGTTGTGCCACTGCTTGTCGTTTGATTATGGGAACTTCGCCTCTGTTCAATCTGGAAGGATTTCTGACAGATTGTTTAACTGTCTTTACGTTACATATGATAAGAATTAGATAAAAAAAACAATAACTAGACAGATGGATTCAGGGATGAAAAGAAATATCTCTCTCTTTGTATTATTCTTCTATGCTGAAAAATGTCGAACCCTTTTCCACGCTGTGTACATCTGTTTTATAATGTTACAATATAGTTAAGCAAACTGTTTGCAGTTGCTTCTTCAGTTATGCAGTTGATAACTATCTTGTTGTTTTAATTTTCTCGTTCCGTAGAATACAAAGATAATATATTCCTTTCTGTTAATTTGGTTTTTTTTTCAAAAGTAAATAACTGTAAAGTTAAACTAAAAAATAAAAGACCAGACAACCATGTGGCTGTAACCACTTCCACCTGACTGTGCTGACCCTAAATACCTATTAACTGACAATGACATAAGACAAGTTCCTAATATTGTTTTTAATTAACAAACACAAATGAAATTTAAATATTGATGAACCTCTCCTCCTTAGCTGAGACCAACACTTGGTCATGGTGCCCTTAGCTGGATGCTCCTACATCAGGCTCCCGGGGTAAGAAAAATTCATGACTCCGGTCCATGAGCTTCTCGACTGAATAACCTGCCTGCTCTATCTATTTAGCGTTAAGCCACGAACTGTCCTCAATAGGATGGTTCTTCCACTTGACCAGATATTGCAGATACTCTTTCCGCCGAGTTTTCTTGGCCACCTGTGTGTCGAGGATCCTCTCGATCTCGAGGGGCTAAGTGTAAGGCATTTGTCTCATCCAAGTATCATTCCTTTCCTGTGTGTCCCATGTAGGCCATGCGGTACTATCTTCCTCTGGATCAACAGTGTATGGAAATAGGTCTTCCACATTAAAGATGGGTGAGATGCCTATTCCTGGTGGCAGCTGCAATTCATAAGCATTGGCTGAAAATTTCCGTAGAATTTTGCAGGGGCCTATCTTTTTGTACTTCAGCTTGTTGTATGCACCTCTAGGAAAACGCTCCTTGCACAAATGCACGAGGACTTCATCCCCCACATTAAACTGCACCTCTCTCCGTTTCAAATCTGCTCGCTGCTTATATTTTTGACTGCTGTCCTGCAACTTTATTTTCACTTGCTCATGTAAATCATTCATCGCTTTAGCGAAATCTTCCCCATCAGCACTCTGTCTTTCCTGCTGTCCTAGATCTCGTAACTCATGCACTCCACGAGGATGCATGCCATATAAGATCTGAAAAGGACTGTAACCCGTGCTGCGATTGGGCAAGTCGTTATAAGCGAACTCCGCCTGGGCAAGTACTCGATCCCACATTCGCGAATTTTCACCGATCAAACTTCATAGCAGGTTCCCCAGACTCCTGTTTACCACCTCTGTTTGCCCGTCGGTCTGCGGGTGATAAGCAGAGCTGAAACTTAACTGCGTGTCCATCTTCTTCCACAAGGTGCGCTAGAAGTGCCTTGTGAACTTCACGTCCCTATCAGAGAGAATGGACTTAGGTAGACTGTGTAGCTTGACGACCTCTGTAAAGAACAAGTGGGCCATGTGAGTGGCATTGCTGGTTTTTCTGCAAGGGATGAAATGTGCCATCTTTGAAAACTAGTCTACTACTACCATCACCGAATCATAACCCCACTACGTCCTTGGTAGACCCAAGACGAAGTCCAAGCTGACTGAGTCCCACGATCTACTCGGAATGGGAAATGGTGTGTAGAGTCTCGTATTTTGACCGTGTCCTTTTGCCAACTGACACACTTTACACTTGGTCACAAATATCTGCACATTCCTTCGCATTTTTGGCCAATAATAAAAATGGCTGAGCTGCTCTAATGTTTTGTCTATGCTGAAATGTCCGGCTAGACCTCCATTGTGCTTCTCCCGAATGATATTCTCTCTCATTGAAAAATTGGGAATGCATAACTGTCCCCCTCTAAACAATAGCTTCTCCTGCAAATTATAGTCCAACCACGGACTATTGTTTCTCAACAAAGGATTCTGACAGGCTTCATAAGCCTCTTTGAAATCCGTGTCGATCTGATACAAGTCTTTCAAATGCTCAAAGCCCAACACTTGTATCGTACTCTCCTGTAGGAGCAAAGCTCTTCTGCTCAACGCATCCGCCACCTTGTTGGCCTGCCCGCTAATGTGTTTCAACACAAAGGTGAAACTCTGCAAATATTCAACCCACTTTGCATGCTTGTGATTCAACTTATGCTGTTGCATCATGTATTGCAGTGCAGAATTATCCGAAAATAAAACAAACTCATTCCCCAGCAGATAGTGTCTCCAATGCTTTAGTGCTTGGACGACAACATAGAATTCTTTATCGTAGGATGAATACTTCTGCCTGCTCTCATTCAACTTCTCGCTGAAAAACGCAACAGGTTTGTCTTCTTGGCTAAGTACAACTCCAATGGCCGTACTGCTTGCATCACAGTGAACCTGAAAAATCTTTTTAAAATCTGGCAATCTCAAGATCGGTCTTTCTGTGATCTTCTTCTTCAGTAGCTGAAAACTCCTCTCTGCTGCCTCGGTCCAATGAAAAGGCTGACTTGCCTTCTTTATAGTGTCCAACATAGGTGCACAGATTTCATTGAAATTTCTTATAAATTTACAGTAAAAACTTGCCAGCCCATGAAAACTACGTACCTCAAACAGACTTTTTGGGGATGTCCAGTTGACAATTGCTGCAATATTCTATGGGTCCATCTTCAACTCGTTTTCTGCAATCACGAAACCCAGATAAACAATTTCTTTTTGCAGAAAAGTAGATTTTTTTAGATATATCAGCAACTTATCCTGCTGCAACTTTTCCAGAACACTTCAAACATGTCGAAAGTGTTCCTCCCTCATCCCACTGAAAATTAATATATCATCCAGGTACACTATTACAAATTTTCCAATGAATTCTTTCAGAATTTCATTCATCAGTCACATAAAGGAACTAGGTGCATTACTCAGTCCAAATGGAATTACCAGCCACTCATACAATCCTTCATTGGTTTTGAAGGCTGTCTTCCACTCATCCCCTTCCTGATTCGAATTTGATGATACCCACTCTTTAAATCAAACTTTGAAAAATATGCTGCCCCGCTGAGGCACTCCATCATGTCGTCCATCCGTGGCAGTGGAAATATGTACTTGATGGTAATCTTGTTGATGGCCCTCGAATCTGTGCACATTTTCCATTCTCCTCCTTTCTTGGGAGCGAGAACTGTTGCAACTGCGCAGGGGCTCAAACTCTCCCTTATTATCCCTTTATCTAGCAATTCCTGCACCTGTTTTATGATCTCCTCATTGTCTTTGGGGCTCATTTGATACGCTACCTTATTCGGTAGACTTGCTCCAGGTATAAAGTCAATATGATGACTTATACTTCTCTTGGGAGGCAATTTATCTAATAAGTCGTCCACTACTATATCGGTGAATTCCTACAGCATCTGCTAAATTTCCGTAGGCAAATCTGACACCTCTGTGTGTAACAACACCATCTTTGCTCTTCTCACAACAGCATAGTTCACTTCACTGTCTTCAATCTGCTTCAAAAATCGTTTTCCACCCATTAGTAATACTCTCTTCTCGCTTGTTTCCGCTGTCTCTTCTTCCTTGATGGGCACAAGTGTGTGCTTGATCCCATATTTGACAAACTTATAACAGTTTGTCTTCCCGTCATGCACTACTTTCCTGTCATACTGCCATGGCCTTCCTAGCAATATGTGACATACGTCCATTGGCATAATATCACACATAACCTTGTCTTTATACCTGCCAATATGGAATTCGACTTCGCACTGTTCATCCACCAATAGCTGATGGCCTTTCTGGAGCCATGGTACCTTGTAAGGAGTGGGATGCTTCAACCGTTTCAACCCCAACTTCTCTACCATCTCCGTGGCAACTAGATTATCCGTGCTCCCACTATCGATAATAAGCTTGCAACATTTTCCGTGTGTCTTACAAACTGTCCGGAACAATGCTTTCCTTTGAGTTTGTTCAGTTGTCTCTTTGGTTGGTTTCAAAAACGCTTTGTTCAAAACTAAAGCTTCCCCTGTTTCCGGCACATTTTCTACTTCTCGGGGAGGTGCCTCTGCTTCCTCTGGCTGTGCAACATATGCACCTCTTTGTCTAGCTTGTTCCGCTTCAGGACACTCAAAAGATCTGCGCCCCCACTTGTGGCACCTGTAGCACTAATAGTTAGCTCCTCTACCTCGGCCATTTCCTCTTCCTCACTGATATGGCCTGCCACCTTTAGTGCTGTCACCTTTTTTTGCCGCCCTAGAAGTTTTGGAACTGCTGCCTTCCTCACTATTGCTGGTAGTTTAGCCTCTGCCATAAGACTATCCTCTTCCTTTTCCGGTTCCCCATCCTCTCCTAGCATTTTGTTTTCTGGTGATCTTCTCCTCTGCCTTCATGGCACTCTGGAATGCCTCCTTTATATTTTTCGAGGAAAGAATGCTGATTTCATCTAATATTTCCAATCTTAAACCATTTACATACCTTGCTGTTTTCTCCGGGGTATCCTCTGTATAACCAGCTCTCAAGTTTACCTGGTAGAACTCTTCAGTATACTCTCTTACTGTCATCCCTTTCTGTTTCAAATTCTGCACTTGCCGATGCAGTGCAATCTGATAATCCTTGGGCAGAAATCTGCCTTTCAACTTGGCCACCATCCTTGACCATTTCTTTATTGGCAACTTGTTCATCCTCCTTCTCTCTGTTTGGACACTATCCCACCACAGGGCTGCGTGTCCCTTCAGATTTGTTGCAGTGAACTTAACTCTCTGATCTTCACTGACCTCTTCACACTCAAAATATTTATCCAGTTCGCTGATCCAGTCCAATAGAACTTTTGTGGACAAGCTGCCATCATAATTTGGAATTTCTGGTTTAGGCTTACTACTCGCCAACAGGACCAACCTCAACAATCTCATTTCCGGCCCTTCTTCATCCGATCCATCTGTTGTCACTACAGCTTCTTCTTCGCTATCATCTCCTACCTCTGGATCCCTTCTCCTTCCTGCTTCAACTGCCTCCAAATGGGCAGTAAGGATCTTGATTTCCTCCCGCAATCCTTCCTTTGCTGCTCTCCAAGCACCTCTTCCATGTCCTCGTCTTCCTACCTCCATTTCTCAGGCAAATTCTAAATCCTGCTCTGATACCACTATGATGGGACCAGCCCGTGACTTGTGACTTAATCACTCCAATAATTATTGATCAACAAATGATTTAATTAATGGGCATATGATTTGTTCATAAAACAGAGATTAGCACCGATATTTTGGATTGCATTTATGTCTGTATTAATGACTCTGTACGTTGAGTGGACAATTGTCCTGGCCTCGGGTTTCCTTCCCGCTCTTGGCTAAACCCTAGATTGTTTGTCGTCCTTGGTCATTTTTCGTTCTACTCTGTTTGGGTTGAGAGATCTACGGTTCTGTGGGCAAATGTAACTGTCTTTGAAACGATGCTCTGTCCACATCGATTGTGGCTTCTCTGTTGGTAAGTGGTAACTATGCTCAGCGTTCTTGGTTCACGCTCTTGTTAGCTTGGCTCCGTTGCTCGATTGTTGAATTGTTGTGAGGGTTCCTCTGCTCTTTTGGTGGCTCGGTGCTCACTATCTCACCTTCGTTTCTCACTTGTTCTTTTGAGCTTTCTTATGGTTCCTTCGGCTACGTGTATGGTTATTCATTGGTTGATTTATCTGCGTGCTTGTCAACACAGGTCGTGGCCTCAACAGGACCCTTTCCTCTGTGTTCGCTCAACTCCGGCAAGGTAAGATTTCATTCTTTGCTAAAGGTTGCATCCTCAGTTTTTTTATACACTAACAGTCATTGCTCCTTGCGAGCAGGGCTTTGTTTTGTAATGGCCGCGACCCTATGTGGGTTTCCTCATCCAGCGCTGGCTGTTGAACTGGTAAGTTCTTTCGATGTTACTCTCCCTTGCTGTCAATCTTCCGCTTTATCCGTCATCCACTTTCCAGTTAACGTTGTTAACACTTGGTTATGGTACTTATGCAGGTTGCCGTGCCTTTTGGTTGGATTCTCCCTCGGCCCTTCCTTCGAATGGAACCAGTAGGGTCTTTCCTTGCTGCAGTCGTTAAGTCAAGGGTTTCTTTAGTTGCTTTCTCTTGTAGTGTAGCCGGTCGACCTGGGTTTCTGTTGTAACATTGTTCGGTTGATGGCAATTTTGGCCTTCGATTCAGTTGTGTTGAATGCTGTTGATTCTTCAGGGAACTGTAATGATTCCCAGGGTTATAACCCTAACCCTCTTTTCGCTGCTCTGCTCCCGGAGGAGGGTTTACTCGCCCTTAGGGCCGCTGGACTTTTGGACTTGTGGTTATATAGTCGACATATAAATTTTTTTATTACTGTAATTGCTTTTAAAGACCAATGAAAAATAATTTTATTTTTAATATGCACAGGGTTACCTCTTGGTCGAATTCTTCTCTGTAGTTGTATTTGTTGGTAAATGGCTTCGGCTGTAGCGTACTCTGGTACTTCTGTAGCTTGTCAATATGAAATGAACTGCGTGCTCAGTCTTCGATGCTTCTAGCTGTATTCGTTTTCGAAGTTGTGCCTCTGCTTGTCGTTTGATTATGGGAACTTCGCCTCTGTTCAATCTGGAAGGATTTCTAACAGATTGTTTAACTGTCTTTACGTTAAATATGATAAGAATTAGATAAAAAAAAATAACTAGACAGATGGATTAAGGGATGAAAAGAAATATCTCTCTCTTAGTATTAGTCTTCTATGCTAAAAAATGTTGAACCCTTTTCCATGTCGTGTACATCTGTTTTATAATGTTACAATATAGTTAAGCAAACTGTTTGCAGTTGCTTCTTCAGTTATGTAGTTGATAACTATCTTGCTATTTTAATTTTATCGTTCTGTAGAATACAGAGATAATATATTCCTTTCTGTTATTTTGTTTTTTTTTTTTTCAAAAGTAAATAACTGTAAAGTTAAACTAAAAATAAAAGACCAGACAACCATGTGGCTGTAACCACTTCCACCTGACTGTGCTGACCCTAAATACCTATTAACTGACAATGACATAAGACAAGTTCCTAATACTATTTTTTTTATTAACAAACACAAATGAAATTTAAATATTGATGAACCTCTCCTCCTTAGCTGAGACCAACACCCGGTCATGGTGCCCTTAGCTGGATGCTCCTGCATCAATATATAATACTTTCTATTGGTGAAATGTATGAAAAATGTTGACCACTCTAACATAGACCTCTTGGAATCATATTTGGATGTTCAAGATTATTGTTATATAAATGGAATATTAATCATTGCCAAACGATGAGGTTTTATGTTCATATTTAAGAGTTTAGGAAACAAAAAAATGACTAGCAAAATATAATTAAAATATAATTACATCTCACTTAAAAAGCTAACTTCCAATACCATAAGCTTGGTTGAGAATTGTTGGATCTCGAAGTCCAACCAAAGACACTGAAATCACAACATTTTGTAGGTCAAATGTCTCTACGCTCCATATTCAACGTTAAGATATGTATCCCCACCAAAAACTAACAATCATCAGTTAACTACAAATCATGTATGAAAACACGTTAATGATGATATATATGTGACTTGTACCAAGAATTCACATACTTTAGAAAGCCTCTTGTTTAAATAACTGTGAAACTTTCCAGAACATTATTTTTGTTATAGTGAGATTCATTGTAAGATGTATAAAATCTTATTTATTAATGTTAATGGTATTTGTATATTAATGTGTAAAATTCAATAAATCTTTATTTTTACTAAATCGAAGAGAACAAAAAGGAATATGATAATTGTGCATAGACACATATTCTACATCCCAATATGAGGGTAATGTGTAATTACATCTGTGTTCAATGTAGAGTTGATATGTGTCCAATAAAAAAAGAAAAAAAATATTTACTCAATACAAAATAATGTTGGCCTAAATAAAAATGAAAATAACTACATGAATAAAAAACTAAAAATCAATCAATACAACACTTACAATTCATCGTTGGATTAACTAGGTTTGTTGTGCTTGAGTTTGCTAAACTTCCTCACACTCACTTGATTTCTAGGTATGCTTTGTGCTCGCCCAATTTCCAAATAAGTAGATTGTAAATAATAATAATATTTGTGATTCCATCTGATTTTGGGTTGTTGATTAGGTTTTCGCGTGATAATATTCATCATCATATATGACGCTTGATATATGACATATAAAGTGAGATCCAAACTTAGCCTAACCATATTTGTTGCGTATAAATTTGAAATGACTTATGTAACCATATATGTTGTATATAAATTTGAAACGACTTCTCAGTAAAAAAACATTTCACATCGAAACAATCTAGAGAGTAGAATTCTAAAACTCATTACTTCTTTCTTACAAATTAATAACTAAGGTAATTCTAAGTTTTACGCTAATATATTACTTACTTTAGGATTAGAGTTTATGGTTTCTCAACTAAAATACAAAGCAATAGTTTCCTATGATAAAGTATATAAAGGCCTAATCCCGAACATTAGTCTGACCTAATCCTAAATACTGAAATATTTAACACCCCATTGTTTCTCCCCAGACATTGCTATTATAATATTGATGCAAGTTTTTCATTTTAGGTTTAACTGGCTCAAGTTGCAATTTATAGTTGCTGTATTTAAAATAATTATGTAGATTTTACGTTTCAAATAATTTGAAAGTAGTTGATTAACAAATTAACACGAAAATTTACATGTCGAGATTGTTATATTTATTTCAAATAGTATGATTGTGGATTTTAAGATTTGATTAAAATATTAACAGGACAATCTGCATACTGTTATTGTTTTTTTCCCATAGGAAAGAACTGAGCTAATCAACCCCGAAGGGGATCAAGCCCCGTGGCCTACTAGCTGAGCCTAACCCCAAGGGCATTGAGGAGAATTTACCCTGTGACCTCCCGATTGGCGAGGTACTTTAACAACGGGGATTCGATCGGTTGAGCTAACCACTGAGGCTTACATACCGTTATTGTTATTCAATTGTATGTGTATAATATACACAATTCTTTTTAGTTGAGATGCCTAATGAGATCCACCAAATAAGATTTGAATGAAAAGAACACGTAATATTCATGAAAAAAATCCATTTTTTCGAGGATTTTGTATCCTATTGAATATCCCCTTACTTCAATGTTGGCCAACACGAAGTTTGTAAGAAATGGAATGATAAACATATTAATAAAACATTTGTGTCTCCAGGATGATGCATCCTCTGATATCATTTTAAGTCTTACATTCTTCAAAAGAGATTCAAGTATGGTAGATAGAACCAAACAATGCACCATCATGTGATAAGCATAGGTAAGACGTGTGATGGAAAAGGAAAATAAACTTGGAGAAGGATGAAAGAGTGTGCCTATTCTTGCCCTACCAAAACATATAAACATAAATTCCCTATTTTGGTGAAAATGAACATTTTAAAGTTTTTATCAAATTCTAAATTATAGTTTAATGATAAATTATATTTAATTCTAACATACTAAAATTTTGTTTTTGTAATATATTATATAATATTAACTTTACTATAATATAATTTGATATATTATAATATATATTCATATATAAGGATATATATTAATACAATAAAATTTTTATCCATGTATATTATATATTAATATATTAAAATAAAGAGTTATAGTATAATATTACATTTAATAGAATAGAATAGAATATTATATAATGCATGAATATTAAGATTCAAAATTGTGGATATTAATACCCTGATGGGGTGGGTGACCATGATATGAGCAGTGTGGCCTGGTGTGGATGGGACTTATGCGAATGACATGAGCCAAACATAGAAAGGGAGGTCAGGATAATTGGCGTCAGACGTTTAGAAACCTTTAAAAGGTAGAAGTGCGGTATTGTTTCTCTATCTGTGGTATTTTTTTATGGACGATAATGTGGGTGGAGAAATTGACGCTGAGTATGCATAGGACGCCAACATGCACATGCTCGTTCATTTCCATTGTTGGCCTTTTCCATTGTTGTTGGTTGGTGGAAATTGCAGAATGTGTCCATTTGGAAGCCCGTTTGCATGACGTGGGATCCTCCAGAAAGGGTTTGTGGGAGTTTGCACTACTTTTGTTTCGTGTTGGCAGGGGATGATGCCTTGTTGTTCAAGTCTGCAGAGACCTGTCGATGTTTAGTCTTTAGAATGTTGAAAAAACATAGCAAGAAAGGCTCAATTGGACTTTAGCCTTTGTCAAATTGAGTAAATCGAATTTCCACATCAGTAGGACAACTTGGAGGTAGTTAACTAGTGTGACATGGATCTTGTCACTCAGTTAACTCAATAAATTCGAGTTAGAGGGCTTGGAGTTTAGTTATGCATGTGTGATTGTTAAATTTTAGTAATCTAGTTCAGTTATTTTCAGTTGTATTCATTTAATTGACCTCTAACTATTGATAGAGTCAGTTGAAGGTCAGTGGTGTAGTGGGACAACATTCTAACTCAAATATTTGTCAGTTAACTGATCAATCAACCCAAAATAGCTAGTGCATGCAAGGAATTTGAATTCCTCAGCTTAAATGGAGATGCCAAGGCATTGTAACATCAATTGTAAACTAGTTCTGAGTGTACATGTGTTGCATGCAGTCAATGACTAATCCTTGGGAATTGAGCAATCAATTTGGAGGAAATTCCTATCTTCTAGGGGCCAATTTCATCAGGATTTGTGCAAGGAAATAAGAGGCTTGATGAGAAAATAATTGGATAAGTGTTGGCCAAAGGTTCTCATTGAGAAAAGAGAACAATTATTCTTTTGTAGGCTGAGCTAAGAGTTGGAGCTAACTAACAATTGTAATAGTTTCTTTGTTCAAATGATTAATGAAAAAAGGATTGAGGGGTTTTTCCCAGTTGGGTTCCCCTAGAAATCACTCTGTATTTGTGGTTTTTCTTATTGCATGTTGTTCTAAACTGTGATTTTCATTCTACAGATCAGTAGAGTAGAATTGTGTCTCTTGTTTTTAGGTTGAAATCTTGAGTAGTTGCAATTTCTATCAAAATTTCGACATGGTATCAAAGCTTTGAAATCACATTAGAACAAATATTTTGAATTTGTTCCTCGGGAATTTTGAATTAGCAGATTCAGTGAAAATGTTTATTTTCTTCAGGATTGGGAGAATGTATTTCAATGGTTTGAGATTAGAGTATGCCCTGGAGGGTAGCTTGAATTTCATAGCATGAAAGGATCAAATGGAAGCAGTGCTTGATGAAAATGGTGTGTTAGAATATGTTAAAACTAACATTGCAAAACCCCAACAGTCTGATGCACAACAATTAGCCCAATGGAAGAAGGATGTTGCAAAGGCTAGGAGAATTATTTTGGAAGGTGTGAGAGACCATGTGGTTTCAAATTTCCATGGTAAAGAGACACCATTTGCTACGTGGAAGGCACTACCTAAGGTATTAAAAAATCATAGTGACCATAGAATTTTGGCCCTGAAAGAAAAACTTCGAAACATCAAGATGCTGAAAAATGGCACTATTTCGTAGTACCTCTCCAGGTTTACACAAGTTTGAGATGAGCTTGGAGGGGTCAGGGTGAATGTAGTAGAAGATTAGTTGGTGAGCCTAGCTCTTCTAGGCCTTCTGAAATCCTAGCACAACTACCAGGAATCTGTGAATGAAAGAGAAAAATTACCGAATTAGGAAAGGTTGTGGTCCGATTTAGTTTAAGAAGAATGCAGGAGAAATAACAGAGATGGAACATCATCCAAAGCTAAGGATGAAGAGAATTTTGCATTGGTTGGAAAGGGGAAGAAGGGAAAAGGAAAGAAGACCTAGAGCAAACCTGAATCCAACCAAAATAATGGCAAGAAGAAAGACTTGAGCAAGATAAAATGCTTCCACTGCCACAAATACGGGCACTATGCAACAAAATGTCTACACAAGAAGTCTAACAAGAAGCCTTCAAGCATTGATTTCATAATTCGAATTAGACTTCACCCTAATAGCATGCATGACCAACACTGTTATGGGAAGTGTGTGGTACCTTAAATTTCAGTGCCTCATTCCATATGACAGAGTGCAAGAATTTTTTCATTAGCTTGGAGGAGAAGGATCTCCATATGCATATCGAAATGGGGGATGATGGGAGGTACAATGCTACAAGAATTGGTATTGTCACCTTTGAGAGGGAGAAAGCCTCTCCTCTTCACCTCAAAGATGTTATGTTTGTATCTAGGCTGAAGAAGAACCCGACCTCTGTAGTGCTTTTGGAGGATCATGGATATGATGTTATTTTCAGTAAAGGGAAAGCATTTCCAAGACACATAACTACCAAGCAAGTGAAGCAAATTGGATTTTGAGTCAAGAACCTATACAAACTTGAGGCGGGATATTGTGCTGCATTGACCAACAAGGATGGAAAAGTGCAGAGTCAAGATGTTGGAGAATGATCCAGGTGGATGTTGGTGGCCACCCACCAACCCATTTGGACCCCCACGACTGTCTCTTTCAGTCTTTTCAGTTTCCTTAATTGTAGCACAATTTACTATTTTTAGCAGTTTTTCGGGTCCTGAACTTCCGGAGCCGTTTTGAGGCCCTAAACGACGTTTTTTTGGAATTCTGGGGCGATCGAGCCCTATTGTTGCCTCCCAAAGTGGTAGTACTCGGATAGATCTTTCTAACGAGCTATCGTACGCGTCAAACGGAGATCGTATGCCAAAGTTACGACCCCGGGAAATTGATGTACCAATTTACCCAAACGGGGCCCACAATTTGGCGTTTCATCTTCTAGGGTTAGGTTTCGGTATGTGAAGGGTTTTCCATTGTTTCTCAACAATAAATAGGCCTTCGAGCCTCATTGTAATACAGTTCAGAACAGTTCAGAGGCATGTAGCTGCCACATCTCTTCTCAGAGATAAGCTACCATCGCCCTAGCTGATTTTCTGTTTGTAAGCATATTTCAGTATTTTACAGTAATGAAATGAAGTATTATTTCCGCTGCATCTCTGTATTTATGGTTATCGCATCTCTGTATTTATGGTTATCTCTGTAATCTATTGCGTTCCTGCTTAAATCCGGATCAGTGGTATCAGAGCGGTCTGCTTTTTCTCTGTTTTTCTTTGCATGTCCCCAACGAGGTCAGGATATAAGGAGTTAGGGCTTGAACTGGTCGAACCTTTGCAAGACCAGCCTCGCAAATCCCGACGGCCTCCCATGGCGGATGAGAAGAAAGACGAGGGGGCAGGAGATCCTATCAAAATCTTGCTCGAAGAAGCGCTCGAGCGACAAAGGAACGCGATGATGGATAGCTTTGCGCAGATCCTTCAGCGGCTACCGAGAGGCGACGCATCAGCTTCCAACAGCGACTCTGGAAATGCCACACCCTTCAAGGTACAAGTTAATTTTGAAATCCCCATATTCGAGGGTCAAATAGACGCAGATGCCGTAGATAAATGGTTAAATCTGCTAGATGGGTATTTTTCTGTTCATGAATTTTCAAATCGGGAAAAGATTGTTTTCGCACTTCTCAAAGCAGCCCCCCACGTCAAGGACTGGTGGGAAACCTACTGCGAGCAGAAGGATGAAAGTACAGGCTCACTATTTTCAGTCGCACCCACTTGGAATGACTTCCGGGATGCCATCAAGGAGCAGTACTACCCTGTCGGAAGCTATGAGGACAAATACATCAAATGGACCACACTGCGGCAGGGACGAGACCAAGATGTGCCAGAGTTCACAAACATTTTTCATACCCTTCGCACACAGTTGGGTATCAAAGATACTGAGCTGCATCTGGTACTCAAATACCGTGGCTGCCTACACAGATACATCCAGGAAGAGATGGGGTTCTTGAACATCTCCTCACTCGGCACAGCCTACCGATACGCTGTTAAAATCGAGCAAAAGTTCAAACAGAAGAAGCGAGACTTTGGATCTGCAAATCCGAAGCCCAAAGGACAAAGCCAAGGCGGGGTGACCCAAGACAACCCGTCGAAGCCGCAAGAAAAGAACAACACCACGAAGCCGAAGAAGGACACAGGAAAGTGGTGTGAGTTCCACAAGAGTCCCACTCATAACACAAGTGAGTGTCGGACAAAGCAGTCGCTGGTGGCTGAGTTGAAGGCTTCCGAATCAGATGCATGTTCCGATCTTGAGCCAGAACCCGACAAGGGGAATGGCAAAGGGAAGCAGATCATTGATGCGGATCCTAGTGCCACTGTGGCCACCGCCAAGATCAAGAAAAATGAGCCCGAAGATCCAGAGGAGGGGGAGCGTCTTTTCCACTCACAGATGTGGGTGAAGGGTTCACCGCTGCGATTCATTGTCGACAGTGGTAGCCAAAAGAACCTGGTTTCAACAGAGGTCGTGAAGTGGTTGGGCCTACCGACTACACCACATCCACAGCCGTACAGTATTGGGTGGCTTCACGAAGGACGAGATCTGAAAGTTCGCCAGCAGTGCCGCCTTCCCTACAGCATCAAACCCTTCACAGACGAGGTATTGTGTGATGTTACACCTCTGGATGTTTGTGATGTATTATTAGGCCAGCCATACTTGTGGAGGCGACATGCTGTGTATGAGTCCAGGCCTCGTGCTGTCATTATTTCTTTGAATAATTCATTATACAGGATACCGGAGGTAGCCCCACCTACCGCCACATCTTTGATTACTACCAAGAAAGGCAGCAAGCTCATATCACAGACCAGGAAATTCATTTGTCTGGTTCACTCCCAAAGTAAGGGGAAGATCGTTACTACATCCATGACCCCTGCAAAGGGTTCCTCCACGCAGCAGCAGCAGCAAAGGGATACGGTCATGACAGAACACAGGAACAACTTCTCCTCACCCACAGGGGTACCACACAAGTTTCAGGTGGGCAACAGAGTTTGGTTACATCTGCAGAAAGAACGCCTTACAAGAGCCCATCAGAAGCTCCGACCACTCCGACAGAGTCCTTACAGCAGTACCAAGGCTATGGGGAACAATGCTTTGGAGCACATCAGTCCTCCATTCCTTCGCCGGCACCAAATGTTCAATGTGGACCATCATCAACCATGCTTCCCACCATCACTGGACACATCAGAGATTGCAGGGCAAGTTCAGCAGATGGAGGAACTCAACGCAATGGGGACCATTGCTTCCTAAGGGGGGAGGAATGATCCAGGTGGATGTTGGTGGCCACCCACCAACCCATTTGGACCCCCACGACTGTCTCTTTCAGTCTTTTCAGTTTCCTTAATTGTAGCACAGTTTACTATTTTTAGCAGTTTTTCGGGTCCTGAACTTCCGGAGCCGTTTTGAGGCCCTAAACGACGTTTTTTTGGAATTCTGGGGCAACCGAGCCCTATTGTTGCCTCCCAAAGTGGTAGTACTCGGATAGATCTTTCTAACGAGCTATCGTACGCGTCAAACGGAGATCGTATGCCAAAGTTACGACCCCGGGAAATTGATGTACCAATTTACCCAAACGGGGCCCACAATTTGGCGTTTCATCTTCTAGGGTTAGGTTTCGGTATGTGAAGGGTTTTCCATTGTTTCTCAACAATAAATAGGCCTTCGAGCCTCATTGTAATACAGTTCAGAACAGTTCAGAGGCATGTAGCCGCCACATCTCTTCTCAGAGATAAGCTACCATCGCCCTAGCTGATTTTCTGTTTGTAAGCATATTTCAGTATTTTACAGTAATGAAATGAAGTATTATTTCCGCTGCATCTCTGTATTTATGGTTATCACATCTCTGTATTTATGGTTATCTCTGTAATCTATTGCGTTCCTGCTTAAATCCGGATCAGAGAACTATGGCACAAGAGATTGGGTCATCTACACCATGGTTCCTTACAAATCATGTGGAAATTACAATGAGACTCCCTAAAGGCACCCTTGACTAGTAGGATATCTGCAAGGGGTGCACATTGGGGAAATATTTCAAATCCACTTTCAATGGCCGAGATAACAGAGAAGATGAAATATTTGAGTGAGTCCACTCTTATGTTTGTGGACCCTTTTCTATACCCTCCATAATAAAACATAAGTACTATCTTATCTTTATTGATGATTTCTCTTGAAAATGCTGGATCTTCTTCATGCAAAAGAAGGATGAAGTTTTCTCAAAATTTGTTGAATTCAAAGCATTAGTAGAGAAGGAGACTAGGAAGAAGGTGAATGCTCTTAGGAGTGACAATGGAGGTGAATTTTTTTCACATGCCTTCAAGGAATTTTGCGCAAAATAAGGTATTCAAAGAGAGCTGACAACACCCCATAACCTACATCAAAATGGGGTCGCTAAGAGGAAGAACATGAGCATAGTGGGAGAAGCAAGAGCCATGTTGCATGATCAGGGGTTGCCATTGCATTTATGGGTAGAAGCATGCAACAAAACAATCTAATTGCAGAACCAGATTCCTCATAGAATACTTGGTATGATCACATTGGGAGAAAGCTTGATGTTTTTGATTTCAAATTTTTTGGAGCTTAAATTTATTTTCATATCTCCAAGGATTTGAAGAAGAAAATTGAGCCTATAAAAGAGTTCATTAGGAGAATTTTGAGGTATAAAATGGGCCTCCTAAGGAAATTATAAAAGAATAGTGAAAATAATAAAATAATATTAGATTACATCATCAAATTTTAGAGGGAAAAAAGAAAAAACTATTTTTTCAACTCGTATTTTCAACTTATCTCCCTATTGGTTTACTCAAATTTTGATCAGAAACACTTGTTGGATGCAAAATTTGATTCCTCATCCAAGGAGTACCCATGTTGCATACTTTTGATAGACCCTACTACATGAAAAATGAGAAATACATGAAAAACGTGATTGCAATCACAATTTTTCATGTATTTTTCATTTTTCGTATAGCGGGGTCCTTCAAAAGTATGCAACATGGGTACTCCTTGAATTAGGAATTAAATTTTACATCCAATAAGTACTCTCGCTTGAAATTTGAGTAAAACCTTAGGGAGATAAGTTGAAAATATAAGTTGAAAAAATAGTTTTATTATTTTATTATTTTTTAATCTTTTTAGCTTTTTACTCAAAAAATGGTGAATCATCCCCCATGGTTGACATCATCATAATTAATCCTATTTGTCCTTATAAAGTTTATTTTGGTTGTAGATTTTTCTTAGGAGGCCCATTTTAGACCTCAAAATTCCCCTAATGGGGAGTTTTTGTAGGATACACCAAAAGTCCACACAATTATTGGGTGTATTTTCCTTTACAAAGGATAACAATTGTAAGGAGAGATGTCAAGTTCGATGAGGACAAGGCTATGCGATGCTCTCTGGAATGAGAGTTGAGTATTCCACCAGAGTAGGAGCTTCTATCTCCAAAAGAGGAGCCTTAGGATGAGCTTCAGGAGGTTGTGGAGCAACGACATACTGAGGAGCAAACAAGAGGTAGAGTGGAGGCACCCACTCTACCATAATCTTCTAGAGAAGGGAGAAATAGAGCCAAAGACGCTGATAGATTGTTGCAGGATGTTAGGGACAATGTGGGAGCCCCCACATCGAAACACATGCAGAGGAGGTCAGTTGATAGGTACACTAGTTACATGGCTCTCATGAAAGAGCTCATTGAGACAAAGCCTTCCTCATTTTAGGAAGTAGTTTCTCAACCTGTTTGGGTTGATGCCATGGTGGAATAATACGAATCCATCATGAAGAACAATGTATGGGAGGTGGTGCCTAGACCAGAAGGGAAATTAGTGGTTGGTTGCATATGGATATACAAAGTGAAGCATGCAACTGACGGGAGCATAAAGAAGTACAAGGCCATATTTGTAGCTAAAGGATTCTCTTAGATAGGGGGAGTGGACTATGAGGAAACATTTGCACTAGTTGCAAGATATTACTCAATGAAATCGATTCTAGCATTGGTTGCACAAGTGGGTGGAAAATCCACTAGATGGATGTGAAGGCCGCCTTTCTCAATAGTGTTGTTGAGGAGGAAATTTGCATAGAGAAGCCAAAAGGATTTGAGACATATGATTGGGAGCCACATGTGTGCGACTCAAGAGAGAATTGTATGGTCTCAAACATGCGCCCTGGGCATGGTACACTCGGATTAACAATTATCTCATTGGATTGGACTTCACAAAAAGTGAAGCAGATGTGAACCTCTATCACATTATGGTAGATGGTAAGTGGCTTATTCTTGTTTTGTATGTCGATGATTTAATATTGACATGTGATGAGTAGCTGATCCACTCTTGCAAAGAGGATATTGCAAGAGAATTCGAGATGAAAGATATGGGCCTCATGCATTACTT
The DNA here is from genome assembly GCA_031772625.1 of Pinus tabuliformis. NCBI lineage: Eukaryota > Viridiplantae > Streptophyta > Pinopsida > Pinales > Pinaceae > Pinus > Pinus tabuliformis. The sequence goes on from CM062807.1 coordinate 364,897,220, forward strand.
CCTCAGGATGGAAGTATGGCAGGGTGATGGTGAATTGTTTGTGTCTCAAGGCAAGTATGCTAACATGATACTTCAGAGGTTTCACATGGAAATTTTAAGCCCATGGACACACCTCTAGCCACAAACTAGAGGAAGGAGTATGCTTCTTTGGGTGAGGAAGTTGATGCTACCATTTATAGTAAGCTTGCGGGTTCACCGATGTATCTTGTGAACACATGACTTGACATGTGCTATGCAGTCAACAATCTTAGCCAAGCTATGGTGAGGCTTACCAAATTATATTGTAAGGTAAAAAAGCATGTGTTACAGTCCCTCAGAGGCACCACCAAATATGGATTATGGTACATAAAGACAGAGGGGTTGAAGCTACAAGGCTTCACCAATGCATATTGGGCAGGGAGTCCATATGACAAGAAAAGTATATCAGGTGCTATCTTCAGTGCTAGGTTCGTAACAATTTCCTACTACAACGAGAAGCAAAGGTTTGTGGCACTCAGCTTAACAAAGACTGAATACATGGCTATAAGACAAGCAACATGTGAAGCAATCTCGATGAGGAAAATACTTGTCGATCTTCTCAGTTAGGAGATGGATCCAACAAGGATATATTGTGATAATTAGGGTTGCATTAAGCTCTCTGAGAATTCAATATTTCATGACAGGTCCAAGCACATTGATATCAAGTATCACCATTTGTGAGACTGTGTGCAGAGGATAATTATGTTCCTACAATACATTCCAACTAAGGAGTAAGATGCTGACATCTTGACAAAGGAATTCTCAAGGGGTAAATTCAAATTCCACAGGTGCAGGATAGGGGTGGTGTAAAATCCCTTTATTGCTAAGAGGGAGTGTTGAAAAAATTTAGCAAGAAAGGCTCAATAATATTGTAGTCTTAGTCAAATTGAGTAAATCGAATTTCCACATCAACAAGACAACCTAGAGGCTATTAAGTAGTGTGACATGGATCTTGTCACTCAGCTATCTCAATAAATTCAAGTTAGAGGGCTTAGAGTTCAATTATGCATGTGTGATTGCTAAATTTTAGTAATCTGGTTAAGTTATTTTTAGTTTTATTCAGTTAACTGACCTCTAACTATAGATAGAGTTAGTTGAAGGTTAGTGGTGCAGTGGGACAACAATCTAACTCAGAGATCTGTTAGTTAATTGATCAATCAACTCAAAATATATAGTGAATGCAATGAATTCAAATTCCTCAACTAAATTGGAAATGACAAGGTAGTTTAACATTAGTTGTAAACTAGTTTTGAGTGTATAGGTGTTGCATGCAGTTAGTGATCAATCCTTGGGAATTGCACAATCAATTTGGAGGAAATTCATATCTTATAGTGGCCAATTTACTCAAGATTTGCGCAAGGAAATAAGAGGCTTGGTGAGCAAATAATTGGCTAAGTGTTGGCCAGAATTTCTCATTGAGCAGAGAGAGCAATTATTTTTTTGTAGGTTGAGCTCAAAGTTGGAGCTAGCAATTGTAATAGTTTCTCTATTGAACCGATTAATGCAAAAATGTTTGAGGGTTTTTTCCTAGTTGGGTTCCCCTAGAAATCACTGTGTATTTGTGGTTTTTCTTATTGCATGTCGATGCATTTTGTTCTAAATTGTGATTTTCATTTTGCAGATCAATAAAGTAGAATTGTGTCTCTTGTTTTCAGGTTGATATCTTGAGTAATTGCATTTTCTATCAAAATTTCTGTTTGTTCTTGAGGACCTTTTTTTGGAAGCATTTTTCCTTCGTTCTAGTGTCGGTAGTGCGTTACTTGTGCATTTTATTTATTCTTCTTCGGAGGGGCATTTTTTGTGGATAAAAATTAAGCCAAGGCACTATTGGCACTGGCTTCCTAGGCATTGGGAGGTGGGAAATTGGTGTTCAGTTGGTAGCAGTGGTTTTCTCTGTGGAAAATTCACTTTGGTTGTTTATATCACCAGTGCCCTAGAAGGGTGGGGGAAGAGTTGGAAGTTTGAGTGTGTAGCTTGGAAGTTTTGGTTCGAGGGTTTTATAATTCTTCTAAATGTGTGTTGTGACCACGAATTTTTTTGGAGTGGGTCTCATGCCTGAGCCATAGTTTAGTTCCTTTTCTGGTGTTTTGTTGTCAATAATGAGATGTTGAGGCAGTGAGGTTGGGCTAGGAGAGGGATGGGTCCTCATGGCTACCCAGTGAGTAGGGATGGACCAAAGAGAGCAGTGCAAGATGAAGGGGTTGTGGGCACTGAGTTGGTGGGGGAATTGGCCCAGGAGCGGATTCCCTCACCAGGACGTGTAGACTAGCCACCATCCATGGAATCCATATATATAAATGAGAAGCATAATGGAAACACTGGAGTAAATGAGACAACCAAGACACGATGACTATAATGAAGTCATCATATTCATGAATGAATTGCAACAAAACTAGTGGGATGTTCTTGACTGCTTGTCATCTTTGTGAAGGAGCCAGAGGGGCACCAACGATCGACTAGATGAGATGGAGGCATGCCTAGATCATGTGGAAATCCATGCCCATCGGGATACTAGACCTCTTGTAGCTCCAAGTGCTAGTCATGCACCTAATTTCCCCCATTGATCTGTGATGATTGTTAGTTGTCTTCTTATTCTCGATGTTTTCTAGGCTATGTAGTCTTTTTTTATTTTGGAGATTATGTAAAGCATGACAATTTATCTTAGTTTTTTCATCACTCTCCTAGCCAACACATCCAATTAGAGTGACACCGGGAGAGAAATGGCCTTCATGTTCATCCAATGCAATATTTTGAAGAATTAATATAAAATTTTGACAGAAAAAGAGAAGAAAATTATATATATATATATATATATATATATATATATATATATATATATATATATATATATATGTATATATATATATATATATATATATATATGTATATATATATATATGTATGTATATATATGTATATATGTATATATGTATATATATATATATATGTATATATATATATATATATATGTATATATATGTATATATATGTATGTGTGTATATATATGTGTGTATATATATGTATATGTATATATGTAGATATATATATATATATATCTATATATATATATATATATATATATATATATATATATATATATATATATATATATATATATATATATATATATATATATATGGAGAGAGAGAGAGAGCGCGTGTGTGCATGTTTGGATGAGAGAGATATAGAGAGGTATGGAGATAATACTTTTTGATCTTATTAATATTTTGTTTTTTCACTAAAATAGATGCATTGCTTTTAGTGTAGATGTTGATTCTAATCCTATTCGATTGATCACATATGATACCTTGATTTTAGTGTAGTTGTTGATTTATAATCTATTTGATTTCTTGCACTAGAAGCATTGATTCAGTGTAGATGTTTATTTCTAATCATATTTGATTGCTTGCATTAGATGCATTGATTTATAATCCCATTTGATTGCTTGCACTAGCGGGAGAGACAAACTCTTTCCTCTTATGAATATTTTTCTTTTTCATTGAATGTTTTCTTGATATGTTTGTCATGCCATATCTTACAAATTTCATGTTGGCCAACATTGAAGCAATGGGATATTCTATATGATACAAAACCCTAAAAAAAGTGGACATATTGTTTCATGAATATTATGCGTTCTTTTTATTCAAATCTTATTTGGTAGATCTCATTACACATCTCAGCTTAAAATAACTACATATATTATACACTTACAGTTGAATAACGATAGCAATATGTAAATTTCCATGTTAATATCTTAATCAAATCTTAAAATCCACAATCATATTATTTGAAATAAATATAACAAACTCAACATATAAATTGCCATGTTAATTTGTTAATCAAGTACTTTCAAATTATTTGAAACGTAAAATCTGTGTAGTTATTTTAAATACGACGATTATAGATTATAGTGTGAGCTAGTTAAACCTAAGATGGTGAACATGTATCTATAATATAATAGCAATGTTGGGGAGAAACAATGGAATTTTAAATAATTCAATGTTTGGGATTAGGTCAATTAATTCTTTATATACTTTATCATAGGAAAATGATTGCTTTGTATTTTGGTTGAGAAACCCTAAACATAAAGTAAGTAATATATCACTCTAAAACTTAGAATTACCTTAGCCATTAATTTGTAAGAAAGAAGTAATGAGTTTTAGAATTTGGCCATATGGTTTGTTTAACTGCGATTTTTTTTACATATAAGTAATTTCAAATTTATATACAACATATATTTTTTCTCAAAATATTTTCTTCTATTGTTCTTATTGTCACACGTATTGGTTTTTCCATATTTTCTTATCGATCGTGCAACTGAAATTGTAGACCATTCACATATTTAACTTGAGCTATTATAGTAAACATCATATCTTGACTCTCTTGATCTCAAATTTTAATAGTAGCATTCTCCAAAGTCAATCATTGTGACTTATGGAGTGTTAAAATCTAAGTAATTTTCAATGGTAATTGTTTACTATTACCTCGTTTGCATGAAAAGTGACTAAAATTGTTGAATGATGGAAAATGGGAATAATAAGAATGTAGTCAATTAGAAATAGTTTATAGTTTCAATAAGCAAACATTTCACATAAGTGGACAATTTATCTAAGATGAAAATTCAAGTATTTTATTTATGGTTGAATTATTATAATACAGAAATCAATGCATGTCATCAATAATTCTTTTGTGCTCCCATTGAAATCAATACACTTATTCAATACTATTGGCTTAAGGGGCTTGGGCCCAGGTTCAAAGTGTACTTTGCACCAACAAAACCCTCAACCACTGGCCTTTTGGGCAACGACCTACAAGCAGATCACAGTCTCACTCGAAGCGGTTATGGGGGGTTGCAGAACTAGGTTTCTGCAGCCAAAGGGATCTATGCATTGTGGCATCCCTATGTTTTATACTTATCTACAACTTCACATACATAAATAGCTTCTCACTGTTGATTTTATTCACAGATTTTCACTTATCACATTAACATATCATAGAATAGTATAACATGTATTCAGTATAAAACATGCATAACAATATGTATAAACATAGATAATGAACACATACACATAAGACTTTTCCAAATCTTCTTCTTCTTTATTAAAATGGGTCTTTCAATACATACACTTCTTCAACCTTTGCACCCAGCTGTAGGTGGTCTATGCACTCAGTTTCAGACTCTTCTAGGCCTCCGCGCACTCAGTTGTGGAGGCTTCCCTTAAGGCCCAAAATACAGACTAAAGACAGAAAGTATGACCATTGATTCATCTGTAACTTAACTATATTCAACAAAGTATTACGTCTCCTTATATAGATTTCATTACTACAAAACATGGATCCGAAAAAACAATGAACTAACACCAGATGCTCGTTACAAAATAAGGGGCTTTGACCCACCCCAAATCCCCTAGACACTACGCGATGAATAGAAATTCATGGGCTCCGCAAGCTCTGCTCCTCAAAATGCGGATCTTTAAGCAAAATTAGACCAAGTTTTGTTGCGCCCAATAGGCCCCCAACACTCACATGTGACTCATCTCGAGTCACTCAGCTATGGTGCCCTTGATATTCACTGCAATACCATTGTAGACTGCATTGTAGTATTGGAGTAGTTTGCTACTTGTTTCTCCTCTTGGCGCACCTCCTCTAGCAATGCCTCTATAGTTGGACCAACAGTCTTCCACAATACTTATTTCTCCCTTTTCTTTAACTCCTTGAGCCTTCCATCCACTTCTTGCGAAAGTTGGAGGGCCTCATCCTACCATGGTTGAGTCCTCTCTTGCAAGATATGCTCCTTCCTTTGAATATCTTTTATCTGTTTCTAAAGGTTCTTTCCTTAAGTAAAGTTGAAAGCATCTACGAGACTGGTAGGGTCTTCCAAGTTGCCAGGATCTCTTCCTACTACTTCTGATTCACTTGTAATTCTTCTTCGATCTTCTGAATGTTTGGATCCTCTTGCAATGAGGTCCAAATTTGCATAGTTTCATCCAACAACTTTCCACATTCTGCCACTGTGTCAAAGATGCTTTTCAAAGATGATTTTAAGTTCTTCTCCCTATGCTCTCGTACTTTTGGTGGTGTGGTTGGCTGTAGTATTATTTACAGCTCCGAAATATGCACTTCATATTCAAATTTCATCTTTGCGAGCTTATTCTTTGATTGCTTTATTGCGAGGGTGAGCTTCATGAACTTTTCTGCTGGCGGATCCTCTTCATAAACCTTTATGTCCAGAATTTTGCTACAAGTGTGCAATAAATTTTTACAGTTGCTGCTATTGCTACCATACCTCATCTCTTTGCTTAGCCAACTGCTCCAACTCCTTTTTTAGTGAAGCTTTCTCCTTTTACACATGACTGGTCACAAAGAAGTTCATTGTTCCCACTCCTGCAGCTCATTTGTTATCTTCTAGTGGAATTCATGCAGTACTTGAATCGGCAACACGAAAATTTTCACGTTGACGCTGCTCCAGGCTTTAACTCATTCCCTATCCTCCAGTGCTTCAAACCGTAGTGCTCCAGTTGGCACCTATAAAATCCTAATTCCGAATGTTGTCTTTATTCATCGCTCTACCTACAGTGGTTGAGTCGCCTACTCTGGTTGTCTCGCTGCCTGTGGCAGTGACTTCAATTCTGTGATACCCCGCTAAACCTTGGCCAAGATTTTTCTATATGTTAGCACTCAGAATGAACCTCAAGGCTGAGAAGAGGTAATTCCGAGGTAACCACAGACCAAGTTTTTGATTTGGCATCTAGCCCTGCCAGACTAGAGAGGGCTCTCTCTTTGCCAACAAAACATGGCTGCGATAACTAAATCTTAGGCTAGCTATGAAGTACGGGGATTTGATTGAAAGTTGTGGGTCGAAAACAGCAAGAGAAGGGATCATTGGGCTATGGAATCGAGGCTAGTTTTTGTCGGCAAACTTGGGGCAAAGTAAGTGCAATGTTCAGCCAGATAAAAGATGTAAATGAGAGAAGGAAAGAGGAGAAAGCCTGCTGCCCTACAGGCATCAATCAAGGGATGGATCTACAGTGGCAACTTTAGAAGAAAGAGAAGCACAAGGTTACTCAACAGAGCATCTAACAGAGGATGGATTCTGAAAAGATAACCACTACATTAAACAACATAATCATTGTGAAAGGAGCATCATGAGTGGATGGATTCCTAACAATTCCGTTAGAGAATGCTGTAATGAAATTAGCATAAAAAATAAAGCATGGAAATGAATTTACAAGAAAAACATGCTGCACATTAAACACCGTGATGGATCCCAAATCTAAAGGGCAGAAACTACTCCATTAAAAATAATATTCAGAAAAAGCTTTACACAGTACAAAGAATCTTTCCTTTGCTGAAACATTCGAACTCTTTACACTCTGAAATTCATAAAATTTATACCATTAGCTCATCCCTGTACTAAGGGAGTTGATCTCAACCATCTCCCTCAAGATAGAATTAGTTACATTAAATGACCAAATTTCTGAAAATAGGTGTCAAAGATGAACTCATATCTCTTGAACCATAACACCTGTTACAAAACTGAAAGACATTTCTGTAGATAAGGTCATGTTTGAGAAAAACCTCTCTCAAATTTTGGAAATTTGTTTCCAGTTGCTCGGAATATGTGCCACAAAATAATCTCTAAAACAGGAAATCATTAAATATTTAAATCTGTAAAAATAGGCTGTAAAGATCTAGTAAAATATTCCAATTCACGACACCTGTGAATAAACTGAAAGAGGTTTTTGTTATATGGCTCATGTTTGACAAAAATCTCATTGGGTTTCTCAAAATTACTTTCCATCTGTTGTAAAATGGCGCCACACTAAAATGACTAAAACAGTAAAACAAATGCAAAATTTGTTTTGTTTTAATGTAGGCTTCAAATATCACTGTATATCTCCCACATAGTAACACCTGTGCATAAACTGAAGGAGGTTTTTGTTATTTGGTATGTGATTGACAAAAACCTCTTTCACTTTTGTAAAATTCATGTCTATTACTTCAGAAACTGATTTTGTAGTAAACTTGTCCCTGTGTGTAACAAATGACCTCAAAACATGCATAACCAAGAACTAGTCATTCATTTCTATCATATATTCTAATCCGGGAGCCGGTTTTGGGAGTGTGATATACCGTTAGAAATATTTTTTGAGATGCTTCTGATGAAAATTCTTAGGATATGATTTTCACTGAAGATCATGTGCAAAACATCTCTGAAAACCAGACATTATAAGAGCCCATTTTGATCCCTCGTGATAGGCTACGAAGACTGGAACTAACATTGGCCTTATTGGGGATGGAAGCTCCTTGGAGGTGTCAAGAACACCATAGACTAAGTGCCTAGTTGATTGGGTCAATACGGTCAAAAACTTACAACCAAACTGAACACTGAAAATCACACACTGCAAACTGTAAACTAGATGCTGAAGGATGTCTGTCCAGCAAGCTTATTACACACTTATCCTACACTAATCTACTACAAAATCACTGAATGAAGTGATACTAAAGTGCCAAATCAACCAATCAAGTAGTTGTTGTAATGATGTGGTTGTTTGATGGTGTTTGAAACAGAACATAACTGGAAATTCTACCAGCAATATATACACATAGCACCTCTGGCTCTGTAAAAGGGAATCTGGTTTTTCATCCAACTTAAGAAAATATTCCATATATGCTGCTATAGGATCATAAAAACTAGATTCTATCTATTGCCCCAACTCATTAACATATGCTCTCGGCTAGAGATTGTCACATCCTTGCTGTAAATCAAAACATCCTTCAATCCCACCATCCAAGGGCAGCCTTAACTTTTCTTCTTTGGGAGGAGGGAGAGTTTCCAAGAACTGTTTAGGATCTTGGAAATCATATGATTCAATTTGAACACCCAATAGTTCAATTTCATTTTCTAATCTTTTAGCTACTAAACCAAGAAAACAATTTTTACCTTTAGGTGTGAGTCGGCTGGATTTCAAACAATGAAATAATGATGTTGAGAAACTCTAATCAATTTGAAATTTCACTAACTCATTCCTTAAAGTTAGTAATATTTCCCCTGATAAAATATTTTCCACATACCCTGTCTTTGGTGATTACCATCAATGCTCTAAAATCTGGATTCTTTGGTAGTGAAGTCGCTCTGAACTTTGAAGCTCAGGATCTTGAACAATGGAGTCACCAAGTGAATGATTTCAGCCTTCATATGTGTCTGACTGCTGTCCACCATTAGCAATCAGATCTGCAACTTGAATGATCTTTCCCAGAGAAGATCTATCACCTCGTCCCCGGCAACGGTGCCAATATGTTAGCACTCAGAATGAACCTCAAGGCTGAGAAGAGGTAATTTTGAGGTAACCACAAACCAAGTTTTTGATCTGGCATCTAGCCCTACCAGACAAGAGAGGGCTCTCTCTTTGCCAACAAAACATGGCTACGATAACTAAATCTTAGGCTAGCTGTGAAGTACGGGGATTTGATTGAAAGTTGTGGGTCGAAAATAACAAGAGAAGGGATCACTAGGCTATGGAATCGAGGCTAGTTTCTACCGGAAAACTTGGGGCAAAGTAAGTGCAATGTTCAGCCAGATAAAAGATGTAAATGAGAGAAGGAAAGAGGAGAAAGCCCGCTGCCCTACAAACATCAATCAAGGGATGGATCTATAGTGGCAACTTTAGCAAAAAGAGAAGCATAGGGTTACTCAACAGAGCATCTAACAGAGGATGGATTTTGAAAGGATAACCACTACATTAAACAACATAATCATTGTGAAAGGAGCATCATGAGTGGATGGATTCCTAACACCTCCCTTAGAGAATGCTGTAATGAAATTAGCAGAAAAAAAGCATGGAAATGAATTTACAAGAAAAACATGCTGCACATTAAACACCGTGATGGATCCCAAATCTAAAGGGCAGAAACTACTCCATTAAAAATAATATTCAGAAAAAGCTTTACACAGTCCAAAGCAGCTTTCCTTTACTGAAACATTCGAACCCTTTACACTCTAAAATTCATAAAATATATACAATTAGCTCATCCTTGTACTAAGGGAGTTGAGCTCAACCATCTCCCTCAAGATAGAATCAGTTACATTAAATTTGGACCGAATTTCTGAAAATAGGTGTCAAAGATGAACTCATATCTCTTGAACCATAACACCTATTACAAAATTGAAAGAGGTTTTTGTAGATAAGGTCATGTTTGAGAAAAAACTCTCTCAAATTTTGGAAATTCATTTCCAGTTGCTCGAAATTTGTGCCACAAAATAATCTCTAAAATAGGAAATCATTAAATATTTAAATCTGTAAAAATAGGCTGTAAAGATCTAGTCAAATATTCCAATTCACGACACCTGTGAATAAAATGAAAGAGTTTTTTGTTATATGGATCATGGTTGACAAAAACCTCCTTGGGTTTCTCAAAATTACTTTCCATCTGTTGTAAAATGGCGCCGCACTACAATGACTAAAACAATAAAACAAATGCAAAATTTGTTTTGTTTTAATGTAGGCTTCAAATATCACTGCATATCTCCCACATAGTAACACCTGTGCATAAAATGAAGGAGGTTTTTGTTATTTGGTATGCTATTGACAAAAACCTCTTTCACTTTTTTAAAATTCATGTCTATTATTTCAGAAACTGATTTTGTTGTAAACTTGTCCCTGTGTGCAACAAATGACCTCAAAACATGGATAACCAAGAATTAATCATTCATTTCGATCATATCTTCTGATTTGGGAGCCGGTTTTGGGAGTGTGATATACCGTTGGAAATATTTTTCGAGAGTAAGAGCCCATTTTGATCCTGGTGACAGGCTGCAAAGACTGGAACTAACATTATAGCGATATTCAATTCTATCCCAAGTCTCTGATATTATCTCTTGGAACTTCTCCCCGATTTCGTCGATGTCCCCATCATTGAGGACAAGTGGTATAACACCCCTAGATTTGTCTACCTTCTTCTTTTTCCTCATGCCTCGTGTGGTTATTGTAGGTACCCTCTTTTTAATGATGAATGATGACTCCTATGATACTCCTTCATCACTGAGGGGTTCCTGAGTACCATGTTCCTATTCTGGTTCTGTCTCTTTTGTGCCTTGTTCTTTTTTTGTATCCTTTCCACTCGGACTTGCATGCTGCGGAGTACCCTTCTCCGTTCCAATCTCTTCTCTGGGTGGATTCATCCAATCTGTTGACCATCGTTGTACTACTACAAGTAAGTCATCTTTGATTGCTAAATATGGAAATGGGTGCCATGTCCTTGTCGGGTTTGTCCTTGCCTTCACATAGACTCGATGGAAGTCTGCTTTAAAGTTCACGATGTTGCAGTATTGCCTATACAGATTGGGTGACAGCCTTTGGTGCTGATTCACCACCATGTGTAAATCCATTGACAACAGTATGAAGAAAATCATATTTTCCATCACGCACGATGACTCCTTAGTATGCCAGAGGGAGGCATACCTCGCTGCTTCACAAACATCTGCTTCGACAGGAGGAAACTGCAAGTCCTCTAGATCCTTCCACGCAATTAATGTAACGATGATAATTAACCACACATAATAAAATGTCTTCCCTTCCTCCTGTGCTTCCCTATAGTCTACCAAAAACTCCTTACACAAATAGGCGACCTAGTTAAACTGGACCCCAACGCTGCACTGCGCATCCAAAGAAACCACGGTTACAGGGACCTCATTTTCTCTGCACTTTCACATGATATTTCCTGCTAAGATGTGCGTGGCGAAGCACACCCCTTGGTCGTCGATGGAGTTAATTTCATACCCGCGTGATTTCTTCAATATTCCAAATTTATCCTTCATCGTCTGTGCCATCGCCTTGTCTTGATTCTTGCCCACAAACTCTTATACGGGGTCTTTTCCTTGGTGAGGTAGTCCTGTAATCCTTTTGATCAATATTTCATCGATCAGGATCCTCGTCCCCAACCAAAGGCATCCATCATGTACTAATGTGAGAAGCTTTCGCACACAGGCTGTATTGGATGTGCTTCTACCGAAGTGTGGCACATTTAGCATATTTAACAAGCCTTCTCTCTGTAATCCTGTAGCCCACTAGTGTGGCTCTAACCTTGTAACTCCACTTTCTGGGTAATATACCTACTGCAGGTATCTGCTTGGCTCAAACTGTGGGTATTTTCTTTGATCATTGAAATCCTAGTCCTCCATCTTCAGTTGTGGGATCTTCCCCAACACTTCATCGTCAAATGGCACTTCCTTCGGTAGCAATGGAGTGAACGTGCCAAACTTCACATCTTTTGGGTCCTTGACCAGCTTGGTGCTCGATTTTATTGGTGGCATGTAAGGTGGGAGCACAAAGGGAATTTCTGTGCCCTCTACCTCCATCCGGTGTAATTCAGCCTCCTCTTCACTGTCATGGATCTGTTGAGGTACCTTCTACTGCATTGGCTTCTTTCCCTTCTACATAGGTTTCTTCCCCTTGTCTTCCTTATTCTTTGTTTACAACTCTTTCTGTGTCTTCTTCCTCAAGGATGTTCTTAGTTCTACCTAAGAGACCTTAGCTGACCTCTTTTCCTATTTCTTCTGTGGTTGTGCTTCTGTGGGTACCTGCTTTCTCGGCGACCTCACACACCTTGGGGACATGGGTACATTTGTTGCTGCGGTTTTACCAGCCTGTGCTTCCATAATACCTACTAATCCTTTCTCTGCAAACACTCTAGCAAGTTCTTCAAAGCTTCTCTCAGACATACAATGACTTACTTTTCTCACACTTAGTTGCAAGTTCTCAAACTAAATTCTCTAGAGAGAAAAGTGTAATATGTGGTGCGGGATATGGTTTTTATGACGAATTTGAATTTCCGGTCCCATGATTGGTTAATATCTTGCTCATTTAATGTAGGTATGGTGCTATATTAAGCCAACTATGCCTCATACATGCATTTTACCCGCGCCATTTAACGACAACTTCCTTTTAATGATAGCTTTTTCCTTCCAACAGTCATATTTCCAGCCAACTTTGACAAATCTTCCCTTGTGGCATAGTCATACTTTCTTCATCGGAGTTCCTTCGGACTTCGCCATATTCTCGAGTATCGTGCAGTAATCTCCCTTCAGAAAAGTCCCTTCCTGCAAAGTAGTTTATAGTCCCGTGCCCATTTTCTACTGCAGGTGGCACTAAGACTTTCTTCCCTTCATTTTTCAGTGTGAAGTTCCAAGGATAGAATCGTCCTGATATACTTTCAATCTGCTACCATTCACTTGTCCTGGAATTAGTTGACCATTTAACTTCATGAGCTGAACTGCACCACCATTAGAGATGTCCTTGATGATATATGGCCCTAACCAATGTGTTTTAAATTTTCCTGGGAACTTTGCGAATTTGTTGTCATATAATAGTACAATATCTCCTTCACATAATGTCTTCTTCTTGATGTTTTTGTCATGCCAAACTTTCTCCCTTGCTTTCTGCACTTTTTGATGGAATCCTGCTATGAACCTGTCTTCTTCTAGAGCTAGTAACTGTGACATTGTTTCCTTCATAATGTTATGGTTTGCCATATTTGTGAACGTTGCAATCCTCAAACTTGACACAATGTACTCCATAGGCATAATTGCCTCTTGTCCATACACCAAACTAAAAGGTGTTTGTCCTATCAATTTCTTGCATGTTTTCGTATATGCCCACAACACCGCTGGAATCCTCAGATCTCAGTTATCTTTGTGCACATTGCATACTTAGATCAATGCATTCTCTAGAATCTTATCGAAAGATTCCACTATTCCATTTTCCTGAGGATGATAAGGAGTGCTCTTCTGGTGGTAAACATGAAATTCCTTAGTTAATACTTCAATGGTCTTATTCAAAAAGTGTGTCCCTTGGTCATTAATCAGAATCCTTGGGTAGCCAAATCTGGATAGTATATATTCAATATGAACTTCGCAACAGTTTCCGTACTGCAATCATTTACTGGCTGTGCTTCGACCCATCTTGTAGTTGCAGTGATTATATACCTCACATCAATCATTTTCCCTGGTGGACTGATAGGTCCAACAAATTCAATATCCCACTTGTCAAAAGCCTGCAAAGTTACCTGTGGTACTAGTGGCATCTCATTACTCCTAGATGGCTTCCATGTTCTTTGACATACATCACATGCTTGGCAAAATTCTTTTGAATCCTTATGTACTATAGGCCACCATAACCTAGCTCTCAAGATTTTATGCGCAACCATTTGTTGGCTTAAGGGGCTTGGACCCAGGTTCAAAGTGTACTATACACCAACAAAACCCTCAACCACTAGCCCTTTCGGCAATGACCTGCAAGTAGATCTCAGTCTCACCTGAAGTGGTTATGAGGGGTTGCAGAACCAGGTTTCTGTAGCCAAAAGGATATGCGCGCTATGGTATCCATGTGTTTACTTATGTTTTATACTTATCTACAACTTCACATGCATAAATAGTTTCATGCTGATAATTTTCTTCACAGATTTGCATTTATCACATAAACATATCAAAGTATAGTATAACATGTATTCAGTAAAAATCATGCATAACAGTATGTATAAACACAAATAATGAACACAGATACACAAGACTTCTCCAAATCCTCTTCTTCTTTATTAAGATGGATCTTTCAATACATACACTTCTTCGACTTGCGCACCCAGCTACAGGTGGTCTACGCACTCAGCTGTAGACTCTTCCAGGCCTCCACGCACTCAGCTATGGAGCCTTCCCTTAAGGCCCAAAATACAGACTAAAGACAGAAAGTATGATCAATGATTCATCTATGACTTAGCTATCCTCGACAAAGTATTACATCTCCTTATATAGATTCCATTACTACAAAACTATGGTCCACATACTATGGATCCGACAAAACAATGAACTAACACCCAATGCTCATTACAAAATAAGGGGCTTTGACCCACCCCAAAGCCCCTAGACACTACACGATGAATAGAAATTTGGGGGCTCCGCGTGCTCTGCTCCTTAAAATGCAAAGGCGTTGACCAAAATTGGACCAAGTTGGGATGCGCCCAACAAATACTTCTTTTTTCTTCTAATGAAATCAATGAACACTATTAATATAATTACTTTGAAATTAATGTACATCATACATCTAGTTACATCAAATAAGAAATCAACATCTACACTAAAATCATTGAATCTAGTCCAAGCAATCAAATAGGATTAGAATAAACATCTGCATTGAAATCAATGTATCTAGTGCAAGAAATAAAATAGGATTATAAATCAACATCTACACTGAAATCAATGCATCTATTGTAATCAATCAAATAGGATTAGAAATCAACATCTACACTAAAATCAATTCATCCAGTGCAATCAATCAAATAGGAATATGAATCAACAACTAAAATCAATGCATCCTAGGCAATAATTTGAACAAGATCAGGAATCAAAATCTACACCGAAATCAATGCATCCATTTCAGTAACAACTAAAATATTCATAAGATGCAAGGTTGCGTCTCTCCCTCTAGTGGAAGCAATCAAATATGATTAGAAATCGATAACTACTAAAATCAATTCATCATGTGCGATTAATCAAATAGGATTAGGAATCAATATCTACATGGAAATTGATGCATCTATTTTAGTGAAAAACCAAAATATTCATAAGATGAAAAAGTTTGTCTCCCTCCCTCTCTCAGTCTCTCTCTTCTTCCCTCTCTCTCCCCCACCCTCTATGTATATTTCCATCCATCTCTCCTTCTTTGTCTCTCTATATATCCCCTCCAAACACACACACTCTCCCTCTCTATGATATCTATCTATCTTTTCCTCCCTCCCTATCTTTGTCTTTCTCCTCTTCCTCTCTCCCTCCTCCATCTATATCTCTATCTCCCTTTGTCTCTTCTTCTTCATCTCTCTATCTCACCCCCAAAACATACACACTTTCTCCCTTCGTCTCTCTCTCCCTTCCTCTCTTTATCTCTCTCTTCTTCCCTCTCTCTCCCCCCACCGTCTATATCTATATTATCTCCATCTCTCCATCTTTGTCTCTCTATGTCTCCCCTCCAAACAAACACACACTGTCTCTCTCCATATCTATCTATCTCTCCCCCCCTCTCTCTATGTCTCTCTCTTCTTCCCCATCTCCCCCCTCCATCTATATCTATATTTTCCTCCATCTCTCTTTTTTTGTCTCTCCATCTCACTCCCCAAACATACTCTCTCTCTCTCCATATATATATCTATCTCTCTCTCCCTCCCTTTTCCTCTCTCTCTGTCTCTCTTCTCCTTCTCTCCCTCCCTCTTTCTACCTTTCTCTCTCCATATATTTCTTCTTCCCTCCCCCTCTCTCCCCCTACAACTCCATCTCTCTCTCCCTCTCTCTCTTTATTATATAATATAATATTAATATCCATAATTTTGAAACTTAATATTCATGCATTATATAATTTTATATTAGAACGGTTTATCTTAATATATCAATATATAATATATATGGATATTAATTTTATGATATTAATATATGTCCTAATATATTATTATATATTATAATATATCAAATTTAATATTATACTAAAATTAATATTATATAATATATTACAAAAGTAAAATTTTAATATATATCTATATATATTTTTCGACACATAGATTTTCATATTCCCATTAGAGTTTCTTTACCTAAATAAAACAAATTAATCTTATTGTTCAATCATAAAATACTCACAATTTGGGACGAATATGTAAATAATGGGCACTTTGTCTAATGAGAGAAAATGGTGAGATATAAATAACCATAAAAGAAAAGGGTGTGTATATATATCTATATATATATGAAATATTTTAAACAAATACTTAAATTGATAGATGTAGATAAAGAATTTAAAACCTTAAAAAAACTCATTTTCACTAAAATAGAGAATTTATGTTTATCCATATTTATTTTCCTTTTCCATCACACATCTTGTTTATGTCAATCACATTTGATGGTGCATTGTTTGGTTCTATCTGCTGTAATGTAAAACCAAAAATGATATTAAAGGATTCAGGAGACAATAATCTTTTCTTGATATGTTTGTCATGTCAATTCTTACAAATTTTGTTTTGGCTAGCATTAAAGTAATGAGATATTTTGTATGATACAAAACCCTCAAAATAATACTAAAAATTTGAATGAAAAGAACATGTAATATTCATTAAAAATATATCCAATTTTTCGAGGGTTTTGTATCATATAGAATATCCCATTGCTTCAATGTTCGCTGACAAGAAATTTGTGAGAAATGACACGACAAATATATCAAGAAAATATTTAGTGAAAAACCAAAATATTTATAAGATGAAAGAGTCTGTCTCTCTCCCTCTCTCTTCCCTCCAACCCTCCTCTCACTTTCTCACTCTCTCTATCTCTTCCTTATCACTCCCTCTCTCTCCCCTTCCAACTCCATCTCTCTATCACTCTCTGCTTCTCTCTTTCTTTATTATATAATATAATATTAATATCCATAATTTTAAAACTTTATATTCATATATATATGTAATATTATATTCAACTATTTATCTTAATATATTAATATATAATATATACACATATTAATTTTATATTTATGGTATTAATATCTATCCTAATATATTATAATATATCAAATTTGATATTACATTCAAGTTGATATTATATAATATAATACAAAAATAAAATATAAAATATATTAAAATAAAATTTTAATATTACGATTAAATATACTTGATTATTAAATTATAATTTATAATTTAATAAAACCTTAAAATGTTCATTTTTTCCAAATTAGGGAATTGTGTTTATATATTTAGTTATGACAAGTCTACTCGCATAGTTTCATCCTTCACACATCTTGCCTATGCCAATGACATCGTTTAATTTGATGGTGCATTGTTTGCTTCTATCTACTATAATTGAATCTCTTTTGAAGAATGTAAAACCAAAAATCATATTAGAGGATTCATCATCCTAGAGACGAAAATATTTTCCTGATATTTTTGTCATGCTGTTAAAATCATATTAGAGGATTCATCATCCTAGAGACGAAAATATTTTCTTGATATTTTTGTCATGCTGTTTCTTACAAATTTCATGTTCTCCAACATTGACGCAATGGGATATTCTGTATGATACAACACCCTAAAAAAAAGTGGACATATTTAATATTATGTATTATTTTAATTCAAATCTTGTTTGGTGGATCTCATTACGCATCTGAGCTGAAAATAATTACATATATTATACACTTATATGATAATAATATGTAAATTTCCATCTTAATATCCTAATCAAATCTTAAAATCCAAAATCATACTATTAGTGTTTAAACTCAACATGCAAATTGCCATGTTAATTTGTTAATAAGTACTCCAACATCATACTATTAGTGTAATTGACTCAACATGCAAATTGCCATGTTAATTTGTTAATCAAGTACTTTCAAATTATTTATGTGTAGTTATTTTAAATTTGACAATTATAATTAATTTGTTAATCAAGTACTTTCAAATTATTTATGTGTAGTTATTTTAAATTTGACAATTATAAATTGCAACTTAATCGAGTTAAAACTATAAAATGGCTAACTTGATCCATATTATAATAACAATGTCTGAGAAGGAACAATGGAATTTTAAATAAGGACTAGGCCTTTATATACTTTATCATAAGCAAACAATTGCTTTCTGTTTTAGTTGACAAACCATAAATCCTAATCCTAAAGTAAGTAATATATCAACATAAAATTGAGAATTGCCTTAGCTATTAATTTGTAAGTAATATATCAACATAAAACTGAGAATTGCCTTAGCTATTAATTTGTAAGAAAGAAACCATAAATCCTAATCCTAAAGTAAGTAATATATCAACATAAAACTGAGAATTGCCTTAGCTATTAATTTGTAAGAAAGAAGTAATGAGTTAATTGCCTTAGCTATTAATTTGTAAGAAAGAAACCATAAATCCTAATCCTAAAGTAAGTAATATATCAACATAAAACTGAGAATTGCCTTAGCTATTAATTTGTAAGAAAGAAGTAATGAGTTTTAGAATTCTACTCTCTATCTTTCAACTTTATATACAACCAATATAGTTACATAAATCATTTCAAATTTATATATAACAAATATGGTTAGGTTATTTGTTTAGAGCCGACCTTATACATGAATATATCACGCAAAAGCCTAATCAACAACCCAAAATCACATGGAATCACAAATATTATTATTGTTTAGAATATACTTACCTGAAAGAGAGCAAGCATGAAGAAGGCCTAGAAATCAAATTATACCTTGAATGGTGGCTCATCACACAAAGTAGGGGTGGGTGGGACCACTACGAAGAATTTTAGCAAACCTGAGCAAATTGGAGCACAACAAACCGAGTTAATCCAATGATAAGTTGTAATTGTTATATTAATTGATTTTTAGTTTTTTATTTATATCATTATTTCCATTTTTATTTAGGTAGACATTAATTTGTATAGAGTAAATATTTTTTATTTTATTTTTATTTTATTAAATAAGTGTCAATTATGCATTGAGCAAAAATAAAATTACACATCACTTTCATACTAAACTATACAATATATCTCTCAAAACAACTTTCATATTTTTTTTCTTCTTCTTTATTTTAATAAAAAATGTTTATTTACTTCTATACATCAATATAGATATACCATTAACATTAATAAATGGGATATTATACATCTTACAAATTAATCTCACTATAAAAAAATAAAAATATAAAAAATAAAAATAATGTTGGGGCAAGTCTCACATTTATTAGTCCCTACCTCCGGCATAGCAGGGACTATAGCGTTCCATCAAGAGTTGACCAGGTATTGGTTGTCGTTGACTACGGTGTTCACCAAAATTTAAGCCAAGGTTTGGGCATTTCAGTTTCGCGCAATGAAGTTTTAACCAAACTTCTGAATGTAGTCTCTTATTGCAAGCTTCACATGCCCCAATGCTGTTTTTAGTGAGGGGAAGCTATTTTATCCTAAGTTTTTGAACTGACGGTAAAGTTTTTGAAACAAAGGTCGCAGCAAAGTTTTCAAAAGCTATTTTATCCTAAGTTTTTAAATTGAAGCTTGGGGCAACCCGTAGAGCTTACAAGCTTACACTTGTCACTATTGCATAAACCCGTCGAGCTTACAAGCTTACACTTGTCACTGTTGCATAAACCCGTCGAGCTTACAAGCTTACACTTGTCACTGTTGCATAAACCCGTCGAGCTTACAAGCTTACACTTGTCACTGTTGCATAAACCCGTCGAGCTTACAAGCTTACACTTGTCACTGTTGCATAAACCCGTCGAGCTTACAAGCTTACACTTGTCACTGTTGCATAAACCCGTCGAGCTTACAAGCTTACACTTGTCACTGTTGCATAAACTCGTCGAGCTTACAAGCTTACACTTGTCACTGTTCGCTGCCAGGATAAGTTTTTGAAGTGACGGTAAAGTTTTTGAAACAAAGGTCGAAGAAAATTTTTCAAAAGCTATTTTATCCTAATTTTTTAAACGGAAGGTTGGGGCAACCCGTAGAGCTTACAAGCTTACTTGTCACTGTTGCATAAACCCGTCGAGATTACACTTGTCACTGTTCGCTGCCACTGTTCGCTGCCAGGATTGTTTACAGCTTCCCCTCTTCATTCCATTGCATGTTAGCTTCGGCTCAGGTACCTGAAATTGTTTACGCTTCTTCCTGTACGTAGGATTAGTGGAAGCATCAATCTAGCTTGATAGAAGGGCGAATGCACCCATTTTCACCAGCCTGGTAAAAGGTGAATCACAAGGGGTTACTAGCGTCGTTTAAAATCTGTCGAGAAATCCTGCAGAAACAAGGCAGCAGACACAGATATCTGGAAGGATTTCATCTCCCAAAAAGTTCGGCCTGTAAATTTGTTAGCACATATTCATTCAATGTTTTCTTTTCTTTCCATGCACATATTCTTGTTGTAATGACAATGTCCAAATTATCTATTGCAAATATTCTTGTTATAATTAATTGCATGAAAGATTTCATTATTATTTATATTACTCTACTTCTAAAAATAAAAATAGAAATAAAAATAGAAAGGGAGATTGCTCGTTTAATACCTGGAACATTGATGTCCTGGACATCTTCTCCAACGAGTTTCTGTGTCCCAAAACAAGCTCCCCTGCATTCATGGTATGCCCCATTTTATCCAGTAAGGAATCATTACTTTGAAGCCTTCATTCTATATAGAAACCTCATAAAATTGTCAATATATACCTTTGTTAGTTGTTTTTTGAACATAATTTGTTTTTCTGCAAATTATGGTTTTGAGTGCGCCCTACAAAATGAAGAAACAAAATATAATCCTATAGCATAAACAGAACTAGCACCAATAAGCCAAGAAGCTTAATCTGTAGTCAAATCTATTTCTGCATTTCCTTCGGGTCCAGAAAAACAAGCCATTTAGTTTCTGTAAACACAAAGTGACAGAATAACACATTTATCCCGTTCAAGATGAAAGTATTTCTGCTCCTTGTATTATTTGATGACCAAATCCGTGCTTACAATATGCAACTTTTTCATTCACACAAAACAATGGAATGTATGTCCAAAGAAAAAAAAAAAGTTACCTAGTCGTGCAATAATTTCAATGAACTGTTTATTCTATTGCTTTGTAATATGAAAAGATCCTTGAATGGTTCTCAAATCTCACCTCTAGAAAGAGAGACAAAAACATACAAGCCAAGATTTGAAGTCTGCCACTCAGGTAGCAGCACTATCACATATCAATCGCACATAGCAATGTGTTCTGGTACGTCAGGTCATTCGTTTTGTTCACTAAGACATTCACATGTACAATTAAGGCACATCCTAAATAACAATAAAAATTATTCAAACCAAAAATTCAGAAACATAAAATAATTAGAAAATGCGATTTAATTTTGATTGCACTTTGAAAAGTTACAGGTCGAAATAACTTTCCTTTTTATCCTAATCGAGAAGAGAGACTATGTATGCTTTGTAACTTTAGAAACTGCAATTAGTCATGCCCGTTTTCTGTACCTTTCAATCAAGGAATGATTTTATGGCTTTTCAACATATCAATCCATTCAAGACAAGACCTCTCTGTGTTCCTAAACCCCGGAAAACCATAGTCCTTGCTCTTCTTCATGCTCATGCTCATGCTCACACCCTTCATCAAACTTCTATTCAAACCATAGTCCTTGCTCTTCTTCATGCTCATGCTCATGCTCACACCCTTCATCAAACTTCTGTTCAATATTTTGTCAGCAGATAATCACCATTGTTCACCCACTTCTTCAAGCCTGTGCTCCACAAGCCCCTTTTCCCCTTCACTATTTCCTCCCACACACCGCTCTTACTTTTCATTTCCTCTGCCAAGAAAAATTAACGCCCCTCATAATCACCGGCCTCCACCTCTAGCTTCTCTGCAACCACAGTTCACAGATTTTTCCATCTGAATACATCCTCGTTGCTCACGTTAAATACTTTGTTCTTCCCATTTGGTTCAACGCACGCCCATATCTGCTGCTCCGCAACGGGTTCCGCATCTGAAGCCTCCGAAAGCCCCTCCCATGTGATGGAATTCCCCGGGAATCTGAACTGCGTGCCCTCCTTCTTGCAGATCGCAGCGTAAACTGCTAGAGAAACCAGAAAATTCATGGAGGAGTAGCTAGTTAAAGGAGAGAAACCGAATAATATTACAGCGGGGCGATTGATGGACCGACTGATCTTAATATCACTCTCTCCTCTTAATTTTTCAAATAGTATGTCCTGCAACTTATCATTGTGGCTGAATTTCGAGCCATTAGTCAGCCTGGGAAGTCTCTCCTGATTCGGAACCACGCCAGGATCAGTAATCAAATCCATGGCGGAAATATCATAAGCGCCCGGATATTTCTCCGTTCCCGTTTGCAGACACACATGTTCCAGACTGGGGTCATTGGGAGAAGACAATCCAAGACATTTGCAAGCATTTTACTGTTCCAATCGGCCTCTTCCATTCCTCGGCGGGCATTTGCCATCACCCAGAAGACGTGCGTGACATCAGTGAGAGGCAACGTGGGTTGCATGCAAGCACGATGTGGGGTTTTATTTGTCTTGTTGCTTAGCCAGTCGTATTGCGTGTTATGCATAAGTCAAGCACGTGGGCCTGAATTAATTGCGATTATGGTTAGTTGGTGACGTGGCTTACAGTAACCCTTGTTTTGATGTTATGGACAAATTGAGTAACTGGTTGCTCGGCCTGTACCCTACATGGCCAAGGGTTAAGGTGACAATATTTCCCACGATGGAAGTGATTTGTCTACTTGACTAATCATTTTGGAAAAGATAGCAAGGGAAGTGGGGGAAGGTTTGATTAAGTTATCAGTGATTTTGGGACCGTAGTTACATCTCCGTTCCTCGTCGCTATCCCTAAGAAAGAAGTCTTTATGAAATGGTGAAAAATGAAAATTACAAGAGTGAGTGCATTGATGGAAGGGTAGGAAAATGTAAAGTTTGGCGCGTGTAGGGAAGAACAAAGGAGACGGTGTGGCGTAACAAGAAACACTCTTCATCCTCCTCCACTACTACTACAGGTCTCGCGTCAGTCCAAATCCCAAAACGAAAAGTGGAGCACAGCTTAGCACGGTATACGATACACGATGACAGCAACAACAATAATAACAAGGAGCCACTGTTGTGGCGCTAGTCCTTGCCGGTTAACAGAACAGTTTGGTCAGTTATTATTATGAGATTTAATTTGCGTTATCATGAGAGCTGGTTTCCATTAGTAGTGCGTTGTAGACATGCTTACTTGTATTAAGATTTAATGAATTGGATGGCCAATTGTTGTATGAACTTTTTGACTTTATGCGAAGAGTGAAATATAATGAACTTTGCCTTTGTTAAGTAAGAATTGTCATAAATGTCATTGAACTGATAAATGCTTGTAATGTTGAGTTTGTATTTCTTAAAATAAGATTAGTTTTAGATATAATTTTCCAATGTCTCATGATTTAAAAAACGCTTAGGTTAATAATTAAAATATAATAAAATTTAACAGTGAATCATAGAAAACTTGAGGGAAAAAAACTATAAAAGGTAATAATAATGCATTATAATGTATGAAGAATTAGAGAGTGTTGAAGTAAGTTATGTATTTTAATAAGCACGGGGTATAAAATATGTTGAAATGCATAATAATGAATTATAATGTACGAAGAATTGGAAAGTGTTAAAGTGAGTTATGTATTGTAATAACCATGGTGCACAAAACATATTAAAATAATAGGAAGGTGTTAAAGTAAGTTATGTATTTTAATAACCATGGTGCACAAAACATAGAATTTTCTTATTTTTTTACATTTGAATATTATGGAAATATTCATAAAATGATAATGACCAAATAAACATTATTATGAATATAATTTTGTTAATTAAAGTCGTGGTGGAGAGTGTTCAATATTTACATAGATCATTCTCGAAGGTCAAAGAAGAACTTAAGCATTTAAAAATTATAGTTATGGAGTCTTGAACCCATGATTGAAAGATTACATATCTAGTAACATGTTTGGACATAAATGATACCATTCAGGTTAATCTCAATGCAATCTCAATGCAATGCAATTCTCAAATAGCAATCTCTATGCTTCAGCACCTTATCAACAACTCGCCGCCAAACAAGGTAATTAAAAGTTGGCGCTTGGAATTGATAGGGGAACACATCCAATCCCACCTCTCATTTTTTGATTATGTGATCACGAAGCATGTTGATAAAAAAGGTAACAAAGCAACAAACCTGCTAGCAAAACGGGGAGGTGAGTTATAGGGACAAGAAATGCAGCAAGATTGGCCTCCCTCCTGTAGAGATAACCACCTAGAAGGATGCGGAGAATAGTGGAGGAGGAAGCCACTTCCCCAACGGGGGTGAGACCCGAGACTAGAATGGTTGTCGAGCCCCATGAGGAGTGACAAATGGGTTGAAAACTCGCTTGAGCCTTCAATTGAGATGCAAAGAGAAAATATCCAAATCCATGTCATGTTCTCATTTCTCCTCCTCCTTTTAAAGCTTGATTGCTCCTGAGAAACCATGGGCAATTACCCTTAGTGGATAATGTCAATTGGTTGGGGATATTACACTATATAAAGGAACCATTTGTACAATAGAAAGAAATGCATAGGAATGATGATGAATTAATATAATTTTCTCGTCAAGGGTTTATGGAGCATATACTCCTAGTGCCCATTGTTTTTTATAGAGTTGTGTTCATTTGCAACTAGCATCTACATCAAAGAGTGAGAATTGGAGACATATAATTCCACTAGATAGAGGATGAGGCTATGTGTGTCATCTCTGTATTCATTAACAACATTGTGAAGCCATTGGTGAGGCCTCCCCCAATGGAATTGAGATTATCAAGATAAGATTAATTGTTTAGGATAGGCACCACGTGACTCCTTGCTCATGGTACAATGAACACTTTCCTTATGCAAAATTTAGCAATGGTCTTGGGTGTTCCATGTGCACATAGATATTTTAAACTTGAACAACATTTTCAAGTATAAGTTCACATAAATAAATGAGTTTTCGTACCATGAGAAGCTTCCAATTGTCAAAGCATGATTAAATATAACAATTGTTTTCTTACAAATTAAAAAGGTCATTTGCACTTTAATTAATCATGATGCTACTCAAAATTCCACAACCCAAATGAGACCATGACCTAAGAGTAGAGTTGCTTTCTAGGTAATGGAGGTGTGATAGAAAGGACAACAAAAGGTAGAGATCTAATCCTAGCAATGGGACATATTCAAAATAGTTTTTTTCCCAACTTTATCATGAAGATGATATTCAAGTTAAGGAATATCTAAAGTGAGAACATATTTCTCATAGCCAAATTCTATAAAACGGAGGGGAAAGGAAAAATGTGTTTTAGTTCTCGTAAAGCCTCTCATAAAGTGCCAAGTTGAAAGAACTATAATCATTCTCATAAAGTGCAAAGTTGAAAGAACTATAATCATTCTTTCAACTTAACTTTCCATAATTTTTATAAGCAACAATTTGAAATGGTGTTTATCATAGCCACTTATCAAGAGACATATAAGGAAGATATTTTGCATGGCACAGACCCTTTTTAAATTCATCTTAGCTTCCTTTCTATTAAGCGAAACAAACAAACAAACAAAAAATCAAAGTGCAATTTTCTCATTGCTTAAAAAGAGCAAACATTAAGATATATATACTACCAACTTCATGGTTCTCCATTATAAATAATTCTTCCAACATACCCCTTTCATATCAATACATAACCAAATTATATTACAACCTTGTAATAATTCTTCCAATATACTCCTTTCATATTAATACATAACCAAATTATATTACAATCAAGGCTCTACTAAAAACTCATATTTCCTTTCTTTGCAATTGAAAAAATCATGTTTGAAGCAAACTCTAAGGCATACATGGTCTTGCCCAAGATTTGACCACAAGGCCTGTGAGACCAAACCTCCCCACCTAACCATTGGGACAACATCCTTGGACTTGAAAACTCATATTTCTTATATATATAAAAAATAGTTAAGAATACCCAAAACCCAGAAAGATCTAGCAAGAGAGAATATCTACACTTTATAAACCCTAACAAGTTACTTCTTCGAATTGTCAAGTTTTATTTACATACCTATATTAAAAATAAACTAACCATGTAGTAAATTTGTCTGGTTTAAACACTAAAAAAATTGCAGGGCCACCCATGTCGCAAGAAATGCCACAAGAATATGTCAACCAATACTCTCCGTCACTTTTTATGAACTTTAATCTCCTTTGAACTACAACATGAGCAGATTTCACTACTTTCTTTGATCAAATCTAGATAAGTGGCACATGCAATTCTCCACATTACAGCATATATGATCCATTGCCTAGTGAACAGAAGGAACAGCGCTAATGACTCTGGTCTGCTTTCGGCATCTTTGAAAAATGCTATCGTACAATATATCGAATTGTACCCCTGCTCTTTCTCGGTTGATAACAAAGAGAATGTGATCAGCTTCCACAATTGTATAGTACCTGTCAATCTCACAAATTAGAAATCTTAATTAGGTCTTTCTCAAAGCTTGAGACAAGTTATTTTCTGGTTCTTACCAAACACCTGGTTGCAACGAGTGACCATCCGTTAATTCTGGACTTAGCAAGCAGTGGGGATGGGGCTCAGGAAAGCGGGGATAAAGCATCGAGATTGTGTTTAATGCTCCATCATTGTCTTGCCAATCCTCGTCACTGTTAAGAAATTTAGGGTTAATAGTAGTAACAACATAACCAATTGCTCAAGCAAGCAGGAAAGAAATCTGTCTGTTCAATAATCACTCACTTGTAACCTTTGTAAGGAAGTGGCACATTGCTGGGATAGCACCACTGGCTCATCTGCAGCGTCCTAATAAAGAGAAGAGGATGAATTCCAGACAGACTTGAAGGCATGGTGACTCCAAACAATTTTCGTGTCTTTCTCGTGGCATAGCTGTTTCAAGCAAAAGTGGTTTGAAACATCAATGTTTAGTCAATCCTTCAATTCAGAATTTTTAACCACCACTAATGCATATTACATGCATTCTACATAAAACTATAATTGCTTCCAATGAAACAGGAGGACTTGAATAGTGTCAAAAGCTTCCCTAGTCACTTTATGTCTAGCCTCACAGTTCATAAAGTCATCACCCCATTCCCTAATGATCTGTATGTGAGTAAAATATCTTAAATGGGGCCTTTTAGTAGCTCATGATGACAGGTACAATATGCCCCATACAATGTAAACAAAAAACCTCTTACGAAAATTAATTCATTACCAGAGATAGAGCACTGAAATGTACGACATAAAAGATAATAATAAAAACAAAAAACTGCATTCAGACGTAAACAACAGAGGGTACATCTTATTCTCCTTTGAGTACCCTTTGCATCACATCGCGTCCATAATGATTCCAATTAAATACATGACAAGCCTCTGAGTGATTACTAACCAGCTGGAATACTAGACCAGCTGCCCAAGTATCTTAAACAATCTTCAGAGGTGACTTAATGATATATTGGAAGACAAAATGGCACATTATAACGCATAATCACTTCCCTGACTTGCATAACATTCAATGATGCCCACATCAACAGAGTCTCCTAGTTGCAAATTGACTACCTGTAGCTTGCAACCAGATATGTAGACATTATACCCTGGGTTTCTAAGTGCAATTGAACTTTCTTTTAATTGCGGCTGAACATTCAATTTCAACCAACTCTGCCTTTTGCTTTTTGAGTCGACTTTCGTCTGTAGGCAGTATACCGCAGGCATGTACTAGCACACCATTTACTATGTAAAGTACTAGATTTTGCAAACTTCAGATTTCTATTTTCTTGACCAACCAAAGCTTGTACACAAGTGACGTTTATGTATATCGCAGACTATTTCTAGTTGAATGAAAGAAAAGACTTGCCATAATCTGCTGAGGGTATTTATCCCTGACATAAAGAATAATGACTATAATTCATTCATTAGGAGGATATCAATTATGCATAAACATAGATTCTATGATGACAATAAATAAATTTTACGACAAAAGGAGACAAGTACTTACATGTATCACCAGTGCAGGACATTTCACATGTCGGATCTTGTCAATATTCTGCAGAGCCAAATACCTCTACTTAACATGCTGGCCATGTTTGGTGTGAAAAAATCTTCAAATAGGAACGTGAATAGAAATATATCGGATGCTTAACACAAATCGGCTTATTGTTTCCATCACTTACTTTATAGATATCAAACCAGAAAGTGATTTTGAGAGGATAAAGTACACGGAGGCCTGAAAGTATAGCACTGTGAAGAACAACTGCCCTCAACCTTGGTAAGCGAGCTGCCAAGTGTAATGTAGGGCCAGTGCCAACAGACTGGCCATATAAAATCAATTCCTCCTGCTTCACTCCATATTCTGTTGTCAAACATTGGTACACTGCTTCAATGTCTGAGTATGTGTTTTATTCAGTTGCCTGTTCATTATAACCAGCATTATCTTACAAATGAGCTTCCAGTCTTTTTTACAGTATTCAATGTTTTCCCAGGGAAAAGGTTCCCCAGGATTGTCAAGCATATTGTGATAGTTCTGAATCATACCAATAATCTAGCACACTAACAGTGAAATCTACCTCGGGAGAATATTGAAAACTACTCTATTCATGCATGAACATTGAAAAACAATGGTAAATCATGCAGAACTAACGGCACTTGTCAAGCAGTTGCATCTCACCAGAACATTTCAATATAGTTGAAAAACTCTTGCCAAGACGGACACCTTATAACATTTAAAACAGCTGGCACCGCAATAACATTATTTGATACAACATCTGTCGAGATCAGCATATTATGTTACCTGAAAATTTGGGACCATTATTAGGACTATTTGTAACTAGGTGGAAATAGGCACCAAGCATGTACATGTAGTGACTATACACAAATTATATGCCATCACAAACTGCTCCAAGTGACCAGTAAACCTGATTGACCTGGTCTGATTTAAAAGATATCAGAAAACACCCAGTTCTAGATGTCTACGTCAGTGTTGCAAAAGTCGGACTCAAGAAAACTCAGTTGGGGTCATCAACATAGAGAATAGGAAAACTTGGCAAAAACTCAGCAACCATAAATTCATACTTGAATCGGAAAAAGTTGGAAAACTCAGGATAAATCTCAGAGTTTTACAACAATGGTGTGCATTCCAAAACTCGCTCGTATGAACTAATTAATTAAGCATCCTTCACTGTTCAAACTCTTTTTCATGTACTCTTATCTTCCGGCCTTGTCTAATCATGTTCATGTTGCAGATTCTTTCTGGTTTTGTATCAAATTATAGCTACTAGCATGTAGTATCAATAAAATTAGCAACTTTTCAAAAAAAACTGCTCCTCTGATATAAATCTCGGGGCATGCCGGTATGCTATATGAACACTTGACCTGTACCAGGGGTTTGGATCCCGCTCCGACCAAATATGGGGGTACTTTCTTTCCAAAAAAAATAAAAAAAATTGAATGTTTTTGGTAGCAAATGCTCAGCATTGTACAGGTATAGCCGAACTTACCAAAACGATACCAGACAGTCGAGGCATACAAGCCGGACCTAGAACAACAGAACCACAACCAAACGTTTGCTATACAGTTAACCGAGCAGGCAGGAACCGCATTGTGTTGAATGCTATGGCCATCACAAATCGAGAACTAGAACGAGGTATGTATCGAGAAGGAAGTATATTGAGGCTTGCAAAGTCAAATTTCTTCTAAAACAGAGAGGTGTCCTGCAATTGCATTTTACGTAATGGGTATCCCACGATTAGTGAGATGATCAAGCAATAGTCTGCAGAAGTTGTAGAGGGCTTCACTCCCCACTTAACCACAAAGTGCAATCACAACAGGATGCCAGAAGATGGTAGAAGTCATTACCTGAATGTTGTGGCCATCACAAATTGAGAACTAGAACGGGGTAAATGTAAGGAGGAAGTAAATCTGAGGCTTGCAAAGTCGAATTTCTTCTAAAACAAAGGGTGTCCTGCAATTGCATTTGCTTTTAACTTAATGGGTATCCCACAATTAGTGAGATGATCAAGCAACAGAGTCTTTCACTCCCCACTTAACCATAAAGTGCAAGCACAATAGTATGCCAGAAGATGGCAGAAGTCATTACCTGAATGTTGTGGCCATCACAAATTGAGAACTAGGAGGAGGTAAATCTGGAGGAAGTATATCTAAAACAGAGTGGCGTCCTACAATTGCATTTAATGTAATGGGTACACCATGATTAGTGAGATGCTCAAGCAACAACAGAATCTGCAGAAGTTGTAGAGGACTTCACTCCCCACTTAACCACAAAGTGCAAGCACAACAATCTGCCAGAAGATGGCAGAAGCCATCAGTTTCTGTAAAAGTATATATGAAACACTAAAAATAAATGAATTCAAATTGCAGAAATTCAAATTTATAATTCAAGCCTTATTAAGGATGACAATGGACAGGTAAAATGTGAAAGAATACAAACCAAGCCAGTCACCAGAACCGTAAAAGAGCGCAAGGAATTCATTGAGCAAGGAATTTACCTGCGAGTATCGAGAGCCCATCGGTGCAAGCAGAACCTTCAGAATTTCGTTTCAAAATTTCTTGTAAGGAACTTGGATTTCAGGGAGATTTCGAATCCCATCCCTGCAGAGCCTTTCCTTTCATCCTCTTCTCTCCCGCTCTGCTGTTTTTCTTGGCACAGTGGAAGCGACCTCTGCTCTCCCACTCCTCACAAGATGCAAGCACAAATGTGAAAATATACAAGTCATTGCGAGTCATTTGTTTCTGTAAGTCATTGAAAAAAAACGAATCACATTGGCAGAAATTGAAAGTCAAATTTCTTCTAAGACAAAGAGGTGTCCTGCAATTGCATTTAACGTAATGGGTATCTCATGGTAATAGGTATCCCATAATCAGTGAACTTCTGCAAGCACAACAGTACGCCAGAAGATGGTAGAAATCATTACCTGAATGTTGTGGCCATTGCAAACTGAGAACTAGAAAGAGGTAAATGTGGAGGAAGTATATCTGAAGCTAGCAAAGTCGAAATTCTTCTAAAACAGAGAGGTGCCCTGCACTTGCATTTAATGTAATGGGTATCCCATGATTAGTGAGATGATCAAGCAACAAAATCTGCAGAAGTTGTAGAGGGCTTCACTCCCCACTTAACCCCAAAGTGCAATCACAACAGTTTGCCAGAAGATGGTATAAGTCATTACGGGTCGTCCGCTTCTGTGAAACACTAAAAATATATGAATTAAAATTGCAGAAATTTAAATCTATAATCCAAGCCTTATTAAGGATGACAATGGACAGGTAAAATGTGAATGAATGCAAACCAAGCCGGTCACCAAAATCGTAAAAGAACCCAAGGAATTCAGTCATGAGAATCCTAAAAGAACCTAAGGAATTTACCTGTCAGTATAGAGAACCCAGCCCATCGATGCAAGCAGAAACTTCAGAAATTCGTTTCAGAATTTCTTGTATGAATTTGGATTTCAAGGAGATTTCGACTCCCAACCCTGCAGATCCTTTCCTTTTGTCCTCTTCTCTCCCGCGCTGCTGTTTTTCTTGGCACGGTGACAGCGACCTCTCCTCAGACAAACCCTCAGTATTCAACCAGAATGCCATTAACTTATAATGCTCAAATAACCATGGACTCTTGCATGCAGGTAAGAGAAACCCTCAGTATTTAACCAGAAGACAAACCCTCAGTATTCAACCAGAATTCCATTAACTTATAATGCTCAAATAACCATCGACTCTTGCATGCAGGCCACACAGTAGCCGAACTTACCAAAGCCACACCGAGCAGGCAGGAACTCCACCGCAGACGAAAAATCGTACACTCTGCAGAGCTAAACAAGCAAGTAACAATACCCGAGCAGGCAGGAACTCAACCGCAGACGGAAAATCGCACAGACTGCAGAGCTAAACAAGCAAGTAACAATACCAACCCAAATGCCGCGAAGACAGTAAAACACAACCCGAACATTCCAGCATCTCGAGGAGGGACACCTGGCCGCCGATCAGACCACCAGAGCGCATGCAACCACGTGCCCCTCACGCGCGCCACGTGCCATTCGCCTCGATCCATGCGAAGCGCGTAATAAGACCCCCAATCCCTTCCGCCCCGTAAACCTTAGTTCGACTTAGGAAAAATCACAAATATTTGCAAAAATTGCGTCGGTCAACCCAAAGTCAGCGATCTATAGATCGCTTATAGTCCCCGGTAGGGACTAATAACTACCACTGTAGATGGATGCCATCACACATGCGATAACATCATCATTGTTAGGAGTTGTAAGTGAAAAGGAAGAGGAGGAAATTGGAATGATCGTTCGGCCACCACCCGTTTTAGGTTTTTTCAAAGTGCCAGTGAAATCGACATGCTTTTCGACGACAAGCGCTAACTAGCCTGTTATAGGGCATTTAATGTTTCTATGGTGATTGGTTCACATCATAGTTATCAAATTCGGCTGTATTGTCGAAAAAAATTCGAAAATTCGTTGGTTCGATTCGATTTGAGAATTAATTCGAAAATTCGGGTTCGATTCGGTGCACTGAATATTATGTTCACGGATTAAGAATCCACGCCTCTGACTAGAATGGGAAAGTCGAGGAATTATAGCCGACATTGCTTTTGAGAAAAGAAAACATTATACTCTTAGACCGGTTCTTAGCCCATACTTTCATAATTTTTGGAAAGTCCTCGTCCAAAGAACTTTTTACATGCGATCAACGAGTGGTTTAACAAATTAATGTTATTGTACATTTCTAATCGAGATTCTAGTTTCCAATTTACAGTTCAAAACCTTTTTTAATTTAGGAAATAGCGTAAGAATATGGTTACTAAATGATAATGTTACCTCTCAGTTTATGCAATAAGCATTTACAGCAAATTTAGCAAGTATTGTTGAAACATGTAAAAATCTATAGTTTTTAGATAATTATGTGTTTATAGAGTAAAACAATAAATATATATGATATATATAATTTGTAAATTTGTAGATTTATTAAATTTAAACAAATATATTTAAAAATAAGAAATATTGTATGAATTATATTAGTAAAAAGTAGAAATACTCCCTGAATTATAGTAGTAAATGGATTTTCTTTTAAAATGGATTTTCTTAATTAAAATTTTGAGTAAGTAATAAAATATACATATTAACATTTTATTATTATTTTGAGTAAGTATTAAGTATTAAATTATACAGATTAACATTTTGTATTATACTAAATAATAGATGTTGTTACTATACCTTATAAATTAGAGGTGAGGTTGGTTTGAAAAATAAATAATTAGCAATTGATAATATAAGCATATATTTTTAAAGACGGTTTGCACACACTTAATATACCATTTCATTATGAACATAAAATACTTAATAATGTGGAATTTATGTGGTTCATTGTAATATATTATTTCTTGAAAATTCACTCTATATTAAATGCCATAATTTGTGGTGCAAGTGGGTGAATGAATCAATACAAAAATTCTTAAAACTTACTATTTTACTTGCTCTTTTAAGTATAAAACTAAGCTAATTGGTTCGATATATAATTTTTTTGTTGTTTTCAATGTTATAATTGTATATTTAAATTATTTAAAATATTAGAATAAGAAGTATACTGCCGAATTTTTCCCATATTAAATTTTAAGTAACCGAATTTTTTCTGTATCTAATCAAATTCAAATTCGAACTTGGTAACTATGGTTCACATACATAAGCACATACATATTGCATAGCCTGATTTGACAGCCCATATGATGGTCATACATTTTCCGGAACACCTTCACGACTCTCTCCTATTTCCCGGTAGCCCCGCATGCGAACCGAACTGGCGGACAAGACAGGCCCCAGATGAATATTTATTCGTCCAGCTACAGCCAGGCGATGTGCATTAATGCGATGGCGATGCTCTGAAATTCAAATTTTCAATCTAACTCCCGCGTCCAAGAAAATGCTCTCAAATTCAATTTTTCACGTTTCAGAGTAATAGGGAAATCAACTCATGGGGCAAAAATTTGTTTACCAGAGCTCAAAGGCCGGTATTCAGTTCCTT
This sequence comes from Pinus tabuliformis, assembly GCA_031772625.1. Lineage (NCBI taxonomy): Eukaryota > Viridiplantae > Streptophyta > Pinopsida > Pinales > Pinaceae > Pinus > Pinus tabuliformis. The sequence goes on from CM062807.1 coordinate 364,931,851, forward strand.
GTCAGGCGTATTTCCAGGTTTCTCAAGGCTGCAAAGTAGGTCGAGCGGGTTGGATGAGCACCAGTTTACCTCCCTGTCATTCTCAATCTTTGGCTGGACCCTCATGATATGTTATCTGATTTACAGAAAGTACTCTGGAAGCAACAAGGAGTGCGAAAGGAAAATGCATGTTGGCCAGAGGCATCGTGTCTTCCAAGCTCGCTTTAGCCCATGGATTGAACAACAATGAATTCATGTTCATGGGATACCTTGTTGTAGGGTTTCAGAACTGCATGAAGACATCCCCATCGTGCTAGAGATCGTCGTCCTCCGATATTCTGAGCACCTGTTATTGGGATTCCAGGTCCAAAAGTTTGTTCTTATATGAGAAAACAATTATTTTCAGCCTCTCGAAAATGAAGCCCTTCATCTCAGACGTGAAGAAGTTGCAGGACATGGCGCCCCAAAGATTTTGCGAAGTGGAAGTTTACAATGATTTTCTGATACGCTTCCTCAAGGGCTCCACCACGTAACACGGGCAAGCCGAGGATTCAGTGGTCATCGAATTCAATTAGTATCGCGTGGAGAACAGATCACAGACGAGGTTGAATGAAGAAGGGTGGGAGGAGGTTGAGCAGATGGCTTTCTTCAAGCACGACTGGATATTTGTTGCCATGTGAAGGTGGTTCGTTCACTATCAGTTAATAAATCCCGGAGCAGAGCCTGAAAATTAAAAAATGTTGTCCATAACTGCGTCTCAAGAGATCATATCTAGTTATTATATCACCATGAATTTTCTAAACAATCGAATAGCTGATTCGAACAAGGATCTAGTTTATCTTGCATTGTTCTGTGGCGCCATATCTCTGGCGGGGCTGGCTTCAGTCCTTCCATGGGACAACATTTGGAGGTCATGGCATGATCATATGGACAACAGACGGACTAATACATGCATGGATGACAAATCCATAAAAGCGCTCCCTTGTCTCATTTAGGGAGAATTTATTATGCCACAACTTGCAGCAGTGTGTGTTATCTGCTTGACAGAATTCATGGGAGGAGAAGTTGTGAGATTGTTGCCGAGCTACAACCATGGCTTCCACATGGCATGTGTAGACAAATGGCTCCGTTCTCACTCTTCTTGCCCTACCTGTAGACATTGTCTTCATTCTGGCTCTAAAGATGGGGCAGACAACATTCAGCCCCCCAAATTATCTGTCCAGGGAGAGCAGACTCATCAGCCGAGAGCTTCTCGGGAGCCTGGATCCATCATCGACTTAGAGTTTCGGGTTAAACGGTAGTGGCTACATCAAATTGTGTCTGTGTGATTTTTGGATGAATTTTAAATCAATTCTCCCATGTTATGGAAAGGCAAATTTTCATAAGTGTCCAAACAGTTTTATATTTATATTAATATGGAAACTTAGTCGTAGAAAGGAATTAATAAATTATGTAATGTAATTGATTCACTAGGATAAAATTTAGTGAAGACCAGGTTCTAGCAGGGTTAATAACTTTATTACTCGGTAAAGTAATTAATTTATTTTTCTAAACTGTTTCATCTGTAAAATTTGGCACATTTTTGAATTGGGTTAATAACTTAACTTTATTACTCGGTAAAGTATTTAATTTAATTTTTTAAATTGTTTCATTTGTAAAATTTGGAATTTTTGAATTTCCAATTTATTAAAAATATAAATATATATTATATCATCATAATTATTTTTCAAAATTGTGCACATTGTAATTCAAAATTGAAAAACATCTCAAAAGAAAACTTTTCCTATTATTTGAAAAAATGTGGAAGGTAAATCCAAAATCTCATAATATAGGTGAATTATAAGTCAAAATAGTTTTGTATGAAAGCCTAATTTCTTTATTATTTTTTTTCATATATTTATATATAAAACATATTTTTGAATTATTTATTTTTAAATTAAAATAATAAAAAAAACATAATTTTTATTTATTTGTTTTTAATTTAAAATATAAAAAATAATTATATAATTAAATATGAAAGATGTATAATTCTTTCTGTGTTTAATTTTAAATTAATATATATATTTTTAATAAAAATAAATGATTCTTTAATTAAAAAAACAAAATAAACTATAATAAAAAAACATAAACATAGATCCATGCATGGGTTAGTTTTAATAAAAATATTATAAAACACTTGTAATTTTATTGTCATCATGCTTGCTCTATTTGTTGTTGACATTATAATATGGTATGAATGAGATTAGTCAAGATATTTCACTCTTATTCTTAACCATAAATAAAAAATAATCAACATTTTTCTCTATATATATAATCTTTTAAAAATATTTCAATATAAAAAGTAATTTTATAGGTATATATATAGAAAAAGAATTGATATATGTGTATAAATAAAAAAATAATTTAATGTTTACTATATAAAATATTTTCTATATATATATAATCTTTTAAAAATATTTCAATATAAAAAGTAATTTTATATGTATATATATATAGAGAAAAAGAATTGATATATGTGTATAAATACAAAGATATTTTAATGTTTATTATATAAAATATTTTAATGTAAAGAAGAAGTGGTTATTTTAATGTAAAGAAGAAGTGGTTGAAAGTAAAAAAATGTTCATTTACTTAATACAAAGTTGATATAATGAATTTAATATTAATAAGAACAATAACAACAATAATAACAAATTCAATGTAGATTATAAATATATTTTTTCAATCTATAAGATCAATATGCTTATTTTAAAATATATTAATAAAAAGACAAATTAATAAAACAACAAATTTAATGTAAAAAAATATTTTACCAATAGAATATTTCAATTCACAATTAAATATAATATTTCAATTTTAACTATCTATTTATTATATATTGATAAAAATAAAGTTTGCATATATATGTTAAATAAACTAATAAATATTTCAATGCATAGGTTAAATATAACATTTTAATTTCAATTATGTATTTATTAAATATGGTTAAAATAAAATCTGTGTACTAAATAAAGCAATAGTAAAAATACATTTTTGTGGGTAAAACATTTTAAGTGGTTTTATTTTTTTACATTTTGGACTATTTTCAAGTATAATTTTTTGATTAATTTTTAAATTAAATAAATCTTTATTGAAATTACAAGTTTAAACTATTTAATTTACACAAGCCAAGTGTCTAAAAAAAATTCATAACATCAAATTCATTATACATTTAAAAATACAATTCAATATATATAGTGAGATTAAATTCTTTGAAATATAAATATTTTTTTCTAAATTTTACACCTTAAAAAAAATTGAAATTTAATCCTTTCAATACTTAACAAATTATATTTAACATAAATCTATAAAATTTTGATATTTAAATTATCTATCAACTACAACACTAACTAACTATATATATATTATAATAAACAAATAAAAATATATTAACTTACTTAAAATTTGCATTAATTCAACACTTCATCAGTATCATGTCAACTTTGCAATGTACTTAATTGGCATTAGAGATGAAATAATAGACTCCATTAGTATATAGAAAATCAAAGAAAAGATTTTTAAAGTTAGGCGAGAAGTGGAAAAATAGTAATTTAAAAATATATTGATTTTGAAAGTCGAATTTCAATGTGTAATTGATGGCTAAAATATTTCCATATATATTATAATATTATAATTATTTTTGTGAGAAGTTAAATAAGTTTTATTTGTATTTTTTAAATATTATAAAACTAGAAGGTATACTGGATAGACATGTGAACATATTAACCAATTAACTTGATATCTCATACTTAATTAGATATACGAATTCATTTTCATTGCCACAATTACTTTTGCTTATATTATATATTAAATTATTATATCTACACAAATTTGTAACCTATATAAAAGATAACTCAACACTCTTAATACTTTTTTAGATTTTTTTGGTTATAAAAATAACTAGTCTCATTTTATATTCCCTTTAATTTGCCTCTTACATAATCCAAGATTAAGTAATTCATATCAATGTTGAGTCACTTAGTACATGTTATTTGCACAATTATATGATTTTCATATGGTTGATTTGCTTATATGTCAAGATTATTTTAGTGTGTTGCTTACGCACTAATAATTTGATAGTATATGGGTAATTTGATTTATTTAATTTAACAAATAATTTGTGTATATTATATATTTGTGTATGTTTTGAATAATTGTATATAGATGACAATTATAAGATAGGTTGTTTATGAGGTATTATTTTTATAAAAAAAATTTAGAAGGGGGATTTGGAGTGCAAGTCCTTAGTTTGATATGATAATATTTTGCCTCCATTTATGGTTGAAATTTTCAAGGCCTAGCAATTTGAGTGTCATGCAAGGTGGGCATTTTGTAACTTATGGTTGTTATCTACATGATGCTTGTAATTAAAAACTATCTTACTAGAGTGGCATATACCCATGATGGTGTTTCATTCCACAATTGATACTCCTAATTATGTGTGTTCTTACATGGATAATGATTATTAGTTAAAGGTAGCCGGTGAAGCATTACATGCACCTAAAACTTTTCCATATTGTTAACTTTTTAATAACTTCTTTAAAATAAAAAAATAAATCTTTAATTTTTTTATTAAAATTTTGATTGAGTAAAGATTATAATTAAATATAATTATTTTTAATATATATATATATATATATATAAGCTTAGGTAAGTCCTTCTTTTCTATTTATATAAAAGCAAACTGAATCCATATACTATCAATAGGTGGCCTCAACTTGCCCAATGGGAAACCAAGTCTGTTGGCCATCTATGCATATTATAAGCCATCTAAAATTGGAAAGTTATCAGTCTTTCTACCCAAGCAATATATATAGAATTATTTAAAAACCAGTCTTTAATCTTAGGTCCCATAATCATGCATATAAAAGAAAACTAGTCGCTAAAAAGACAGCAACCTGAGATCCATGAGCTCAGTCTATTCCTTGGGCTCTTCCTGTTCTGACTCGACGTTCGTTGGGTCTTCAGCTGAATCTCCATTCGTTGGTGTCATTTCAACGATGCATGGAATGTGTCTCTGTATTCAGTCTAATCTTATGTCCTGCTTGCATAGCTGGAACTGTATGGTTTGCAGGTCTCGTTTATAATCTGGCATGTCTCTGATTATCAAAGCCATCCCCATGGACACTTGTTCCATCGCTTTTCCAACCAACCTCTTCATGAGCCAGTACAAATGTAAGGTCTGTTTAAATTGAGAAAGTCTTCCTCTAGTATTTCCAGGATCGGGAATGAGGTCTCTCCATTCCTCCATTTCTTCCTCCGAGTCCTCTTCCCTAATCCTTTCCTCCATTTCCTCAATAATTTTCCTTATCCCTTCATCTGTGCCTTTCTTATAAGCCTTGGCTGCTTCCTTCACGGTCTCATCCATGGGTCGTCTTCCCATCCTTTTTTTTGAGGTTCCCATATCCTGCGATCGAGGTCTGTTATTTCCCCGTCCTCTGTGACCTCATCCTCTGGTTGCCCACGCCATGTCTCTGGTCTCTGCTACCTGTTCACAATGGACACAATTCAGAGTTAGGATAAAACAACCATTACCCGTCCAAATTCCAATTGTTTCATAGGGTTTATGTCTACCTGTGCTATCTCCCCTATGTCTACACTCCTCTGCTCCCAAGTACTCCAATGAGCCAGGGATGGTCCTCACCTTCTCCCTGCTCCCTCTGTCCTGCTTCTCTTTCGGACCCCTGGTTACTGTCTCTCCTCCTTTTTCATGTCCTCCCTCCTTGGGTTCCCTCGAGCTGACCCCCTCTCTAAGCAGCCCTGGGATAGTGAACATGGGGAGCTTCCCACTAAGATTCTCCTCTCCCTTCCTGCCTTGCTGGCTGACACCACTCCCTCTCTTCGCAGCATTACCCCCTTTGAGGGTCACCCCATTCTTTCTTAGCTTCCTGCCCGGCTTCCCCTCACAAGCTCGCTCCTCTCTGCTACCCGAGCTTACCTTACCTACCCAGAATTTCTGCCTGAAGAAATTTGCCGGACTCTCAGACCTCCCTGCCACCCTGATACAATCCTTTCTAGCCTTTCTATCCTTAGCCCTGAGCACAATGCACCCCTCCCTATTATCTTTTATGCCCTCCATCCTTTCTAGCCTCAAAGCAAAGCTACCGGGCCACTCTCTCTCGCTACTACTGCTCTGTTTGCACAACATAACCTCTATGCGAGGTCTCTCCTTCCCTCCCTGACCCAAGTTCCTTTCCCCTCCCATCATACTAAATTTTCCTTTGCAAATTATAGAGAAAAGATAGTAAACATACCCGAGGTTACTCTTCCTGCTTGTTGGATGCGTGTCTGGCTTGCCCGTCGCTCTCCTTCGCCTTCTCCCTTGCAATCTATCCATCCTTCTTTCCTTACCCCCACTTTCATACTCTGTCGCACCTACCTGCCGTCCCATCCTCCTTACGCCGCCGTCCTTACCACCTCTCCTCTTCCCAACATTCCTCACGCCACTTCGCCCGTCTGACATCCCTCTTGGTATGCAGTACCTCTCCACGTTCTACAATATAATCATGCAAGCTGCAGTAAGCAGTCCTTGCACCTCCTGGCTTCTGACATCGCCATTACTTTTGTTTATCCACTCTGTCACCCCGATTGGGGAATTAATATGAACATTATCATTTTGTTTATTCATAATCATCATCTTGGGCTAATATTTCTCTCAGCATATCCATTTTTGTATCCCTTGGTTGAATAGGCTAAGTTCTTTCCATGTGTCCCGTTTGTTGATTACATCCCCAGTTGGCTAGGAAATTAGTCGCTTTATTCCCTTCTTGTTTAACGTGCTTCATTATCATATAATGTAACCTTTTCATTATTTCTCCCATCTCTTGGATGAGGCTTGCTGTTCTCTAGCTATGGCTAATCTTATCCCATGCCTTTTTGTTGTAAAGTTTCCTCATCATGTTGATTACCATTAGTGAGTCCCCTTCAACTTCCAGTTGTTTGTACCTGAGCCTTGCAGCTATTCTCATCCCTTGTTGTACTGCCATGAGTTCTGCTTCATTGTTGCTCATCATGCCTCCATATGCTGAGTACAACAATCGTACCCTGCCATGGCTGTCTCTAAAGATGCCACCTATTCCTGCAATACCAGGTTCCCTTTGGAGGCTCCATCAAAGTTCAGTTTAATGAATCCTTCTGCTGGTCTGCTGAAATTCTGGGGCGATACCCCGCTTGTTCGCATTGCTTTCCATGTATTTGCTCCCACCATTTCTTTGGCTAGGTTGAGCTTTTTTAGGATTCTTGCTTCCTGAGGCAGGATCTCCCAGTCTTCTTGGTGCCATTCTTCTGCTAAGATGGTTTCTCTGATATGTTCTATTACTCCTCTCCATACCTGCTCCGGCATTGATTCCTTACTTTTGAAAATCCTTTGGTTCCGTTCCTTCCATATCATCCAAAGATTAAAACCTACGGCTAGCCCCCATGCTCTATTTAGAACCGGGCTGGTAAAGTGGTCTCATCCCCATTATTGAACAGTCTCTTTTATGCTCTGTTGATTCCTGTCTGTCCTTTTGAAGACCTCATAGATAGCTTCCCATTGTCGATGTGCGAACTGGTATGAGTTCATTAAGTGTTCTATATTTTCATTGTCCTTCTTGCATAGACCACATAGGGATGGTCCTTGCATCCCTGTTTTTTGTAGTTGGTCCCATGTCAAAATTCGGCCTTTACATGTTAACCATAGGAAGTGAGCAACTTTCGGCCACCATTTGTTGTGCCAGATTTGTTTCCATAGATGATGGTGTCCTTCCTGTTCCTGTTCAGTTTTTAGATCATATGCCTCTTTGACCGAGAAAGTTCCTTTCGTAGAATGTCCCCATCTCAATATATCAAGTCCTGATCTGATTGGTATCTTTCTCGTTCCCATTTCTTTCACATAGAGCTCTCTCTGTTCTTCTTCTATATTTTGACCCCACTCTTCTGGGTTTTTCCAGACTCTCCAATTCTCCTCATTGTTGTCATCCTTCCAGAATTCATCTACTCGATTTAGTCCTACATCTTTTGAAAACTGAAGAATATTTCTGAGTTCCTGCTTTCCATTTAATTTTTCTCGTTGTTTCCAAGCCTCATCCCAGAACTTTTCTATTTTTCCATTTCGTATTTCCCAGAAGGCATGGTTTGTGATTATGTCCCTATTCTCGCTAGCCAAGTTCCAAATGGTAGAGCCTCTCGGTGTTTCTGTATGCCTTAATATATCCTCTGCTCTTCCTGGCATGTTATACTTCTTCGTCCATATTTGCTTCTAGAGGTCCCCTCCTCCTGCCATCCATCTCCACCACAGCTTGGCCCCCATAATTTGGTTGGTGAGGTATGGATCCCTCAGTCCTAGGCCCCTTCCTCCTTTTTTCTGGTCATCCCCTGCCATGAAATCAAAGCCCATTTTTTCTGCTGTTGAGGCCCTCCCCATATGAATTTCTTAAATATTTCCACCATTTTGGAGCAAGCCCCTTTCGGGGCTGCCATCCCCGATAGTTGGTAAATTGGTATTGATTACAGGACTGCTTTTACCAAAACAACTCTTCCTGCAAGGTTTAGAGATCTGAACGACCAGTTGGCTATCCTTCCTTGGATCTTTTGTATAGTCTGTTGCCAATTTACCATTTTTAAAGAGTTGATTGCCAAAGGTATACCTAGATACTTGGTGGGTAACTCTCCTTCCCTAAATCCCAGCATTCGCGCAAGGTAAGACTTTACATTACTAGTTATAAGCACATGATTTCTCTTTGTTAATTTGGGTGCCCGAGGCTTCCATGAAGAGATCCAGGATGTCTTTCATCCTTTTAACTTCCCTAAGAGAGACATTACAGAATAACATAATATCATCCACGAACTGTTGGTGGGTTATCAGGAGCTCATTCCCCCATACCCTTATCCCTTTGATTCTATCCTCCTGTACTTCCTTTTTGATATACCTTCCTAGCCCATTTGCAGCAATAATGAAGAGGAAGGGAGATAGGGGGTCTCCCTGCCGGAGCCCTCTAGTGGCGTTGAAGGTGGATGACGGGGTTCCATTTAGGAGGATTGAGAAGACCGGGGTAGATATCATCACTAGAATCCATTCTATCCATCTGCTACAGAACCCAAAGGCTTCCAGAACTTTCCTTAGGTACACCCAATTTAATCTATTGTAAGCTTTGGATAGATCCAATTTAATCATCACTCCAGCCATCTTCTTTGATTTTAGTGAATGCACCACTTCTTGGGATACTATCAGACCATCTAGAATCTGTCTACCTTCTACAAAACCTATTTGTTCTAGGGATATAATGCTTGGGAGAATCGGTTTCAATCTCTTAACTATCAGAGTAGAGATAATTTTATAAATAACATTACAAAGAGCAATAGGTCTAAATCCTTGTGGCTCATCTGACTTGGAGGTTTTAGGTATGAGAGATAGGAGGGTAGCATTTAAACCTAGACATACCTTTTGGTTCCTTCTGGATTCTTCCACCACTGCTAGGATGTCATTGCCTATGAACTTCCATGCAACTTGATAGAATTCCGTCGTAAAGCCATCCGGTCCCGGGGCCTTATTTTTCTTCAGTCCTTGCACTACTTCTTCAACCTCCTCTATCATAACTGCTCTCATTAACGCAAGGTTTTGATCTCTGGTGATCATCTTGGGGATCTAGTTGCATATTCTACATACTGCCTATTGCCTTTCCTCCTGAGGTTCTGTTAAAAGTTCTTTGAAATGTCTAACCACGGTTTCCTCCATATCCTCGTGCTGAGTTTGTGACACTCCTTCGTCAATTTTCAGGGAAAAAATTTTGTTTCTCTGCCTATGCTGTATCATCGCTTTGTGGAAAAATTTGGTGTTCCTTTCTCCCTCCCTTAACCAGTTCACTCTTGACTTCTGTTGCCATAAGATTTCTTCCTGCTTTCTTTGTTCCTCTATTTGGCTGACCAATCTACCTTCTTCTGCTGCTAATTATTCACTTCTCCCTTCCCTTATAGTTTCTTGTTGAATTGCCTTCATCCTTTGATTTAACTGCTGTTGATCGTGTATTATGTTTCCAAATTATTTTTGGTTCCATTTCTTAGTTTTTTGCTTTATTTCCTTTAACTTGAGCTGGAACGTTTGCATTATATTCCTTCCCCTTTGTTCACTTTGCTTCCACCATTCCTCTACCTTGTTTATAAACTTAGGATCTCTAAGCCAGAAAGCTTCAAATCGGAATAGCTTTGAGGTCAATCTCTAATCTCACCGGCCAGTGGTCCGATCCCATCCCTGGTAATATCATCGCTTCCACAAAAATATCTCTGCTTACGATCTGCTCAGATATTAGGAATCTATCTAACCTTGAGGCTATTTGATGCCTGCCCCCTCTTCTATTATTCCAGGTGTGAGTCCCATTAGTAGTTGTAATATCAACTAGCCTCTGGTCATTTATGGTATCCTCAAACAGTTCCATGTCTGCATCCACCCTTCTCACACCTCCTCTTTTTTCATCTAGGGATTTAATCATGTTGAAGTCCCCTCCTATGATCCATGGTATATTTTGGTATAGACCACTCACTTTTATTAAGTTATTGAAGAAATTTCTTCTTTCTCTTGAGATATGAGGACCATAGACCCCTGAGAGGAGGATCCATTCTTTGGATCCAATATTTCTAAATTTTCCAGAAAGTATTCTTGGCATACTTACCCATTCTTCGAAACGAATTTCTTCTGGGTTCCATAGTATGGCTAATCCTCCTGCACTTCCCATGGCATCTTGTCCTACTACCTCGTATCTTGGACGAAAGTTTGCCATAATCTCCTTCAGTTTTAATTCACTGATCTTGGTCTCTTGCAGTATCATAACACTAGGTTTATCTTTCCTCAATCTTTCTTTGAGGTATCTCTATTTCCCTTTACTATTCAGACCTCTTATGTTCCAGGTCGTGATTATCATTTCAACAATTTGGTTGGTTGGTGGAATACATCCGATAATGGCACCACTCTCCCTGAGTTAACGAGCATTTCTCCCACCATTTGGATGGATTCAATCATGGGTCATCTACCCCTTTTTTTCCTCCTTTACTTGATGCTCCCGTTTCCTGACCCTGTCCCCCCTGTGATCCAATATGCTCGGGTTGGCTTATCACTATCATTCCTAGTTTCATTTTATATTGTTGAAACATTTCTTTGTATAGTTGTTTTTGGTCTTCTGGGATGAACCTCTCATCCAAGTGTCTCCATTCCTGTAGTAATCTCTTCATTACTTGTTCCTCTTCGCTAAAATTTTCTTTCTGTGGGTCTATCTCCATCTGGCTTTGCTCCGTTTGCATTCTATTTATTTCTCCTTCGTTTTCTTTCACTTTTTTATATGTTCCTGCTTTTTCCCTTTTTCTTTATGTTTGGCTCAGCGGGTTCTTCACTACTCTCCACATATACCTCTTCCATTTCCTCTTCCTGTAGCACAACGAATTTGTTTTGGTTTTCCTGTTCCTTCTCTTTCTGAGGACTCTTATGGATACTCATCGGTTTTTTATTCCTTTTTCTTCTGTGGACCTCCTGAAAGCCCCCTTCCATTTCCTTACCCGATCCTTCTTCCTTTTTGTTTCCCTGAGTGGACTTTGGGATGTTCTGGGAGAAATATCTGAATAGGTGCCCATATTCATGGCATCTCCTACACCTGAAAGGTATGTGCTCACAATCCGAAGGTTGTTGCTAGATTTCATCATGATATTATACTTCTATGCAGTCATGGAGAGGTTCTGTAATGTTCATATAAACACATATCCAGGCATAAGAAGTGTACCTTCCTTTTCTTGTTGTGTCAGCCACCTTGACAAAGGTCCCAATCGAGTTTCCTATTCCTTCTAGGATTTCTGGATCCCAGAAATCCATTGGGAGGCCAAACAGTCGAACCCAAATTGGCGCCACCAACATTTTTTCCTGATCCAGATTATAACACTCTTCCCAGTGATGCATGAATAAGCCAACATTATTGAAGAAATATGGACCCTCCTCAAATACCTTCTCTTTGTCTTCTAGGTTAGAAAATACTACTGAAAAGAATCCTTTCGCTCCTAGTTTTAGATCTATGTGACCTTTCGGTTGCCAACGTTGCTGTATCCATTTAACCAGTTCCTTCTCTGTAGGCCAGGCCCCTATGAATTTGCAGATCAACGCGTGATCTTTCATGAACCCCTATATTCCTCCAGTTTATTGTTGGGAATGACAAACCTAGGTTTTTTTGCTGCTCTGGGTAGGAATTTACCTCCGAGACCAGCTTGCCAACGCGCTCCCATGACCGGTGTATCTTTGCTCCTTTTTCCATGATTTTCGTTAGTCCCATTTTTGCTTGCTTCTCTTGCCATCACATTCTTATAGGAGGGATCACTCCCCCCCCTTCCAAGCTCATCATGCCTTCGTCAGTCCGCACCTGCCTCAGTCTGTCTCACTCTGCGGTCTGTTGTGGTGTGCTTTCGTCCGGATCTGCTGTATCCCCTGTCTGTTGTTGCTGTTGCAGGCTTGCCAGGGAAAACCTGCATCAAACCCTAGCTCATGACCCTAAGCTCCTTGCCATCCGATCAACCTATTTTTAGTATATCTTTAATAAACAATTTTTAAATAATTTATTTCAAAAATTCTTAAACAATTTCAAGTTAGCATATATTTATAACTTATTTGACAATAACTATATTGCACATGTTATATAAAGGGACCATTTATACACTAGAAAAAACACATGTGAATAATTAATTAATATATTTTTCCCTTCAAAAGTTTGGGAGCATATTTCTTATTGTTTCTTTACTTTATATAATTTTGCATAGTATAGTGTATGTTTTTAAATGATAATTAATTTTTTTCCCCAATGGGGGTGTACAAGTGGGTGTGTTCATATCATCGGGATGAGCGTTGGTATACCACCTGGTTGATTGTCATGACACAATGGCTGTAGGTAGTTAATATGGATTTAGTTGTTATGTGTGCCATTAGTTGTATTAATATTTGCTTCCGGTTGAGGAATGTATGTTGCTGGTGGTGTTGGGGGTTTGAGGGAGTGGTTACCACCTCGTCCTCTGGTTTTGATAACTCCTTTTGTGTGATCTATAATAGTGTAGTTGCCTCAGTTAGTGGAGGAGATGCATTGACAAGCATTCTTTGTTCGGTGAGCCATTCCTTATATGCCTTTGTGAATCATTTTATTCACTATTTATGGGGGACAATTGTTATGTCTATGATGTATTTTTTAGTTGCCTTTTTGTCTTTGCTCCTTTTCTAGTGTAACTCTCATCTATTTAGTTGTGTTGGCTCAATTGTAGTCTCAGTCCTGTTTAGTGGGTTTATAATTCAAGGTGGTGATTTACATTGCTTTGGGGCATTCACTTGGTGGTTTTGTTTCGGTGTCTTCGCGTAATGCTCAGTGGTATTCACTATGTAAAGTGTCATAAGTGGAAGGTCGGGTTGTGTTTTTGTATGTGTAGTGAGTTTCTCAACCTTTTGGGTTGTTGAATGGTTCATTAGGGATGTCATTATTGTCTTTAGGTTTGGTTATCAATTTATCCCTCCTTGTCCCTCGGTTTTCTTCATTGGGTGTTGTTCATCTTCTGGTTGTTCTCTCTGTCTTACCTCTTAGGTTTTCATGGCTCCTTGCCAACGAATGCCCAATTGTCGAGGATGAGGATCTTTTGTTGGGAAGAGAAGGTCTCATCCTGATGACCCTTCTCTTATCATTATATTGCCTCTTCTTTTGAATTAGTTCCATTGGAGGTCCATCGTGAAATTTTATATTTGGGGTATTTGGAGATTGGTTATTGTCCATACAGATTCAGAACTAGCTAGTGTTAATGTCAGATGGTTTCTAAAATTGGGTCATTTTGTAAGAGGAGGTTGCATTTTCTCAGCTCCCTAGCCTTGAATCAACAAACTTCTACTTTCTTGCATCTTTTGTTAACAGAAAAGCAGATTGAGATATACAACGTCTTCTGCTCTTTGGAGGATATGAAGCATATGGTTCACAATATTCATTTCTGTATCAACAATGTCAATTCTTACTTGGAAAAGGTGGAGCCTTTTTTGGTTACATATTTGGTTTTGGCGATATCACAGATCCCCTACTCATAGTGGGCACACTCCTGTTCTATTTTCTTCGGACCATGACTCATCAAAAGTGGATAAATGATGGTTTATGTTTACTTTTGATCCTATGTTTTCTGGATAAAGTTTTGGGTGGATGTAGTTTCGGTTATGTGGACGTTTTTGGCTACTTCAGGTTTTGGCCTTGACTCTATGTGTATGCATATGGTGTTGGAAGTATATTTCTTAGTTATTGGTCTCTTTGCCTACAATATATTGCGACGTTATTGTTGTGTATATACCCTACCAAAGTCTCTATTTCTCTTCGAAGTTCCTTTGGTATGGCTCGTTATTGCTACCATGGATTTGATTTTTGGCTGATGGATGTGTTTCTTGATATGCTTCATGCACTGGTAAAATATTTTTGTGGTTTTGTTGTTAGTTTATGCTAGAGTTTATTATCTTTGATTCTCATAATGTTGGGTCGTGTTCTTGAGACAACGCTTCTCCATTTGTTTCTCACCAACTTCTGGAATGTGTCTATGAAGTAATCATTGATGTACCTCCTTTTCTGTTAATGGAAATCAATGTTGTTTATTTACAAAAAAATTATAATTAATAATGTATACTGAAGTTGTGTCTCTGAAGCATCATTTTAGTATCAAATCTCATGGTTGTAATTGATAAAAATATTATGTGTATGAAGAAAAAGTTCATTGTGAAGAACACTATGGTATCATGAGTATTTTCTATGATATTTTGATAAATTAGATTGTGGTGGATGTTGGTTATAAACTTAATGTGGAGATATGAAAATACATGTGATTGAGTCCACTAATGTCTTATTTGAAGAAATAACATCATTTGTGTGAATAAGTCGAGCTATAAGAAATAGTTATCCAAGAGAATGTTTTCAATTTTGAGCTCTATATAGGAAATGTAGGTTTTCCATCTTTTTGTTGAGTGTGGTCATCTGTTGATTTAAAGCATTTTCATTTTATCATGCACTTGTTCACAACTTGGTGAATAATTTTCTAAGAAATTCTATAATGTCAAGTCCACTAGATAGATTTGCAAGGCTATGTTTTGAGGGATGTTTTGTTAGGATGAAGTAGAAGAGTCCATCATCCCCATCATTTCATTTTGTTGTATTCACTTCCTTGGAATTTTCGGCCTACCAATTCCTGGGCCAATGATGGAAGTGTGGTATATGAATGAAAATGACAAGGATCATAGGTTGCCTCATCACTAATAGCCAAGGAAACACATTTTTTTGGAGAATTTTGCAAATTTAGGGGTATTATATCAGCACATGTATGTTGATAAGTATGAAATGAGATGGACTATGATAAAGAGAACGCACACACACACACACACTAATGACTTGACAATGCAAAAAATCATGGGACATAGATTTCCCTTCTCATCATCAAATATATTTTATAATGCATGGAGAAATTTCTAGAATTATCTAGCATTGTGAGATTCTAGAGATAACCATAATTAACTAATTCTAAAAATACTATTTATCTAAAATTAGTTGGGACTCACAACTAAGTGTCCAACAAGAGTTCACATGTAACTAAATTCTCACTCTAGTTAACATGGGAGATTACTATACTTTCACACTCCCCCTTAACATCAATTGTTATATTTACTGACAATGCTTAAGTGTTGTCTCTGAAACTCAAAAAAAATTCTTGGTGAAGATATATATTAGCTAATCTCTAGATCCACAAAATTTAAGAGATATATCCCCTTTATTGACAAGATCGTGAATGAAATGATATATTGTATCAACGTGTTTACTTTTGTGGTGAAAAACATTATTTATGGAAAGTGAAATACCTAAATTATTATCATAGAAAATATGAGTTGGCTCCTTCTTCTCAGGCTCAAGATCACTTATCAATCTTCTTAACCAAAGTGCCTGGCATGTTGCTTGTATTGTTGCTACATACTATGCTTTTACTGATGAAATGGAAATAATGGGGTACTTCTTGGATGCCCATGAAATCAATCTTGTACCTAGGTGAAATGCATAACATGATGTACTCTTTTGGACATCAATATTTCCTGTAAAGTCACTATCTGTGAACTAATGAGATAGTTATCAATGTACAAAATTACGCACTATGTTTTTTGTGCAATATACTTAAAATCATTTTTCCTGATTTCCAATGAGTTTCTTTTGGTGACTCCATGAACTTGGATATAAGACTTACTAAATACATTATGTGAAGCCTTGTTCTTATGAGATACATTAGGTTGCCTATTAGCTGCTTGTGCACAGTGGACTTTATTTTTTGAATGTTGTCATCTTTTCTTAACTTGGTTCCTGGGATAATTGGTGTGTATGCTAACTTGCATTCACTCATCTTGAATCTTGTCAAAATGTCCCTTGCATACTTTCTTTGAAAAATGAAGATTCCTTTTTCAGATTGTTCAACTTATATCCTAAGAAAATATTTCATATGACCAAGATTGGTCATCTCAAATTCCTTCTCCATGGCCGTTCAAAGATCTTCAAGCTACAAATTTATGATGTAAATCATATCATCAACATAAATGCAAAAAATTAAATTATTATCTTGTATATATGTTTTTGTATAGAGAGTGGGTTCATTATTCATGTGTTTGAATCCTTTCTTAAGTATATATGAATCAATTCTATTGTACCATGCTTTGGGGGCTTGTTTTAAACCATACAAATATATCTTTAACCTGCAAACTTTATGTTCTTGACACTTGATTTCATACCCTGGAGGTTGATCTACATAAACTTCTTCCTTCAAGATTCCATTTAAAAATGTTGATTTGACATCCATTTGGTAATATGGCCAATGATTCTTTGTTTTTATTGCTAATATTGTTCTAACATTATCCAATCTTTCTATTGGGGTGAAGGTTTCTTCATAATTGAATCCAAGTTGTTGTGCAAATCCTTTTGCTACCAATTTGGCCTTATGCTTTACAAATTCCCCCTTTCATTAAACTTGGTCTTATAGACCCATTTGAATCCAATGGTTGTTTTTCCTTATGGTACATCTAGAAGACTCCATGTATCATTCCTCTCAATAGCTACAATTTCGTCATTCATAACTTCAACCCATTATTTTTTTTTTTTACTGCTTCTTTAAAATGTGTTGGCTAGCAAGATAATATAGGAAGATGTACTTGTTCATTATCTAGTTTCTCATAAATCCACTCAAAATTCTTGTCTATTGCAGAATGGTGGATTTAGATTTGCTTCTTGGGGATGGATTGTGCACATTTTGTCCTTCTTAGGTTGCACCTTCAGCTGGAACTTGCAGGTGTGGCAATCCTTGTCTTAGTTGTTCTACTTCTATTGCGTCACATGGTTCAAATGCATGTGGATAAATTTGATTCCTATATGCCCCTTTATCTTGAATTTAACATATCTTGAAATAATTGTCTTCTTGGTGACATGAATGTACAATTTATAAGCCTTGGATTCTTCATTATATCCAATAAATATGCATTTTTCACTACTATCATCCATTTTCTAAACATGTGCATATGATACACAACCAAAGACCCTCAAGCATGATAGACTTGTCTTGACACCACTCCAAGATTCTAAAGGAACTATGTCTTTGGCACTTTTAGTTGGCGATCAGTTCAAAATATAAATTGAACATGTCATTGCTTCTGCCTAATACTCATTTGGAAATTCTTTTCCTTTAACATGCTTCTTGCTATATTCCTGATGGTAAGATTTTTTCTTTCTGCAACTCCATTTTTCTTTCGAGTGCACCTTGTTGTAAATTTCCTCTTGATACAGATCCCTGCAATATTTTGTAAACTCTTTGGAATTACATTCACCTCCTCCATCTAATCTTACAACTTTAATTTTCTTGCCACTTTGCTTCTCTGCCATGGATTTGAATTGCTTGAGTTTTCCAAATGTATTAAATTTGTTTTTAATGAAGAAGAACCATGCCATTCTGCCGAAATCATCAATAAAGGTAAAAAAATAATACATTCCTCCTATTGATAGGATTTGCATTGGACCACAAAGTTCTTTGTGTACTAGTAGTTCAAGTGGAATTTTGGCTCTATATTTGGCAATATTTGGAAATTTGTTTCTTTGGTGTTAGGCAAAGATACAACTTTCACATGGATTATGATGGACATCTATCATAAGAATACCTAATACCATAGACTTCTTTTGTAATATATCAAGACTATTAAACACTAAATGGCCATATATAAGATGCCATAACCAAGTTTCATCAGAACTTGTTACAAATTAAGCATATGATAATGAATGCTTGACATTTATCATGACTAGAGGAAACATCATATTTTTGGTCATTTGGATCCTTGCTATGACTCTTTGACTGGATGTCCTATCAAGAATGTGCAAGTAGGACCTTTAAACTTGACTTCAAAACCATTTTCACTTATTTGTCCTACTCTTAATAGGTTATGTTTCAGAATTTGTACATAATAGACATCATGAATGCCATTTTTTTTCATTCTACTTGGTTACAACTGTAATAATACCTTTACCTAAGGAATTAACTATAGAAATTCCTTGTAGATTCAAATTGAAAATTGTAATATGCTAAAACAATAGACTTGAATCTACTCTACTCATCAGCCGAAACAATTAATTGATCAAGAAATCATGAAGCATACAAGAGAAATAATTCATTCACACATAACACAATAATTTTCTGGAGAAAGACACAACTAAAAACCCTTGCTATCTATATATTTCATTAACCAGAATAAGTTAGAAGATTACAATGCTTTTCTCAAGCCCAAGAAACCTTTGCACTATCTCAATCTATCTCACTACTTCACAAACCAGCTTAAGCCAATACTTAGCCAATTCTACTGCTTGCCAAGCTCCTATTTCCTTGTACAGTTTCCTAAGGAATTAACTCACATTTAATTGGGAAATTCCACAAATATGAATTGCACAATCCTCATAGGCCTTCCTTTGATTGCATGCACCACCTGTACAATTCAGATGATTATACAATTGATAATACATTGTCCCTGAACTCTAATATCAACTGGGTATTTCTATGATTTGACATGCATGATCTAATAATGAGCGAATCTTCAGTTTATTGGTTGATTAGTGCTGGTTACACCCCACTACTGGATCTCCAACTAATTCCTTCATCAGTTGGAACTAGTTTAATTGAATTTAACTCAATTAAACTGAATTAAATAATTACAACTCAAAATAAACTCAACGAGGGCTCCTAAAAAGTAGGAGACACTCTACATGACTCTAATTAGACTCTCCCAAATCGAATTAACTAAACCAACTAAGTCAAATTAACTTAGTTAACTATTACAAGTTGTCATGGGATGTGGAATTTCAATTTAATTCAAGGACAAAATAAAATTAGGATTTTCTTGTTGCATTTTCAATACATCCTCTCAACAAGAAAGGGATTATCTGCTACCTTGATCCTTCCCTTGTGAAACTTGAATTTGTATCTTGATAATTCC
Organism: Pinus tabuliformis; assembly: GCA_031772625.1. Taxonomy (NCBI): domain Eukaryota; kingdom Viridiplantae; phylum Streptophyta; class Pinopsida; order Pinales; family Pinaceae; genus Pinus; species Pinus tabuliformis. The sequence goes on from CM062807.1 coordinate 364,951,376, forward strand.
TTTGTCAAAATACTTGCATCCTCCTCCTCTATAGGAATGTACTCCAACATCATGATACTCCTCTGCACACAATGATCCAGGTGGATGTTGGTGGCCACCCGCCTATCCCACTTGGACCCCCACAACTGTCTCTTTCAATTTTGAGTTTCCTTAATTGTAGCACAATTTACTATTTTTGGCATTTTTTTGGGTCATGAACTTCCGGAGCCGTTTTAAGCCCCTAAACGATGTTTTTTGGGAAAATGGGGACTAGCATGGGTCATAAACAAATATTAGTCACTCAAAAGTTGTAGTCCTCGGATAGATATTTCTAACGAGGTATTGTGCACGTCAAACAGAGAGCATATGCCAAAGTTATGACCCCGGGAAGTTGATGTACCAATTTACCCAAACGGGGCCCATAGTTTGGCGCTTCATCTCCTACGGTTAGGTTTTTGGATGTTTAGGGTTTTCCATTGTTTCTCAACAATAAATAGGTCTTCGAAGCCTCATTATAACATAGTTCAGAGGCATGTAGCCACCACATCTCTTCTCAGAGATAAGCTACCATCGCCCGAGCTAGTCTTATTTCCATTATGTTTGTAAGCATATTTCAATACTTTTCTATTAATGAAATGAAGTATTATTTCTATTGCATCTATGTATTTATGGTTATCTATGTAATTTTTTGTGTTCCTGTTTAAATCCGGATCAGTGGTATTAGAGCAATATTCTCTTTCTATGTTTTTCTTTGCATGTCCCCAACGAGGTCAGGATATAAGGATTTAGGGTTTGAACTGGTCGAACCTTTGCAAGGCCAGCCTTGCAAATCCCGACGGCCTCCCATGGCAGAAGAAAAGAAAGATGAGGGGCAAGAGATCCTATCAAAATCTTGCTCGAAGAAGCCCTCGAGCGACAAAGGAACGCGATGATGGACAACTTTGCCCAGATCCTTCAACAGCTACCTAAGGGCGACACATCTACTTCCAGCAGCTACTCTCGAAACGCCACACCCTTTAAGGTACAAGTTAACTTTGAAATCCCCATATTCGAGGGTCAGATAGATGCAGAGGTCATAGATAAATGGTTAAATCTACTAGAAGGGTATTTTTCTGTTCATGATTTTTCCATCCGGGAAAATATTACTTTTTCTCTTCTCAAAGCCCCCCCACACGTTAAGGACTGGTGGGAAACCTACTGTGAGTAGAAGGATGGAAGCACAAGCTCACTGTTTTCAGCCGCATACACTTGGAACTCGTTCTGGGATGCCATCAAGGAGTAGTCCTACCCTGTCGGGAGCCATAAGGATAAGTATATAAAGTAGACAACGTTGCGACAGGGAAGGGACCAAGATGTGCCAGAGTTTACCAATGTTTTTCATACCCTTTGCTCGAAGTTGGGTATCAAGGATTTTGAGAAACATTTGGTTCTCAAGTATAGCGGCTGCCTACATAGGTACATCCAGAATGAGATGGAGTTCCTGGACATCTCCTTGTTTGACACAACATACCGATATGCTGTCAAGATTGAGCAAAGGTTTAAACAGAAGAAGCGAGACTTTAGATCTACGAATCTAAAGCAAGGGAAAGGTGCTCCCAGACCGCAGAACAAAGGACAAAGCCAAGGTGGGGCATCCCAGGACAACCCGCCAAAGCCTCAAGAAAAGAACAACACTGTGAAGCCGAAGAAGGACACGGGAAAGTGGTGTGAGTTCCATAAGAGCTCCACTCACAACACAAGTCAGTGTCGGGCCAAGCAGTCACTGGTGGCCGAGCTAAAGGCTTCAGAATTAGATGCATGTTCAGACCCTGAGTCAGAACCTGACAAGGGGAATGACAAAGGGAAGCAGATTATTGATGCGGAGCCCAACGCCACCGTTGCCACCACGAAGATCCAGAAGGAGGAACCTGATGATGCAGAGGAGGAGGAGTGCCTCTTCCACTCCTAGATGTGGGTAAAGGGTTCTCCGCAACAGTTCATTGTCGACAATGGGAGCCAAAAGAAGCTCATTTTAGTAGAGGTCGTGAAGCTGTTGGGCCTATCGACTACACCACACCCGCATCCGTACAGTATCATGTGGCTTCACCAAGGACGAGATCTCTGAGTCCGCTAGTAGTGACGCCTTCCCTACAACATCAAGCCCTTCATAGATGAGGTATTGTGTGATGTTGCACCTCTTGATGTTTGTGATGTACTACTAGGTCAACCTTACTTGTGGAAGCGACATGCTGTGTATGAGTGAAGGCCTCGTGCTACTATTATTTCTTTGGGTAATACATTATACAGGATACCGGAGGTAGCCCCACCTACCGCCACTTCTTTGATCTTTGCTAAGAAATGCAGTAAGATCATCTCCCAGACTAGGAAATTTATTTTCTTTTTGGTTTGCTCTCAAAGTAAGAGGAAGATCGTAGCCACATCCATGGCCCCCAGGAAGGGTTCCTCCACACTACAGAAGTAGGTGGATATGGTCATGAAAGAAGACATGAACATATCCTCCTCACCCATAGGGGTACCTTTGCAATGCCTGGTCAAGCATTCCTTCGATCTGACTCCCGGAGCACCTCTACCCAACGGGCCGATATATCATCGCTCCATTCTAGAAAATTCCAAGTAGCGACATGATTGACATCAAGTGCCTCACAATTTTCAAGTGGGCGAAAAAGTCTGGTTGCATCTGCAGAAAGAACACCTTACAAGAGCCCATTGGAAGTTCAAACCACTCCGATATGGTCCTTACACCATTACCAAGGTTGTGGGAAACAATGATTTGGAGCACATCATTCATCTATTATTTGGCTTGCACCAAGTGTTCAATGTGGACCGTCCTTGACCATGCTTCCCACCATCACTGGACACATCAAATATTGTAGAACAGGTCACCCTGGACCAAGTTCAGCAAAAGTTTCTACATCTCATGGAGGCACTCAACCCAACGGGGATCACTGCTTCCTAAGGGGGGAGGAATGATCCAAGTGGATGTTGGTGGCCACCGGCCTATCCCACTTGGACCCCCGCAACTATCTCTTTCATTTTTTCAGTTTCCTTAATTATAGCACAATTTACTATTTTTGGTAGTTTTTCGGGTCTTGAACTTCCGGAGCCATTTTGAGGCCCTAAACGACGTTTTTTTGGAAAACATGGATCAACATGGGTTCGAAATTGATGTTGGTCACTCGAAAGTTGTATTCCTTAGATAGATATTTCTAGCAAGGTATTGTGCGTGTCAAACAGAGATCGTATGTCAAAGTTACGACCCCGGCAAGTTGATGTACCAATTTACCCAAACGGGGCCCATATTTTGGCGCTTCATCTCCTAGGGTTAGGTTTTTGGAAGTTTAGTGTTTTCCATTGTTTCTCAACAATAAATAGGACTTCGAAGCCTCATTGTAACACAACTCATAGGCATGTAGCCACCACATCTCTTCTTAGAGATAAGCTATCATCCCCCAAGCTAGTCTTATTTCCATTCTATTTGTAAGCATATTTCAGTATTTTTCTATTAATGAAATGAAGTATTATTGTTGCATCTCTATATTTATGGTTATCTATGTAATTTGTTGCGTTCCTGTTTAAATCCAGATTAGTGGTATCAGAGCGGTATGCTCTTTCTCTGCTTTTCTTTGCATGTCCCCAACGAGGTCAAGATATAAGGAGTTAGGGCTTGAACTGGTCAAACCTTCGCAAGACCATACTCACAAATCCAAACGGCCTCCCATGGCGGAAGAAAAGAAAGACATGGGGGTAGAAGATCCTATTAAAATCTTTCTTGAAGAAACCCTCGAGCGACAAAGGAATGCGATAATGGACAACTTTTCCTAAATCCTTCAACATCTACCTAGGGGCGACACATCTACTTCCAACAACTACTCTGGAAATGCCACACCCTTTAAGGTACAAGTTAACTTTGAAATCCCCATATTCAAGGGTTAGATAAATGCATATGCCGTATATAAATGGTTAAATCTGCTAGAAGGGTATTTTTCTTTCATGATTTTTTCCATCCAGTAAAAGATTACTTTTGCTCTTCTCAAAGCTGCCCCCCACGTTAAGGATTGGTGGGAAATCTACTCTGAGTAGAAGGATGAAAGCACAAGCTCACTGTTTTCAACCGCACCCACTTGGAACTCGTTTTGAGATGCCATCAAGGAGCAGTACTACCTTGTCAGGAGCTATGAGGATAAGTACATAAAGTGGAAAACGTTGCGACAGGGGAGGGACCAAGATGTGCCAGAGTTTACCAATGTTTACCCTTCGCACGAAGTTGGGTATCAAGGATTCTGAGAAACATTTGGTTCTCAAGTACCGTGGATGCCTACATAGGTACATCCAGGACGAGATGGAGTTCCTAGACATCTCCTCTCTTAGCACGACATACCAATATGCTGTCAAGATTGAGCAAGAGTTTAAACAGAAGAAGCGAGACTTTGGATCTGCGAATTCGAAGCAAGGGAAAGGTGCCCCCAAACCACAGAACAAAGGACAAATCCAAGGTGGGGCATCTTGGGACAACCTTCCAAAGCAGCAAGCAAAGAACAACACCGCGAAGCCGAAAAAGGACATGGGAAAGTGGTGTGAGTTCCATAAGGGCTCCACTCACAACACAAGTGAGTGTCGGGCCAAGCAGTCACTGGTGGCTGAGCTAAAGGCTTCAGAATCGGATGCATGTACAGACTCTGAGTTAGAAATTGACAAGGGGAATGACAAAGGGAACCAGATTATCAGTGCGGAGCCCAAAGCCACCTTTTCCACCATGAAGATCCAGAAGGAGGAACCCGAAGATCCAGAGGAGGAGGAGTGCCTCTTCCACTCCCAGATGCGGGTAAAGGGTTCCCCACTATAGTTCATTGTCGACAGCGGGAGCCAAAAGAACCTCATTTTAGCAGAGGCCGTGAAGCGGTTGGGCTTACCGACTACACCACACCCACATCCGTACAGTATTGGGTGGCTTCACCAAGGACGAGATCTTTGAGTCCGCCAGCAGTGTCGCCTTCCCTACAACATCAAACCCTTTACAGATGAGGTATTGTGTGATGTTGCACCTCTTGATGTTTGTGATGTACTACTAGGCCAACCTTACTTGTGGAAGCAACATGCTGTGTATGAGTCAAGGCCTTGCGCTGTTATTATTTCTTTGGGTAATACATTATACAGGATACCGGAGGTAGCCCCACCTATCACCACTTCTTGGATCGCTACTAAGAAATGCAGTAAGATCATCTCCCAGACTAGGAAATTTATTTTCTTTTTGGTTTTCTCTCAAAATAAGGGGAAGATCGTAGCCACATCCATGGCCCTCGGGAAGGGTTCCTCCACGCAGTAGAAGGAGGTGGATACAGTTATGAAAGAATACAGGAACATCTTCTCCTCACCCATAGGGCTACTGTTGCAATGTCCGGTCAAGCATTCCTTCGATCTGACTCCCGGAGCACCTCTACCCAACAGGCTGATATATTTCCATTCCATTCTAGAAAATGCCAAGAATCAACATGATTAACATCAGGTGCCTCACAAGTTTTAAGTGGGTGACAAAGTCTGGTTGCATTTGCCGAAATAACGCCTTACAAGAGCCCATTGGAAGCTCAAACCACTTTCATATGGTCCTTACACCATTTTTTTTTTGACAGAAATGGTTATATTGTGATTATATTCCTCCTGACCTAAATGCAAAGTATCTTATACAATGAGGATGTCTAGATCCTGAAAAGTCTCACTAATGGGAGTGAGAGAATTATTATGACTTGAGATTTTTTTCCTAGCTTGGATTCCTATAGATTCTATATCCGCTATTTTCCCCCACTTGGATATACAAACAATTTTTTTTAAGATCAAGCAGTTAACATGGTGGCCCGTGGCTTATGGGATGGGTTCCCATGATTCTTTTCCGTCTTTCAACTTGACCTCGGCGGAGAGGAGGGCTGCTTTATTTGCTTCGTTGTCCGCTTCTTTATTATGAGCTCTTAGAACATGATAGTAGTTCAGCTTCTGAAAAGCGTTTTCTAGGCCCTTAATTCTGGAAATCATCCTGGCTAGACTAAGATCAGCAGCAAAGGAGTTAGAAACCATTGCACTTATAATAATCTGAGAGTCTCCTATAACTATTGCTTCCCTTATGTCTAACTCCTTTAGAGTCTTAAGGCCTTGCAGGAGGGCCAAAGCCTCAACTTGAGTGCTGGTCATGTGTCCAAGCCCCCAAGCATATGAATGAATTTTTTCTCCCGTTGAGTTTAGGATGACTCCTCCAGCACCTGCTCTGCCTGGATTACCCTTAGCTGCCCCGTCGAAAAAAAGAAAGTGCCCTGATTGTGATGTAAGCCAGTCTTGGAAGTCTACTTCCGGTTTTCTTATTTGCCAGTCTTTGAGAGGTGGAGCATTTCTGGTTGCTGGGAGAAATTGTAATCCAAGGAAAGAGCCCCAAATGATATCTTGATGACGAAGATTAGCATCATTGTTTATCTGAGATAGGCATTCCTTTATTTGGAACTTGATCTTAACTTCGATGATCTTGTGGTGCAGTCTAGAATTCCTGAAGGTTCTTCTGTTTCGTTCCAGCCATAACTGCCAGCAGATGACCTTTGGAAGAGTGGCCCAGGCTGATTTGATCAATCGATTTTGTGGAGGAGGACCAGGGTATTTGAGTACCCAGCTAGAGAAAAGATCTGCGATAGAATTCAGAAGCAAGAAGGCGGGATCCAAGGCATGAAGGAGGGTGCTCCATACCTGATTGGCGTAACAACATTCCAAGAAAATATGTGCTGCTATTTCTACGCTGTTACTGCACATAAGGCAAATGGGAGGGCGGTTGTATCCCATTTTCTGCAGCTTGTCGAAGGTGAGGAGTCGACCGTGGCAAAGGATCCATGCAAATGTGTCAATTTTGGGCCAAGACTGACAGCGCCAGATCGCTTGCCAGGGCGCAAGATTTGAGGGGACGTGTAGACGCTCACAGTGTTTGGCATATCCCTCAGCGACAGAGTAGCCTTTGGCTTTCTTTCCCCAACCGATTTCATCTTGTTTTTTTCTGTTGATGGGCGCAAGACCGTGAAGGAGGCCTGTCATCGTGGCCCAATCATCGACCAGGTGATCTGGAAATTCCGTTCTCTTCCAGCCTGTCCATTCATTGTCATTCCAGAGGGAGATGTCCCAAAGAGTTCTCAGCTTCTCTCTTTCCATCCACTCCCGCAGCTCTCCCATTTGCGCTCTGTCAGTGATCGGATCTGAGAGCATGATCTTGTCAGTCCAGATTTTTATTTTCTTACCGTTTCCAGGAATCCAGTAGATGTGGTTCTTGATCAGAGCAGCGGCCTTGTCATATAGCTTGAGAAATGTCGAATTAGGTAGACGGATCACTCTGTCTAAGCAGCTGGAGCGAGGGCCACAGAAATATTTTTTTCTGAGGGCTGTTTGGGCCCAGCTAGGATTAGGCGCGACAACTCTCCAAATGACCTTTGCAACCATTGCTACATTTAGGTGGCCTAAGTTTATGAAATTAAGGCCTCCTTCCCATAGAGGCTTAGATATGACTTCCCAACTGATGAGGGGAATTTTTCTTTCATTCTGCTTTCCTCCCTTCTAGAAGAATCTCCGGATATGCTCTTCTATTTTTTTTAGTATGATTGATGGAGCTAGGATCCCTGCAAATTGAAAAATTGGAAGACTGGTGAGCACTAATTTGATAAGGACAGATTTGCCAGCATAGTTGAGCCAGGTGAAGCCCCAGGCCTGAATTTTTGACTGAAATTTTTCGAGCTGGGGTAGCCAATCTTTGCTTGAGATTCTTTTGTGGGAAACAGGAAGACCCAGGTATTTGAAGGAATTCCATGAAGCGGAGGCTGCAAATCCTAGGCACCTGGAGATAGCAGAGAGAAGTCTGGGCGGGGTATTCCAACTGAAGATGTGGCACTTATTCTTGTTCACAACGCTGCCTGAGCCCTTGCTGAATTCTTCCAGAACAGATTTGAATTTGGAGGCGGAGGGGAGAGAGGCAGCCCCCAATAGCAGGGTGTCGTCTGCGAAAAGGGCATGATTAATGTTCTTGACTCCTCTTGCTATACACAGTCCCATAAGATCTTGGTCTTGCATTTTTTTGTCGAGCAGAAAGCTGAGAGCTGAGGCTTGAATGACAAAGAGCATAGGGGAGAGTGGAAATCCCTGCCTGAGCCCTCTTGATGCTTTGAAGAAGTTCGTAGCTCTTCCATTTATGAGTGGAGCAATCCATGGCTCCGAGATGCAAGCCCGAATCCAATTAATGAAGTTTGATCCAAATCCAAACCTGTTCATGACTTTTAACAGAAATATATGATTTACACGGTCAAAAGCATTTGCTAAATCTAGTTTTATTACCATACCTTGCTCTTTTCGTTGAAGACTTGAGTGGATTGCCTCTTGAACGAGGGTGAAATTGTCCACTATCTGCCTCCCTTGGATGAAGCCTCCTTGATTCTCTGGGATTATTTTGGGAAGGATGTGCTTCAATCGATTTGCTATAACTTTTGTGATTAGCTTGTACCCAATATTGCATAAAGAGATCGGCCGGAATCTTCTGAAATTGCTGGCTCATTTTTTCTTGGGTATGAGGGCTAAGAAGGCAGAATTTGTACTGCCGCCCATTTTCTAGGATTTCTGAGATTTTCGAATCATTTTGATCAGATCCTTTTCAATAATAGACCAAAATATTTGGAGGAACCTGGCAGAGAATCCGTCTGGCCCGGGGGCCTTGTCCGGATCCATGTCATATAAGGCTTTTCTGACTTCCTCTTTGGTTATTTTGGCCTCTAAGATTTCATTCATACCCGAAGAAATTGTGGCTGGGATCAAGTCTAACAGATATGTAGCTTGATGCTGGACCTTTTCTTCGCTGTACAACTTTAAGAAGTGATCATGGGCTGCCTTATTTATGTCTGCAAAATCCTTGTAAGTTTCGCTGTCCACATTGATCTCAGATATGGTGTTAAAACATTTTATGCTCTGCGCTTGTTTATGGAAGAAAGTAGTGTTTCTATCCCCTGATTTGAGCTAGAGGTTTCTTGATTTTAATCTCCAGTATTCCTCTTCAACAAGACAGGCCTTATGATAATGCTGTTGCAGATGGGCTTCTTGTTCAAGCAGATCCTTGGTGACTGAAGTGTCTTCCATGTGAGATTGATGAATGACAAGGGCGGCTTTGATATTTTTTCTTTCTATATCAGGTTTGGGGAGGTTTTTGGCCCAATGTTTTAGAGCTCTTTTAACCCTTCTGAATTTTTCTTCCCATATATAGAAGGGGGATCCTTTAACAGATTGGATCCAACATTCCTTGACTAGCTGCATGAAGTCAGGTTCCTTGACCCAGATTGGGCTGAATCTGAAGGGAATAGGGCCCAGATCCAGATGAGCTAGAAGGTCTAGCTTTATAGGTTTATGGTCCGAGATGCTGTTAGCGAGAATGTGCATTCTTGGTTCTAGTCCAAGCAACAAGTATGAGCTTTGAATGAAGAATCTATCTAATCTAGCAGCAATATGACCTGGGCCTATTCTTTTATTGGACCAGGAGTACTTACTAGAGGAGGGTTTGATGTCCAGCAAATCCCAGTCTTGCATGAGGTCCTCCGCCCATTCTCTTGCCGGATCACGAACAGCGCTGCCACCCCTTTTTTCAGTTGAGCTGAGGGTGAGGTTGAGGTCTCCGACGATGATAGTGTTTTCCAGATTCATAAGATCTGCTTGAAGTCTTATCGAATCCCAGCATGCTTTTTTTTCCCCAGCGTTGACTGGAGAGTAGACATTGAAGATACAATGTATTTCTTTAGTGATCAGATTCTGCATTTTCAACAGCAACCAGTGTGTGTTGCTAGCCTCACTGGTGACTGCAAATTTGTTAGCATTCCAAAGGGTACCAATCCCTCCCGAGGCTCCCCTTGCAGAGACTGCTCTTGCTTCACTGTTGAACCAAAATTTCTTGCTTGTTTGGAGGAAGGCTGAGCCTTCCAATTTGGTCTCCTGGATGAGAAGTATATCTGGGGTTTCTGTTCTGATCAGACTTCGCATGGCTTCCTCCTTGACTTTGCTCCCCATACCTCTGCAGTTCCAGGAGATGATCTTCATTATTTATGTTTCTAGTGGGCTCCATTGGAGCCTTGTGGCTAGCTTTTCTGCATCCTAGGCTTTGAGGCTAGCAGTTTTTCTAGGGTTGGATGACTGCCTTGTAGTTTTTCCTTGTACGTCTCGTCCTCTCTTTTTTCTCTGTCGGTTTTGCGGCCCCTCGTGGATCTTCTTACTGAGGCTTGGGACTCTCCTATTTCTCCTTCCTCCTCTGAGTCATCTGTGATCTGCTCTTCTTCTTTGTCTTCCTCAGTCTTGCCTTTGGAATTTTCAGCATTTGTGTCTTTGATGGGGGCTGAAGGTGTGTCTTTGCTTGAAGATTCTGGATTTTTTTTTTCAATCTCCTCTGTGGATTCTGTCTCCTTTTGAGTCTCTGCCTCCTGAGTTTTCTCTTGTTGCGAGCTGAGAGGATCAAACCTGTTTTCTGAAGGTGGAATATGTTGGACAAGTGGCTGACCTTTGCCGCTAGGTCCTCCCGTCTTCTTAGATTTGTGTCGCTTGGTTTGGTTCCATCTATCCTCCTTTCCCTTCGTGGCTTCCATGTTGGATGGGCAGCCTCTGGCGAAATGGCCGTACACGTGACATTTCCGACATTTGAAGGGCAGCTGCTCATAGTCCATCTTCTGCAGATGCGTCCAGCTTCCGACATTTAACGTAATGGCCTCTGGAAGCCCTACCTCCAGATCTACTTCTATGCAAATCCGCGCACAGTCGTATTGATATTTGTTGTTCGCTTGATCAATAAATTTCCCCAGGGCATTGCCAATGTGACGCAGGGAGTCCCAATTCCAACAATGGACCGGGAGGTTCGGGAGTCTAACCCACACCGGGACTGCATTAGGAACATCGACTGTTGGATCAAAATCCGGGGTCCATTTGTTGAGGTACAGACCCCGAGGACCCATGAAGTAGGGGCCGTTTCGGAAGATCAGGTCTTTGTCTTCCTTTGTAGTGAATTCAAAGAGGAAGTACCCTCTCCCCAGAAAATAAGAGGTAACATTTTCTCTGATCAGCGGCGCCCAATTTCTGGAGACCCAGCTCTCCGTGGATTTTGGGGACAGCCAGAGCCCCGTAAACTGGCTGATTAGGGCTCGTTCGGACAGCGACAGAGCAACTTGCATCGGGGTTTCAGGCGGAAGGGAGATCGAAGGGATATCATCCAGCTTTTTGACAAATTTTGAAGGATCAGGGGATTTATTCTTGGGGAGCCCTGTTAGAAGCTGCTTGAAGGCCTCCGAAGGTGAAAGTGGCGGAGGAGCAGATGGGGAGCCCTGGGGGGAACCCAGAGTCTCCATGATCTCGGATCTCTGCCAGTCAGATTCCAATGTAGATCTCCATAAAGCAGCCCACCGTCAGGCTCAGACGGATCCACCCTCAGGGGACGCGTGCACAGGTTGATGCGGCCTCCAGTTCTGCAACAAATCCGATCTGGCTCAACTCGCTGAGGATGATTCAGAGCACGCAGGGAGCGGCCTGTGAGGGCCGAGGCAGCTCGCTCCTGATCGCTTAGATCGCTCTATCGCATGCAGAGCATTCCCACCGACTCTTGAGCCAAGAGTTATCCGGTCCTTACACCATTACTAAGGCTGTGGGAAACAATGATTTGGAGCACAAAATTCCCCCATTCCTTGGCTTGCACTGAGTGTTCAATGCGGACCGCCCTCGACCATGCTTCCCACCATCACTGGACACATCAAAGATTGCAGAACAACTCACCCAGGAATATGTTCAACAGAAGTTTCTGCATCTCATGGAGGCACTCGACACAATGGGTACCATTGCTTCCTAAGGGCGGAGGAATGATCCAAGTGGATGTTGGTGGCCACCTGCCTATCCCACTTGGACCCCCACAACTATCTCTTTGATTTTTTCAGTTTCCTTAATCGTAGCACAATTTACTATTTTATTTTTTTCGGGTCCTGAACTTCTAGAGCCGTTTTGAGGCCCTAAACGACGTTTTTTGGGAAAACGGGGACCAACAATGGAAATGTTTTGGTTACTTAAAAGTTGTAGTCCTCAGATAGATCTTTTGAACGAGGTATTGTGTGCGTCAAACAAAGATCATATGCCAAAATTACGACCCTGGGAAGTTGATGTACCAATTTACCCAAACGGGGCCCATAGTTTGGCACTTCATGTCTTAGGGTTAGGTTTTTGGATGTTTAGGGTTTTCCATTGTTTCTCAACAATAAATAGGCCTTCGAAGCCTCATTGTAACACAGTTTAGAGGCATGTAGCTGCAACATCTCTTCTCAGAGATACGCTACCATCGCCCGAGCTAGTCTTATTTCCATTCTGTTTGTAATCATATTTTAGTATTTTTCTATTAACTAAATGAAGTATTATTTATGTTGCATCTCTGTATTTATGGTTATCTCTATAATTTGTTTCATTCCTATTTAAATCCGGGTCACACAATCTCGTAGATGGTGATACTGGATGTTGACATGCTTGGATCGATCATGAAAAACTGGATTCTTAGAGAGTTTGATACAAATCTTATTGTCATAGTAAATCACTGTAGGATCCATCTGTTGACCAAATAATCCAACAAGGATCATCCAGATAGCCTCACAAGTTGCTTAACTAGCAACCATGTACTCTACTTTTGCTGAATCGAGTGCAACTAATCTCTGCTTCCTGCTGTACTAAGAAACTATTGCTGACCCAATACTAAAGATTCCCCCTGATGTGCTCTTCCCGTCGGATGGTTAACTGGAAAACACATGTGCGGTTGTGTGCTCACCAAATAAATAAGTGAACCCACAAGCTGTCTATAAATAATAGCCTCCACTACTTCACCTAAAGTAGCATCCTCCTTCCTCCAATTACCTGTTAGAGGAGTCTCCATGGGTTTCCTGCTCTCCATGTGGAACTTCTTCTGTATATGATTAGCATACTTTCCCTAAGAGACAAACAATTCCTCATCTCCTTGCCACACTTCCATACTAAGAAAGTAATGCATTAACCCGAGGTCCTTCATCTCGAATTCTGTTGAAAGTTTCTCTTTGCAAGATTTTATCAACTTATCATCACTTGTTAGAATCAAATCATCGACATATAATACTATAATCAACAATTTACCTTCAACCAAAATATGGTAAAGGTTCACATCTGCTTCACTTTTGGTGAAGCCCAACTCGGTGAAATAACTGTCAATTTTGGTGTACCAAGCAAGGAGTGCTTATTTTAGTCCATATAGTGCTCACTTGAGTCTGCACACATGCGACTCTCTATTGAAGGTCTCAAATCCTTCTGGTTGCTCAATATACACCTCTTCCTCAATCATACTATTGAGGAATGTTGTCTTCACATCCATCTGATGTATCTTCCATCCCATCTATGCTGACAATGTTAAAATAGATCTGATTGAAGAGTACCTTACTACTGGAGAAAATGTATCATCGTAATAAATTCCCTTCACCTAAGAGAATCCTCTAGCCACAAATATGGCCTTGTGTTTCTCCACACTTCCATCTATTGCTTGCTTTACCTTGTAAAGCCATATGGAACTCACCACCGACTTGTCTGATGGTATTGGGACCACTTCCCAAACACTTTTTCTGATAAAGGAGTCATACTCCTCAACCATGGCATTTACCCATATTGGCTGCTGCACTGATTCCTCGAATGAGGATGGCTCAACCTCTACACTCTCACTCATCAGAGCCATGTAGTCAATGTGCTCATATGGTGACCTTCTCTTCCTATGCTGTGATGTGGGTGCTCCCACATTATCTCTAGCATCATGCATCAATCTGTCAGCCTCTTTGGTGCACTTCCTTCCATCTCTGGAAGTCTCTGAATGAGTGGGTGCTTCCACTCTCTGCTCCTCTGCATGAGGTTGATCCACATCATCCCGTGGTTCCTCCTATGGAGCTAAAATCTCCTCATCTGCATGTAACCAAAGCTCCCTCTCAATGTAACATCTCATGGCCTTCTCTTCATCGAAATTAACATCCCTATGAACCACTGTCATCCTATTGGATGACAAGTACACCCAATAGTTGTGAGGTGTATCAGTGTACCCCAAAAATATTCCCAACTCAGCTATTAGTTCTAGCTTTTTTTGTGCATCCCTGGTAACATGAAAATAAACTAGTGAACCAAATATCTTGAGGTTTGCCACATCTTGTTTCTTACCTGAAAAATCTTCTTCTGGTGTATTCATTCCAAAAATTCTATGAGGGCTTCTATTCTGAAAATAAACAACTGCGTTTTATGCTTCAGGCCACAAGTGCAATGGTAGGCCTTGATCATGTAACATCGCCTGTGCTGCTCCCACAATAATTTTGTTCTTCCTTTCAGCCACCCCATTCTGCTATGGGTTATGAGGTGCTATTAATTCCCATCAAATTCCTTATGATGCACACAAGTTCTTGAATTGATTCGACACATATTCTCCACCGTTATCACTTCAGAGAGCTTTAACTTTCCTGCCAGTATATTTCTCGACAAGTGCTTTAAATTCACAAAATTTAGTGAACATCTTATCTTTCTTCTACATGAAGAAAATCCATTACTTATGAGAAAAATCATCAACAAATATTACATAATACATGTGCTTGGCCATGAATGCTGTCGAGAACAGTCGACACACATCTGAGTGAACTCTATTAAGGATCACTTGCACTCGACTGTCTTTATCATGAAAGGAAGCTTTGGTGTACTTCCCAATTTTACACCCTTTGCATGTATCTCTAAGCTCTAGTGTACCATTGGGAAGTCCTGTAGAAATTTTCTGCATGATCTTCAAAGTTCTGTGGTGCAAGTGACCCAATATTCTATGCCACAACTCACCGATATCTCGGATTTGCACCTTCTTTGCTTTAGTGCTCAAAGAAGCGTTGTATTCTACATCCAATTTGTAAAGGTTCTTCACTCAAACCCCAATCCGATTCACTTTTCCTGAGGCTATGTGATGAGGGAAAGCCTTTACCTTGCTAAATATCACATCATATCCATAGTCCCCCAACATGGCAATTGAAACCAAGTTATTCTACAAACCTGGAACATACATGACATATTTTATTTTGAGAGGAGAAAAATACTCCCTTTGAAGGGTAACAATACTGATGCCGGTTGCGCTATACCTCCCATCATCTCCCATCTCGATGTGTATCTAGAGGTGCTTCTCCTCCAAGTCATTGAAGAACTCTTTGTTTCCGGTCATATGAATGAGGCTCTACTATCCAAGCACAACACACTAGCCATCACCGATGTCACCATTCAAGCGATGAGGGTTAAATCCAACTCAAATTGTGAAGCAAAAGCTTCACCTTCCACTCCTCTTGAGGGATTCTTACTGGCCTTCTTGTGCGAACACTTTGTTGCATAATGTCCCAACTCGTGATAGTGAAAACATTTAATCTTTGACATGTCCTTCTTCTTTCCACCCTGAATGGAATCTGATTTGGAATGGAAAAATTCTCCTCATCATCATGCTTGGATGAGGATCCATCTCTGGTGTTTCGCCGAATCTCTTCTTGTACCAAGTTGGACCACAATCGCTCCCACTCTGGTAGATTCTCCCTCCCATTAACTGAGTCTTGGTAGTTGTGCCAGCTCTTGGGAAGGCCTAGAAGTGTTAGGATAACCAGATCATCTTCAACAACTATAACATCGACACTTCCAAGCTCATCCCGACATTGGGTGAACTTGGCCAAGTACTTTGGTATTGTGTCACCCTTCTCCATATTGATATTTTTTGAGCTTGTCCTTTAGTGCCAGCTTCCTGTGGTCACTGTTGTTTTGAAATAGGTATGTCAAGGGCTTCCACATTGCAAATGGAGTTTCCTTACCATGGATATTGTTGGAAATAATACTGAGAGGGGGGGGGGGGGGGTGAATCAGTATTAACAGATCAATAAAACTTTTCAAATTTCATGCTCAGAAACATATACGCTACTTCAGTTAAGTGAACCCGCGTGTACACGCTACTGTGTCTAAAGCAACTAGCGTATATCCAGAAATCTTATGATTCAGTTAGCTTATCTTCAGTAAAGGCATCAGAACATTATTAACCACATTGACAGTAAACAGGTGCAGTATAACAGAACAGATCATCACATAAAAGCCACACACATGAACACCATGATATAAGGTGGAAACCCAATGTGGGTGAAAACCACCTGCTGCAAGTCGTCTCTTTCTTTCTTTAATAAGAACTTTAGTTTACAATGTACTGGTGCAGTCCTTTACCAGTACGCAGGCTACAACCTGCAGAGGGCTACAACCCTCTCTCGTTTTCCAACTACTTTTGGAAGGGAGCTACAACCCCCTCAGCTCTTGTACTAGCCGATCCATTTACTAGTACGTAGGTGCTGACCCTACAACCTTCTTTCCTTCAGGGACCACGTTTCATCAATTTTCAGACTGGATCCAAGAGTACAAAACAAACATTACTGCAATACAATCATCAACTTATACTTGCATCATAATTCATTAAACAACCCAATACTGAATCACTGAAACCCTGTCATCAAGAACACAGAACCCAAACCAGAGCCCAGAACTCTGCAACAACCACCAGAATCAACAGCAACCTGAAATATCAAATCTTATTATGCATACACTACTTCACTGTACCAAAACCGCGTGTATACGCTCTTTCTCCAAAGGCAACCCGCGTGCAGATCTAGAAATAATTACTTATGCCTTCGCTGTCAGATCCGACCCTTGCCAAGCGTCCCGAACAGATAAACAGTGATACCAGATCTTCTCACTTCGTCAGACACACCATGCATACTTTCACTTGCCTAATGATCTTCTCCTTATATAGCCTTAGGCCTTGTTCAATACCAAGAGCCAAAACCATAGAAATCCAATACCATCATCTTCAAAACTAGGGATCAACACGTCCGTCGAGACACCAAGGTCCAAAACCATAGGCACAACTTCCAAGGAATAACTGCCGTGGACCAAAGATAAGTTTTCCACATACACGCGCTTTTACTGAAGCCAACCAGCGTGTACACGCGACTTGGTATATAGCGAACCTGCGTATACGCGACTTGGTATATAGTGAACCTGCTTGTATACGCGACTTGGGCTTAACGAACCTGCGTGTATGAACTTTCTGTCCTTTGATTAAGTTGCCATCACCTGTACCAACCTCTGAGCACCTGTACCAACCTCTGAGTGAGTTGCCATCAAGGACAACACTTGAATCATAATGCCAACAGATATTCGAGACAATATGATCTCTAACTCCTTCTAGGATAATCATTCTCGCTTTTGCCACAAACTTTCTCCACTCTAGTAGATCCTAAGCATCAATTGGCTTAGGAGTATCTTTGTTTATGAATTCCTTAAGCCCGTTGTCTTCCAACACTGCCTCCATCCTGTCCTTCGAACCAGTATAGTTCGAACTACCCTCAAGGGCATATTCAAGTCTCAATCTATAGAATGACATCTTGCTGGCATTGAAGTATGATATTGCAAATTTGATTTCTCCTACAAAAGACAAACTTGTATTCTCCTTTTCTATAATGATTTCAACTCTGATACTATGTAGAAATTCCTTGTAGATTCAAATTGAAAATTGTAATATGCTAATACAATAGATTCAAATATACTCTACTCATCAGAGGAACCAATTAATCGATCGAGAAATCACAAAGCATACAAGAGAAAGAATTCATTCATACATAACACAATAATTTTTTGGGGAAAGCCATAGCTAAAAACCCCTGCTATTTGTATATTTCATTAATAAGAAAATATGAGAAGATTACAATGATTTTCTCAAGCCCGAGCAACAGGGAAAATTTTAAGAACCCCCCCTAAATTTATAAATATAATAAATGGGCGAATCTCCATGGTATATAGGAAAAATGGAAGGCGATTTTATCAATAATATAATATGTATATATAATTTTTTGGCGAATCTCTCATCAGGCATGGCGAATATTTTACTCAATTATAAAATCTTGTAAGATCTTGGTGATTCTTTCACTAAGTAATAAAACTTTGTAAAGTCCTAGTGAATCTTAGCATAGGATACATGCTGGTTTAATTCCCCCATTTGAATAGGCTACATTCCAGGTGAATACCATGGGTCAATACCATGTGCCATTTTGGTGAATACCATGGGTCAATACCATGTGCCATTTTTATTTTTATTAATTCTAATATTAGGGTTAATAATGGTTTTTTGCATGGTATTAATAACAATCTAGTCCATGGTATTTGTCCCATAGTATTTTGGCCATAGGTTTCACCCCCATTTTTTGAGTGTTCGTAAATATAAGGTGACTTATGGAGTAAATATAAAAAATGTTTTATTTGTTTACCATACCTCTCGTTTATTTATATTTTTATTAATTTACCATACCTCTTTTACAAATATGGTATTTGGCCCATAGGATTCACTTAAATAAAACCTCTTTCTTGAGCCTTCATAAATAGAACGAGGGTTATCGACTAAATATAAAAAGAGGTTTTATTTATTTACAATGCGTCTAGTTTATTTATATTTTTATTTATTTACCATACCTCCACTTTACTTATATTTTTATTTGTTTACACCCTTACATGTATATAAGGTGACTTATGGAGTAAATATAAAAAATGTTTTATTTATTTACCATACCTCTCATTTATTTATATTTTTATTAATTTACCAAACCTCTTTTATAAATATGGTATTTGGCCCATAGGATTCACTTAAATAAAACCTATTCTTGAAAATGGGCGAATGGATTCACTTAAATAAAACCTATTCTTGAAAATGGGCGAATGGAAGGTTGTAAGTCCTAATTTCAAGGGCTAAATTTACCTTTTTTACCCTCTCCCTTAAAATAAGGTGGGCTATTTGAGGTGATTTGTAAAAATGTACTACCATACAAAATATTCGCCCACTAAAAATTTAAAACCCCTTAATTTCACCAAAGGGCGAACATTCGCCCCTAAAATTATCCTTGCTGAGCAACCTCTACACTATCTCAGTCTATATCACTGCTTCACAAACCAGCTCAAGCCAATACTTAGCCAATTCTGCTGCCTGCCAAGCTCTTATTTCCTTGCATAGTTTCCTAGGGAATTAGCCCATATTTAATCGAGAAATTTGAAAAATATGGATTGTACAATTCTCATAGGCATTCCTCCAAATTCATGCATGACCTGTACAATTCAGATGATTATACAAATGATAATACACTGTCCCTGAACTCCAATCTCAACTGGGTCTTTCTCTTATCTGACACGCATGAGTTAATTATGATTAAATCTTCAATTTACTGGTTGATCAGTGCTGGTTATACCCCACTAATGTAGGTTACACCCCACTACTGGATCTCCCACTAATTCCTCCATAAGTTGGAACTAGTTTAACTGAATTTAACTCAGTTAAACTGAATTAAATAATTACAACTCAAAATAAACTCAACGAAGGATCCTAAAAAGTAGGAGACTCGCTACATGACTCTAGTTAGACTCCCAACTCGAATTAAGTGAGCCAATGAGGTCAAATTAACTTAGTTAACTATTACAAGGTGACATGAGATGTGGAATTACAATTTAATTCCTAATTTAATTCAAGGAAAAAATTAAATTAGGATTTTCATGTTGCATTTTCAACATTAACAAGATTATCATCATCTAACTTAATCTGAGTTTAAATTATTTCATCAAAACTTGAAAACACATATTTGTACCTGTTATATGGTTATTGTAGGCACTATCCAGTTACCTTATATCTTCATTGTTATTTTCTCAAGTCGTTGAACAAGAAAGAAACATAGATGACGATGTACCTTCATCAATGCTTGAAACATGTTTGTTTCCTTTGTTCAAATATGTCTTCTTCCTGAATACACTTTCAAAATGGCCATACTTCTTGCAGTAATAGCACTATTTATTTGACTTATCCATCCTTCTTCTTCCTATGTTGTTTCAACCACTTCCTCTTTGATTATGTGGTTGATATTGTGGATGTTTAGGTTGACTTGATGCATTGCTTTTATTGCTAGAATATCCCCTTCCTCTTTTTCCTATGATTCTAATACTTGTTCCTCTTCCTCTAATGGTTGTGGCTTGAGATTGAAATGCATTTTATGATGGGTCATTTCTACCTTTAATTCTTGAATCATATGTCAACATTGAACATGTTAGCTATCCAATTGAAAATTGGGACATATATTTACTGTCTTCTATGGCTATCAAAAGAATATCAAATGAAGATAGTAGGATTTTGAGAACTTTCTTAATGACATTTTGATATGGAACATCCTATCCAAGATTTCTAAGTTGATTTTCCACTTCCATGAATTGAGTCATAAATTGATCTATTGATTCAACATCTCTCGTTTGTAGAGTTTCAAACTTCTTCCTGAGAATCTGAAGCTTGACATTCTTGACCTTGTATGTGCCATGGTATGCATTTTCTAAAATCTCCCAAGCTTGATGGACATTAGTTGCTACGAAAATATTATGAAAATTGGAATCTTCAATTCCATTGTGTAGATTCCATAATGCTCTTGGATCCTTTCTTTTGCTCTCCGCTAAAGCATTTATTTGAGAATTTGTCATTGTTGCAAAGTCTACAACTTCTAGTTCTTCATACTTTGTGAATACTGCTCCTTAACAATTCAAATTCTTCAAAAACATCTTTGTATTTATAGCCCGCATCGGATAATTGGTTCCATTCAATATGGGACCCTGTCTATTTTGATTGTTGGTGGAAGCCATGGTTCACTTTTGTAATATACCCTCCTCAAATTATGTGGATTTGAGGACTTCTCCTTAGTTTTAAATTTGATTGAAACCTTGGAAAAGGTCTCAATGTTGCACACTATTAAAGCACCCAATAGGCAAACCAGTTTTCTTTTCTTTTTTAAATAGCCAAATCTCTAAAAACATAAAACTTTCACAAAAAAAAACCAAAATTTCCAAAAGCAAATATATATTTACTTTAAAGAAACTTCAATAATCCTTTTTAATTATTTTATCTTCCTCTTCATTTTTTTTTTTCCAATCATCAATCACTTTAATCTAAACTATAAGAAATTAAAGTTTCAATAAAATCACTTTTACATAAAAACTATATCAAAAATATTTGTTTGGGAATTAATAATGTAACAATATTTTCTTTACCAAGCAACCAAGATTATTAAAACACCTTTATTCAAACTTAAGATGATGGTCGCAACTCATCGCTGTCGAGTAAGACAAAAATTCATAATTGTATCAAATTTTTGAGACCCTCAACACCAATGACTTGACCTTTCTGTAGGTGGTGGTGGCTCCTGACGGTATACTCTGGCTCAAAGCAGCCACAACTCTTCTCGCTTTGCCCCGCTTACTTCTTCGAAGAGGAAGGAATAATGGCTCATGGGAAACATAAATTTCTCATCTCCTAATACCAACAATGGTGGCTCATGCGCTTAGGGCTTTGGCCCTTCCTCTATTAAAAAAATAAAAAACTAAAGTTTGAGAGATGAATACGACTTTGCTCAAAACTTAGGCAACTTGTTGGTAGTCGATTCTTCAAATGCATATGCATTTACAAACCCTAGAGCACTGATTCTAGATGTCAAGATTGAGATACAATTTTGATACCATGATACAGGACATGAACATACACTAATGAAGGAAATGTAAAAAACCATGGGGCATAATTTTCCCTTCTCATCATTAAATAGATTTTACAATGCATGGAGAAATTTCTAGAATTATCTAGCAATGTGAGATTCTTGAGATAACTAGAATTAACTAATTCTGAAAATACTAGTGATTGAAAATTAGTTGGGACTCACAACTAAGTATCCCATTAGAGTTCACATGCAAGTAACTGCTTACTCTATTAATTGGGGTGATTACCATACTTTAATAGACTAGAGATATGATCTCTTTGTCGCTGGTTCTAGAGATTTGCATAACATTTATGTGGGAGAAGAATAAGGATATTTTGTGGAACAACTGTGGAGGGCCACTCACGACGCCTTGCGATGTGGACAATTTCACATGATGGCTCTGCTCCACTTGATATAACAATTTGGATAGAGTTTAGAGGCCTTGAGCCAAACCCGTTAGCATTGATAGAAATTTCTCCAAATGTAACCAAGGTTAATGGAGATGGAAAGGATATGTAAGTGGAATTTGTAGAGGCTGGTGATAGGAATGGGAATTCTAATGTAGAAGGTGAACAAGGTAAAAAAATGTGCATGGGTGGAAAATGAAAAAGTAATAATTTGAGATGTTGGAGGTGTTTGAAGATATAATAAGTAAATAATGGGTTTTCATGAGCCTGGATGGAGGGAATATATCACCTTATATTGCAAAAGTTCTGTTATTGTTGGAGATGGATAAAATAGTGGCAGAATGCAAGGGATTCTTTATATTTGGAATTTTCAATTGTAGATGGGCATTGATCACCACACTTTGTTTATTCTCATTTCATTTTTTGAGCTTAATGTTCTTTTGACTAGAGGAGTAGGTAACTAGGTCAATCTCGACGTTATATAAGGTCAAATCCCACCACTATCATTATAACTCGATCCCACCCCTACCACTATAACTTAAAGTTGAGGATTATGCAAAAATACCTTAATGATACACTCATTCATCGATTGTTTTATGCCCTGTGGATATGTGAACTCAATGTTAATCATGGAGATATTACTACTATTGGCAAGGAACTCCATACAAATCTTAAGGGAGGCTAGTTTGTGGAGAACATATTTGATCACTCCACTTATAGAAATATATATGGGGCTTTGTTAGCATCATAGTTTTATTTTACATGTTATTTAAAGCATTGAAAGAAAATAGGAAATGGTGGCATTATGGATATGGTAAGTTTTACTTGGTGCATAAGGTTTAGAGAAAAAGAAATCGTTGGAAGCAATTTTTGGTTCTTTTGTTTTAAGAAGAAAAAACATTGTTGATTGTGACTGTTGAATTATAGTATTCATGAGTTGATGTGATATAGGACTAGAGCATATGAACAAACCTTGGTTTTGAATGATTGATGGGAGAAATGTTGTTTTTCATCATCAATAAGGTGTGTGGTGAATCACTGGGTTTTCTTCATTGTTAATTCATGGTTGATAATTTGTTGTAACGATTTTGATAACCAGGTTTAGTCTTAGAATTCGAAATATCCAAAGAGATATGAAAATATGATGATATTCTACATCAAAATATGATGAAGATATGAAAAATACCGTGATGTAGATAAAGAACTCAAGTAAGCGAAAGACATAAGAAGCGAAATTTGATGTAGAAGATGCATCCAAACCAATATGAAATACGATGGTAATAGAATAACACTAATGAAGAGAGAAGAAAATGTTGACTCCATGACAAATCAGATGACAAAGAAAAGTGCAAGCAAGAAGAAGACTAAAGAGATAAGAGGAATTTGGTGGCAAGAAGAAACCCTACAACTACTAAATCTTGAAGTAAAGAGTAAATAAAATCTCATAGAGAAGGTCCAAGGTGAATATGAGTCACAAATACCAAATGATCGAGTTCAAGGAAAGAAACAACCTAGATGAAGTTTCTAACAATATAATAAAGACTTGCAAAGGAAGAAGAGGCACATTGAGGCTTGAAGTGAAAGAGAGAAAAGAAGGTGAGCATATTGAAGCCCAAAAGAAGGGCTTGACATAATGAATATGCCACAGAGAATTAAATGAAGATTCATAATTCAAAGGAAGATGATAGCACAATTGCCATGAACAAAGTGTAAGAGGAATATAGCATAATGCAAACTCGTAGACATAAAGAAGAAGAAGACACACAAAATGAAGCAACAAAAGAAAAATAGAAGCAAACAACAAATGCATAAGAAGAAAGGACAAGGAAAATAGTAGTAAAAAGTAGCTAGAAAAAGAGAGACACAGAAACAAAGTAGAAGTAGAAATAAGGAAGCAAATACCATGAAATTAACATCCCTAAGGAATGGTCCTTGAATAATCTTTTTCTTTTTAATGATGGAAAGAAAATGGTCTTGGTCAGATGTTATATAAAGGTAGTATTTGCCTAAAATGAAAGTTGAAATTTCATGTGCATGAGTCAATGTTGATTAGGGAAGAATACCCCATTGAAAAATTTCATGGTGCTCTAAAAACCACTTTGTAATTGATGGTTCATGGTCATGCAAAACCATTGAGGTATTGAGGGTTCATGGTAGACCAAAAAACACGTATAATCAAAGAAACCTCACTAAAGGAAATGAAGAGGTGGCAATTTAGGAAGAGAAGCTCCATAATGGGCATAATTTTTGATTTGAGGCAACCATACCTAGAAGAAACATTGATCTTAGTGGTAAAGGTAGTCGAGAAAATTACAAATTAAGAAAAAGGGACTTGCATTGATGATTTCATAGAGCAAAGAAAACTATGAAATGGTTTCCTAGATGGCAGTTAAAGACAAAGGGAACTCATCTAAATGAGTCCATGAAGTAGTTTTGTTCCTTAGTAATCTAATGCAGGTGCATCGAGAGCATGGTTACAAGTAAGCTATAAACCTAGTATGAGGATGATAATGATGATAATACATAGGGGAATAGAAGGTACAAGTATGAAAACTCATGATGGAAGAATGGTTGATGAACCATGTATAAGGAAGAGGTTTTAGAGAACTAGGGAATACATTGGTTGGTGACCAATGTACTCTGGTGGATTATTAGTCTTTTATATGGAATTCAACATTGTTTATATTTGTCAAAAAAAAGTGAAGACGTTTGATGATGATGAAGGAAGAAGATAAATAACTGTAGAAAGTAGAAGATGTGAGTAAATATGAAGGTGAAGGAAATAGTTCAAGGGATCAATAAAAAAATAGAATAACCAAATCAAAAGTATTCATTAAAAGGGAGTATGAAGGAATAACTCCTACAGGTAATCATGAATAATATGTAAATAATATCATGATTTGTAATGATGTAGGCTAATTCTATAATTCTATACCTTAAATAGAAATGAGGGGAAATGGGAGAAGTTAGGAGTGGAGATTAGTTGAGAGATTCATGGAAAGATTTGAGGAGATAATGTGGAGAGAATATAGGAAATAGTTAAGGAGATAGTTATACATTTAGTTGAACTAATTATCTAATTATGCCATATTTTTTTATGGTTACCTATTATTATATAAAGGGACCATTTGTACGCTACAAAAAACACACGAAAATGATTGATTAATATAATTTATCCTTTGTGGGTTTGGGAGTATATTTACTAATGTTCCTTGCTTTGCTTTGCATAATTTTGCATAATGTATTGTATATTTTTAAGTGCTAATTAGTGGTGTAGGATGAATTTGTCTCTCTTATACATCAATTGTATAGTTGGAAATGGTCCCTAAGAAAGAAAGTCATAATTCAATTGATAATTTTAGACACATATCTTTGTGAAATATGATCTATACAATCATATCTAAGAGCACAAAAGAATACTCAAGTAATTTATATTTTCCTACCTTGATAGAACAATTTGGATTCCTCAATGATGTGCATTATTGGCATAGTGAAAGAAGGGATGTAGTCAATAAAGGTGAGTAAGATGTGAACATTCATCATCTAGTCCGATCTTTGAAATCTTATGATAAGGATAGTGGGTCATACATAAGATTGATTCATATGCATGTAGGATTTAAGTTGGATTTTGTAAACTAAATGAGGGGTTGTTATCACCCCAAGAAACTCTCCTAGGTTGTATCTCAGAGATGCTCGGGAACATTACAAACTCAACAAAAATGTTTTAAATAAGTGGATGAATGGAAGGAATGATGCATATTCAAGCCAGATAACCACTCCTATTCTTAGCCATAGACATGGGTGAACACCCCTAGACTACAAGGCTTTAGACCACCAATTACTCACAGTTTGAGGATTAAGTGAACATGGAGAATACTTGCCACACCAGCAGATGCACAAGACCATGTGATGGCCGGCTGCAACCAGTGAAGAGGTCTATAAATCTATTTCCTAATGCACAGACAGGATGACAACTCTATGGATTTAAAAAAACAGAAACCTGCATAAAACATTCAATAATACATACCAGATTCTAACATAGAGGTGGGATGACAGTGCCTCTAATGCTAAACATCAGGAGCACATGAAAAAATGCATAACAGGCACAACCTATAACATAGTAGAAATGGAAAGTGAGCAATTAACAACAAAAGAAGCTTGTATTAGCTGAAAATGAAGACCAGACGGTGCAGGTATCACAGTAGTTACAGTCTCCAGAAATTGAACCTTACATCAAAACTCTAACCATCAAACCTCATTACATTGTCTTTTTGGGTATATATGGAGTTCGTTTACAAAAATCTCTGCTATGCTATGTGTGGAGGGGTCATAAAGGACCACCAACCACATTAACTATCTAAAACGGGCCTCTGCTACCATCTGCTGCTTCAATAAGTGAATTTGACATTCTCTGGTGTTCATTTGTCCTTCCTGAACAGGTGGAGTGTTGTACAGAAGAAGCTCCATGACTGATAAATGCTTTAACTGCTCGAGGCTGTCCTTTTCTTCTCTCGGGTACACAATGTGCTAAATGCAGTAGTTGAAGCTTAACTGCGCAGAGCTGGTAGATGATCGCCTTCATCCTTCGGCAGCACAGAATATTCAAGTGTGGCACGGATAGTATGGCGGATGCATGGGAAAGACCGGAACTAATATCGGCCGTTGGATCCAGGAGATGAGCGGCGGGGATCAGCTTACAGGGGATATCGGGAGATACGTGGATGGATAAACGTGGGCCGTTGGATCATGGTCGGGCATATCCGACGTTGATCGGGTGAACAAATAGAGCGGGAGATAACACACGGGGATGGCGGTTTTGGAGGCGGGCGGTATTCCCCACACCACTTACGGGAGGATGGCGGTATTCGTACAGACCCACGCGATCCCATTCACAGGTTGACGCATGGCCGATGGGACAGGCGGAAAACTGCTTTCCCCGCTGGCTAACGCGTGTGCAGCTTACGGGTGCGGATGACCGATTATCGTTGGATCGGGAGATGGACGATCAGACGGCGGGAAATAACGCACGTTTTATGTGACTGATGTGACAGGGAAAGCGTTGGATGATCGGATTATGTTTGTTTTGGGGGCGCGCGGTCATATAGGTTTAAAACCTTAGCGCTGAGGGTTTTACACAGGAGAGGGGCTGACACAGGATTTTGGTAGAAAAATAGAGATGAAGGGGTTAAGGGAGAATAAAGCGAATGAAGGGAAAGTGAGGAAACGGACTAATGCGAGCCTCTTTCAAGCACAAAACACATGGCCAAGTTGCCTTTGAGCCTTAACAGTTGAATTAAATAGCAGAGCTAACACTGGCTCCTTCTGGGGATGAGGTCTCAAGAACCTGCAGATCAATGCCTTTCCAGATGAAAACAAATTAGCCTAAATTCCTAGTGTTCCATTGGGCATGGAGTCTACTGATCGTACTCTAAAACTGATAAAGCAAAATATTTACAACTTTTAAGGCCAAAGACCTTAAATCACATAAATTTTCAGAAAACGCCCATTAACTGGGCCATCAAAAATTGCTTCTCCCCCCATACTTTTCAGTATGAAGGTGTTGCTCCCTTGAATCTGAGAAATGATAAAAGGCCCTGTCCAGAAAGCATCAAACTTCCCATGGTTTCCTTTCTTCTCTTTCAATGCATCCCATTTCTGCACCAAGTCTCCAACCTAAAAATTATCTGTCTTTGCCTTTCTGTCAAAAGCAAACTTGATCTTTTTCTGATGTGTTGCAGCGTTTTCAACCAGTTGTTCTCTGATTTGATGTACCTATGCTAAATCAGTGATCCTTTTTGTCGTGTCTTCTTCCTCGTTATGCTCTTCCTGAAGGAATTTTGCCACAGGGAGAGTTAACTGAATTGGGAATACAGCTTCAGTGCCATATACCAGCTTGAATGGAGAATTCCCTGTGGATTTTTTAATGGTCACTCTGTCAGCCCACAATGCATATTTGAGCTTAGAATCCCAATTCTTTTTGTTGTCCTCCAACAACTTTTTAATTATTCTTATCAGGCTTTTATTGGAGGATTCTGCTAGACCATTGCTTTGAGGATAATATGAGGTGGAATGAACAAGTTTAATACCCATTGAATCACACATTTCCACCAATTCCTTTGCCCTGAAGGCTGCTGCATTGTCTGTGATTATTTTATGTGGACAACCAAATCTGGTAAAGATATTTTCAATTAAAAACTTCATGACCACATTGTGATCATCCTTCCTGGTACGGATTACTTCAATCCACTTAGTAAAATAATCAGTGGCTACTAATATTCACCTGTGCTGGCCATTGGAATGTGGATTGATTTCTCTAATGAAATCCAAGCCCCACTGCTGAAAAGGTCCTTTTGCATGAATTGGTTTTAAGGGCAGGGACTTCAACTGTTGCTTTCCTTCAAATCTTTGGCACCTGTCACAAGATTTAACAAATGACAACACATCAGAAAACAAGGAGGGCCAGTAGTATCTAGCTCTGAGGATTTTATGAGCTGTAGTCTTCCAATAATGGTGCCCTCCACACATGCTGAAATGAAACTGTTGCATGACTTCTATTGACTGTTCTTTGTCCAGACACCTCAAGAGCACTCCAGATGGATCCCTCCAGTAGAGCAGATTTTCATTAATGCAATATTTATCTGCCCTCAGCGTTATAGTTTTGGCTTGACTTGTGCTTGAGCCTGGAGGAATTTCTAGCTTCAGTAGGAATTTAACTATTGTAGAATACCAATCACAAGAAGCTAGATTTTCGGCCACTGACTGCTTTTTCTTTGGTTCAGCTGCTTCCTCTTCTTCATCTGTCTGACCATTTTCTGCAATTGTGCACAAGAAATCAATATCCAATGATCTGCAATTTTCTTCAGCTAACAACTTGGCAAGACCCTGACCTCTGACAAGTTTGGTGGGCTTCAGCTCTATATTAAATTCAATCAACTTTGCAATCCATTTAGCCCTTCTTCCATCAACATCAGGTTGTGTTAAGACATCTTTTATTGCAGCAGAGGGTACATATGCAATTATCTTGGAATGCAGAATGTAAAATCTGAAAGCTTTCAAGGATTTGATAAGAGCATATGCTTGTTTTTCAATAATGTCATACCTCAGTTCAACATCCCTCAAGTTTTTGTTGAAAAATTCCACCGGATGATTTGAACGTTCTTCATCTGCTTGCAATAAAACTGCTGCAAGGGTGTCTTCAGAGGCAAATGAAAATATATGGAACTCCTTGCTGTAATCTGGACTGCTTAGAGTGGGAGCTTCCATAATGGCTTTTTTAATAGACTCAAATGATTTTCTTGTTGCATCAGTCCATCTAACCTCTGACCCTTTCTTCAACATGGAGGTAACATGCTTCACCAGTTCTGCAAAATTTGGTATAAACCTCCTCACAAAATTTATTTTGCCCAGAAAGGACTGGATGTCCTTCTTTGATCTTGGGACAGACAAAGTCTGTATTGCCTTCACTCTTTCTGGGTCAATTTTGACACATGTAGTAGAAACAATATGTCCCAACAACTTGCCTTCTTCTAAAGCAAATTGTGATTTTTTAGGATTGACTAAAATCCCAAACCTTCTGCACTTCAGGAACACTTTTTTCAAATGCTACAAATGGTTTTGATGGCTGCTGGAGTATACTGTTATGTCATCAAGGTAGATAAGGACAAACTTATCCTTTTCTCCCACAAATGCTATATCCATAGCTCTCTGAAAGGTTGCTCCAGCATTCATCAACCCAAAAGGCATCTTAGCATACATAAAAGTGCCCCAAGGAGTTGTGAATGTAGTCTTTTCTTGATCATCTGGATGCACAACAATCTGATTAAACCCTAGAAATCCATCCAAGAAAGACATTGCTTTGGCTCCTGAGACTCTTTGCAACAAATGCTCCATCTTGGGTAAGGGATAATTGTCTTTCTTAGAGCATTTGTTCAAGTTTCTGAAATCAACACAAAGTCTGATTTCTCCACTTTTCTTCCTCACCACTACTAGGTTGGCTATCCATTTTGAATATCTGAGAGAGACTATGATCTTGGCAGTTAACAACTTTTTAATTTCTTTTTCAATTAGAGGAAGAAGCATAGGATTTATTGGTCTCAGCTTCTGTTTGAAAGGTACGGTGTCTTTCTCCAGAGGGATTTTATGCTGAATAATTTTTTTATCATAGGTTTTCAGGTCACTATATTCCCAGGTGAACACATCAGCAAATTGCTTCATTAAATTGCAATATTCAACATATTGGTTAGCAGAAAGGTGAGTGGACAAATTTATGTATCTAGGTTGACCTGGACTTCCTATATCATGCTTACAGACTGCAGATTGATCTTCTTTCTGGGAAGCCTTGTAAGGCACATCATTTTGGTCAAACAGTCTTTCTAGAGGAATTAAACCCTTAGGAATATGATTGTTGGGAAGCTGGACAATGCTATCTTTGCCAATTTTATTTCTAAGCTGGGATTTGGGGCTTTCTTCCAAGGCTTCATTTTCTTGGTCAATTTGCATTTCGGAAAACTCATCAATGACTTGCAGAAACCTATTTATTTCATCATCATCTTCAAAAACTTTCCAATGCTGGACATTATCAGGCAAGGATGGTCTATACTTCATTTGGACTTCATAAACTAGTCTGGGAGGCATAGGAGGAATAAACAGACTAGCAGACACAGCAAGGGAATCAGCAAGATAATTTTTGGCTCTAGGGATATATGAAATACATAAATTATCAAAAGAATCTTTGAGTCTCCATACCTCATCTCTGTATGCTTTCAGCCTTGGGTGCTTTGCTTGAAATGTTTTATTTACTTGCTGAATGATCAAATCAGCATCTCCAAACACCTTTATATTCCTGATTCCTCTATCTTTTGCTGCGTTTAGGCCCAATAGTAGAGCCTCATACTCTGCTATATTATTGGTGACTTGGAATGCCAACTTAAAAGACAGATGTGTGCTTTTTTGTTCTGGAGATATCAGCACCACCCCTGCTCTTGCAGTCTCCCTGGAACATGCTCCATCAAAGAACATCTCCCAAACCTGACTTCCTTGCTCTTCCTCGACCTGATTTGTTGGTTTCCTGAGCTACATTGAGGCCTTATGAGATTCTTCTATTTGGAGGATACATGCTCCAAATCAGTGTCCACAGCATATATGGGATGATTAGTAGGATTCTTTTCATCACTGATGATGTATGCCAACTGTGCTTCTCTATACAACCTCCTGCTTTCCCCTCCAAAAACTGGGACAGTGGCATAAGATGAATCATTTTGTATTGTCCCACCTAGTCTCTTAATCCATCCTCTAGACAACAAAATGCCAAACTTAGGAGGGACATCTGCTACCACAATATCCATCATCATACTCTTCATGGGCAGCTGAGTCAGGGTAATGGCCAGGTCTTTGATTAATCCTAGGCATTTCACTTTCCTTGAATCAAAAGAGAATAAATCATGACATGGTCTAGTGATATCAAGGCCTAACTCTTCCATGATAGCTTTAGGCATCAAATTGTGGCTAGCCCTTGTGTCTAACAGGCAATTATGGAGGATTTTGTCATGAATGGTCAAGGAGATATAAAAAGATGGAGAATTATTATCAGCAGGTTCAATCATGGGGCTAAGCACAATGGCATGTTTGTCATCTTGCAAATTGACAAAGTTAGTGGAGGTCTGTGTGGTTTCCAGCTCCAGGGCTTCAAGGATAGGCTTTCTAAATACTTCACTCTTTACCAACTCTACCAGAGGCACGTAAATTTTTATCTTCTAGACTTCTGACTCTAAGATGAAAGAGGAAGGTATCTTGTCAGAACCTCTTACTTCTTGAACTGGTGCTTTAAGGATGGCTGGATCAGATGCTAGTCTTCTCTGTTTGATATTCTGTGACTCTGTTTGGAAAACAACTCTTTGGGCAGGATTCTCCTTGACATTGTTTGCTTTTGACCTCAGATTATATCTTCACTGCTCCTCATTTTGTAGAACAACCTCTCCGTCCCACTCCTGACTGTCTTGTTCTTGCAGTAATGATTCTTCATACGCAACCAATGTAAAAAAGGTAGCACTGCCTTTATCTTCCATGCAGTGAATTTCATCCTCATCTTCAAATTGTTCCTCCTCCATGACTAAATTCTGGAAAGGAGCTTTAACCTTTTGTTCTTTGTTTGTTTCTTTACCCCTCTGAATAATTTGCAACTGTTCATTTGCTCTTCCGAATGGATTTAGATTTCTTGGAGCAAATGCGTTCTGCTGCCTTGTCTTTCCAAAATTCTGCTCCACCTTCAGCTTAGATATTTCAGCAGCCAATGACTCTATCATCTTAGTCATTTTATCTAATTTAGGCTCTGAAGATGAGGCAGAGGAAGAAGAAGCCTCACCTCTTTGCCTTTTTCTATCAGCATGAATATGTAGCTTTTCTACAGCCATAATATTAGATTCCACCTCCAGTGCTGCATCCTGCATATCAGCTAGAGTGGCACATCTCATTTCTCTCAACAACAGGTAGAAATCAGAGTCAAAAGCATTAGCATAAGTGAGTTTGGAAGAGGTGGGGGTAGGATTTACCTCAGATGGTATCTTATTATACATATGATTGAATCTTTTATTAAATTCAGGCAATGATTCCCCATTTTCCCTCTTCAGGTTACCAAACTTAGTATGGTAATATAGCAAGTCTCTTTTTATCTCCCTAGTGCTTCAAAAATGCTTCATCTAAGGCTTCAATATCAACAATAGATCTAGGGGCTAGTTCTCTGAACCACTTCCTAGCTTCCCCATCAAGGCTCTGTACAAAAACTCTCATCCACACATCGTTTTCACTTATGTCTAAGTTATCAGCATAACTATAAAAAGCTTCAAGGTGTTCTTCTGCTGTTACTCCCTCTGTGCCAGTGAACTTGGGCATATATTTATGATATTCTCCCACAGGCATGGGATTCAAAGGAACAGGCAAGACCAAAGGTCCATATATAGCAACAACAATTCTTTCTATCTTCGTGGGTGCTTGCTGGCCTACGATGTTTGGGGTAGGTGGAAGGATATTGGCAGATTGAGCAGTATGAAACAATGAAATGGATGACAGAGACAAAGGGATGTTATGGACTGTATGGGAAGCTTTCTTTGGACTAAGATTCAAAGGGGAACTAACTGAACAAGGGGCTGTATGAATCTCTGAAAGAACTTCCTTGTTAATAGTGTTGGGCTCTAAATCTTCAAATTGTATATCTTCAGCTATAACTTTATCTTTCTGAGATGCATGAGTTTTCTTAGGCTTACCTGATCCCGATGCCCCTTTCTATGATGCTTTCTTCGATTTGACAGTCCTCTCAGGGTCAGGCACTGGTTTAGCTTGTGAAATCTGAGGATTTCTTCGAGTATGTCTCACAAACTGAGCCAGAACTTCAATGTGGAGTAGCCAAAGGTTGGTCTTCCTCCAGTGGAGTCACCAGATAGATGATTACAACCAGAAATGTGGCCAGACCTTGTCTATCATCAAAATCTAGAACTGTGTCGTTCTCACAGGGAAGCTGAGCTTCAATCTCCTCTCCCCGACAACGACACTAATTAATGTTATCACCCCAAGAAACTCTCCTAGGTTGTATCTCAGAGATGCTCGGGAACATTACAAACTCAACAAAAATGTTGGAAATAAGTGGATGAATGGAAGGAATGATGCATATTCAAGCCAGATAACCACTCCTACTATGCTTAACCCCAAACATGGGTGAACACCCCCAGAATACAAGGATTTAGACCACCAATTACTCACAGTTTAAGGATTAAGTGAACATGGAGAATACTGGCCACACCAGCAGATGCACAAGATCATGTGATGGCCGACTACAACCAGTAAAGAGGTATGTAAATCTATTTCCTAATGCACAGATAGGATGACAGCTCTCCGGCACTAAGAAAACAGAAACCTGCATAACACATACAATAATACATACCAGATTCTAAAACAGAGGTGGGATGACAGCCCCTCTAATGCTAAAAATCAGGAGCACATGAAAAAATGCATAATAGGCACAACCTAGAGCATAGTAGAAATGGAAAGTGAGCAATTAACAACAAAAGAAGCTTGTATTAGCTGAAAATGAAGACCAGACGCTGTAGGTATCACAGTAGTTACAGTCTCCAGAATTTGAACCTTACATCAAAACTCTAACCATCAACCCTCATTACATTGTCTTTTTGGGTATATATGGAGTTCGTTTACAAAAATCTCTGCTATGCTATGCATGGAGGGGTCATAAAGGACCACCAACCACATTAACTATCTAAAGAGGGCCTCTGCTACCATCTGCTGCTTCAATACGTGACTTTGACATTCTCTGGTGTTCGTTTGTCCTTTCTGAACAGGTGGAGTGTTGTACAGAAGAAGCTCCATGACTGATAAATGCTTTAACTGCTCGAGGCTGTACTTTTCTTCTCTCGGGTACACAATGTACTAAATGTAGTATTTGAAGCTTAATTGCGCAGAGTTGGTAGATGATCGCCTTCATCCTTCGGCAGCGTAGAATATTCAAGTGTGGCACGGACAGTATGGCGGATGCATGGGAAAGATCAGAACTAATATCGGCCGTTGGATCCAGGAGATGAGTGACGGGAATCAGCTTATAGGGTATATCGGGAGATACGTGGACGGATAAACGTGGGCCGTTGGATCATGGTCAGGTAGATCCGACGGTGATCAGGCGAACAAATAGCGCGGGAGATAACACGTGGGGATGGAGGTTTTGGAGGCGGGCGGTATTCCCTCCACCGCTTACGAGAAGATGGCGGTATACATATAGACCCACACGATCCCATTCACATGTTGATGCGTGGCCGATGGGACAGGCAGAAAACCGCTTTCCCCGCTGGCTAATGCGTGTGCAGCTTACGAGCGCGGGACAAGAGATTACCGTTGGATCGAGAGATGGATGATCGGATGGCGGGAAGTAACGCACGTTTTATGTGACTGATGTGATAGGGAAAGCGTCGGATGATTGGATTACGTTTGTTTTGGGGGCGCGCGGTCATATAGGTTTAAAACCTTAGCGCCGAGGGTTTTACACAAGAGAGGGGCTTCCACAAGATTTTGGTAGAAAAACAGAAATGAAGGGGTTAAGGGAGAATAAAGCGAATGAAGGGAAAGTGAGGATTTTTATATTTGTTTTTTAAGTAATCAACATTTAAAAAAAGAAAAAAAAAAACAACTTGAAAGTAATCATAAGTTCAAAAAAAATTGGACATAATAAATTTAAGTGTGAAAAATAAGTCCTCTAAAAAAAAGGTATGCTGAATCAACACGTTGCATCAACACATTTGTTTATAATTTTTAAGTTTTTTTTTTTAGTTTTTTAATTCTTATCTTAATTTTGTTTTGTTTTTTGTTTTATATTTTTATGATTGAATTTTCTTTTGTTAATTCTTTTTTGATGTTTAATTTTTTTGTCGTTTTTTTTTTTAATATTTCATTTTGTTTGTTTGTTTTTTTAATTTTAATTTCATGTTTTGTTTTTAGTATATATTTTATTTTATGTTTTGTTATTTTATTTTTTATTTTTTTTGTTTTGTGCTTTTTCATTGTTTTAATTTTCTAATTTTATTTTATGTTTTCATTATTCTTTTGAAATTTTAATGTTTTTCAGGGTCATGATAAAATCTTTTAAGTGAAATTTTACCCTTGAAAAAAAAAGTGTTATTCCAGCGTCAACACTTTTCGTTTTGAGGGTGTGTTTTGCACAAAATTTACCATTGAAAAAAAAAAGTATTATTCGAACATCAACACTTTTCATTTTGATGGTGTTTTTTGACAACTTTTGCACAAAAAATTGGTTTTCACCGCCATTTTTAAAACATGTTGAAAATTTACCCTAGAAAAAAGGTGTTATTCCAACATGAACACTTTTCGTTCGTTTTTAGCATTGTTTTTGATGTTTTCATGGGGTTTTTTGGCCAGAGTTTCCATTTTGAATTTATAGTTCCCATTTCAAAGTTTACATTGTTCGCAGCAGAAACAATGGGATTGTTTCCAGTCTGACTTATTGAGGGAGCATCTCCAGTCTTAAGTATTGCAAATTTTCTCCTGTACCTTATTTCTCCCATTTTCAAGCGCAACAACCTTTTCCTCAATCTCAGATTGTTTATTTTTAATTGCATAAATTCATTGAACTGAGACTGATACCTTTCCTTAAGGGGAGGTCTCCTTCGTGCACACTGTTAAATGCATTCTTTCTTGACAGTGACCTCCTCTACTGGTCTTCTAGTTGGTGTGGGACTTGGTGGATCATCAACACAGGTGTCGAATGACTCCACCTTCACTCTCACTTCTTTTGTTTGCTTATTAACTTGAGTGGTGTCCCCTTCATTTCCTTCCGGAATTACCACGGTCGGGGGTTCAACATCCTCAACTTATTTTTCCCCCGCCTATTCTTCCATATGTTCCAGAACTGTCTCTGGCTCTGATGGGTCAATTTCAACAGACATTTTGTCTTTCGATAATTATTGAGTTATCTCTGCAACCTGCGGAATACCACCCTCAGCATTTTTCTCCTGTGCTTGCTCTTCCACTCGGTCATCCACTCTTTGTTCGAAAGTTGACTCAAACCCTTGTGGGGTGGCGTCAACACGAATGTCTTCCTCTGGTGGCTCTGTATGGCTAATACCATCACCACTTCTTCAATCTGTTCCCTAGTCAGCACCGGTTCTTGTGTAGCAGCGCTGACTCCCATGTTTCCAAATTGTTCTGTCTGTGCAATAATGAGTGCCAACACTTGAGTGGTCGCCTCAACCAATGCATCGAATCTTGTCCCAACAAATTTTAAAATTGAGGAATGAATTTTTCCTCCTTCAAGCGCCGAGGAGTCTGATATTTCCTCGCCCCTCTTGGTAGAGTTGCAGGGAGGGAAGAATGAAGAACATCTTCTCCCATTTCTGTCTGGACTGTGCTTTCTAAATCATGTACCTCAAACCCTACATTTGCTGTTTGAGCCGAGTCCCTATGAGTTCCTGAAGAACAATTTCAATTGCAGGTTCTTTTTCTTTTTCCAATTCTAGGGTTTCTCTTGTCAGTGGTGCTAGTTATTGTGTGACAGCACCACCTACAGTTTCCGCTTTGGACCCCAAATTTTTTTGGGCAGGTGGTGCTGGTTCTTGTGTAGCAGAACCACATGCACTTTCTTATTTAGGTGTTCAGTGGTAGTCCTTCTCGAATATTGTCAATTGATGTTGTCGCAAAAGCGACCATGTCCTCAATTTCCATCCTTTCCCCCTCTATCAAGCCAATAGATGATGCTGGTTCTTGTGGAACATCGTCTGTGGCATTGCCCATTTCAACTGAGCCAACACGCGATGCTGGTTCTTGTGGAGCAACATTGACTGTAACATCTTCCATTTTGATTGAGCCAATAGGCAATGCTGGTTCTTGTGGAGCAGCATCAGCTGTAACATCTTCCATTTTGGCTGCGCCAACGGGTGATGCTGGTTCTTGTGGGGCAGAATTAGCTGTGGAGTCTTCCATTTCAGCTGAGCCTTCGCCATCCTCCTCCCCTCCAAGTATAATTCCCTCTAGTTCTTCTTCCGACAATTCAACGAATTGTGACCAAGGTATAGGAGTTTGAGCTAGCACTTGAATTACCAATAGCCGAACCAACTTGTGATTCGTGAGGACTGCTAATACTTTTAGAGAGCGGCAGGCGGATTGCACCATCAGTTAAAGACTTTTCTAGAGTAAGAAAGGCATATTGAGCGAATGGATTTACGCATGTCGGAACCGAAGTTATGCCAACAACTTGAAATGATACTTGAACAACACAGTAAAGTTCCCTTCACAAGTAATGTATCTTAACATGAAGTATGCAACTTCGCCCTAGGGATAAGGTAGTGAGTTACGACCATATCCCCTTCCTTTTTGAATTGTTGTTTCTCCGACTTGTAAAAATACTTCTGGGAACTCTGACAAGGGAGACTTCCACGAAAACCACTTCTTCCCTTCCAGTGGCAGTCCACTGACGGACGAGATGGCTTCCTTTGTCATAGGGATATCAAGACCCTGAACTCTGGAATGATATCCTTCCAAGTTCAATGCAAGCTCAACTGTAACAGTCTCATCGAATCCTTGCGATCTCTCAAAGTATCTATCCCAACCTACATTTACAAAGACTTTCCATACATTTGCGTTACTGCAGACAAAAATTGTGTTGTTTGGTTCGTGTCTCACAGCCGCTCCGCCCATTGTGCTATAGCTTAGTAGCAACACTTCAAAGTAGCAGAAAAACTGTTAGGAGGGAGTATCGACATGTAAATTTTTGCAGAAAGGTATAGGAAATGGTAATAGCAGGGTGTACGAATGGAAATTTTTAGAAATATGGGAAAAATCCATGGCAAATTACGGAAATAATGGCGAGCCATTATGGTAATTACTCTGTAGGTTTCGAAGGGACTAGTTCATTAATACCCAATATCTGTTGATAATTGTGCAGAGTAAGGTGAGGATCGTGGAGTGTATTTATTGGCACAAGATTTTATGATAACATCGGAAAATAACTGTTAGAATTGATTACACCGCTGTTTTTTAAATATAAATGTACCTCCACCCAACTGAAAAATGACCATTCGCGGTCACCTCAAGTCATGTCAAAAGAATTACTAATCAAATCTGCAAATTCTGGTTGGGGACATACCTAGCGCTTACCTGGTGGAGTAAAAACCTCGGAGGAGTAACGACATTGATGGTGTAACGACATCAGAGGAGTAACAACATCAAGTACTTGGAAAAATTTTCACCACGGAGTAGAAGCACCAGAGGAATACCAACATAGAAGGAGCAACAACATCGGGTAATTAGAAAAAATTTCACCACGAAGTAGCAACAGCAGAGGAGTAAGAACATCAGGGGAGTAACAACACCAAAGGAGTAATAGCACCGGGTAGTTAGAAAAATTTTCACCACAGAGTAACATCACCAGAGGACTAACAACATCGGAGGAGTAACAACACAAAAGGAGTAACAACACCGAGTACTTAGAATAATTTTCACCACAGAGTAGCAGCATTGGAGGAGTAACAACATCGAAGGAGTAGCAACATCGGAGGAGTAACAACACTGGGTACTTAGAGAAATTTTTCTTGCCTCCAAAGGATATAAACACCAATGATAGTACCTGCAAAAAACAATTGAGTGGTAACAATATTTATTTATATAGATTATATATTATTATATGTGTGTGTGTGTGTATATATATATATATATATATATATATATATATATATATATATATATATATATATAAGAGGATGCAGAGGAGGAATTCTCTGCACTGACAACCTTCAAACCAGATTTATCAGAGAGATGTTTGATGAAGGCATCTTTAGAGGCTGGACGATGATACAGTCTGAGACGATGTCCATTTACAATAAAATAAGCATGTGTATCATCAATCGTGACAAGTCTGACAATTCCATTATCAAATACCTCATCAATCTCATAAGGCCCCATCCAACGAGAGCAAAGCTTCCCCTTAAAGTCCTTAAAATGGGAATCATACAGTAATGCCCAATCTCCTTTATGAAACACCTTATTCTTAATAAATTTATCATGCCATTTTGTTCTCTGCTACTGAATTGCAGTAGTTCTCTGGACAACCATTAAATGAATTTCATCTAGTTCATTTAGTTGTTCCAGTCGGTGTTTCTGGGCTTCTAAAAGGTCCAATCCTACTTCGAGAGCTATCCTAAGCATATTAATCTCAAATTCTATTGGAAACAATGGAGATTTACCATAGACAAGCTCAAATGGTGAAAACCTTGTTGTATCCCGCCATGATGTTCTGTATGCTCAAAGAGCTTCAGGAAGTTTTTTAGCCCAATCTCGGCGATGTTTTGCCACAATATTCGTGAGAATGTTTTCTAATACCTTGTTCATGCTTTCCACTTGACCGTTCTCCTGAGGGTGGTATGGAGATGTTATTCTATGCTTGATCCGATACTTGTTCATAAGCCTTGCTATCATATGTGATGTAAATTGCGCTCCCCCATCTAAAACTATCTCTCTGAAACAACCTATTCTGTGGCTTTTACCAAAGCCCTAGACTCAACCCACTTCGTCAAATAATCCGTGCAGACTAAAATATGAACTTTTGGATGTGAAGCTGGATTAAATAGTCCAACGAAATTGATAGCCCATTTCTCAAAAAGTTCAAGGACTACTTGAGGCTATAATGACATTTCCTCTGATCGACCACACTGACCCATCTGCTGGAAGCTATCACTTCTTTGGACATAATCTCTTGCATCTCAAAAGATGGAGGGCCAATAATATCCCATTTGTAACACCTTATGTCCGACCTGTTTTTCTACAAAATTTCCACCACAGGGACCATCATGAGCAGCCTTCAAGACATCATAGATGTCATCTTCTGCTACACAGCGTCGGATCTGCTGGTCGATCCCTGTATGAAAAATATATCCTCCTATCCGTGAATAATGGGTACTATGACGAATTATCTTCCGTTGTTCCCTGTATGACAAATGTTGGGGTACCTTCCCTGTAGCAAGATAATTAGCAATATATGCATGCTATGGAGTATGAGTAAAAATTGCAAAAAGATATGCATCGGGAAAACTATCTTCTATGGGTGTACCTTCATCATTAGTATCTAATCTAGATAGGGAATCAACAACTACATTATCCTTGCTTGGTTTATATATGATGGTAATGTCAAATTCTTGAAGTAATAATAACCACCTTGTGACACGCCCAAAGGTTACAGGTTTATTCATCAAGTACCTGATTGTTGCGTGATTAGTATGCACAAAAGTAGGATATCCAGTAATGTAATGCCAAAATTTATTAACAACATAAATAACAACCAAGAACTCCTTTTCTGTTACTGTATAGTTTAATTCAGCAGGTGTCAAATTCTTGTTGACATAGTATATCACATACGACTTCTTATCCTTTTGCTATCCCAAAACTGCCCCTATTGCTATTTGAGAGGCATCAATGTGGATGTGAAACAGGAGTTACCAATTAGGACCTCGCAAGATCAGCGCTTGGTAGATTAGTTCCTTGATTTTTTCAAAAAACCTCTTCACACACATCTGTCCACAAAAATTCTGCATCTTTAGTTAACAGTTGAAAATGTGGAAATGCTATTCTGGAAAATTTTTCTATAAAATATCTGTAATAGCTAGCACAACCAATAAAACTACGTACCTGTGTCGGTGTCTTTGGTACAAGAAAATGCAATATTACCTCTACCTTGGTTGGATCAACTTGAATTCCAGCAGCTGAAAGCAAGTGTCCCAACACTATACCCTCTTCTCTCATCATATGACACTTAATTATAATTAGATAAACATGAATTTGTATGCATATTTT
Source organism: Pinus tabuliformis (assembly GCA_031772625.1). Taxonomy (NCBI): domain Eukaryota; kingdom Viridiplantae; phylum Streptophyta; class Pinopsida; order Pinales; family Pinaceae; genus Pinus; species Pinus tabuliformis. The sequence goes on from CM062807.1 coordinate 364,992,765, forward strand.
AAGCACCTTCTCCAAGTTTTCCAACCCTTCCTCAAATGATCCCCCATATGGTGTAAAATCATCCATATAAATCTTGACACTATTGTCAACTAGATCAGAGAAAATCCCTAATATTTCCTATTGTATTTTTGAGATGATAATGGTCAGCTAGCATGTCAGGGCATCTAAGATGATTGTTTTGGGGGTTTTGTTTTAATTTGGAGGACCAATGCATGAAACAAATGTAAGATTGTAATGCCTAACCTTTTGAATAATATTAATATTAAAACAGAGGGCTGCTATTAAAATTCACACAGTGATATAGCTTGCATAATGGTGAGCATAAACAAAGAAATGATATGATTATCACAGTATTCAGATTGAAAATTAAATAATCATAAGTATGAAAACCTTTAAACTATGTTCAGAAGGTTTAATAGAGTATACTTGAATCTTTCAAAAGATGCTGATGATTTATTGATTTAGAGGGAATTAACTAAACAAATAGTTCATTAATTCATTCTCTTTATAGATTATCACTTCAGAAGCTTATAGGAATAGATTGAAACCCAATTGATCCTACCTATTTATCTATGCAAGACATAAGAATATGAAGAAAAACATAATGAATAATATTGGAAAAACTTATAGGAAACAAAAAAATTTGTAAATCAGAATTCAGAACCCTTTGCTTTTATATTAATGATCTAGGAAAGTCAAGTACATCAAATGCTTAAAAATGATTCTTCAAGGGTGCAACCCATAATAAGTCGTGAAGAGAGTTATTTATACAACAGTAGCACTGAGAAAATATCCTAAACTGTTTTTACAAAAAATAGATTATTACAAAATCAGAATAAAAACTGCTATTTGATGTGGCATTATTTTGGTGCTGAGGTGTTGATGATTATCGCTGGAAAAATTGAAAACTGTTGAAGCTAGCTGATTGTTCCTCCAAAAATTCAATGCTATTAGATCACCCTTCAGTCAAGTAAATCTATCAACTCTTCCTAGCATTTCTTTTCTGGGATAGCTATCTTAATTAATATTCTATAGATTTCATCCATCTCTATATATTTAGTAAAAGTGGGTTTTACTAAAAATATGTGTCTGATTTCATTCAAGATAAAGAAAGTATCCCGGAGTGTATTTACTATTAGTGATGGTGTTGCTAAACCTCTGATGTTTGAAACTAAAGCTGCATGTTTGCCCACCTCTATCAGCTTTTGAACATAATCCTCAATTGGCATCAATTTTTCATTGATCACAAGCATAGAGGGTAAACCCTTGCTGGTCAAGGGTTCTATTCTGCTAAAAAACCTATGAACTATAGTATTGACATTGTTGCACTTTTCCTATAGCTAAAGGATGAGGTTTTTCTTGGTGATGATCTTCTTTACCTCCAATATAGTTGTTGTTCTGTCACTTATGCCTAATTCCTCAAGCTCATAGCTGTCTTTGGAATTTAGGAACTTGATTATATCAGAGGAAATTTCTGGCATATCCTCAAGCTGTTTGGTAATGGTTTCAACTGCTTCCTGAGCTTTCTCTAAGAGATCTTTCTGATCAAACACTATCTTGATAAAGGGCCAAATATCCTTGATTGATTCTATAATTTCTTCCCATAGGATTTCCTTTGCTAAACCCAATTTGTTTCCAATGAAAGATTCCTTGAGTTCCCTTTGTAGTACTTCAATCTGACCTTTGACTCTGTTCAACTCAGTTGCATGTGAACTGTCTGCTATTGACTTCATAAGCCTTAACTCCTTGAGTTCATCCTTTAGTTTATTAATTTCTCCTATCTGGATAGATAGGTTCCAAACAGCTTCAGCAAGCTGTTCAGCTCCTTCTGCTACACTTGTAGTCGATGTCGTAGCTAAAGTGGAAACTTTGGTGGTGGGAATTGCTATAAAGGGAACTATATCCATTGGAGTTTGAGCCTTTTTAACATATTCCTTTTTTTCGTTTACCAGTTTCTCCATCTGCTCCTCCATTTGTTTGATCTGCAGATTTTTTTCCATGATGAGCTTCATCATATCAGACTTCTGAGTTTCTGTCTCCTTAATTTCTTTGGCCATTGGGTCCTCTGAAGTTGGCAATTTTAGCTGCTTCTCTAATGCTGCAACTTCAACATTCTTCTTCTTAATGAGCTCTTCTACTGCGGTTATGTTTGAGAGATCATATCCCATCTTCAACACTAGATTTTCCAAGGATTGAATCTTGGTATCCTTTGCTAATGAGGAGACTTTCTCCAACTTTAGTTGTGACTGAGTGTTGGCCAGGGTAACCTGCATTTTTGACAAACTCATGGCAGTGTTTGTCAAGGTGGAAGCAATCATCTGCCCAGTTTGTTTGTTCATCTCAATTTGGTCAATTGGATGCACATCCTTCACATTGAACTCAAAAGAAGTTTGTTTTTGATATTGAGCAGCAGTCCTAGGTTGTGGAACTTGGGCTTGCAAGAAAGCCATCTGCATCTTTCCCTTCTCAGAATCGAAGACTGAAAGAAGCCTAGCTTGAGAGCTGGAAGAATGCTTCCAGAACTAGGTGTAGGTGTTCAATTTTAATTCTTCATTCTTCCTTTTGATCTCACTGAAGACATGAAAAATGTCTTCCTCCTTATCTTTTGGAATGCCTCCACTAGTCTGAACTACCTGCTATTCATGAGAAGTAGTGGAATGAGTTGGGGACTATGTAGACTGTCCACCAGACTGTGTATAAAGCATAGTCTCTCCTAGTCCATCAAATGATGTCTTCTAAGGTTCATTTGTGGCACCAACAATCACAAAGATCCTAGGTCTCTTTTTCCTATGTACAATCCTAAAGCCCTGGCTTTTTGCTTTGGTTGTAGGTGAAGATTGTTCTTCCCTCCCTCTCTTGGCTTTCTTTTCTTGTGCAAGTGGAGTTTGCACATTCGATGTAGAAATTTCCTCCTCTTCAGCCTCTTGGAGGGTGTTATCTCTCCATTCCCACTGATTTTTATATTGTTCTATCTTAGTCCTGGCTGTATGATGATATGGTGTAAATTTATTCTCCACCCTGAGTTCAGAAATCACTCCCAATGGGTCATAAGACTAAGTGAAATTGAGACCACACTTCATCTCCTTTAGTAATTTTTCTGCTTCCTCTCCTGCTTCCTTGGTGTTACAAATGAATGAGCCAACTTGGGATTTCAACTTAAATTGTGATTTCTTCATGGCAGCCACAAAGTGTATTGCATCTGCATTTAACCTCTGCCTTAAGTATTCTAGTGCAAAGATTCTGATAGGGAGGTACTTGGGCAGTTTGTAGGGTGGAAGCTCACAACCATACACCCTAATCTCTGTGTAGTTTTGGTAACAATACCAATCCCTTGTTGTAGCTTGATCAACCAACTGTAATTCTTTAATAATCTCCTCACTGATCCTTGGTACTGGAGTGCTGCTCATAAGACTGATAGCTGGATGAATAAACAGTTCTATGAACTGTTTATATGTGAACTCTTCTTTTTCCTTCATCCCCATTGAAGTCCAGAATATCACTGATTGTTGATTTCCTTCCTCATCTAACTTCTGTAAAGAAAATGGGAATTTGTCTCCCTGAAAATATATAAAAAGGTAAACAAGTACTGAAGCATACTTGAATACTTCTTCAGTATTGAACTTGACAAATTGCTCATGTATGGCTTCAACAATGAAATTACTGAAATCATAAATAACAATGGGTTTAGAATCAGTAGAAAACATGGATAAGAAACCAAGGATGGCTTCATTGACAGACTAATCAGAGTTATAACCAAGCAAATAGGACAAAATAGTGGTAATTTGCTTGGTTCTATCAGGAAAAATGGATGAATCATAAGGAGGATTTCTTTTTGGTAGAGGACTATCAATAGCTAGAAATAGTTCAAGGGTCTGGGATCTTTTAGTAAAGTCTAGTTTTTGATAAGCTTCTATCAGGTTTTCATGGGAAAAAGGATGGGTTGGTGTAGTAGAAGGGGCCTGCAACATTTTTTCAATGGAATCAGAATTAATTGAACAAAGGATTTCTCCTGTGGGTGAAATAATTGCTCTCTGGCTGGGATCATAAGATTCATGGCATTTTCTTACAAATTCAGGTGCTCTATGTATATATGGGAAAATGTAATGAGGTAATTGAGAGTCCCAAAGCCCTATTTCATCTATTTGGTCAATCAGTTGATCTTCCATCCAGCAATAGATTTCATATAGATCAAATTGAGAAGAAGTCTCAACGATTTTGCAATCTTTGTCGACCAATGGGGTATGATGGAAGTTGACCTGTGGGTGAATCAAAGGATTTGGGACTTCTGCGATTTCTTTTCCTTTGGGAGGCATTTTTTCAAACAAATTGCAGACTGTAAATGATAGAGATTGGTCTGAAAGAGAGTGATCACAGTAAAAAACAGATAACTGACCAAGAGGTAAGTGGCCCTAGATGTCGGATCTGCGAACAAGACGAATGATTGCTTTAATGTCGGACAGTGGTTGAGTTGTAGGCAAGAAAAATTCAATGATTAATATGGTTCCATAAATTCAACGTGTAACCATTCTCATGGATAATATAGTGTTTATAAATGAAAAAGTGGAGCGAGGGTGGTACGAAACGTTTTAATTTACATTAATTATCCAACGGATTAATTTTTTTTCTTAAGCAAGAGTAGTTCCTTCTATTTCATTAACTTGAGAATAAATTTACAGAATATACATAAACCATGAACTCCAAGAGGTGACAGGGAAACCAAGGGCATGATGCCAACGTAAAGCATCACCCCGCTACAACAGACAACTAAATTTTACATTCCAAACTTTAGGATGAACCATACAAAACAAAAGCCTGATCTATGGAAAACAAACATCCACGTCACTCATGTGATAAGCCCGTCAAGCCTCATGGCCCCACCAAAAGGCACCAACAGATCTGACGGTTAATACAACCCCATGAAATCGGATGGCACCCCGAAATATCGCACCACCTAACATGTGCGAAACTTAACTCGCGATGGAGGGTGGTATCTTCACCCCGCTCTGGCCACGTGGCGGTAGTCTAATGGTATCGCTCCCAAACAAACTAAACCACTTACCATCCCAAATCAGCGCGATCACCCATAAACCACTTTATCTTGGTTTTCCAACCGGGAAGAGGAATGAAGGGGAATCGTCATCGCCGGGAAACAGAACAAGCCACAGAGACCTCCGTTGACTATGGATAGAAACTGTTGAGCAATCTGAAGAGGAAGGGGCCTGGTCCCTTTCCACCCGGGAGAAACAAGACAACTTCAAACCTGTCCGTCTACCCATAGCCTCCCCGAGAACTGAGATCGAACTTGATTAGACCTCATCATACCTTTGCTTTCCTTTGGGCCCAATGTTTGAAAAGTTCTCTATCCTCAACCGCTTGTTCCTCACAAAGAGCTTTTACTCTTCCCAGAGACATTTCCTTCCATTTCATCTCAAATCTGTTTTCTGTATTAAACACTCCTTGATTTGCAAGAGTATCCGCTAGTTTGTTGGCTTCTCGTCTAACATGTTTGAAACTAACAGTTCTTAGACTCAGGAGATGTTTTTGTATTCTTTGATACACTTGTATTAGTCTCCAATGTTTTGAGACCTTCTCCGGTTTTGCTCCAAAACTGATTCTCCTCACAGATTTTATAGAGATTTCGGAGTCTGCCTCTATGATGACATTTGAGTTATGCTTTTGATTCAGTAGTTCCAGGCATTGTTCCAAGGCCATTAATTCAGCCATGTTATTTGTGGCTTTACCTAAGTGGCAGTGGAAAATGAAGCTTATGATTCATTATTCATATCTTAACACTCCACTGTAACCAACGATTCCAGGGTTGCCTTTCGAAGCCCCATCTATATTGCATTTCAGGTAGAGTTTCGACGGAGGCTGCCAGAAATCCTTTTCCTTTCCCAAAATTCCTTCTGTTCTTCTGAGTCCATTGATAATGGTCTCTTGCAATCCCAGTTGCCTGAGGGTTCTCATCTCATTTATAGTGGGCGAGTTTTTGGGAAAATTGCGAACAGTTGTACCAACTGTCTCTCTAATCTGCTTCAAGATCAGATCCAACAGGCGAAGAGGACTGGATTTTTCATCCTTGAAAATTCTTTTATTCCTTTCTTTCCAAACATTCCAGATGATGAAGCTAGGTGTAAAGGCCCATGCCAGATTGAGAATCTCATTTTCTGAAAAGTTCCTTCTCCACTTGATCAGGGTATTTGTGATGCTTTCTTTATCTCGATCTGTCTGTTGAAAAATGGTTGCAAAAGAGTCCCACACCCAGGTGGTAAAGGTGCAACTGTTAAGAATATGCTCCATTGTTTCCTCTTGAGCTTCACATAGCTGACATCTAGAGGGCCCAATAATCCCTTTTTTCCTAATGTTATCCCAAGTTAAGATTTTCTTATGGTGCACTAACCACATGAATAGCTTGATCTTCATCCACCCTTGTTGGCTCCAGAGTTGTTTCCAAGAATTCGTTGCAGTGCTGGAATCCAAGTTCAGGAGAATATTCTTAGCTTCCTTAAGATTAAAGGATCCTTCTTTATTGAGGCCCCATCTTAACTGATATTTCCCCTCTGTTACCAAGATTTTCCTTTGTTTTAGTGTGCTCATAATTTCCTCAGCTTTTATTTTTAGGGGACTGTCATCACTACAGTATATGCTTCTCCAATTTCTCCATTTTTTCGAGCTGTAAGGAGGATCCCAGAAATATTTAACTCTGGTTAGTCCCCGGGAATCTGTTTCCTGCTTGAGGTCTTTATAGTCGTCTTTTAGTAGCATCGGTTCTTGTTGCCATTTGTCCTCTTAAAAGAGAGCAAGATCCCCTGCTCTGATTTCCCAGAAACTGTGGTCCTGTACTAGGCATCTATTTTCCTAGGCTTTATTCCAGATGTAAGAGCCCTTTATGTTTCCAGACATTCTAATAAGATCATTAGTTTTCCAAGAGCTAGCATATTTTTCTTTCCAGGTTTTCGCCCATTGAGCTTCTGGTTCTTTGACCCATCTCCACCAGAGTTTGGCTCCTAGTACATTGCTTAAGATTTCCTGATCATCTAAACCTAGTCCCCCGTGACTCTTTGCTTTGCAGATTTTGTCCCACGAAACAAGTGCCCATTTATTCCTTGTCTCTTCCTTGCCCTAGAGGAAGTCTCTTTGGATATTCCTGAATTACTGTAAGGCCCCTTTGGGGGCTGGGAGAGCTGATAAAAAGAACACCGAGATTGACTGTAGGACAACCTTTGTCAGAATCAGCTTGCCAGCCAGGTTCAAAGATCTGATGGTCCATTTTTTAACTTTGTCTTGCATTTTATTAAGTACCGGTTCCCAAATTCTCTTGTGTAGGGGTTTTTCTGTAAGGGGAATTCCCAAATACTTTGAAGGAAGGGAATCCCTTTGGAAGCCCAAAATTCTTGAGATATTTCTCTGAATTGCAATGTTAGTATTTAAGAATTTTTTTTTGATTTGGAGAGATTTACTTCCATACCTGTGGCCAAGGCAAAATTATTCAGAATTTGTTTGTACTCTGAAGCTTCTTTGACAGTAGGAATTCCATGCAGCATTGTGTCATCCACAAATTGTTGATGAGTCATTTTTTGGCCATTCTCGGTTAATTGAAGTCCTCTAATTTTTTCCAAGTTTTTAGCCTGCTTAATGGCTCTTCCCAATCCTTCCATCATGAGGATAAAAAGGAAGGGAGAGAGTGGGTTGCCCTGCCTTAGACCTCTAGAAGGAGTGAAGATAGCTGAGGGAGATCCATTCATCAGAATAGAAAAGCTAGAAGAAGTTATGAGAGCCATAACCCATCTGATCCAGTTATGATCAAACCCAAAAGCAGTAAGGATCCTTTTGATATATCTCCAGTTGACTTTGTCATAAGCTTTGGCAATATCTAATTGGATGATCATACTGGCCTGCTTTTTACTGGTTAGTGTGTTGACTATCTCGTATGCTAGAATGCAATTATTAAGAATTTATCTGCCTTCCACATAACCAGATTGTTCACCTGAGATTAAAGAAGGAAGAAGAGGTTTGAGTCTGCTAGCCAATACCTTGGATATAATCTTGTAAACCACATTACATAAGGCAATGGATCTAAACTTACCAACAGTCAGAGCTGAATCCTGTTTGGGGATCAGAGAGATGAAGGAGGTGTTGAGGGCTTTCAGAATAGTCCTATTTCTTTTGGAATCCTCCACAACATTCAGGATGTCTTGCTTGACAATGTTCCAGCAGGCCTTAAAAAATCCACATTGAAACCATCTGGACCTGGAGCTTTGCCATTCTGCATGTCCTTGATAACCTCACTGATTTCCTCTTCAGTGACTGGTTTGTTCAGGTTGAAATTGTCCTCTCTAGTCACCAGCTTAGGGATGTTCTTTGCAATTTCTCTGATGCATTGCTCCCTGTCTAGATTATTTTCCTTGGTGATACTTCTGAAATGTTGAACCAACACTTCTTCGATATTCTTGTGAGAGGTCTGGAGCTGTCCTTTGTCATTTAAAATCGCAGAAATTCTGTTGTGAGCCCTATTGGCTATGGTGGATCTATGAAAAAAATTTGTATTACGATCCCCTTCTTTGAGCCATTGAATACGAGACTTTTGTCTCCAAAATATTTCCTCTTGTTTGCATAAATTCTCCCATTCTTGATGGTGTTTATCAGCTTGTTGACTTGTGTCTTTATCAAAACCCACTGTGATCAATGCTTGATTGAGTTCCTGTAGTTTGGCTTCCACTGCCTTTTTCTCCACAAAAATGTTGCCAAAAACCTCCTTGTTCCATTCTTTGAGTCTGAATTTAATGTGCTGAAGTCTTTTGTGTAGGATGAACATATTCGTGCCTTGGATCTGCAGGTCTTCTGCCCACCAATTTTCAATGTTGTTAATGAAATCTGGGTGGGAGAGCCAGATATTCTCAAACCTGAAGGGCCTGTTCTTGGGAGAATCAAACCCCTCGAGTTCTATTTGTATCGGTCAGTGATCAGAACCTACAAAGGGAAGAACCTTATCTATTATCTCTCTATTTGCTAGCATAAGCTCCTCTCAGATAAAAAATCTGTCTAACTTGGAGGCGACATGAGCCTCACCGCCTCTTTTATTGTTCCAAGTATAAAGGCCACTATGCATTGCTGAGTCAACTAGATTCATGTCATCAGTAAAGGTTTGGAACAATTCTGAGTCCTTATTTAGCAATCTGGTGCCTCCTTTTTTTTTTCCCAAAAGTGATTTAATCATATTAAAATCTCCTCCCAAGACCCAAGGTATTCCTTCATGTCTACTCTTGAGCTGTGCCAAGGAGTTTAATAGTTTTAGTTTTTCATCTATTCTTTGTGGCCCATAGACATTTGTGGCGAGGAAAGTGTCCACAACTCCCACTGGTTGAATAATTACAGATAGATAATTTCTTGATGCCTCCGCATCCAAAATACTAACTCTTTGGGGGTTCCATAGAGTGAGGATGCCTCCCGCTGTGTTTTCCGCTTTCACTTCAAGAAACTCAAAACTGTTCATCCATTTGCTATGGATCTGCTTTAACTTTTGAATGGAACATTTTGTTTCCTGAATAAAGATGATATTTGGTGTTGCTAGTTTCATTCTATGACTTAACATTCTTTGTTTTCTTTTACTGCCTAGACCTCTAATATTCCAAGAAATGATCTTCATAATTAAAGATTGGTGAAAGAGTAACTGGTTAGGTCTTTCATCTTACCCGAATCTATCATTAGCTTTCCACACTCCATCAAGAGTTCATTTTGCTTTTTCCTGGATTTCTAGTTGCTAATCCTGGAGTTGATTTCATAGTTTTCACCCCTCTGTGTTCTTGCTTGTGAATACTTTTACCTTTATCTAATCCTCTTTCCTGGGTTTTCCATAAAAATAACTGCTGTATTCTAGAGCATTCTTCTGGAGGTATTGATTCTATTCCTTCCTTGGATCCCTGCCTCAAGAATCCTTCCAGATCCAAGTTTTCCTTGTCTAAATTTCCTGTAATTCATGATCTTCCAGATCTAGTTCGCTTTGGGTCATTTCCTGGTCCATCTCCATTTCTGTCTCACTCATAATAGTCTCATTTTGAAGAACCATATCTTGAGATTGTTTTCTGTTTTCTTCCATTTCTTTTTCATTGGGATCTTTCTCCTGAGATTGATCATCCTTCGTGTTATCCTCATTCTCATCCAGCACTTGAAACCTGTTCTGACTGACCTTCTGTCTTTCGTTCTGTTGTTGCTTCATTCCCCTTTTTCCCCCTTTACTTCTGCCTGCCACTTTCTGAAAGCTTTCTGTATCCTTCGAGGTATTGAGGTATTCTTTGTTGTCTGCTTTACCGAGAGGGCAATCTTTGAACAGATGTCCATGTTCATGGCATCTACGACATCTGAATGGGATATGCTCGTAGTCCACAATCTACACCCATTCCTCGTCATAAACTTCCAGAATAACTTCATTCGTAAGAGATTCTGGTAGATCCATTTTCACACAAATTTTTACAAAGGAAGTATATTTCCTTCTTTTTATGGCTTCAGAAACATTGACAAAACATTCTAGTTTATTACCAATGGCTACTAGTGATTCCGTTTTCCAATAATCAAGAGGTAGAGAATATAGCCTTACCCATACTGGAACCGAGGTGAAGGTCTCCCACTCTGGGATGAAGTTCATCATCCAAGGCCTCATATAGAGACCAGCTGCTGCATAGAAGTAGGGTCCTCCTTCGAATATTCTGTCTTTGTCTTCGATGTTTGAGAACACCACTGTAAAGAATCCCTTTGACCCAAGATGTAGGTCAATGCTTCCTTTGGGCTTCCAGTGATACTTGATCCATGTTTGCAAAGCTTTTTCAGTGGGCCATATTCCCATGAATTTACAAATAATGGCATAGTTCCCCATGTGTTCTCTGTGTGCTTGCAGAGCAGGGTCATTTAATATTACTTTGGGAGTGATTGCTTCTTTAGGCTTGCAAGGTCCCTTTTTCCTGTGTTCTCGTGAACCAAGATTTTTGTCTTCTTCCTCCTTATCCTTTATGCTACTATTTGCCTTGGTCTTAGTCCCCTCTATCCCCTTAGCATTATCTCTGTTTTTTTCCCCATCCACACCTTTGTTGTTACCTTCCATTGTTTTTCCTTTGTTGGAAACCGCGTCCTTGTAGGAGGGAGTCGAGCTCCCTCCCTTTCCGCCCTCCATCAGCATCCGTCTCTGCTATCCTTTGAACCGTCGCAGCTTACTCCCGCCTTTTTTTTCCTTCTCCGCCAGGGCCGATTCTAAGAGTTTCTCCTTATCCAACAGATTAATTGTTGGATGTTTGAGTCATAAATTTTCAAGAGTGGAATTGAATGGGCAACAGATAAGCGATAGTTGATTGGATGGTAGAAATGAGATGGACTGTGACGTGGAGCATGACATGGAGCGGCGGTAAATAGTCCTTTAATATACGGCGTTCGGGGTAAGGTGAGGTGGTAAGTAGTTTTGGGATTTTTAGTCTTGAAACACTAAAAGCGGAAAAAAGAGTTTATATGGCGGTATGGGAAACTGCCCATTTTGGACCCCCCCGCTGATAAAGTTCGAACGGTGAATGAGGGTCAAGGAGGGCCGTGGCCCATTAGATCGTGGAATAGTGTGTGGGATGAGAGGTGAGGTGGGGGGTATTTAACATATGAGCGGAAATGAATGGTGGGGTCATGACTTCGAGGGTGGATGTGACAACTGTGGGTCATGGGGATTAAATGAAATAACATTGGCTTATGAAACTTTTGGCTAATTAAAACCCTCCATATATATGTTTTCCCATTTGATGCTTCAATTTGATTTCACATGTCTACCTACCCTTTTACTTCTAACATTTTCACTTATTTTTCAGAGTGCATATAAGATAGCAACTCAATATTTTTTTTTTATGCCTAATCTACCTCTATACCTTATTTCCACCATTGGCTTAGATTAAACTGTTGAGCCAATTTTATTTTCTACCTATGACAATCAATTTAAATTAAATCCAATCATGATTAAACTGTATAATTGGATCAAATAAACCAGTTTGGCATCTAAAAAAACTACACACAACTATTATTTGTAAAACTGTATTAGACTACAGTAGTGACATTTAGATTCGCAACACTTTCAAAGTTTATTGTTTTTGCGTTTCTCTCTAACCTAAAATTTTATTTTTGCCTTCATTTTTTAGGGCATCTATTCTAACATTTTCTTTGATATGGACATATTTATCAAAATATTTCCTAACATTTTTATTCAATTTTATTTTTGTCCATATCCTAGCTTATCATTTTTTCAAATATATTTTTCATTTTTCATTTTTTTACTAATTGATTCTAACTTACCAAAATAAAAAATGCTAGAACATTGGCTCTAATTGGGGACTGCTTTCTCCTGTAGAATGCAGAGAACCTGCAGATCCATGTGCCTTCTCCCCGGGCTATGGAGTCTTTGCTGTGAAAAATCACACTGATAGCTTGAAAAGTATAATAAACTGGATTTTTACAATTGTAGTAATGAACTCTACTTCAACTTCTCAGTATTGAATGTAATGTTTGAGAAACCTTCCATTTACAGGATAAGTGGAATACAGTCCCTCAATATTTTGTAGCACAAAAGTGTTGTTTCCCTTTACTTTAGCAATTGCTAAAGGTCCAAACCACAGGTTGTCAAACTTGCCATGTTTTCCCTTATCTTCTCTTTTGGCATCCCACCTTAAAACTAGATCACCTTCCTTGAAGTCTCTTTCCCTGGCTCTTCTGTCAAACAAGCTCTTCATCTTATTCTGATACTTTTTAAATTTGTATCGAACTTCATCTTTGTTTTCATTTAGTTCAATAATCTGATTTATTCTTCTTGAGAAGTCATCAGGTTCATCAGTTGAATCTTGCAAGAGGTTCAGAACAGGGAAGACCAAGTTGGTAGGGAAGATTTCATGTTTCCCATAGACTAACTGAAAAGGTGATTTTCTAGTATATCTTTTTGGAGTAATTCTGTTTGCCCATATTGCATAAATTAAATGAGAGTCCCAACTCTTTTTATGGTTTGCCATAGTCTTTTTGATTACCTTTACTAGACTTTTATTTGAGGATTCTACAAGGTCATTACCTTGAGGGTAATATGGAGTTGAATGATGTAACAAAATCTGATATTTCTGGCAAAACTCAATCATTTTAACACTAGAAAAAGTTGCTGCATTATCAGTGACAATTTGAGTTGGGAAACCAAACCTAGATAAGATATTTTATTCAATGAACTTAATTACCACTGCATCAGTAACATTTCTTACTGGAATTGCTTCTACCCATTTAGTGAAATAATCTGTTGTAGTGAGGATCCATCTATGCTGATTACTTGAAGTGGGATGAATCTCTCCAACAAAATCTAATCCCCATTGGAGAAAAGATGTTGAGACTATTGATGGAACCAATGGAAGAGCTGCTAATTTTTTCTTACTAGCAAACATCTAACATGGAACACAACCTCTGACCTTTGATCCTACTTGTAAGAAAAATTTTGGCCAATAAAATCTTACCCTTAATATCTTATATGCTATTGCTCTCCAAGCATAATGTCCTCCACAAAATTCTATATGAAACTGATCAATGATTCCTTCAGTTTCTGATTCTGTTAAACACAATAACAAAATGTTTAGTGGATCTTTCCAGTACAAATTTTCATTTATGATACAATACTTGACTGCTTTCAATTTGAGAGTTTTACACTGGCTTTTGGAGAAAGATGTTGGACATTCAAAATGGATCAAGAAATTTACAATGTCTTGATACCAATTTGACAACAGAAATTTGTCATCAATGTGTAAAGGGCTGATCTGATTTGAAGGTAAAGGTTCTTGTGGATTCTTTTCTTTAGGATGAAGGGGAGGTTCTTATGGATTCTTTTCTTTAGGATGAAGGGAAGGTTCTTGTGGATTCTCCCCTTCTGCAGTTTAAGAAGGTTCTTGTGGATTCTTCCCTTGTATTTCTAAAATAGAGTTTATTCCGAGCACTTTACAGTTGGATTCAGCTAGAATCTTAGTTAATCCTTGACCCTTTACTAGCTTTGTAGTTTTGATAGTTAGATCAAACTCCAGTATTTGAGTGATCCATCTACCTATCTTCCCATCAATGTTAGGTTGGGTTAAAACAATTTTCACAGCACTGTTAGGGACATAAACAATAATAGGTGAATGTAGGACATACATCCTGAATGATTTCAGGGCTTGAATAAGGGCATAGGCTTGATTCTCAATGATGTCATACTTAAGCTCAACATCTCTCATTAACTTACTGAAAAAGGCTATGGGTTGGTCATGGGAATCTTCATTCCTTTGTAATAGAACAACAAGGGTTGTTTCAGAGGCAAAGGAAAAGATATTGAATAGTTTGGCATAATCAGGGCTGGCCAAGGTTGGAGCTTCGGATCATATCAGTTATATCTTTTACAATCTCAACATAATTTGGAATGAATCTCCTTAAAAAATTAATCTTGCCTAGAAAAGCTTGAATTTCCTTCTTGTTTCTAGGTAAGGTCAATGTTTTAATGGTAGACACATGCTTGGGATCAATCACCACTCCTTCCTTTGAAATTATATGGCTGAGTAGTTTTCCTTCTTTGATAGCAAACAAAGACTTTTTAGGATTCAGTGATATTCCAAATTTTCTACACCTGTCAAAAACCTTTGTCAAGTGCTTTAGATGTTTTTGATCAGAGTTAGAAAAAATAGTTATGTCATCAAGATAAATAACCACAAATTTATTTACCTGACCCACAAAAGCTATGTCCATAGCTCTCTGAAAGGTTGCTCCAACATTGGATAAGCCAAAGGGCATTCTGGAATACATAAATGTACCCTAGGGTGTAGTAAAGGTTGTTTTCTCTCTATCTGCTGGATCAACATTTACCTGATTATAGCCTGAAAAACCATCAAGCATAGAAAGTATTTGTGCTCCTGAAACCATCTGAAGCAGCTGATCCATTTTGGGTAAAGGATAGTTATCTTTCAATGATGCTTTATTCAAATTTCTAAAGTCCACACACAGTCTGATTTCTCCATTCTTCTTTCTAACAGGAACTAAATTTGCAACCAAATTAGAATACCTAAGAGGGAGAATAATCTGGGCATCCAACATTTTCTTAATTTCCTTTTCTACAATTGGTAGAAGAGCTAGATTTATCCTCCTAAGTTTTTGTTCATAAGGTTTTGCTTATGGTTTTAAAGGAATCTTATGCTGTATCAATTAAGTGTCATAAGTCTTTAGATCAACATAAGTCCATGCAAAAACATCCTTGTATTTTTCAAGTAACTTGAGGTATTGAGCTTTGATCTCTGGATCTAAATATGCATATAATTTGATGTTTTTAATATCATCATTTGTTCCAATGTTAATTTCTTCTACGTCATCTTGTGAAGAAATGGATTGAGGGTTTTTGAGGAAATCATTTTGGTCAAACAATTTCTCTAAAGGAATGAGACCTTTGGGAATGAAATTGTTGGACCATTGAATGATATCATGATCAACAATTTTTGAATTGAAATTTGAAGTATCATTTTCATTTATTTCTGTTCTATCTTCATCAATTTGTAGAACTGAAAATTTATTTATAACCTGTAGAAAAGATTTCAACTGTTCATCATCTTCAAATATATGCCAATATTTGAGATTATCTAAGATAGATGGTTTGTATTTGACTTGTATTTGATAGAGTACATTAGTCTGATCAGGAATTTTAAATGAACTTGCAGAAACAACTAAGGAATCTGCATGAATATTTTGATCTCTTGGAATATAAGTCAAATTAAAAGCATTAAAGAAATTTTCAACTAAATCCCAAACTTCATTTCGGTAAGACCTAAGCCTAGGATGCTTGGTCTGGCAAATATTTCTCACTTGTTTGACAATAAGTTCTGAGTCAGTAAAAACACTTAAGTTTTGGACCTTTAAGCTTTTGGCTAACTGTAGTCCTAAAAGGAAAGCTTCATATTCAACCACATTATTTGTAACTTCGAAGTCGAGTTTGCATGATTGGGTAATATTTTCTTTTTCTGGTGAAATTAAAACTACCCCAGCTCCTGCTCCATATTTTGTACAAGAACCATCAAAGAATAGTTTCCATACATCAGTTTGATTTGGTACAGGACTTTCAATTACATCTTCAATTTTAACTTGAGTTTCATGAGTTTGGTTTGAAGAGAGTTGAAAACAACCAAAATCTTGATCAATTGCATAAATGGGGTGGTTCCTTGGTTGGTCTATTTTGTAAACAGTATGCACAAATATTACCTCTATATAACCTTAGTTGTTCTCCACCATAAACTGGAATAGTGGCATAAGACATATCCATCTGAAGAGTTCCCCCTAATTTGGCACAACAAGACCTAGAAAGGAGCATCCAAAATTTGGGAGGGATATCTGTGACAACAATATCAAGCACCACAATTTTGACTAGAATTTGGGCAAGGGTGACTACTAAATCCTTAATCAATCCTAAGCAAGGCATCCTTTTGGAATCAAAGGTGTACAAGTCATGATAGGATTTGGTTATGTCAAGTTTCAAATGGTCCATGATAGTTTTTGGCATGAGGTTATGTGATGCTCCGAGTCAAGCATACAATTGTATAACATGGAATCATTTGTCTTAAGAGTTACATAGAAAGGAGACACTATTTCATCTATCATATTTGAGCTAGGACCAAAGACAACTGCTGGTTTTTCATCTTGCAGACTAATGATATCACTTTCAGCATCAACCGAGGTGTTTTGTATCCATTTGGAGACTTGATTTTTATACCCAGGGTTTTTGGAAAGTTCTGAAAGTGGAATTGGGATTTTAACTCTTTCTAACTCTTTTTCAACATTAAATGTAGTCAAAACATTCTTTTCATTTTGAGCAGTATCAATTGACTGATTTAATGGTCGAATAATAGTTGTTTGAGTTTCAACAGCCTTGGTTTGAGGTTGAATTATTGGAGGTTCCTTGGGAAGTCTTCCAGGGCCAGGTCTAGGCCTAAGATCATATCTCTTGTTTAACTCTGCAATTAAAAATTTAGAGAAGGCATGGTATTTATAACCCTGTGAGGATTCTTGATCTTCTTGAACATAATTTTGCTGCGAGAGAGGAATAATGATTGTTTGACCAGAGGAAGTATCCATATTATTAATGTCTTAAGTGATAGTCATAGTATTTTCACCAGGTTTATGATCATCTATCAGTAAAGGAGTTGGAACCTGTTGATCATTACTAGGTCTCTGAAGAATTTGTAATTGTGGATTCCTTTTATATTGACCTTGATTTTGATTTTGGGGTCTAGTAACTGTTTGTTGAACTGTCCTAGGTTGAGTCTCAATCTTGGAAATCCTATTGGACATATTTCTAAGAAGTGAAGTTATTTCATCTATTTTAGAATCTTCATTTTTAGTTTTAGAGGAAGTAGAGGCCTCTTGACTAGTTTTAAGTTTTCTCTGTGTCTTTTCCTCTTTAGCCTTTAAAGTGGCTGAAGTAGCTCTATTTGCTTCTACCTCTATAGCATTAGTTTGCATATCTTCAAGAGTTCTTGAAGTTCTTTCTCTTAACATAACAACAAAATCATCTTCAAAAGCTTTTGAAAATCTTGATTTGGCTGCTGCTACAGGGGGTTTACAATCAACAGGCATCTTATGGTAAAGTTTGTTGAACCTTTTGATAAAATTAGAGACAGGTTCACCATACTTTCTTTTAAGTTCATCAAACTCATTTAAAAAGTAAAGAGCATATTTCTTCACTCCCCATTGATTCTTAAATATATTTGTTAGTTCTTCCTAGTTTCTAATGGAATTTGCAGGTAACTGCCTAAACCAAGTTCTTACATTTCCTTCAAGAGACTGAACAAAAAACCTCATGTAAACATTCTCTTGTTCTATGTTCATGTTGTCTACAAAGTCTAGGAATTTTTGAAGATGGTCTTCAACTGAAGGACCAATTTCTCCATTATACCTAGGGAGATGTTTCAAATATCCATTAGGGAAAGCATCAAGGACTTGTGGTAAAACTAAAGTTGCATATCTTGCCTATACAATGGGTTGGAATATCATATTAGAAGATGATATATGAGATTTTTGCGAGGATGATGAAAAAGAAGAGGAAGATGGTGATAAAGAAGGGGAAGATGGTGAAAGAGGGGGTGAACTACTATGTGGAGGTGAATTAGGAGGAGATAAAGAAGGTGGAGACTTCCTGAATGATTTTAGAGGAGTTTTAATTACCATCTTGTGGACCTGAGATTGAATATCCTCTTTTGTTTCAAAAAGTGGATTTGAATATACAGAAAAGGTCCCTTCAGGTTGTCTAGAAGTAGAAGATTCAGGTTGTTGAGAAGTGGAATGAAATGAATAAGTGGTAGGGGAAATAAAGTCTATAGATGTGTATTCAGGTAAGTGAACACCCAGGTCAGACTCAGATTTAGGAGATCCTGGTGGAAGTGGGGGTTCTGGATGAGATTCAAGAGAATGAATAAGGAAATCTGATTTGAAATCAACTCCCCTATCTAACAGTTCAACAACCCTAGGTGATAAATGAGTGGTATCTGGATCAGATGGAATGTTACTATAGGGATCAAAATGTATAGTATCTTTAGTGTGTAAAGCTGAAGTGGAAGAAGATGGTTGATGTCTTCTTTTGGAACTGGTCCTTTTTAGAAGTTTCTCTGGATCTAACAGAGGATTAACTTTGTTAGACTCAGAATGGGATCTTGTGTGCTTAAAAGGTGCCAGTTTGGCACAATGGAGTCACCAGGTGAAGGATTTTGACCTATCTAAACCTTTAGTCACCTTAAAGGAATAGGATTAATATCATTGTCCTAGGGAAAACTTAATGAAATTCGAATCCCCGACAATGACGCTAGATTGATGTTGTATCTCTGAGATGATAATGGTCAGCTATCATGCCAGGGCATCTAAGATGATTGTTTTGGGGGTTTTGTTTTAATTTGGAGGACCAATGTATGAAACAAATGTAAGAATGTAATGCCAAAACTTTTGAGTAATATTAATATTAAAACATAGGGATACTATTAAAATTCACACAATGATATAGCTTGCATAGTGGTGAGCAGAAACAGAGAAATGATATGATTATCATAGTCTTCATATTGAAAATTAAATAATCATAAATATGAAAACCTTTAAACTATGTTCAGAAGGTTTAACAGAGTATTCTTGAAGCTTGCAAAAGATGCTGATGATTTATTGATTTAGAGGGAATTAATTAAACAAATAGTTCATTAATTCATTCTCTTTATAGATTATCACTTCATAAGCTTATAGGAATATATTGAAACCCAATTGTTCCTACCTAGTTATCTCTGCAAGACATAAGAATATGAAGAAAAACATAATGTGTTGGGTCCCTATAATACTAGTGATTACCCTATTATTATTGTAGTTATACCACTTATTTATATTGTTGTGCCCCCATTACCCCCATATTGTTATTAATGTGCCCATAGAATCCCTCTATTGTTATTTTTGTGGCTTTATATTATTATTGTTAGGTCGGCTGGATTATATTGTGACTCCTTAGACTCCTATATATAGAAAGGAGGTTTTGTCATTTGAATCATCCAAGAATTGTTCATTTATGTAATGTAAAGGAGGTTGCCCCCTCGAAGAGGCTGAATTCTAAGGCGTTGATCTATCTTTTCTATCTTTTCTTGAGCTGGTTTCATAACATTTGGTATCAGAGCTTTGGATTCTAGGGTTTCGCTGCTCCAAACAGGTCATCGTGGAATTTTCGCTATAACTTTTTTTTGTGACGTTTCAGAAGTCGCAAAAAAAACCCATTTGAGAAGAAATCTTTCTGAACCTTGGGTCAAAATTTCAGATCTTTTCGCGCGATATTTTCGGAGATATGATCTGAGGAAGTTGGTCTTTTTGCAGACTCCTGAATTACATTCAAAACAGGTGACCTGGGGAAAATCGTCATAACTTTCTTTCTGAGCATCGGATTGAAATTTCGTAAGAAGGTACAGAAAGAGGACGGACTTTAGTTTTCTTTTATATATGTTTCAGAGTCAAAGGTTGAAACAGTGACACGTGGCACTTCATACAAGTTCGCTCTACTGAACTAGTCTATAATCAAGTCACTGTGGGAGATTGTGCATAACTCTTTCTTGGAGAATCCAATTTGGTTCAGACTAGTGGCATTGGAAAGAGGACATAGAAGGCTACTACAGGTCACAATTTCAGAACTGGATGATTCGAAATTACAGAGATACATCAGATTCAATATCAGGCTTCTACAAAGTAAAAAAAGGTGTGTAGTTTTTTTTTTATTTTTTCATAAGCTTGGTTTGAAGGAATTCAAAGGGCATAGTAAAGCATTATTATCGGTAACTGATGCCCCGAGGAAAGAAAATGCAAACACCTAGTAAGGAACCTGAAAGCTCTAGCATGACTCATGAAGAAGAGGAAGAAATGCTACATGATATATCAAAATTACAAGAACAAGTGCAACAAATGTCACGCTCACAAAAGCTAACAGATGCTAAGATAAATGGCGTGGAATCTAAGATAAAGGGCATGGAAGCTAAGATGGATGATTTGAAGACAGATTTGAGGACAGATTTGAAGACAAACATGGCAGATTTGAAGACAGATTTGACAAATTTTCTACAAGAAATACTTACTAATGGTGAAAAGGTTGTAAAGGAAACTCATGATGTGAACAAAAGAAATGTTAATCATGATTCCATAGACTCTAATGTTGGATCGAAGACCCACCATATTCCAAAAATCGATATGAGGAAGTTTGATGGCAAGGATCCCGCCACATGGATATTACAGATGGAGCAATTCTTCGATCTCAATAATGTGCAAAACACACAAAAGGTACGTATGGCAACTTTATATTTGGAACCAAATCAGTTTGTATGGTATCAATGGCTTTGCTCTCGTAAACAATTTATCACTTGGGCAATTTTTACGGAAGAATTGATAGCACATTATGAGGATACAAAAAGCAACACTTTTTTTAGCCAATTGATAAGTCTCAAACAAAAGGGTTCAATAATGGAGCACATTGAGGAGTTCCAAAAATTGAACATAAGGGTAAAAGATATTCCAGAGGAGCATAGGATTGATGTGTTCATAGGGTCTTTAAAGGATAATATCCAACATGATGTTCGCCTTTGGGAACCTGATTCATTAGAGAAGGCATTCAGGTTAGCAAGAAAAATGGAAAGCAAAATTATGGCAACCAGGAAGCATACCACTCACAACTATAAAGACGGAAGTGTTGTTGCCCCTAGTCTTCCACAACCTATAAGGTTGACACCACAACAATTGGAAGAAAAAAGAGCAAAAGGGCTTTGTTACAGTTGTGATAGCAAATACACTAAAGGTCATAAGTGTGCTGAGAAGAAATTATTCTACATAGATTGTGAAGAGGAAGAAGAAAAGGAGCAAGAAAGGTCAAAAGAAGAGGATATACTCCAGGAACAAAGCCTAGATGAAGAACAAATAAATCCGACCATATCTTGTAATGCATTGGCGGGAATTACCACTCCTCAAACCATCAAGATAGAAGGACAAATCAAGAAGAAAAAGGTAATAGTGTTGATTGATTCAGGAAGCACCCACAATTTTATTCATTGTAGGGTAGCAAAAGAATTGAATTGCTTCCTATATCCAGCACCAGAGTGTCAAGTGATGATTGCAAATGGAGGAACAATAAATTGCTCTGGAAAGTGCCATAATATCAAGCTATCCATGGGAGAATATGTATTGACTAGCCCAATGCTTTCCATTCCAATGGGAGGTGCTGATGTTGTACTAGGAGTCCAATGGCTACAATCCTTGGGTACAATAGCTTTTAATTTTCAAGAACTTTTCATCAAATTTTCTGTGGAAGGAAAGGAAGTTGAATTAAGGGGTATTGCAGGGAAACCAGGAAAGATAATCAGCTCTAATGGTATGACAAAGCTTCTAAAAAAGGAGCAAAGAGGTGTAATTGCACAATTATGTTCGCTAGATGTTTCCACATTGGAATCATCTATTTCTCCAGATCTCCAAAAAGTCCTGGACAATCATTCCAAGGTATTTGAGACTCCCAAAGGTCTCCCACCTATGCGTGATCATGATCATGCTATTCATCTGATTCCAGGAAGTGTTCCTCCAAACATCAGGCCGTACAGATATCCCTATGTCCAAAAAAGTGAAATTGAACGTATGGTTGCAGAAATGCTAGAGGCTGGTATAATTCAACCGAGTCAAAGTTCTTTCTCTGCTCCAGTAGTATTGGTGCACAAGAAGGATGGATCATGGCGCATGTGTCCGGATTATAGGGAGCTCAACAAGCTCACTATTAAAGATAAGTTCCCCATTCCTGTCATTGATGAATTACTGGATGAATTGCATGGATCAATTTACTTCACCAAGTTGGATCTTCGTTCAGGATATCATCAAATCAGAATGAAGATTGAAGACATTCCGAAAACGGCATTTAGAACTCATGAGGGTCATTATGAATTTTTGGTCATGCCTTTTGGCCTTACCAATGCACCTTCAACATTTCAAGGTTTGATGAATTCAATTTTCAAACCATTCCTTAGAAAATTTGTGTTAGTATTTTTTGATGATATACTAATCTACAGCAAGTCTTGGAAGGATCATGTTGAACATGTTGACAGGGTGCTACAACTATTGGAGGAGAAACAATTATATGCAAAAAGATCCAAATGTTTCTTTGGAGTCCAGGAGGTGGAATATTTGGGTCATATTGTATCTCATGAAGGAGTTAAGGTAGACCCTAGCAAAATTAAAGCCATTAAGGAATGGAAAATCCCCACATCCATAAAGCATCTGCGAGGATTTCTTGGGTTGACAGGGTATTATCGCAAGTTTGTTAAGAATTATGGGAGAATAGCAGCACCTCTAACAACATTATTGAAGAAAGATGCATTTTCATGGACTCCGGAAGCAACAAAGGCCTTTGAACATCTTAAAGAGGCAATGTGCCAAGCACCGGTCTTAGCTACACCGGACTTCACAAAAACCTTTATTGTGGAATGTGATGCTTCAGGAAATGGAATTGGTGCTGTTCTAATGCAAGATGAAAGACCCATTGCTTTTGAAAGTCGTCCAATCAAGGGAAAGTTTTTAAGCAAAGCTATTTATGAGAAGGAAATGTTGGCAATACTCCATGCACTTAAGAAATGGCGACCCTACCTAATGGGAAGACACTTCAAGGTAAAAACGGATCATGATAGCCTTAAATACTTTTTAGAACAAAGATTATCCTCTGAAGAGCAACAAAAGTGGGTCACAAAGATGTTGGGTTATGACTTTGAAATCATCTACAAAAAAGGGAAGCAAAATGTGGTGGCAGATGCACTCTCAAGAAAGGATGAGGATGTGGAAGCATTGTTGTGTGCCATTTCTATTATCCAACCAGATTGGATAAACGAAGCAAGGGAGGAATGGAAGAATGACGAAGAAGTGTGGGCACTTATTCGAAAGCTACAACAAGATTCCAGTACGTCTGATACATTTAGCTGGAAAAATGATTCGTTATGGTACAAAGATCGCTTATACCTCTGTAAGAATTCCCAGCTAAAACAAAAGATTCTTATGGAATTGCACACTTCTCCCTTAGGAGGGCACTCAGGATTTTTAAAAACTTACCACAGGGTTAAGAAGGAATTTTTTTGGGATGGCCTTAAATCAGATATTCAAAAGTTTGTGGCGGAATGTTTGGTTTGCCAACAAAATAAAGTTGAAACAATTAAGACACCGGGTCTATTACAACCTTTATCCATTCCAAGCCAACGTTGGGAGGAGGTTTCAATGGATTTTATCACAGGTTTACCCAAGTCTGAGGGAAAGAGTGTCATCATGGTGGTAGTTGACAGACTTACCAAGTATGCACACTTTTGTGCATTATCACATCCATTTAAAGCCAGTACAGTTTCTACTGCATTTATGGAAACAATTCAAAAGCTACATGGAAACCCAAAGATTATTGTAAGTGACAGAGATCCCATTTTCACTGGAAATTTTTGGACAGAATTATTTTCTTGTCTTGGTACTCAGTTAGCTCATAGCTCATCTTATCATCCTCAATCTGATGGGCAAACTGAGATAGTAAACAAATGTTTGGAAGGATATCTTCGTTGCTTTGTATCTGATAAACAGACACAATGGGTCAAATGGTTGCCTCTGGCTGAATGGTGGTATAACACTTCCTTCCATACAGCAACAAAAATGACCCCATTTATGGCACTTTATGGGTATCAACCACCATCCATCACATCATATTTAAGAGAAAATTCTAAGGTTCAGGCAGTGGAACATCACATCGAACATCAACAACAAGTCCTCCAACTCTTAAAGGATAACCTCGTGTTGGCACAGAATAGAATGAAACAACAGGCAGATCAACATCGCAGTGAAAGAAGTTTTGATGTAGGTGATTGGGTATTCCTACGGCTACAACCATATAAGCAAATGTCCCTCAAGCAAGCTAAGAAGGATAATAAATTATCACCAAAGTATTATGGTCCGTACAAGGTGTTGCAAAAGATTGGTACTATGGCATACAAATTGGAGCTTCCTGCAGCTTCTCGATTGCACCCAGTTTTCCATGTTTCATGTTTAAAGAAGGTTATAGGCGACAAGCTCCCAGTTCAAACAATATTGCCAGAACTTGACGAGGAAGGAAAAATTATATTGGAACCGGAAGCAGTCACAGAAACAAGAACTCGACAGCTACGAAATCGATCAATTTCAGAGTATCTTATCAAGTGGAAGAACTTATCCGCTGAAGATTCCACATGGGAGGATGAGAATTTTATGCAGAAGTATCCAGAACTACTCAAGCGTTGAGGACAACACTTTTTTGAAGGAGAGGGGCATGTTGGGTCCCTATAATACTAGTGATTACCCCATTACTATTGTAGTTATACCCCTTATTTATATTGTTGTGCCCCCATTACCCCCATATTGTTATTAATGTGCCCATAGAATCCCTCTATTGTTATTTTTGTGGCTTTATATTATTATTGTTAGGTCGGCTGGATTATACTGTGACTCCATAGACTCCTATATATAGAAAGGAGGTTTTGTAATTTGAATCATCCAAGAATTGTTCATTTATGTAATGTAAAGGAGGTTGCCCCCTCGAAGAGGCTGAATTCTAAGGCGTTGATCTATCTTTTCTATCTTTTCTTGAGCTGGTTTCATAACATAATGAATAATACTGGAAAAACTTACAGGAAACACAAAACTGTGTAAATCAGAATTCATAATCCTTTTCTTTTATATTAATGATCTAGGAAAGTCAAGTACATCAAATGCTTATAGATGCTTCTTTAAGGGTGCAACCCATAATAACTAGTGAAGAGAGTTATTTATATAACAGTAGATCTGAGAAAATATCCTAAACTATTTTTACAAAAATAGATTATCACAAAATCAGAATAAAATTACTAGTTGATGTGGAACTATTTTGGTGCTGAGGTGTTGATGACTGTCTCTGGAAAAATTGAAAATTGTTGAAGCTAACCGACTGTTCCTCTGAAAATTGAGTGCTGTTAGATCACCCTTCAGTCAAGTAAATCTGTCAACTCTTCCCAGCGTTTCTTTTCTGGGATAGATACCTTAATTACTCTTCTATAGATTTCATCCATCTTTGTATATTTAGTAAAAGTGGGTTTTACTAAAAATATATGTTTGATTTCATTCACGATAAAGAAAGTATCCCTAAGTGTATTTACTATTAGTGCTGGTGTTGCTGAACCTATGATGTTTGAAACTGAAGCTGCATGTTTGCCCACCTTTGTCAGCTTTTGAACATAATCCTCAATTGGCATCAATTTGTCATTGATCACAAGCATAAAGGGTAAACCCTTGCTAGTCAAGGGTTTTATTCTACTGAAAAAGCTCTAAACTATGGTATTGACATGGGTGCACTTTTCCTGTAGCTGAAGGATGAGGTTTTCCTTGGTGATGATCTTCTTTACCTCCAATATAGTTGCTATTCTGTCACTTATGCCTAATTCCTCGAGCTCATAGCTGTCTTTGGAATTTAGACTTGATTATATCAAAGGCAATTTTTGGCATATCCTCAAGCTGTTTGGTAATGGTTTGAACTGCTTCCTGAGCTTTATCTAAGATATCTTTCTGATTAAACACTATCCTGATAAAGGGCTAAATATCCTTGATTGATTCTATAATTTCTTCCCATAGGATTTCCTTTGCTAAACCCAATTTGTTTCCAATGAAAGATTCCTTGAGTTCCCTTTGTAGTACTTCAATCTGACCTTTGACAATGTTCAACTCAGCTGCAGGTGAACTGTCTGCTACTGACTTCATAAGCGTTAAATCCTTGAGTTCATCCTTTAGTTTATTAATTTCTCCTGTCTCAATAGACAGGTTCTGAATAGCTTAAGCAAGCTGTTTAGTTCCTTCTGCTGCACCTGTAGTCAATGTCGTAGCTGGAGTGGAAACTTTGGTGGTGGGAATTGCTGTAAAGGGACTATATCCATTAGATTATGACCCTTGTTAACATCTTCCTCTTTTTTCTTTACCAGTTTCTCCATCTGCTCCTCCATTTGTTTGATTTGCAGATTTTGTTCCACGATGAGCTTCATCATATCAGACTTCTAAGTTTCTGTCTCCTCAATTTCTTTGGCCATTGGGTCCTCTGAAGCTGGCAATTTCAGTTGCTTCTTTAATGCTACAAATTCAACATTCTTCTTCTTAATGAGCTCTTCTTCTGTGTTTATGTTTGAGGGATCATATCCCATCTTTAGCACTAAATTTTCCAAGGATTTAATCTTGATATCCTTTGCTAATGAGGAGACTTTCTCCAACTGTAGCTATGACTGAGTGTTGGCTAGGGTAACCTGCATTTTTTACAAACTCATGGTAGTGTTTGTGAAGGTGGAAGAAATCATTTGCCTAGTTTGTTTGTGCATCTCAATTTGGCCAATTGGATGCACATCCTTCACATTGAACTCAAAATAAGTGTGTTTTTGATATTGAGTAGCAGTCCTAGGTTGTGGAACTTGGGCTTGCAAGAAAGCCATTTGCATCCTTCCCTTTTCAGAATCGAAAACTGAAAGAAGCCTGGCTTGAGAGCTAGAAGAATGCTTCTAGAACTGGGTTTAGGTTTTCAATTTTAATTCTTCATTCTTCCTTTTGATCTCACTGAAGACATAAAAATGTATTCCTCCTTATCTTTTGGAATACCTCCACTAGTCTGAACTACCTATTGTTCATGAGAAGTAGTGGAATGAGTAGGGGACTATGTATATTGTCCACCAAACTGTGTAGACTGTCCACCAGACTGTGTAGACTATCCACTAGACTGTGTATAAATCATAGTCTCTCCTAGTCAATCAAATGATGTCTTCTGAGGTTAATTTGTGGCACCAACAATCACAGAGATCCTAGGTCTATTTTTCTTGTGTATAATCCTAAAGCCCTAGCTTGTTGGTTCGGTTGTAGGTGAAGACTGTTCTTCCCTCCCTCTCTTTGCTGTCTTTTCTTGTGCAAGTGGAGTTTGCATATTCGATGTAGAAACTGCCTACTCTTCAACCTCTTGGACGATGTTCTCTATAAATTCCAACTGATTTTTATATTGTTCTATCTCAGGCATGACTGTGTGAATATATGGTGTAAATTTATTATCCACCCTGAGTTTGGAAATCACTCCCAATGGGTCATAAGACCAAGTGAAACTGAGACCAAACTTCATCTCCTTTAGTAATTTGTCTACTTCCTCTCCTGCTTCCCTGGTGTTACAGATGAATGGACCAACTTGGGCTTTCATCTTGAATTGTTATTTCTTCTTGGTAGCCACAAAGTGTACTTCATCTACATTTAACATCTTCCTTAAGTATTCTAGTGCAAAGATTCTGATAGGGAGGTACTTGGGCAGTTTGTAGGGTGGAAGCTCACAACCATAAACCCTAATCTCTATGTAGTTTTGGTAACAATACCAATCCCCTATTGTAGCTTGATCAACCAACTGTAATTCTTTAATAATATCCTCACTGATCCTTGGTACTGGAGTGCTACTCATAAGACTGATAGCTGGATGAATAAAAAGTTCTATGAACTGTTTATATGTGAACTCTTCTTTTTCATTCATCCCCATTCAAGTCTAGAATATCACTGATTATTGATTTCCTTCCTCATCTAACTTCTGTAAAGGAAATGGGAAATTGTCTCCCTGAAAATATATAAAAATGTAAACAAGCACTGAAGCATACTTGAATACTTCTTCAGTATTGAACTTGACAAATTGCTCATGTATGGCTTCAACAATGAAATTACTGAAATCATAAATAATAGTGGGTTTAGAATCAGTAGAAAACATGGATAAGAAACCAAGGATGGCTTCATTGATAGACTGATCAGAGTTATAACCAAGAAAATAGGACAAAATAGTGGTAATTTGCTTGGTTCTATCAGGAAAAATGGATGAATCATAAGGAGGATTTCTTTTTGGCAGAGGACTATCAATAGCTAGAAACAGTTCAAGGGTCTAGGATCTTTTAGTAAAGTCTAGTTTTTGATAAGCTTCTATCAGGTTTTCATGAGAAAAAGGATGGGTTGGTGTAGTAGAAGGGCCTTGTAGTATTTTTTCAATTGAATCAGAATTAATTGAACAAAGGATTTCTCCTATGGGTGAAATAATTGCTCTCTTGCTGGGATCATAAGATTCATGGCAATTTCTTAAAAATTCAGGTGCTTTGTGTATCTGTGGGAAAATTTAATGAGGTACTTGAGAGACCCAGGGCCCTATTTCATCTGTCTGGTTAATCAGCTGATCTTCCATCCAACAATAGATTTCATATAGATCAAATTGAGAAGAAGTCTCAATGATTTTTCAATCTTTGTTGACCAATGGGGTATGATGGAAGTCGACCTATGGGTGAATCAAAGGATTTGGGACTTCTGTGATTTCGTTTCCTTTGGGAGGAATTTTGTCAAACAAATTGCAAACTGTAAATGATAGAGATTGGTCTGAAAGAGAGTGATCATAGTAAAAACAGATAATTGACCAAGAGGTAAGTGGACCTGGATGTTGGATCCATGAACATGATGAATGATTGCTTTAATGTCGGACAATGGTTGAGCTGTAGGCAAGAAAACTTCAATGATTAATCTAGTTGTAGAAATTCATTGTGTAACCATTCTCATGGATAATACAGTGTTTATAAATGAAAAAGTGAAGCAGGGGTGGTAATAAACATTTGAATTTACATTAATTATCCAACGGATTAATTACCGGATGTTTTAGTCATAAATTCACGGGAGCGGAATTGAATGGGCAAGGGATAGGCAACAATTGATTGGAAGACAGACATGTGATGGAGTGTGACGTGGAGCATGATGTGGAGCGGTGGTAAACGGTCCTTTAATATATTGCGTTCGGGGGTAAGCTAAGGTGGTAAGTAGTTTCAGAATTTTTAGTCCCGAAACACTAAAAGCGGAAAAAGGAGTTTATATGGGCGGTATGGGAAACTACCCATTTCGGACCCCCCCCGCCGATAAAGTTTGAACGATGAATGAGGGCTGAGGAGGGATGCGGTCCATTAGATAAGGAAAGAGTGTGTGGGATGAGAGGTGAGGTGGGGGGTATTTAACATATGAGCGGAAATGAATAGTGGGATCACGGCTTCGAGGGTGGATGTGACAGCTGTGGGTCATGGGGATTAAATGAAATAGCATTGGCTTATGAAACTTTTGGTTAATTAAAACCCGTCATATATATGTTTTCCCAATGTTATAACTTAGGATTAAAACATTTGATGCTTCAATTTGATTTCACATGTCTACCTACCCTTTTACTCCTAACATTATCACTTATTTTTAAGAGTGCATATAAGCTAGCAGCTCAACATTTTCTTTTTATGCCTAATCTACCTCTATACCTTATTTCAACCATTGGCTCAAATTAAATTGTTGAGCCAATTTTATTTTCTACCTATGACAATCAATTTAAATTAAATCCAATCATGATTAAACTGTATAATTGGATCAAATAAACTAGTGTGGCATCTAAACAAACTGCACACAACTATTATTTGTAAAACTGAATTAGACTAAAGTAGTGGCATTTAGATTTGCAACACTTTCATAGTTTATTGTTTTTTATTTTCTTTCTAACCTAACATTTTATTTTTGCCTTCATTTTTTTAGGGCATCTATTCTAACATTTTCTTTGATATGGACATATTTATCAAAATATTTCCTAACATTTTTATTCAATTTTCTTTTTGTCCATATCCTAGCTTAACATTTTTCAAATATATTTTTCATTTTTGTTTTACTAATTGATTCTAACTTACCAAAACCAAAAATGCTACAACATTGGCTCCAACTGGGGATTGCTTTCTCCTGTAGAATGCAGAGAACCTGCAGATCCATGTGCCTTCTCCTCGGGCTATGGAGTCTTTGCTGTAAAAAATCACACTGACAGCTTGAAAAGTAAAATAAACCGGATTTTTACAATGGTAGTAATGAACTCTACTTCAACTTCTCAGTACTGAATGTAATGTTTGAGAAACCTTCCATTTACAGGATAAGTGGAATACAGTCCCTCAAGATTTTGTAGCACAAAAGTGTTGTTTCCCTTTACTTCAGCAATTGCTAAAGGTCCAAACCATAGGTTGTCAAACTTGCCATGTTTTCCCTTATCTTCTCTTATGACATCCCACCTTAAAACTATATCACCTTCCTTGAAGTCTCTTTCCCTGGCTCTTCTGTCAAACATGCTCTTCATCTTATTCTGATACTTTTTCAATTTGTATTGAACTTCATCTCTGTTTTCATTTAGTTCAATAATCTGATTTATTCTTCTTGAAAAGTCATCAGGATCATCAGTTGAATCCTGCAAGAATTTTAGAATAGGGATGACCAAGTTGGTAGGGAAGATTTCATCTTTCCCATAGACTAAATGAAAAGGCGATTTTCTAATATATCTTTTTGGAGTAATTTTGTTTTCCCATACTGCATAAATTAAATGAGGGTCCCAACTCTTTTTATGGTCTTCCAGAGTCTTTTTGATTACCTTTACCAGAATTTTATTTGAGGGTTCTGCAAGGTCATTACCTTGAGGGTAATATGGAGTTGAATGATGTAAAAAAATCTGATATTTCTGGAAAAACTCAATCATTTTAACACTAGAAAAAGTTGCTGCATTATCAGTGACAATTTGAGTTGGGCAACCAAACCTAGATAAGATATTTTCTTCAATGAACTTAATTACCACTGCATCAGTAGCATTTATTACTGGAATTGCTTCTACCCATTTAGTGAAATAGTTTGTTGCAATGAGGATCCATCTATGCTGATTACTTGAAGTGGGATGAATCTCTCCAACAAAATCTAATCCCCATTGGAGAAAAGGTGCTGAGACTATTGATGGAACCAATGGAAGCGTTGCTAATTTTTGCTTACTAGCAAACATCTGACATGGAACACAACCTCTGACCTTTTCTCCTACTTGTAACAACAATATTGGCCAATAAAATCCTGCCCGTAATATCTTATATGATGTTTCTCTCCAAGCATAATGTCCTCCACAAAATCCTATATGAAGCTAATTAATGATTCCTTCAGTTTCTGATTATGTTAAACATAATAAAAAAATATTTAGTGGATCTTTCCAGTACAAATTTGCATTTATGATACAGTACTTGATTGCTTTCAATATGAGAGTTTTACATTGGGTTTTGGAGAAAGATGTTGGACATTCAAAATGGATCAAGAAATTTACAATGTCTTGATACCAATTTGACAACATAAATTTTTCATCAATGTGTAAAGCGCTGATCTCATCTGAAGGTAAAGGTTCTTGTGGATTATTTTCTTCAGGATGAAGGGGAGGTTCTTATGGATTCTTTTCTTCAGGATGAAGGGAAGTTTCTTGTGGATTCTCCCCTTATGCACTTTGAGATGGTTCTTGTGGATTCTTCCCTTGTATTTCTAAAACAGAGTTTATTTCGAGCAATTTACCGTTGGATTCAGCTAGAAGCTTAGCTAATCCTTGACCCTTTACCAGCTTTGTAGTTTTGATAGTTAGATCAAACTTCAGTATTTGAGTGATCCATTTACCTCTTTTACCATCAGTGTCAGGTTGCGTTAAAACAATTTTCACAACACTGTTAGGGACATAAGCGGTAATAGGTGAATGTAGGACATACATCCTGAATGATTTCAGGGCTTGAATAAGGGCATATCCTTGCTTCTCAATGATGTCATACTTAAGCTCGACATCTCTCATTACCTTACTGGAAAAGCCTATGGGTTGGTCATGGCAATTTTCAATCTTTTGTAATAGAACAACAACAAGGGTTGTTTCAGAGGCAAAGTAAAAGATACTGAATGGTTTGGCACAATCAGGGCTGGCTAAGGTGGGAGCTTTGGAGATAGCTTTCTTGATCTGATCAAATGCATGCCTGGAAGAGATAGTCCATTTAACTTCATGATCCTTTTGGAGCATATCAGTTATATCTTTTACAATCTCAACATAATTTGGAATGAATCTCCTTAAAAAATTAATCTTGCCTAGAAAAGCTTGAATTTCCTTCTTATTTCTAGGTAAGGTCAATGTTTTAATGGTAGACACATGCTTGGGATTAATCACCACTCCTTCCTTTGAAATTATATGGCCCAATAGTTTTCATTCTTTGATAGCAAACAAAGACTTTTTAGGATCCAGTGATATTCCAAATTTTCTACACCTGTCAAAAACCTTTGTCAAGTGCTTTAGATGTTTCTGATTAGAGTTAGAAAAAACAGATATGTCATCAAGATAAATAGCCAGAAATTTATTTACTAGACCCACAAAAGCTATGTCCATAGCTCTCTGAAAGGTTGCTCCAGCATTGGATAAGCCAAAGGGAATTCTGGAATACATAAATGTACCCCAGGGTGTAGTAAAGGTTGTTTTCTCTCTATCTGCTGGATCAACATTTACCTGATTATAGCCTGAAAAGCCATCAAGCATAGAAAGTCTTTGTGATCCTGAAACTATCTGAAGCAGCTAATCCATTTTGGGTAAAGGATAGTTATCTTTCAATGATGCTTTATTCAAATTTCTAAAGTCCACACACAGTTTGATTTCTCCATTCTTCTTTCTAACAGGAACTAAATTTGCAACCCAATTAGAATACCTAAGAGGGAGAATAATCTGGGCATCCAACATTTTCTTAATTTCCTTTTCTACAGTTGGTAGAAGAGCTAGATTTATCCTCCTAAGTTTTTGTTCATAATGTTTTGCTTCTGGTTTTAAAGGAATCTTATGTTGTATCAATGAAGTGTCATAAGTCTTTAGATCAACATAAGTCTATGCAAAAACATCCTTGTATTTTTCAAGTAACTTGAGGTATTGAGATTTGATCTTTGGATCTAAAGATGCACATATTTTGATGTTTTTAATATCATCATTTGTTCCAATGTTAATTTCTTCTACGTCATCTTGTGAAGAAATGGACTGAGGGTTTTTGAGGACATCATTTTGGTCAAACAATTTCTCTAAAGGAATGAGACCTTTGGGAATAAAATTGTTGGACAATTGAATGATATCATGATCAACAATTTTTGAATTGAAATTTGAAGTATCATTTTCATTTGTTTCTGTTCTATCTTCATCAATTTGTAGAACTAAAAATTCATCTATAACTTGCAGAAAAGATTTCAACTATTCATCATCTTCAAATATCTGCCAATATTTGAGATTATCTGGGATAGATGGTCTATATTTGACTTGTATTTGATAGAGTACATTGGTATGATCTGGAATTTTAAATGAACTTGTAGAAACAGCTAAGGTATCTGCATGAATATTCTGATATCTTGGAATATAAGTCAAATTAAAAGCATTAAATAAATTTTCAACTCAATCCCAAACTTCATTTCAGTAAGACCTAAGCCTAGGATGCTTGGTCTGGCAAATATTTCTCACTTGTTGAAAATAAGTTCTGAGTCAGTAAAAACACTTAAGTTTTGGAACTTTAAGATTTTGGCTAACTGTAGTCCTAAAAGGAAATCTTCATATTTAGCCACATTATCTGTAACTTCGAAGTTGAGTTTGCATGATTGGGTAATATTTTCTTTTTTCTGGTGAAATTAAAACTGCCCCAGCTCCTGCTCCATCTTTTTTACAAGAAGCATCAAAGAATAGTTTCCATACATAAGTTTGATTTGGTACAAGACTTTTAATTACACCTTCAATTTTAACTTGAGTGTCATGCGTTTGGTTTGAAGAGAGTTGAAAAGAACCAAAATCTTGATCAATTTCATAAATGGGGTGGTTCCCTGGTTGGCCTGTTTTGCAAAAAGTGTGCACAAATCTTACCTCTCTATATAACCTTAGTTGTTCTCCACCATAAATTGGAATAGTGGCATAAGACATATCCATCTGAAGAGTTCCCCCTAATTTGGCACAACAAGACCTAGAAAGGAGCATCCCAAATTTGGGAGGGATATCTATGACAACTATATCAAGCACCACACTTTGACTGGAATTTAATCCTAAGCAAGGCTCCCTTTTGGAATCAAAGGTGTACAAGTCATGATATGATCTAGTTATGTCAAGTTTCAAATGGTCCATGATAGTTTTTGGCATGAGGTTATGTGATGCTCCGGAATCAAGTATACAATTGTATAACAAACTCATTTGTCTTAAGAGTTACATAAAAAGGAGGCACTATTTCATCTATCATATCTGAGTTAGGACAAAAGACAACTGCTGGTTTTTCATCTTGCAGACTAATGATATCACTTCCAACATCAATTGAGGTGTTTTGTATCAAAACATTCTTTTCATTTTGAGGAGTATCGATTGACTGATTTATGGTCGATTAATAATTGTTTGAGTTTCAGCAGCCTTGGTTCGAGGTTGAATTATTGGAGGCTCCTTGGGAGGTCTTCCAGGGACAGGTCTTGGCCTACGATCATATCTCTTGTTTAACTCTGCAATTAAAAATTCAGAGAAGGCATGGTATTTAGAAACCTGTGAGGATTCTTGATCTTCTTGAACCTGATTTTGCTGTGAGAGAGGAATAATGACTATTTGACCAGAGGAAGTATCCATATTATTAATGCCTTCAGTGATAGTCATATTATTTTCATCAGGTTGCTGATTGTCTATCAGTAAAGGAGTTGGAACCCGTTGATCATTACTAGGTCTTTGAAGAATTTGTAATTGTGGATTCCTTTTATATTGACCTTGATTTTGATTTTGGGGTCTAGTAACTGTTTGTTGAACTATCCTAGGTTGAGTCTCAATTTTGGAAATCCTATTAGACAGATTTATAAGAAGTGAAGTTATTTCATCTATTTTAGAATCTTCATTTTTAGTTTTAGAGGAAGTAGAGGCCTCTTGACTAGTTTTAAGTTTTCTCTGTGTCTTTTCCTCTTTAGCCTTTAAAGTGGCTGAAGTAGCTCTATTTTATTCTACCTCTATAGCATTATTTTGCATATCTTCAAGAGTTCTTGAAGTTCTTTCTCTTAACATAACAACAAAATCATCTTCAATATTTTTTGAAAATCTTGATTTGGCTGCTGCTATAGGGGGTTTACAATTAGTAGGCATCTTATGGTAAAGTTTGTTGAACCTTTTGATAAAATCAGAGACAAGTTCACCATACTTTCTTTTAAGTTCATCAAACTCATTTAAAAAGTAAAGAGCATCTTTCTTCACTCCCCATTGATTCTTAAATATATTTGTTAGTTCTTCCCAGTTTCTAATGGAATTTGCAGGTAACTGCCTAAACCAAGTTCTTACATTTCCTTCAAGGGACTGAACAAACAACTGCATGTAAACATTATCTTGTTCTATGTTCATGTTGTATGCAAAGTCTAGGAATGCTTGAAGATGGTCTTCAGTTGAAGGACCAATTTCTCCATTATACCTAGGGAGATGTTTCAAATATCCATTAGGGAAAGCATCAAGGACTTGTGGTAAAACTAAAGCTGCATATCTTGCTTGTACAATGGGTTGGAATGCCATAGTAGAAGATGATATATGAGATGTTTGCGAGGATGATGAAAAAGAAGAGGAAGATGGTGATAAAGAAGGGGAAGATGGTGAAAGAGGGGGTGAACTACTATGTGGAGGTGAATTAGGAGGAGATAAAGAAGGTGGAGACTTCTTGAATCATTTTAGAGGAGTTTTAATTACCAGCTTCTGGACCTGAGATTGAATATCCTCTTTTGTTTCAAAAAGTGGATTTGAATATACAGAAATGGTCCCTTCAGGTTGTCTAGAAGTAGAAGATTCAGGTTGTTGAGAAGTGGAATGAAATGAATAAGTGGTAGGGGAAATAAAGTCTGTAGGTGCGTATTCAGGTAAGTGAACACCCAGGTCAGAAACCCATTGACTATCTGAGATAGGGTAAATAAATCCTACATCCAGTAACTTCTGAAGTTTGTCTTTGACAATGTTTTTCAGGGTGGTGTTCATTCTTCTCTAGGGTTGTCTCACAGGCTGACAATATTCTTTAATGTATATATGATGAGTGCATAAATCAACAATGATACCCTTCATATCTGTATAGTCCCATGCAAATGCTTCCTTATGTTCACGAAGGACTTTCAGGAGCTGTTCGGTTTAGGATGGTGAAAGATTCGTGTTAATATTCAATGTATTCCCTGGCTCAATTTCTATAGGGATATTGTCACAAGGTGAAACTACAAGGATATCTTCGTCTTCAATTCTTGATTCAATAATTTCTTGTGTCTCACAGCTCATAACAAATTCTAGAAATTGATGAGTTGTATCAGAAATGACATGGGGGCTACTGATAAAAGTATTAATAGTATCGTCTTCTGTTTCATTTTTTAAATAGAGGGCTTGACTAATAGTAGGGACTGTTTTGGTTTCCTCAATTTTGATTTCAGGTCTTTCTAAAGGTAGGGAATTTTGTTTAAATTCTGCCTTTCCTGATGAACTTGGTTTTGCAGGGGGGTAAATGATAAGGTTATTTGTATTTTCCCCATTAGATATCACCATATTTCCTGACCGACATCTGATATAGGCATTTGCAGTTGCAAGCCAAGGTATTCCTAAAATCAGAGGGTGACCACCAACTGGGGACTGTGTATGTAATACCAAAAGATCAACGGGATAATGCCATGAGTCTACTGAAATGGTTATGTCTTCCAATTTTCCTATTGGTCTTACTGTAGATCTGTCTGCTAATTCCAAGACAATAGGAGTTGGTTTCAGATTTCGTAGACCTAATGTGAGCATAGTTTCAGATGTGATAACATTAATCGCAGCCCCCAAATCTACCATCACATTCGGGATGTCAACCCCATTAATCTGCACTATCAGAATTGGGTTCCCTGGATCTCCATATTTCATAGGTATATATTTTCCCAGAATAATGTCTGATAGCTCCCCCATGACATGAATGGTAAGCGATCCTTTGTTTTCTTTCCAAGTTTCTTGGAACATTATTCTCTAATTGTCTTAGCATAAATAGGCACATCCTTCATAGCTCGGAGTAAGGGAATTTTGACAAACAAATTTTGTAGTTCCCCTGAAAGGTCAAATTCTGGTTGAGGATTTTGTTTACTCAGGGCCAAACTCTCGGGATAAGGCAGATCAGTTTGATAGCACTAGGTAGCACTCGAATGAGGAGGGCGGTGTTTGAGAGAATTCTAATTTGACTCATTTCCAACTACTCGAGATTCTGATTCTAGATCCTCATCACCAATATGTTCAATGTTAATTGGTGAAGTATTTGCATTTTTACCTGACCAGATCACATATTTATCTCATTACATTCTGCGGTAGAAATGCTATATGAAGGAAGGTTGAGACTGTTAGTCTATTGAACACCCTTATTATTAGGATTTGGCTTAGGTTGGATAGGAAGCTGAGGATGAAGGGGAGGAGTACTGGAGGGAATGTTGGAAGGCAATTGTAACTATTGTTGTTGCATAGGTTGAGGGAATTGACCAGGAGGAGGAGAAAACCCTCACCAATTCTGAGACCATGAAGGGTTTGAACTAGACTGAGGGAACCAAGACTGCCAAGGTAGATATTGATAAAATTGAGGCCATGATGGTGAAAAAGGTACTGACTGAGGGCCCATATTTAAATTGCTAAAATATTGAGAAAGGTCCTGAGACATACCTTGATTTGGGCTTGGTGGCTGTGGCTGCCATGGTTTCTTGGAACCCATAAATAATAGTTTCTCTACTCCTTCATTTGTTCCCTGGAACACTGCCTTCAGCCCAGGAAGAGACGAACATGAGCTGGTGGAGTGAGCTTGTTCACATATTGCACAAGTCTCCACAATATTTAATGGACATTCCTTTAATGGATGTTTCTTCCTGCACTGAGGGCATAATATGGACATGGTCCTTTCTAACTCCATTTGATTTTGTTTTTCTTGTAACGTGTCCATCTGAGAGGAAAGTGTACTCAGGATGTTGTTCATCAAGTTATCCAACAAATTCCCGATCTCTGCCTTTGTAATTCCTCCGCTGGATGTTTTGGAGGTCCGAATTCCTTGCTTATTCCTTGTAGCCCCTTGTGAACACTGAATGCATAACTCATAGATAGAGTCAAAATCCTCTTTAGATATATCACCCTTTCCTACTATATTCAAAAGCTCTAAAGAGTCCTCCCTTAGGGCCCAGAGAGAAATAATTTTCAAAATATCCTTATCCAGGTCACCTCTAATGTTCCCAATTGCGAATTTAATCGAGGAGGTTGGACATGCCATGAATACCCTCCAATAATCACACAAAATTTCAATAGTTTCCTGTTGTATGACAACTGATGGTTGAGGTTTATTAACAACACTTCCCTGATCACGCGGTGAAGCAAATCGTCCCAAGTTTCCTTTTGTAGGTGCACTTGGATTTATTTTGTTTTTCTCACCCTCTGCTCACTCCTCTTCTTCTACTGTTGAAAGGAGTACTTCTATTTTCTCTGATGCCTTGTTCTCTACTTCCTCTCCTTATGCCATTGAAAGGGGTGTTCTCACTCCTGAGGGTAGTATTGGTTGTTCAATGGACTACCCCTCAGAATGTGTGTGAGTCCTCACCCTAATAACAACTCGTGAATATGGTTCAACTTCAGCTTTCATGATGATTTCCTAGATGTAGGTGTTCCTACCTAAATCCTTCCTTCCTTTCCTTGGGGGTCCTCCTCTACCCCTTTTATTCAGATCTCTATTCATGCAATTAAAACATTAAAAGTTCTCACAGCTCAGGGCCTGGAGCAGGGTAAGAGAGATTCCCTCCCCAGGTTGAGAGAATGGTTTGGAATAGAAAAGAAAACAAAAGAAAAAGTAAAGAAAACCCTAAGCTCGGGGCCTGGAGCAAGGTAAGAAAAATTCCTTCCCCTGGGCGAGAGAGAGATTCTTAAGAGAAAAAAACTAACCATTAATAAAATTATAGACTCAAGACCTCGAGTAGGATAAGAAAACTTCTCTCCCTAGGACGAGAGAAAGGTTTTAAGAGAAAATAAAAATGAAAACAAAATAAGCAAAGAAATCTTAAGCTTAGGGCTTGGAGTAGGGTAAGAAAACTTCCCTCCCCAGGGCGAGAGAGCGACCCCTATGCAATCAATCGAAAGAAAGACATAAAAAGAAAAATAATAAATCTCAGAACCTGTAGCAGAGTAATAAAACTTCTCTCCCTAGGATGAAAGGTTGATCCAACGACCAACGCCATTTGTGCACTTGCACCTTTGATAGCCTCCCTGGAAACGGCGCCAAAATGTTGGTGTCCAAGTGTGAATGATACTATTCAACCCTTTCCTACATTAATTATCAATATGGGATCTACTGTTTATTGCAAGGCTAACGCGCAATGTATATGCAGGGACAATTGTACAACCCATAATTGGTCAAGGATTCATTAACAAACAATAAAAAACTGTAACAGAAAATGGAAATGACAACAATAATTAACTGTAACAACAAATGAAAATGACAACAATAATTAACTATAACAACAATTCGATTCACAACATTTACATCAAACCATCACAGTGAGAAGAATAAATACATTCATGAAAAAGAAAACTAAGCACACACTATCTCAGTAGCACCTGATCAGGAGAGTGGGACCAACTCCCTGATTAGGGTTGTGATGAACTCACGAACTCAGAGAAATATCAGAAAGCTATAAATTTCATTAATATAAAATCATTGTTACAAATCTCAACTCTCTCATATGCCAACTCCCTGTTTCAAACTCTTTATCCTCTCTTATACAAAATAGTTCCTGAGATTAAGGTAACTGTTGAGTGTAATTACACAATGGCTGTAATAAGCCAAAACTGAATACAAAAGATAGAAAGAGTAAGTCTGGATCAATTCGGCCTTTACAACTGCTGTTTAACAATAGTGCTGCCAGCTTGATGATTAAAATTAGCCATTTGAACTAGAAATCTGCACATAAGATAAAGTTAGCAAGCACTTTTGGTAATAATCCCCTAGACTATGCTTCAATGATTAATTAATTCATAAAGACATGATTAGAGGTATGCCTACACGATTCAGGATATGAAATAACTTAGTTAGGAGCGAAAATCTAAAAATAGGATAGAAAGGTAAGTAAAAACAAAGTTTAGCTCCCAATAACTGGTATCGAACCTGATGCTTGTCAGGTCATTGTTTTTACTTTGCATTGGTTTTTGAAGGAAATCATGAACATGTTATTGGAAGTTGGATTCGTTCAACAATTTTTTCTGCTCGATATACTTCAACCTGAGCATGGGAGGACTTTGTTTATGAAGATGTAGTCATAAGAGTGAAATCCGTGGGGATTGTTAGTTGGAGCTCAAAACACATATAAAAAGAACTATGTCCAAGAGATTTGTGAAGAGATTTATTGTAGCCATGTTGATTATATGGAAGGTTGGCATGTCATGTATGTGGATGTTTTAACTAGAAGTGTATAGGAACCCTTGTAGGTCACATGGATATGTCTTCAGACTCTTCTACAAGCTTGTCCGCATGTTTATGTTATGTAGAGATATTTTGTGCAAAAGGAGTGATTTTAGTGAAATTTTGTTCTCCTTCTATCCAAACCATGAAAAGGACAAACTTTGAAGTGTGAGAGACTACTTTTTGGCAATGATTTTCCAATATTAATGAATTTATCATAGTTGGAACTACCTCTGGTATCCTGTAGAGTTGATCCCCTATAGTAACAATGACACTACAAGGTCGAAATTCATAAACAACATAATGTTTCCACATATAAGGTTGTCTTAGAAGAGCATAACAAACTTCAAGTCGGGAAACATAATACATAGTAAATCATCTTTGAAGGGCTCAGTGTTGTAGGACATGTGACATTGTTGGCTGACATGGATGTCTCATCCACAGCTCAACCAACAAGTATTGTATGGTTGGGGGTGTGGCACTATCGACGAATTCAATCTCTTGATGACCTCGACTGAGATTAGGTTCTTCTAGCTCCCATTGTCAACAATGAAATGTAGTGGGGTCACCTTCACCCACATCTAGGAATGGAAGAGCAACTTTCCCTCCTCAGGCTCCTCTAGCTCCTCTGTTTGGATATTCATAGTTTCAATGGTAGCATTAGTATCTGCATTGAATATCGACTCTTCTTTATCTTATTCTGAATCAAAATTTGAGCCAACTTTTGTTTTTTTCTCTTTAATCTTAGCCAACAATGATTGTTTCAAGTAACATTCTGATTTTTATGATAGGATATTTTTTGAAACTCATACCACTTTCCAATGTCATTATTTTACCTCCCATTACCCTTCTTTCCTCACTTTGTCCCTTGTTTTGTGAATATGAGGGCCTCCTTTTCTAGGCTTCTATTGGAGTGGATTTCCAATGTCAAACTATAGCTTATTCCTTTCCTTCAATTGCTTGTCTTGTTTGACAACATGTCGATAAGTGTCTCCTAGTGAAGAGATGTCCAATAAATCCATATTTGTTTGGATGTACCTATGTAGGCCATGGTGGTACTTCAAAACTAGGTGCCACTCTGAGTCCATTAGAGAAATTTTGAGGTAAAAAATGGGCCTCAAAACAATAATGTACAACAATAGTCAACTTGATAAGAATCAAGGATTCAATATGATGATGTCAACCATGGGGGATGATTCACCATTTTTAGAGTAAAAAGGCAAAACGATAAAAAAAATACTTTTTCAACTCGTATTTTTAACTCATCTCCCTATGATTTTACTCAAATTTCGAGCAAGAGCACTTGTTGGATGCAAAGTTAAAATTTTCATCCAAGAAACACCTGTGTTGCATACTTTCGATGGACCCTACTATTGAAGTATGTAACTAGGTGCAATCTTCATAAAGATGAAATTTACTCTTGATTCTTGTATATTGTAAAAATAAAGAAAAATTATTATTATTATTTTTGTAGTATGGGTTTCATGCTCAAGGTCAATTTATTTGTAGGTCATGCACCCATTAAGTGATTCTAGGTTTTTGCATAGATTCAGGAAGGCAATTGAGTCATTGTCATATATGAAAGACACCATTGGGCACTTTATGTAAAGTAAAGGGAATTTTGTAAGTAAAAAAGAGTCAAAATACTCGCTCCAAGACCAAGTCATCTTACTAGAATACAAGTCAAACACATCAGGGCTATTTGATCACCATGGGAAGGATATATAAGAGATTTTCAACCTCATTTGAAGAGCATCCAATGAAGTTCGATCACCAAGCAAGAATAACTCTAATAGCAAACGAGAAGAGGAGAAACCAAGAAAGGAAAATAGAAGTGTTGAGGGACTGTTTTAGAATTGAATTTTCTCACACATGCAAGGAAAAATTAGGGCATCCTACCATTACAGCAAGAAAAAATTAAATCCATACCAAGGAGATGAATCAAGTGTAAAAAGAGATCATTTTTCAATTTGAGTTTCCAAGTGGAGGGATTCAATCCAAGTGAAGGAGAAAAATATCATAATTCTACCCTAAACCACTCACACATGCGAAATTGCAGGGATTACAGGTAGATCAAAAATTTCTGACCTGAAGTAGTGACCAAATTTGTGTAGTTAAGCCAAAATTTGAAGTTTTGAAGTAGGTTGAATTTGGGTTTGACTTTGTGGAAGAGAAGCCCATCAAAGAAGAGGTTGACTTGGTCTTGGAGGGGTCTTGGTCAAGTGCCATAGGTCTTGTAATTCGTTATTTGAAGATTATATAAGAAGAGAAGAATTCTTGTGGGTTTTCAACAGAAGAGGTTTTGGGCCTAGCTAGAAGCCTACATGTTTGTGTCCTCTTATCTCATTGATATTCATTGTTTAGTAGTTGTTTGATTACAAAGAACACTATAGCAATGAAGGTAAGAAGAAGTTAACTACAAGTAGATCAAGTTAAGTA
Organism: Pinus tabuliformis; assembly: GCA_031772625.1. Taxonomy (NCBI): domain Eukaryota; kingdom Viridiplantae; phylum Streptophyta; class Pinopsida; order Pinales; family Pinaceae; genus Pinus; species Pinus tabuliformis. The sequence continues at coordinate 365,036,081 of CM062807.1, forward strand.
AAATAACATCACAAGAAATTATCAAAATAAGAAAAATCACCTAATTAAACTTCCCCTTAATTCCTCAACATGGTATCATATCTAAGGTGACAAAAACAAGGAAAGGTAGCTTGAAGATCATAAATTTGAAGAAGACATAAGGGACAAGCATAAGATATCATCAAGGAAAACTAAGAAGCATCAAGGAGGACCATTCATATCATCACAAGGATCACTTCATCTATAAGGAACACCACTTTGAATAAGAAGAATATCTAAAGGACCATATCTCCACTCAAAGAAAGAAGGAATCTACATTTGAAGCACCTTGGGAATCCTCCACATTCTAGGTTATCATCCAAAGGAAGGAAGAAGAATAATTTCCATCATCATCAAAGAAATCAAGGTGATCTCCCTCTCATTGAAGAAAGGATCACATCTCAAGCATACTTGAAGAAATAAGGTCATCAAGGAAGCAATCATCATCAAGAAATAATATTCAATAGTCGACATCATCAAGAAGGCATCAAGTTGAAGATATCATCATCAAAAGGAGCCTCTTCATTGGACAAGTAAGTATTCTATATTTTATGTCTCAATCTACAATGACTTCTTTTTGCAAGGAGAGCAACAAACTGGCTGGGTCATCAAATTATCTTGCATGGAAGAAGAGAATAGATTTGATCCTCATAGAGAATGAAGTTAGTGAATATGTCACAGGATCAATCATCAAACCTCCTCAATAGAAATATCAATCTCTATAAAATTATTTGAAAGGAGAGATAAGGGCTCAAATAATCATCATTGAATCAATCAAGGATTCTATCATCCCTTTTGTAGCAAATTTGAAGACAACAAAAGAGATCTATGAAAATTTGGTAGAATTGTTCTCCATAAGCATTGCAGGAGAAATTATATAATTAAGAATGGGTAACCTCATACCTTATAAGGGTATATCAAATAATAGATCAACTATAAGAACTTGTAGAAATAATTTCTGATTGAGAGATGACCACCATTGTGCTCAATGCACTACCTGATGAATGGGGCAATTTTGTATCAAACATCTACGGGAAGAATGAAACCACTCCATTCAAAAATCTGTGGTCATTAAGCAAGATTGGAGAAACTAGATTAAAGGAAAAGAACAATATTGGATCAAATGAACAAACTCTAGCAGTTGCAACTATGGCAAAGAAGAAAGGAAAGTCTCGAAAAGGATTTCAAACATAGATCGAAATGTCAAAGATTCAATGCTATGGATGTAATGAATATGGGAACTTCAAGAGGAATTGTCCTAAACTCAAGAAGAAAAATAGGAGAAAGGAAAGAAATGATTAATCCCATGTCACCGAAGAAGTAGAAGAACCCGAAAAGAAGAAGACAAAGAAGAAGGAAGTGAAAGACCTCTACTATGACTAAGATAACATAATATAATTAGTTCTTTTCAATTTATAGAAGGTATTATTCATGATAGAAAGCATCACAAGCATGATAGGATGCATTATAGATGACATCATTATAGAGGCATGGTAGCTGAAGTAGAAGCTTATATGGTTAAAGTTGTCATAGTACGTAATATAAAGGAAGTAACTTATGCCATATTCATTAAAAGCATATAAGTTTAATCGAAGTAGCAATTATTGAAGAAAGTCATACAACAATATAGGAAAATAAAGATATCATTATACATCATCATCAATATAAGTAAACATTTACAAAATGAGGATCATCACGATCCTCCATTGGAATATTTGTTAGAGGATTCACCTTTACTTAGAAGAAGAAAGTGTCTCGAAGATAGTCTACATTCCACCTTGTGTGGGATCCACCGTTAAGAAGGATGATGGTATGATGACAAATATGTGCAACATGTTAAGTTGAAGTATGTTCATCTTCAAGAAAGGAAAGGGCGCTGCTAGAAGGAAGTCTATATGATCACATGAATGAAAAGGTATGTATATATTTGATAATAGATAAGATAAAATCATGTCATCATATGGTTGCAGATAGAATGGATGAGTACTCTATCTCATGAGCATGACTCAAGAAGAAGGGACTCTTCCTTATGAATGATTCATGAAGGCATGTAAAAAATGTGCCTTGAACTCTTCTACATATTGACATGATATGACCTCATGGAGAATATGAGGTGGTTGGCATTCATGGTTCCTATGATGAAGGAACTATGTATAAATGATCCCATGGAAGCAATATGTGAAGAAAAATGAAAGAAGAGTTCGTGAAAGATGTATCTATAGTCACGTAAGATAAGATAAGTGATCAAAATTTGATAACAATAAGGATTAGCTATGTCATCTCCATGAAGAATGTATGAAGAGCTTGATATGTACGTTGGAGAAGGATAACCTTGGTAATGAATGTCTTACATGTGCAAGATGTTGATGTTGAAATAAGCTGATGTCATGAAAAAAGGCCATCATAAAAAGGTAACTTTGATTTAATGTTTATTTTGATGTTTGAGAAATCATCTAGTTGGGTTGAAACAGGGCTACTGAAAGAGGGTTGTAGAATGTCACCTACAACTAGTACTCATGAGATTGGATGGAATATCCTAAAAGAAAGATGAATTGGAAGAGGTAGTTGTATGAAGGATAACCAGATGTGGACTAGAAGATGACTTTTTGATGAAGAGAAGGATGACATGAATATTGGTTCAGTACTATGGTTCATTGAATGGAAGTGATGGAGAAGATGATCGATGCCCTATGAAGAAGTTATAGAAGAATAAGGCTCCATGATGAAGAAGTTAAAGTTCATCCATGACATGATGCTGAAGGGAGGATATTTACAAGCAGTTGATAGTACCGTGATCTCCACTGAAGAGCAGATAACTATTGTTGATAACAAGTCCCTAGTTAAGAGGGAGCTTGGGAAAGTCCCTAGGTAAGAGGGAGATTGGGTATATTCCTTTTATAGGAATGAGTAGATCCTCTATAGTTGAGAAGGAGAGATAGGCACATCATTATTGTCTTCATTATGAAGAAAGAATGGAGGATTGGGTAAGCATATGAATTCAAATACTCTTTGAGTATGAGGTAAGGCATCCAATAGGCAAGAGTAGTTGAAGAGGAAATTCCATGAGGATGTGTAAATCCAAGATGGGAATGGTCCTAGAAGGACATACCTTGTGAACATACAAATGGGGTATGTGCCTTGAGAAAAAATGATGAAGGTGCCTATAAATCATTAGTCTTCCCAACATTCTGCTCTAATCTTGTGGAGAGATAAAGCTATTAGTCAAGGCCTTGCTATGTGACAATGTTGGTTGATATGATGAGATGCGCTGATATAAGCTGATAAGATAGCTTATGAGATGGCTTACCAATCCGACTCTTCTTATGAGAATTCTTCAGTATGAGAATGTCCAAGCACCTTGTATGTTTTATGAATACCTCCCTAGTTAAGAGGGAGTGTTGAAGTATGTAACTAGGTTCGATATTCATAAATATGAAATGTAATCTTGATTATTGTATATTGTAAAAGGAAAGAAAAAACATTATTATTATTTTTGTAGCATGGGTTTCATGCTCAAGGTCAATTTACTTGTAGGTCAAGAACTGATTGAGTTCTTATAGGGTTTTTCATAGAGTCAAGAAGTTAATTGAGTCATTATGATATATGAAATACCCCATTGGAACTTTGTATCATGTAATGAGAATCTCTGTAAGTAAAAAAGAGCCAAAAGGTTCCCTCCAAGACCAAGTCATCTTACTAAAATACAAGTCGGCCTCATAAGGGCCATTTGACCACCAATGGAAGGATATATATAAGAGGTACTCTACCTCATTTGAATATCAGCCAATCAAGTTTGATCACCAAGAAATAATAGGCCTAATAGCTAGCTAGAAGAGGAGAAACCAAGGAAGGAAAACTGAAGTGTTTGGGGCCTGTTTTAGGTTGAATTTTCTCACACGTGCAAGGGGCATCCTACTGCTGCAACAACATCAAATTGAAGCTATACCAAGGAGCTGAATCAAGTGTCTAAAGAGACTAGTTCGAAAGTCGAGTTTCCAAGAGAAGAGAATCAAGCCAATCAAAGGAGCAAAAGATCATAATTCTGCCCTAAACCACTCACACATGCGAAATTGCAGGGATTGCAGGTAGGCCAAAGATTGCAAACCTAAAGCAGTGACCAAATTTATGAAGTGAAGTCAAAATATGAAGTTCTAAAGTAGGTTGACTTGGGGTTTGACTTTGTGGAAGAGAAGTCCATTAGTGAAGAGGTTGAATTGGTCTTGGAGGGGTCTTGGTCAAGTGTCCTAGGTCTTGGAATTCGTCATTTGAAGATTCTATAAGAAGAGAAGGATTATTGTGGGTTTTCCTCTCAAGAGGAGAGGTTTTGGTCTTGGCTAGCAGCCTACATGTTTGTGTCCTCTTGTCTCATTGATTTTCATTGTTTTCTAATTGTCTGATGATAAAGAACACTATAACAATCAAGATAAGAAGAATTTAACTACAAGTAGATCAATTTAAGTAAAATAACATCACAAGTAGTTATCAAAGTAAGAGAAATCACCTAATTAAACTGACCCTATATTTCTCAATAGCTACTACACGAAAAATGTGAAATACATGAAAAAATGTGATTTCAACCACAATTTTCCATGTATTTCACATTTTTCATGTTGTAGGGTCCATCAAAATGATGCAAAATGGGTACTTCTTGGATGAAAAACTAAATTCTGTATCCAACGAGTGCTCAACTTGAAATTTGACTAAAATCATAGGGAGATAAGTTCAAAATATGAGTTGAAAATGTAGTTTTTTTATTTTTTATTTTTTCCCTCTAAAATTTGATGAGGTAATCTAGCCTTATTTAACTATTTCCACAATTATTGTATAATATTCAAAAGGAGGCCCATTTGAGACCTAAAAATTTCTCTAATGTTTGATACCTAGATTTGACTGCAAGGCATTGCAAATATTCATGTATTATGGCACTACCTAATCTCTCTTTTATCACAGAGTTGTCCATCTCATGTACTGGTCATCATAGTTCCCTACAGGGTATAATTCCTCCTCGAGGGCATAAAAAAGTAGACCAAGTGGGGCCAACACTGAATATCCCAGACTCCTCTTATTTTTCTCTCTCACAGTAACCTACCACCAATATTTGACATCGAGAAGGGATTTTAGGGGGGCGAAGGTGATCTTCTCATTGTCATTTTTTTTTTGGATAAAGTAATAACCCTCTAACAATTTTAACCATTTCTCCAAAGCATCTACACCTATTTGGATTTCAAATAAGCGAACACAATTAAATTTTACCTTGAAGGGTGTCACACTTCCAAAATTGTTGCTTTTTGAAGGTGCCTCAGCTCTTGTTGGAAGTTGTCAAAGTATCTAGAAAAAAGTTTACATCATCTCATTCCTCTATTGTGTGAGTGCTTCCTCAAGCAACAAATTTATAGGATATCCTACTTCGTCATCTATCTTTTCTCTAGTCATGGGATGTCAATTGGGTGGGCGAGAATGGTTTTCCTCAAGTGAAACTAGTTTGAGATTCAACTCCCTATACCCTGAGCTCACATATGGCATGTGCTAGGAATTGAAAAGGAAAAAATTTCTATGATAGCACTAATATAAGTTGTGAGAGGAATGAGACTAAATATTGTCACAATAAAATATGTCATATGAAGAGAGCTTGATTATTTTTATTAAATGGTAAAAATTTCATAAGACTACATCATAGAAAAATTCATATCTTTTACAATGGTGAGAGCTGATATTTCTATTATTTAAGGGTGTCTTTTCACCTAAATCATGCAGTTTCATTTATTTCAAATAACATGGGCTACAAAAAACCATGGGCGAATATCATAAATCACTATGGTAAAATTTAAAAAATGGTTGTATATGGTAATATTTAATTGTACAATTAGGTTTTTTTATTTATTTCTTCTACCTTTCAAATACCATGGGTGGATATTGCGGTTTACCAAAACCATGGGATTGTAAACCACCAATAGTAGAAAATGATTATTGAATGTGGCGATTCATCGATATCCACCTGGATTAGCTCCAGACCATGAAATTTGAGGTAATTGAGGAGAGATCTCAAAGTAAATGTAGTCAAAATTTGAGATTTTTTTAAACTATACTTTCAATGATACACCCTATGGAAGTTAGGGCTTTAGAATGGTCCTGAAATTAATTTTAAATGACGGATCTTGGAATTTTCACAGTAGGTTTTTTTTCTAGGACACTTCAAACTGTGAAATTTTTAAGGGACTAAGGATATATATTAGTGTACATTTAGTAAAAAAAATTAGATTCTTTTTTTGCTACATATTTGGAGATACATCCAGTGGAAATTAAGGCTTGTGAATAGTCGTAAAATCAATTTCAAACAAGATACCTTGGAATATTCGCTATAAATTTCTCCAATAGACGTTTTGTATTGTCAAATTATTAGGGATACTAGGAGAGATATTGAGGTACCTTACAGATTTTTTTATAATCATATATGAAAATTGAACGCATGGAATGCTATACAAGTTTTCTCTTGAGAAGAGGCCAAAAATCAACAATTTATGTGAAAGTTAGCATATATTTCGCTTGGAAAACGAAATTTTGGTCAAACTTGTGAAGTTATGGAGAAGGTTGAAAATTCAGTTTTAGGAGGGCTCAAATTTTAGATATATCAGGACAAAGGTAAACTATCCACATAGTCTAAAATTTAAGGTTTTTGAATGTGTGTATCTTACAATTGGCACAAATTTTGATTAGAAGATCTATTTTTGGTGTTTCAAAAACCTACAAAACATCTCATCCAGTACTCATGAATAAATACAAGATGTCCAATAATGAGTATCCAAGTTGGAAAATGAGTTGTCACACAAGCAACTAAATATGGAGGAAAACAATGAATAAATACAAAAAGTCCATCCAGGAAGAAACACAAAAATGCATCAAGGAAGAAATACAAAAATTCATTAATTCCATGGAAATGTTTCTCTTTTGGAGGCTTCCTATAAAATTACGGAGATCCTTGGAAAACATGAAAATAAAGAGAACAATTGTGTTGAAACTAAATCACATATTAAGAGTATTTAACTCAATTGAAGAGCAAAATTATTGAATAACATAACATAATTATGATTTTCAATCCAAGATCCGCATCATCAAGGCTTCAAGTCAACACCAATGAACTACTTCATTCCAAATATTGATATGAGGAAATTTGATGTAACAATCCTATAAAATGGATATTACATATGGAGCATACTTTGATCTATGCCAAGTGAAAACATTACTAAAGGTAAATATGGCATCCATGTATTTAGAACAAGATCAATTTGTATGGTATCAAAGGCTTTGTGAAAGGAAAAGGGATACTATTGTATGTTGGTCCATTTTTACGGAGGAGTTGATAGCACATTATAGGGACATTAACACATATAAATGCTTTAGTAAATTGTAAATATTCAATAAATAGGTCCAATTAAATAGAACATCTAACAATTCCAAAATTTGAGTCTCACGGTAAAGAACATTTCGAAGAATTATTTGTGAGACTTATTTATGGGAAATTTAATAGAAAACATCCAACATGAAGTGCATCTCTTTGAACCTAAATCTCTAAAGCATGCTTTCATTATAGCAAGGAAAGTTGAAAATAAAAAAAATGGCTACTAGAATGGTGGCCACTATAAACTATGGAGAACATCATGCTCCATTTCCTAACCTCATTGAACCAACAAGGTTGACACCACAAAAAATGAATGAAAGAAGAGAAAAAGGACTATGTTTCAATTATGATAGAAATCATAGTAAGGGGCATAAATGCAATGAGATGAAATTATTCTACATAGAATTTGAAGAGGAAGAATATAAAGAATTTTTTGGCCGAAATGTAATCACAACACCTAAAAGAGTCTACTCCAAGCATATATTCCCATTTATTGTTCAACATCAATAATCCACAAAACAACAAGATAGAAGGATATATTGAAAAGAAAACGACAACAATGTTGATTGATTATGGTAGTACCCATAGCTTCATCAATTACAAATTGGAAAATCTTCTCAATTGGTTTATATCTATAGCACCATAATTTCAAGTAATGATTTCAGAGGAGGTACCATAAATTATTCAGGGCAGTGTGACAATATTAATGGTTACAACCATTTTCAATGGTTGCCCTTGATTTTCAAGATACTTTCATGAAATATTCCTCAAAAGGAAAGGAAATCGAGCTTAGAGGTATCCAAGGGAAATCATCTAATGTGATAATCTCTAAAATCATGACGAAAGTACTCAAAAAGGGACATTGTGGTTTAATTACACAATTATGATCATTAGATGTTTAAACATCTATATCCTTTGTTCCAGTGGATCTCTGAAAAACTATCAATAATAATTTCAAGGTATTTGGGGAGATGCGTAAAGTTCTTCCACCTACTTAAGATAATTTCCATGATATTCATTTACATCCTAGAATTGTACCACCTAACATTAGGCCTTACAAATATCCATATGCATAGAATAGTGAGATTGAGTTTTTGACTGAAGAAATGTTAGACATTGGCATCATTCAACCTTTCCAAAGTGATTTGTCTTCACCAGTGTTAATGATAACAAAAAAGGATGATTCATGGTGTACGAGTTTAGATAAATTAAAATTGAGGTATTATGGCCCCTATAAGATGTTGCAGAGGATTCAAGTGTGGATTACGAATTGGAGTTACCTCCATATTCTCATGTACAACAAGTATTCCATGTTTCTTTCTTAAAGAAAATAATATATGATAAAATCTCAATCCAAATTATTTTACTAGAGATTAATAAAGAAGGGAAAATAATACTAGAATTAGAAATAATCATTGAAACAAGCATCGAGCAGTTAAGTAATTATGCAATTATTGAGTACCTCATCAAATTGAAGAAGCTATAGGTGAAACAGGGAACACGAGAAGATGAGTTATTCATGCAGAAACATCTATAGTTAGTCAAGTGTTGAGGATAACACTTATTTGTAAGGGAGGGGCATGTTAAGCCCTAGACAAGCCCCACCCTTTCTTAAGCCCTACATATTTGGTTATTGCATTTTTATTTTTATGTATGCAAGAACCTTTCACTATACCCTTTCATTATAATTGTACCCTTGCTATATATCTATAGTTAGTCAAGCATTGAGGATAACACTTATTTGTAGGGGAGGGGCATGTTAAGCCTTAGACAAGCCCTACCCTTTCTTAAGTCCTATATTTTGGGTTATTACATTTCTATTTTTGTGTATGCAAAAACCTTTCACTATAAGCTTTCATTATAATTGTACCGTCTATATATATATATATATATATATATATATATATATATATATATATATATATATATATATATATATATATATATATATATATATATATAGATATCAAGGAGACCTAGTCTTAGGATCATCATATCCTATCTTTTATAGTATTCATTGTGAAAGGAGGTTCCACCCTTAAAGTGGAGTGCAAGGTTCATAACAAAAATTAGTAATTCAATGTAAAGAAAGCATTGCATAGAGATTGACCACTTAGAACGGGGTACCAAATATTACCCCTGTATAAGATTGAGGAAACATGTTTTTTGTCTTTTTATTTTTAAGGTTTAAAATGGTTTAATATTTTGATAAAAAAAAATATTTATGTATTTTTAATTAGAAAGGGGCTTGTCTATTGGGGTTATGTCAGGAGGTTGGGCAGAATGGTAGTCATCTTCCCCACCCAAATTCAAATCCCCACTGGTGAGATGATGAGATATAATGAATTGATATATATTGTTGTAATGGCTTCGTGCCTATGAATTTTGTTTTATTGGATTTGAGCCTTCTGAACTCTTAAGTGAGTGTTGTAGTGTTTTCTTCTCAAAGAGGTATGAAAAGAAGCCACTTAATATTGCGGATGACAAACAATATCAACAATATAAATGGCTGCTAAACATTCTAGATTTGCAACAACTGATAGAAACAAAACCTGCCAAAGTCTGGATCTATGCCACAATAATGGTTAAACAACGAAAAGAAAGAGTAATAACTCCAATCATCCAATGGAAACCATATGTGTAAAGAATAATTTTATTATAACACCTATGAAGGGAACAAATAAATGTTACCATTCCCCCTCTATGGGATGGGTTCTTGTCTATCCTCAAACGTCTTCATCTTGTGTAGAGTCCCTCTCCTCTATAATGTGAAAACCCAGCAAAAATATGGTGTGCGATAATGAAAATAATCAGAGTTACAACAATGAGTGCAATAATGAAAATAATCAAAAGTGAATAATGAATGGAAAACCCTTCTATTTATAACAAAATATTGAGTTATCCTTGAATAATGAGCAATAATAAAATATTATTGATCTCATTCTTGAAATAACCACCTGGAATATTTTATTATATTTGTTTAGGAGGGAAAAAATATTTAAAATTTTATTTAGAAATAATAAATAAATAAATGATTTATTTATCATCTCAAGGAATTAGTTAAGGAATAATAAACAAATAAGGATTTATTTAATTATTCCTAAGGGATTTAGTCAAATTTAACAAAGAATAATAATTAATTAGTGATTAATTAATTATTCTTGGAGAAAAATAAGATAATTAATGATTTATCTATTTATTTTTCATGCTTGGGTCAAATATGACAAGGAATAATAATAAAACAATGGTTTATTTAATTATTCCTAGAAGAAAATCAAATAAATAGTGATTTATTTAATTATTCTTCATGGGTTTAAATATAAATTACTTAACGAAGGTGGTTTATTAAGTAATTTCTCACAGTGAAAGAAATTTTACTATGGTAAAATTGGCTTTACATGGTGTACTTCTATCCATCTAGTAAATTAGTCAAGATGATCAATTTTTTGGTGATAACAAATTTCCCCCCAACGTACGAGTGTTAGGAGCAAAACGTATGACCAAAGAACGTTGTAAAGACACAATCACTAGACAACACATGGGAGTCAAAGAGAGAGAGAGAGAGACCAATGAAGTTAAATTGGAGAGGATAGGGACAGAAGGGGCGAGACTAATGCAAGTCTCCTTTTATGTTGTGGTATCGGACCTCAATGAGGTGGGGGAGGCATACCCATACCCGCCGAGATAACTTAGTACAAAAATAATGGTTCGCCCAGAGATATAAAATTGAGTGATGAAGTACATGCTGAATGGTACATGACATGCTGGCATAACAGAGCCATAAAATAATACAATGTGTCCCATATACATAATGCACCTAAAAAAACATGAGCTAGGACTGAATACAATAATATCTAAGTACATGAGATACGAAGCCCCTTCCCTCAAAAAATGGGTGGGAACATGCATGCTATGAACACTACGATCGGTAGGAACCGAACCCATCAACTTTGTGCAACTACATATGAGGCTATAGCATAGTAGGTATGCATCCGAGCATGTGGGGGGCTACTTGAAGGGCCACCCCCTCATGAGGTCTGAAACATCTCACACACATCCAAGAATCACTAGTACAATCTGTTGCATCATTGGACCATCGAGTGTATGGATCATGACCAAGTCAAAGGGAAATAATGAGACCTTCTACTCAATTTGAGGAGCCGAACAAAATGGAAGCTGGAACCGAGATACACCACCCTCTAGGCCATTCTTCTGGAATGAATGAGCTGATGTTGACATAATAGGGCCCGCAATAGATGAGGCAATGAGGATCCTCAACTAAAGCATGAGGGAAAACAATAATGTGACTGATGGACTGACACCAGGGATAATGGGGAAAAAGTGGGACTAAGGGACATATAGATGACTACCCTTGTCAGAGCATAAAGTGCATGGTTGACCTGGCAGCAACTGAATAAACTCCGGAGGGGATGGGGACAGTATGATTGGAGGGAAAAATGGGAAACATGGGATGAACGATATGAAAATATGGATGAAATATTGTGACATGATATAATGGGACATGAAATAGATTCCAAAAAATGCAAGGGTGAGTAATAGCGGATGCTTTGAACAAGGGTGACTCGATTACGCTGCCATACAGAATAGGCTTGGTGGGGACCATGAAAACATGAGTAAATGATGGTTACTCATGACGAAATTCGACATATGGTACGACAAGTATTAAGAGGAAGTGGACCTCAAAGTACAAGTGTTGCTTTATGACAAAATTCGATTTCGAGAGGCGACAAAGTGACCTTTCTTGGAAAATGGCTTCCTCGTGAAGTGTCAAATCATCAAAAACTGAGGAAGACCCATTATAGAGCTCGATGAGAGCTTTGCAATGGTGCCAATGGTTTGTCAAACTGAGCTATGTTCTAGTAGACAAACCAACCATTAGGATTGGGATTGACGACTTTCAGGCAAGTGGCCTTGTCTAATATGGCCTTAATGCTTCTTAGAACGAGGGTTCCTGGTGAAGAATTAAGGGAAGAGGAAAATGAGAATGAACTACTAGAGGTGATCTAGAACCATCCTCGCCCACTAAGTCAAAAATGGGGACTGGGTGGTACAGAGGAGAATATTTGAAGATATGGTATCAAAAGTCTACGATATGTGATGTGCATATGGCTTGCCGGAGAGGCCGGTAGGACAAACTATCCAAGAAATGGGAGGATAATCAACCATACCTAGATCCAGTGGGATCTAAGGCGAGACTTATATTAATCAATTGAGAAGATGGCCAGGGGAAAACCATCATGCCCCCAAGAATGGGATGCTGATCTAGTATGCAAAGGTGGGAATGATGCCCCCATAGCAGGAGGAGTTTGTGGAGTGTCATTGTGTTCCAAGTGCTTGAAAAAGGGATTCAAGCATCTCATCACAACTTGGCACGAAATCCTCCAAAGGAGATGTAGGGGCTTATGTGCCCCCTAGTATGCTATGGGAATACCATATGTATTTAGAGCTATGGGCTCCAAACACTTATATGATACATAATATGATTATGCATTTTGTATGACGATGATGGTTCACCATTTGTTTTATTTATGGTTATCTTCTATGGTATACATGTGATAAATGCCAATATAGAATGTTGTTTGTGATGGTATCTACATAGTGATTTTGGGCTCTGGGCACATGATTGAACGTAATGGTTTCAAATTCACGTACCAATAGCCTAACTCGTAGATATTTTCTAAATAGAACTTGGTTATGCACATGATACACACCATTCAATTGCATGACAAGTAGCGAGGAATCTAAACAAACATGAAGATGGAGGATGCGATGAGCGAGGGAATTGACTAAAAAACCTATCATTGCATCATATTTGACCTGATTATTGGTGGTAGATCCAATGCACATTCCATTTGAAAGGACTAACATATGCAAGGGGGTAAAAATGGCCCAGGTTGCCAAGGCTAGATTCCAGGAGAAGCGACTTGCACTGTCGACATGACTGATATAAGATGTGGATGATGGATACATTTAAAAGGAGAAAAAGACAATGGATGAGATGATGCAATCCACCTAACTTTATGGTAGAAATAAAGACACGAAAATCAAAGGGATGTGTTATGATCAAAATTTCTTGAGGTAGAGCGCATTGGGAGAATTAGGAAGGAAGTGGCCTTCAGTATCCTCAAAGAAATGCCCCCTTACTCAAGGGTAGGGGTAATCAGGGGTAGACTTAGCTTCCATGGTGTCCTCATGAGGCTGAGAGATGGGTGGACTGGAGGAAGACTGACTAAGAAATAAGGTTCACATACGCATCATCTTGAATGGTAGATGACAGGCTAGTAGATGGAGGATCTACGGATGTTGAGACCTGGGATTCTGTCAAAAGAGGTTCCATAGAAGCATGCGTAGAAACCTTAGAATGGTTTTGCCTGTGAGGAACTCAAGGATGACGATAGGTAAAGGATGTGGTGTGTGGTTTCCATCATCTCAACATCGGGGGGAGGGATCATGATGGTGGGACCAGAGTCCCCCTGTTCTAGTTTAGTGGTACCAGAATCCACAGGTAGAGGAATAGGTGTTCCACTATAAGTGGTCTCATATTCGCGAAGCGCCTAAAAGCAATCATGAAATTTGTCAAGATGAGGGAAACAAGGGGAATAGTGACCATAATGATTGTTTGGTCAATTTAGTGTGTCCTAAATTGCTATATAAGTTGTCAATGCGGGAGTTGTAAACTGCTGAAGTGAAGTGCACTGTATATGCAAGATAACCGATTTCTTAATTCTTTGTCGTTTGTGATTTTTAGTTTGTTTTTGTGTATATCTTTTGTTGATTCCATAACATGAGATGGCAAAAGTCAAGTATGGATATCAGTGTTCAAGGCAATGGTGACCTCTAAAATAATTTCCAAACTTCAAAATTCTCAAAAAGGTTTTAAAATTTGCAATGACGAAATCAATTCCTAAAAGAAAATAAAAATGTACCAAATAGTGAGCTAGTGACAATGAAGCCCAGTATCCTTACTGCTATATAAAAAGAGAAAAAAAACTGAACTTAAAGCAATTCAAAAACTCTAACAAAGTAAACTAAATCATACTACTTCAACTCATATTCTGACCCCTCACCAGTAGTCTCGCTCTAGCTATAGGAGGTAATCATAAACAAATTGAGTAATCTGATATCTAAATTGCATAAAATGAAACTAAGATCAAACTACGCATTCATACTTCAATCCCTCACCAGTAGTCTCGCTCTGGCTATAGGAGGTAACTGAAAATGACATGAGTAATCTAATCACTAACTTGCAGAAAAGTAAACTAAATCATATCACATCAACTCATATTCTGACCCCTCACCAGTAGTCTCGCTCTGGCTATAGGAGGTAATCATAAACAAATTGAGTAATCTGATTTCTAAATTGCATAAAAGTAAATGAGCAAAACAAAACTGAAAGAAATAAACAGTGCTGGAATTAGAACTCAGAAAATAAATCAGTAGAAGGACAAGATGATTTCATGTCATTAGTCATTAAAAAGCTATGTAAAATTGCCCGGGCTGTCTACAAGAACCTGAAAGAAAAACACTGATCAGTTAACAATCATGAGAAAGCATAAAAGAAAATATGGACAGTAGTTAACATGAATATCAAAAACAGTATAATATATACAAACAAACGGTTATGGAAACAGTAACATAATGGAAGAAAGCAAGAAACTATACAGTAGTTACAGAGCCTTGGTGTACAGGGGCCCTCTGCAACCTCGGCCAATCAGCAATCAGTCACAAATTGAACTTAAGAACACTGTCTTCTCATATATTAAAATGAAGTCATAAGATAAAGATAGAGCACGACACAGTGGGCTCGTAAAATAATCAAAATTACATATATCAAGCTAAATAACAAGCATATGATAACACGTTATTTATAACAGAGGATGCTACAACTACTTCCTAAATTCTACGTTGTTAAATAGACACGTGAATAACCACGTCCGGAGATCTAGCAATATGGTAGCCGTGATAATTAAATCCAAGAAGTGGTGGCTGTTGGATTTGGGTTCATGAAACAGTCCACAGATGTTAGCACACCTCCTGAGATTGATGAATTTGCCACGCAAGTCTTCACGTGGTGAAAAACAGAGTCTTGCCACCGCAAAACTCTTAGGTTGACCACCGCTTTGACTATCCTTGACCATGGCCTTTTGTGGGTGATTCGACTGAACCAAGGGGACACGTTCCATGTACACATCATTTGCAGCTTGCCCATGTGGCCGGATTCTCCAGTAGACACCTGTAACATAGATTTCAACAAAATGGCTGCGGAAAGTTGAGTTGGCTATGGAAACTGACAAGATTCCGCAGCTGACTAAGCAACAATCTAAATCAAACAGCAGTCACAAGACATAGTTAGGAAACCATTTTATAAGCTCTTTTTAAACTAATATGCAATGATTTGACAGCTTGGTGGTTCAAGTAACTGGAAAAGAAGGCTAAAAAGGTGTGTCATGCGGAAAGAGTCGATTTTGCAGACAAAACCGACCTCCCTAGAAGCTAAGGCTTTCTAGTGACAAACAAGACAAATAAACACTACCTTTCTCTAAACATGCATTTAGAATACAAGTAATCAGGTGATTATAACATACCTTTAGTCCAACGCTTTGTAGTAGTCCAGCCTCGCCGATCCGGATGAGCTCCTCCTTCTCTTCGAAACCTGCATTCACTAACAAGCCAAAAGATTTAATAGCACCTGATAAACTTATAAAATAACACATATCCATCATACAGACCAAGGAGTATATGAAACAAATCATGAATAACAATCTGTTGAGAAAAATGAGTTCATTTGTATTAAGTGGAAACAAAAGAAACCATTACAACCTGAGCCTTGGTGTTGTGCAGGTCCCTCCTAGGGTCCAGCAAGAGTTTTCCTTTACTTTGATCAGCTCACCCACTTCCAAATAAGGCTAGGAAAGGATGGGAATCTCTCCTCCCAAGCTTTACAAGGGAGTCCTAATTCCAGCAGCATCTACCCTTAGGAATGTTCAGCTTTCAACCTCCCCTCCCTCTCGCCCAATGCCTGTATTTATAGTGCTCTAGAGGAAGTTATTTAGGTCCACCATCAATGGGATAAGCCCCTCTTTGGATGGAATAGTTCCCCTCTTGATGGGATAAGTTCCTCTTTCATAGGGATACATGAACCATCTAGAGGTGCTCCATACACGTCAAACAAGCTTCTAGAATGCTCTAGAAATGACCACAAGTAACTTTTTTGGAGTGAAACTTGCGCCTTTTGACCTTTACAGGAGTACGCACCCTCCCCTTTATAGACAAAGCGTACAAGTACGTAGGTATTGTGAACTTGGGGTGTGTACACGTAGGTAAGGCTAAGAGAAACTGCGTACCCAGAGATATATAGATTTTTAAAGACTTTCTCTCTTTCTTGGAGTTTGACATGGAGAGCAGAGGTATGAGACTTGCCAAGGAGGATAGTATGACAGTTGATGGAGCCATATTAACTACAAATAGTCATGGTGACAAATTTTAGTGTAACAGATTGCCCCCTAAAGTGCGAAGCCTGCAGTAGATTAGGGTTTCATATCATCTAGGAAGGGTGAAGTACTTTATCATTTCAAGGATTATCTTGTGGAGAGCCCAGTCGGAACCTGCAAGTATTCAACACAAAATACATATATAAGATCATATCATCGCTGAGGTAGGCATTCCCATACTCAGATTGAAAACTTTAACTAACAAACTATCTACTGCTCTGATACATGAATGATTTTGCAGTACATCATAATCATAGACTTTGTAGACACAGTATGGACGCAGCCATCTGTTTATAGTTGGTCTACTATACAATGAATACAAAACTCCTCGCAGCCTGGATGGTGGAAACTAGATCCAGGGTTTTCATTTCTACTTCCCGAACAGGTACGATTCTATCCATGTGAATAAATGAGTTGATGTCGAACATGGTAGAAACCACTTGATTACCAGTCAATGATGTAAACTGTTAACAAGCGTGAGAGAGACCACCAGTGATGTCAATGGTTCTCAAAGTACCCAGTACAATCCATGAGATGTGAATGAATGAGTTGATGTCGAACATTTCACGGAATCCTTCGATCGAAAGTCAATGATGTAAACCGTCGTCAAACGCGAGAAACCTGCCATTGATGCATGCATATTTCAAGGTACTGACGATTTCTAGGTCATCTCTCTAGATAATGTGCTGATGTCGATAGAAAGCGACCCGTTGCAGGCAAGCCCACAACACGAAATCATAGATCAAGTTGAAGAAATGTAGCTGTAAGGACTGACTCAGGGATGGTCGAGATGGATGACGGGTATTTTGCAGATGAATGGTTTATTTGCAGTGACCTCTTGAACACATAACGACACAATAGATGGCTTGGTGACATTTGACCCAAAGTTAATACCCGACTAAAGACTTTCAATGTGGTTTGATCAACTGTGAGGCAAAGGATTTCCCAACCCAGGTGAATGAAAAGTGTCGTGTTCAAGAGTGGTGATAAGGCTTCTTCTGAGACAAAGGGTAACAAATAGGCTCATTTTTCTGTCTTTTCCCCCACCATTTCTGGCAAGTACCTCTTTATTTTTTACAAGCTTGAGGAGGATAACATATGCTTGATTATAAGCTCATCCTTCGGATGAGTCCAACTTAGTTTTGATTCGAACCCTAAGAAGGAGTGGTCCGTTCCTGTTTGTAATCGAACAGGTCCTTTACTGTGAAATTTTAACGAGTCCAGTATAGGATAAACTCGGTATTTTTCAATTTTAGAGAGTCTGAAAAACTTAAGAAGACTCCAGGGTTGAACTTTTTCGTAAAGTTGTGTCTCCCAAGCCCGAAAAAGTATAAAG
Source organism: Pinus tabuliformis (assembly GCA_031772625.1). Classification (NCBI taxonomy): domain Eukaryota; kingdom Viridiplantae; phylum Streptophyta; class Pinopsida; order Pinales; family Pinaceae; genus Pinus; species Pinus tabuliformis. The sequence goes on from CM062807.1 coordinate 365,054,343, forward strand.
TAATACTTGAGAGAACCGCTTGATCTTGCGATCAAGGAGTACTTTCATGATTAGTGTCTTTGACCTGAAAAGTAAAAAGCGATCAAGGATACGTCGTTTTATTTCCAGTATCAAATTTGAAACGACAAAAATCCGGCAATCTTTTCCTGTTTTTACGGTCAGAAAAGGGCTATAAGGGGACCGTCTTTTAATTCCGTTTTAACGAGTGTAAAAGAAACGCTCGGCAATCTTTTCATGTTTTAGGAGTCAGAAAAGAGCTTAAAAGATGACTCAGATATTTTTTTTTGTGAAAAAATGACATTTTCCCTGAAAATCCTTTTATCCTGCGCAAAAACCAACACATTACTCATACCTGTTTAAAGATAGATAAAAATACTTTGAAAAATACCTTTTCATGGTGGAAAATAAACAAATTTGACATTCATTTACTCAAAAAACCTATAAAAAGGGCTTTTACCATTTCATTTTTACCGTTTTACTGTTGAGGAGAGAAAAAGGGCTTTTGGCAAGAAACTTCCCGTGGACATTGCGGAGAATCTGACCGTCGAAACCGAACGCTGTCTCATCAGGTATTCTACAACATCCTCCCTTGCATTTCCATCCGTTTAGAATTTGTTTTTAGGCTTTAGATTTATTTTTTGGAGGCCTTGGGGGTTTCAAGGTCCGCTTTTCGGGGTACGCAGGTGCCCCATGGGTGACCTGCGTACCCCGACATTTTCTTAATTGGAAAATGCCGGGCATACGCAGATTGCCTTAAGAGAAGCTGCGTACATACGCCCTGTCTCTAAAGGCGGGCTGCATACACCGCGGAGTGGATTTTTAAACTTCAAATTCTCCAAAATGAACCAAAAACTCTTAATTTTATGGACTCTAACAGATGTTTTATGGTGTGTAGATTGCCCAACATGCTTGATTGGCGCGAGAGAGAACACGAAGATGTTGATTTGGCCGTGATTAATCACCAACCTTCCATTGATTCTTTGAAGGCATGCGGTCTTTACAAATACTGGGCCATACCTGGCATGAGGGCCCAGGTGCGCTTTCTAGAGTGGCTGGTCGAAAGGTGGAACGTTCAGGATCAGTGCTTTTACATTGGAGGGCACCAGCTCGAGATAGAGCCCTCTGATATTTACTTTCTCACTGGTTTTCGCAAGAGGGGCGAACAATTGACTCTGTCCAGGACTAGGCCGGGTGGCCAGTCCATTTCTAGCCTCCGGTTAGAGTGGTGTAATAACCAAAACCAGGATAAGGGGATAGAAATCAAAAAGATATCCCGACCTGAACTTATGGTGATTGCTTTTACAGTTACCAGACTTTGCGGGGCTGCCGCTTTTCATATTGCCACTGGATCCCAGATGCGGATGGCGATTGATTGCTATCGGGGCACCATTTTTAACTAGTGCGATGTTGTGTTGGCCAACTTAAAGGGCCAACTGACTAGGACCAAAAATGGACAGCTGAAGACTTTTGGTTATGGGCCTTTAGTTGTGAGTTTTTCCCTAGAGAGGGTTCCGATGCTGATCCCACAGCATCTTACTGTTGAGGTTAGGCCTCCCCGAGAGCCTAAGTTGATGCGATGGGTTGCGGTGATGGCCCGTCATCCTGACGAGGGCACGGAGGTTGTCCGATTTAGACCGGAGTATTTCCACTGGTTAGAGAACCAGGTCTTCTCGATACAGGATTTTTCGTATTCCGGAGTTGATTTTCGTGGAGATCCGGACATGATTCTTCCACCGGGAGAACAGTGGGACGACACAGGTACTTCATTTTTCACAAGTTTTTAAATTATTTACTTTTTTTGTTTTTATATCGTCTCAAAACTGACAGTGACAATTTTCAAAATGCAGATGTAGGCCCACAGCGTCCGGCCAATCTCCGGCCTTTCGAGAGGAGAGTACCAGTTGCACCAGCACCAGCCCCACAGGATGCAGCCGCAGAGACCTTAGCTGAGTTGGAACAGGACCTAGAGCGTCTTACGGCAGACATACCAGAGACGACTATAGATGATATTCCTATTAGACTTCAGCGCTATGTGGTTGCAGTCCCAGGACCTTTTAGGAGGTCCTTGTGTAGGGTAGCCCGTGCAGTGGTGTCGTATAGAGAGCACCACCAGTGATTGGCTGGTCACTTTTTGTAGACACATGTGACATTTTGGTTTTTTGTACTTATCATTTTTGCCGATCATAAGGTGTTTTTCAACCTATGATCGAAGACGATGTATTTTTTGATGCACTCCTATCTATATATATATCATTATTACCGGCTTATCTTGTTAAACATGTGTGATGAATTTTTTTTAAATTTACATGTATGATTATCGCAAATGTCTATTTAACATTCGAGAAGCAATTGCATCTGCTAATGTATTTAAAGACCTTGGAATATGCTGATATTCAATGTAATCAAATTCACGTTCCAAGAGGTGCACTCTCAAAAATAACCTTAATAACACTGGATTTCTAATGGCATATACTCTATTAAGCTGTAATACAATGAGTTCAGAATCTAACCTCACTATCAAACTCCGAATCCCAAACGAAATAGATTCAGACAATAACTCAATCACTGCACTGTATTCTGCAATGTTGTTTGTTGTTTGACCAAGGCTCACCCCATGCATAGAAACTAACTCGTCAGAGGGCGAATAGATAACCCAAGCTGCGGAAGAGATATTCCGTGTACTACGACAAGCACCATCAGCGAATCCAATGTACGTTTGGAGAGGCGTCGACATCTGCAATATCAAGAGTAAAACCAAGATAAGCCAGAATAACGACGAAAAACACACTGTCTATGCTAACAAACACACCAGCTAGAAAGAAAAATCTAACCTAACTAAATCTCCATACCCATCATTTAAGCATAATACCTCTTTAGGTAAAGTCCATTTCTGGGTTTACCCAAAGAGTCCCCATCAAAATCTACCAGCTCATAGGCCCCTTTTGCTAGCTTTCGCTTGACAATGTAGGGCCCATGCCACATAGGAACGAATTTTCCAGCACCTAATTTATCATTAGCTTGATCATATAATAACACTAGGTCTCCTTCTGAAAAATTTCGAGGGGTCACGTTGCGATCATACTGAGCTTTCATCCGTTTTGCGTGAGTCTCGATTGCCAATGGAGCGTCACGTTGAGTCTCATCTAATTGAGCTAAGTATAATAGATGCTTCTCCTCTTCGGAAGTAGCTGGAAGTAATTCGATAGCCATTTGAAGTGATGGGATTTCACATTCAATGGGCAGCACTGCTTCCAAACCATAAACTAGTTGGAAAGAAGTGAACCCTGTTGATGTTTTCACTGAGGTTCGGTACGCCCAAAGCGTGGAAAATAACATGTTGTGCCAATTCGACCGATGAATACCAATGATTCGTCGGATCATGATAACTAAAACTTTGTTGATAGACTCAACCCGGCCATTGGCTTGTGGATAATAAGGAGTTGAGCTATCGTGACGCAAACCAAGCTGGCCTGTAAGTTCTGTCATCATAATGTTTCGAAAATGGCGCCCATGGTCAGTGATTATCGCTTGTGGGACACCAAACCTAGCAATAATGTGATTGAATATGAAAATCACAGCTGTCTTGCCGCCTGCCTCGAATGTAGGCATCGCCTCGGTCCACTTAATAAAATAATCAACCGCAAGGATGATATACGCATGCCCCCTGGCCGAGTGAGGGTTACATGTAATAAAATCGATACCTCATTTGGAAAAAGGACCAATGACAATTATAGGGTGGAGAGGAGCAGGTGGTGCGCGCATCTTGCGATCAAACAGTTGACAGTTGTGGCATTTCCGGACCGCAATAATACAGTCTTTAAACAAGGAGGGCCAGAAATAGCCAGCGCGCAATATCTTTTGGGCTGTGGCATACCCAGACATATGACCGCCACATGCTCCAGAGTGACAGTCATTCAAAACCCTTTCAGCTTCCTCGTGAGTTAAGCAACGACGAAAAACCAAGTCCGCCCCACGGCGATAAAGAGTATCTCCAATAATTTTGTACTGTTGGGACTGGAATTGAATTTTTCGACGTTCCGAATTTGAAACTTCGGGCCGAAAGGATTGGGTCTAGAGATAGACAATTATATCTCCATACCACGGATCTAAAGTGCTGATGAGAAACAAAGATTCGTCCGCAATGGGTTCCTCTGCCACAATTTCCGTGTCAGCACGCGAGAAATCACACATCAAATCTGCAAAAACTAAAGATTTCTTAGACTTAGACTTTTCAAACTCCAAGTCGAACTCTTGTAGGATAACAATCCATTTAGAGTACTTTCCCCCTAGCAATTGTTTAGTCAAAATGTAGATCATAGGGTTGCAATCCGAAATGACTGTAGTTTTACGGAGAAGAATGTAGTGACGAAAACGTTGGACAGCTTGAACGGTTGCCAAGGCCAATTTCTCCACATGTGAATATTTGAGCTCAGTGGGATTTAACGTCCGACTAAGGTAATAGATCACATGTTCCGTCCCAAATTCGTCTTGCTGGACTAAGACCATTCCAATGGTGGAATGAGCGGCAGCGAGGTACAACAAGTAATCCTGGTTGTAGTTGGGAGGATGCAGCAACGGTGCATGGGTCAACGCGTGCTTGAGTGCATCAAAAGATTTCTGAGCTATCTCATCCCAAGAGAATTGAGCGTTCTGTTTCAACAACCGGGTAAAACCCTTGGTAATCTCGGCGTAGTTAGGAATGAATCGGCGTAAAAAGTTTGCTTTCCCCTGCAAACTTTGGAGTTGGCGACGACTCGAAGGAGGAGGCAATTTGATGATAGCTTCTACCTTCGAGGGATTGACGCGGATGCCGGCTTTTGAAACTACAAATCCTAGCAATCGTCCCACTTCTATGCAGAAGACACATTTGTGTGGGTTCAACCGTATACGATAATGCCTACACCTCATAAAAATTGCTCGTAAATGGACAAGGTGATTAGCTCGATGTAAGGAGTGAGCGGGCAAATCATTGAGATACGGTTGCACAATGTGTTTGATGTCATGAAACGCATAAGACATCGCCCTTTGAAAAGTGGCTCCGACATTCTTAAGCCCAAAAGGTAATTTGCAATAAGCAAATGTCCCCCATGGACAAATGAAAGCCGTTTTTGGTTGATCGGCAGGTAGAATATTGATTTGGTTGTAACCGGAAAAATCGTCCATAAAGGAAAATATTTCACTGCTGGCACAATCATCAATTATTTGATCGATATAGGGCGTTGGGTAGTTGTCCTTGGGACAAGCACGATTGATATCCCTATAGTCGATACATATTCTTATTGTTCCCTGTTTTTTGTTAACCGGAACAATATTCGATACCCAATCCGTTAACGGGATCGGATAAATGAAACCTGCTTTCAACAGCTTCTCAACTTCTGCTTTAATCGTAGTCGCTTTTCGTAGGTGAATCTGACGCAAACGTTGCCGGACGGGTTTAGCATCCGAGTAAGTCTTGATTTCATGGACAACAATGGCGGGATCAATTCCTGGCATTTCCTCGTAAGACCAGGCAAACACGTCGCGGAATTCTTGAAATAGGGCCTTGTATGTTTGAATTTCGTCATCTGAACATGAGGCACCTATATGAATGTGCTCAACAATTCCGGGCTTGACTGAAATGTCAATGGGAATAGTGCGAGAAATGTTTCCCAAATTCAGCTCCAAATCAGGATGTTTCATTGGACTCTGAGCTTCTTTGACATATTCAGCTGTAAAGATTGATGAGAAATCGTTTTCAAAACAATCATCCTCAGGTAAAAACGAAGATCTATGATGGAGATCTTCCCATGGTAAATCGTCTACGCACAGGACTTCACAAAGTTGTTCGTCAGATGACACAACTTCGGGAAACGTTATTAACTCTGAGGTTGATGCGAAAAGGGAGTCCTCACGGACCACATTCATTTGGTCGATTTTGGTTGAACTCGGGTCGGTAAAAGACTGCACGGCTTCATAGGAAATTTCATATGGACTCAAAGGAATTGCATCACCAAATGAGTCTATCTCAGATTCAGAAGGAACGAACCAAGGATCGTCATAAACAATAGTGTCTGAAGTAATCATATATATAGATGCAAACGAAGACACGGCATTGATTGGAGGAAAAGGAAAAGTTCCCAGTAAACCGACATCTTTAACTAATCCTATGCCAACATCCTTGTAAGGGATAGTCGTTTTACCGACATGCTGGATACTCTTTGAAGAGGCTGGGTCGGATGAAAAGTAAGCCAGCTGGTCTATGGTTACGATCTTGCCATTGTGTGGAAACTTTATTACTCTGAAGACCGATGAAACGACCGCTGTCATAGCGTAAGACCAACTGCGACGCAAAAGAAGGTTGTAGTCTAGAGGGGCATCAACCACCTCCACATCTAGACTAATGGTTTTTCCTTCAACCCCTATAGGCAAATCCTGTAGAATGCCAAACGGATGGAACCCATGGCCATCAAAGGCCTTAAGAATTTTCGGGGATTGATTTAGTGAAGGAGAACCAAGCGATCTCCAGCACTGTATCGACATAATACACGTGGAAGCTCCCTCATCAATTACAGTCTGATGAATAGGCATGTTTTTGACTATCATTGGGATCTGGAAAGCCATCTGATTAGGCAAACGCGGTGTACTATTTTCTAGATCAAAGATTATTAGGTTCAGGTCCTGAACATCAACAACTCCTATAGCCGACAAAAGTAATTTTCGTTGTGCTGGACATGATTGCAGCACTTCTAAAGCCGACATTGCTGAGGGTGAAACAGCTAAATCCTCAAAAATGTTGTAATTCTGGGCCGCTCTCGCATGTGGATTAAAAGCAGACCTTCGAAGTACACCCTTGGCGGGCAGTTTGATTACTAAGTCAGGGTTAGGTTTCTCAATCTGTAGTGGATCGGAACCGTGAGCTGAGGTTGATGGATTTGAATGAGAAGATTCTGCTTCTTTCGATCCATCAACAGGAATTTTACTACCATAATCTTGTGATCGAGTCGCAATCCTTACATGAGACATCATCAATATGGGTTCTTCACTGGCACTCGAGGAAGAACCTATCATCTTACTCTCCTGCTTTGGAAATGGATCTTTCAAAACAGCAGGAGTTGGGGAACCCTTGAAGATTTTCACAACCTCGGCCCGATGAGGGCAATCTCTTGTAAAATGATCCTCTTCACAAATAAGACATGGATATCTAGGTTTGCGCTTTTCGTCATTGGTTTCCGACTTTTCCGTTTTCTCCTTTGGAGTCTTGTCTGCTTTACTCTTCTTCTTACCTTTCTTCTTCCCACCGTTTTTTGATTTAGCCGTAGATGACTCTACAGCGTGAATATCAGCGGAAATTTCAGGAGAAGATTCTCCTATCGGGGAATCTGGTAAGGTTATAATGGGCGAAGAATTCTTTGAAGACTTCTTCTTGCTTTTAGTATTTACCGTACCAATCATGCCATCAGCAGCATGAGATCCCGAAGGAGCAGCAGCGATTTGATTTGACTTTGGAAGATCTGGGATCTTTTCGTGTAACGTACTTGACTGAGTGTACACTAAGTCAAGGTACTGCGCCTGAGCATCACTTGCTCCTCTGTAACTACTCCGGCCTTAGCTACGTCTTCAGTAATCTTCGGTAATAATGATTTAACAAACCATTCAGCTAAGATTTGGTCCGGGATAAAAACTTTCACTAATCGCCTTCGACGTCTCCATTCATGAATATGATCAGAAATATAGGTGGACGTCGATTGTTTTAATGAAGTCAGTAACTCTGTGCTATTATCATATCTGACCGGCAACTGAAAATGAGTTAGGAACGAGGTAGCTAACTGACTAAAATTGTAAAAAGAGGCCCGTGGTAACTCAATGTACCACTTGGCCGCGAGACCAATGAGCGTACGCTGAAAAAGACGTAAGCGGATCGAATCATCCGAGATGGAATTTGAAGCACACCAGAGGTGTTAAGTCATCACATGATTTGACGGATCCTCTCCAGACTTACCCTCAAACTTGGGAATATCACTGGGCAACTTATTTGGCATTGGCGGCCAGAACGGAAGATAATTTATTGGATCGTTCGTTAGGCGCGACAAGTCCGGTAAATCCAAAGTTGTGATAAACGGTAATTGCTGATTAGGATCCCTAAAACTCTGGGTCACAAGACCAGTCCCAGGAGGAGGATATCCAGGATAACTTGGAATATGAATCGCATTCGGGATATTGTATCCTCCTGGAAAACTAGGATTAACCGAACCGTATTGGGGTTGCTGAGGTTGTTGATAAGTGCACCCAGGATACGGTTGATACTGGTAAACTGGCTGTTGGACAGCAGGCCCATATTGGTACTGTCCCTGGTACGGTTGATAAGTGAATTGTGGTTGACTAGTGACAACCGTACTTAAACCAGGCTGTCCTACAGGCATCTGAACCGTAGTTTGAATCGTGGATCCAGACAATGGTAAAGATGTCTGAGGAGTAGTTGCAGAGACAGTAGAAACCGGAGCTGTCGATACTCCAGAAGTAAGTGTGGTGGAAGGAACAGATGTTGCGGTAGTTGCAGCAGTCGTTTGAGATGGAGTACTAGGTGCTATGGGCGACTGAGTAACTACCGAAGGTACGGAAGTTTGAACATTAGACTGGACTGGTTGTTGGGGAGAACCAGCAACTAAGGGTTGTCCAGCTTGAGATGACAACTGTACGCTTGGCTGCAACACCTGTTGGACTTGCGATGGATCCCACACTATGTTCATTCCGGGGTATTGACCCATGACAGGTTGAGGATATTGAGATCCATAACCAGATTGAGGGTAGGATTGATAATTGAAAGGTACATTTCCCGTACCTTGAATATAAGATTGACCTTGGGGTGGTTGATAACCTTGACTCGAGTACTGACCTTGAGGTAGATACCCTTGAGGTAAGTACTGATACTGGGGTTGACCTTGAGCTATAAATTGATACTGAGGTTGACCTTGGGGTACATATTGAGGCTAGGGTTGACCTTGAGGAATGTATTGTACTATGGGTACATACTGTCCTTGAGGTTACCCCCCAGACGCAATTTGTGTACCTTGAGGTTGCCCCCCAGGCGGTAACTGGCCACCTTGAGGTTGAGAACCGGGAACTGAACCTGACATCATGTAAATGTCTCCTACACCCAATGGTTTATTACCATTGTTTCCAGCTAATAACCCATGTTCAATGGGTTGAGGAGATGCTCCCGCAAAAGTACCAGAAAGTGACTGATAACCGGAGGGAACAGAAGGACCGCCGTACAAGAAAGATTCAGGAGATTGAGTGAACACGGACGACTGACCAAACATATTTACAGGAGTATAAATACCTCCAGGTGGAAAAGGAGTACGAGGTGGAGAAAAACTTAACCCTGAGTTGTCCAAATAATTGGTTAACGAAAGATACCAAGTAGTGCTTCTAGGAGGACTGTAAAAGATGGATTCACGCTCCCTTAGATCAATAGTAGGCTAATCTTCAAGGATAGAGACGCCAAATTCTTCCTCTGGAGCAAGTTCTTCAATAGCTATCAAACCAGCAGGAAGATTTTCGGTGATGACTCTTTCTACCCTAGGTGAATCAGGAGCACTAGAAGTTGGAGTAACAGGTTCAGATATTTCAGGTTCTTTGCCTATATCACTAGTAGATGAAAAACTACTAGCAAGCTCGGAAACTGCAACAACTTCAGGATTATAACCTGTTTCTAGACCTTGGTAATTTGGATGGACTACCAATGACGACTCTCCTTCTTCAGGTGAACCTACTTTACTGCCACTAGGAGTTACAAGGACTTTCAAACCTTCGTAATGACCCGGGACGTCTTCAGGAGGTTCGCCCCGAAGTCTATGGGACTTCCTCAACAAATCGGCCACGGTAACAATCTTAGGAGACTTGCCCTGAAGTCTACGGGACTGTCTCGGTAATTCAGACACAGTTAAAAACTTTTAACTACTGCACACACAAACAAAGTAAAATCTCAAAGCAAACCACCTAAAGTCTCTAAAGAACCAAACAAATTCGAATCACACGCCTAAAGAATCTAGGGCGTCAAACCATACACAAACAGTAGCCTTCCGGACCGAAAACACTAGTTGGTGATGAAGCCCAACATCGCCGAATTCAGTACAGAAGTGGTGGGTGGAAAAGTTACCCCGGCAACCTGCTTAATGAATAGACCAGCACAAGTTCCTCCACTTTAACTGTCTCGAGTGAAGTGAACCCCCCGGAAAATCCAAGTGAGTCTAGCCGACGTTTGCTCCAGGTACAGTGGGATCTTCCCTCTACCGTCACCTCGGTAGAATCCTAAAGATAATGGTCACTAAGGTTACCAACAGCAAAAAATATACCTGGGGGAATAGTCTACGACTCGATGGCACGCAAGGGCAGAGTAACAAGCTCAATCCCCTTGCCGGCTCCTTGACAATAATCGAAGGTTTACCGACAAGTGACCCCAGGCTCCTCGACAATAATCCGAGGTTTACCGTTTGTAGTACGTGCGTATTTGGCGTCTTTCCCAATGAAGGAGGATTGATCCCCTCACTGGTTCGGACACGGTCTCGTGCTTCTCCTTTAAGAGGAGCTTTCCCAGAGTACAAATGAAACAGTTGGATTTATCCTACCACAAGATGAGCTACTTGTTTGGTTTTACTGTCTTGGAGAGTTAATTACTCTCTTACTCCAAGACACTAGCCTGATCTATATTGGTGTTTCAGAGCCCTAGTAAATAAAAAGTTACTAAGTTGATTTTACTTTAAGCGTTAATTTTATGGCTTTTCTTTAAGGCAAAAGGTAGTGGAGATGAAACTGATGGTGTGTAGACTCGACTCAAATCCACTAAAAAGATGCACTTAGGATGATTTATATTAATTTTCTTTTTCAATGAATTCCCTAGCTAAGAGAGTTGGAGAATGCAAAATGGATATAAAAACAACTTTCTTGGCAATGAAAATCAAAGAAACAAACTCTTTATCTTTTCAAAACATACAACACATGACCGCTAATTACTTCACGAAAATTCCTTTTCTTTGCAAAGACTCAAATGCTACCAAAGCAAACTTTTCTTCAAAAGAGTTTTTTTTTGTATTTTTTCCCTATAATAGCAAAGCATGTAAAACTTACTTTAACAGAAATCAAAGTTAAAAAATCTATGGCAATCAAATCAACTCAATTTCACACAAAAACAAATCTAAGAGAAATGCACCTAAAAGTAAATCTAATGAGGCAAAAGCCTACCAAGTATGATTCCCGGATGTTTTACTCAGTCAAAATTTAACTAAGGACTAGTTAATGCAGAATCAAAAACCAGTCAAAAACAAAAATCAAAATCTTTTGTTCTTTTTCTCAAGAATAAAATTCAAAGTTCAATCAACAAACTTTTTCGAGATTCGGCAAAGAGAGGACACAAAGGTAGGTTTCTCACAAGGGTGGATTCTATGAAAGGCCCGACTCCTAAGAAGACTGAACAAAACCAGGGAGATCCAAGGTTTTTCAACTTCTAAAGCCAAAGTCACTACAGGACCAGTGCAAAAATCAAACCCTAGGGCAAAATCTCTATGAATTTCACTAAAACTCTTGACACTGACGAAACAAGCTTAGGTGAAGATTTATGACAGGTAACTAGTGGATCTGGGCAGAAAAAACAAATTAAAAACAAAATTTAAGAGGCAAAAAAGGAGAAAATTGAAATTTTCTCAATTTTGACAGGGTACGCAGGCAACCTGTTTGCACAGGTGCGTGTACGCTCTGTGCACAAAGCTGCAGTGCGTACATGTACGCACTGTGTGCGTACATGTACGCACTGTGCTCAACACAGAGGCTGCGTACTTCTAGCAAAACTAAGAAAAAATAAAGTTTAATTTAACCCTAAGCTAGCCCACCCAAACACACAGTTAGATAGCCAAAAACCAGAAAACAAACGACTTTTCTCAGATCAAAGTTTCACACAAAGGAAAAATCATTCACATCAATGGATTCCCCAGCGGAGTCGCCATTTTGTCATGCGGAAAGAGTCGATTTTGCGGACAAAACCGACCTCCCTAGAAGCTAAGGCTTTCTAGTGACAAACAAGACAAATAAACACTACCTTTCTCTAAACATGCATTTAGAATACAAGTAATCAGGTGATTATAACATACCTTTAGTCCAACGCTTTGTAGTAGTCCAGCCTCACCGATCCGGATGAGCTCCTCCTTCTCTTCGAAACCTGCATTCACTAACAAGCCAAAAGATTAAATAGCACCTGATAAACTTATAAAATAACACATATCCATCATACAGACCAAGGAGTATATGAAACAAATCATGAATAACAATCTGTTGAGAAAAATGAGTTCATTTGTATTAAGTGGAAACAAAAGAAACCATTACAACCTGAGCCTTGGTGTTGTGCAGGTCCCTCCTAGGGTCCAACAAGAGTTTTCCTTTACTTTGATCAGCTCACCCACTTCCAAATAAGGCTAGGAAAGGATGGGAATCTCTCCTCTCAAGCTTTACAAGGGAGTCCTAATTCCAGCAGCATCTACCCCTAGAAATGTTCAGCTTTCAACCTCCCCTCCCTCTGGCCCAATGCCTGTATTTATAGTGCTCTAGAGGAAGTTATTCAGGTCCACCATCAATGGGATAAGCCCCTCTTTGGATGGGATAGCTCCCCTCTTGATGGGATAAGTTCCTCTTTCATAGGGATACATGAACCATCTGGAGGCACTCCATACACGTCAAACAAGCTTCTAGAATGCTCTAGAAATGACCACAAGTAACTTTTTTGGAGTGAAACTTGCGCCTTTTGACCTTTATAGGAGTACGCACCCTCCCCTTTACAGACAGAGCGTACAAGTACGCAGGTATTGTGAACTTGGGGTGCGTACACATAGGTAAGGCTAAGAGAAACTGCGTACCCAGAGATATATAGATTTTTAAAGACTTTCTCTCTTTCTTGGAGTTTGACATGGAGAGCAGAGGTATGAGACTTGCCAAGGAGGATAGTATGACAGTTGATGGAGCCATTCTAACTGCAAATAGTCATGGTGACAAATTTTAGTGTAACAAGGTGTATAGGGGAGATGCAAGTTTGGGACTCAACATACCCCCACTGTGAAGGTGTTGCATGTCCTCATGCAACCAAAATTTTAGTCATTCCCATTTAGTCCATATGTTCTGAAGCCTCTGCTAGTACATCCAATCCTCTTCTTTTCTTTCTTGGTGCTACCACCATCCTGGGTTTCCTTATCAAACATCTGAATTTGAGATTGATTAATTCCCTGCTCAACTTTCTGCACTTTTTCTTTAGTTTCTTGTTCTTCTTCTACCATAGACCCAAATGTAGCATAGTATTATCATGAATGATTTTTTCCACTTTGCTCTGCTCCTTTAGTGCTTCATTTTATTGTTTAATATGCCTGTTTAGAACCTCTAATTCAAACACTTCTTGTTTTAAGGATTGGACTTGTGCATCTTGTGTCATGTGGGGCAGAGTGGACAATGTACTCGGGCCTGTAGCTGTCTTTTCTAAAGATTCGAGGTAATCATACACCTCCTGCTGACTTGGATCTATTTCGGGTGTTTTTCTTGGACTAACTTCAAAGTCTTGTTGAGGAGGAGGACTGCTTTCTAATTCCGGCCGAGAGGGACTTACATCAACATCTGGAGGACTAGTTTCAACATTTGACTGAGGATGAGGTGGACTACGGCTAGCTGGGGGTTTTTCGGGTGTTTCCCCACCCAAGTCGATGAAGTGGGGCCCTTTTACTTGTGTTTTCTTCCCCTTTCCTCTAAGCCTGCTGCTTCTTCTTAAATACTGTGGGCTAGTACTCCCTTCTTCCATGCTTTGTTTTCCTTTTTCCTTCTTCTTGGCTGTAGCAGCTTGTTTTTGAAGATGCACTAGTCTCTCAGACAATGTTTGATGGTCTTCCTCTATAGATGGCTCTGGTGATTGGTAGACTTCTTCTATGTTCCTTTTTCCTTTCAATTTCCTCTGTTTTCTGTCCTTAGTTCTTTCCTCCTTTTCTTTTTGACCAACTTCTTTAGTTTTGCTAACAGGGGAGTCTTGGATTATGGCACTCTTTTCTTTTCTCCTACTCCTTCTCGGTGTCTTTGGTGTACTACTTTCAGGTGCCTCAGATGGCTCTTGAAAGTAATTTCTTACTAAGAACCGTTCCCAGGTATCTTTGTTCTTCTTCAGTTGGTCTTCAATGAGAATCCTTACAAGTCCATGATGATATAAATGAGGTTCTATGTCCCCTATGTTCTTTTGGACTGTGGTACTCATCTTTTTCAAACTCAGCAGTAAGAAATAAGGTAGATTAAGGGTTTGACTCTCTAAGAAGTTCATCAATAACCTAGCATGATACATGTACATTGCTCCAAAGCGTCCTTCGCAAGTGATAAACTTTTGGATGATTAACAGTAAGCTGGCCCATTCTTCTTTCAATGCATGAACAAGAATTCCTTTTGTAAATATAGTAACGTCCATACCTGGGTTTCGTAATATGATTCTCCATGCTTGTTCGTCCACACTTTTGTTTTTAAACCAATGCTCACCTTCTTAGGGAAAGTCTATGGCAGCTGCTATTGATGCTTCAGCGACCGTGAACTTCAGGTCTCCAATTTCCACCATCTGGCTGTTGAAAGACCGTGCAAAGGCTTTTGTTACCTCCTTATTATGGCCTTTAAATTTTTGAATGAAGCGTAGCCATTTTGCTTTCTTCAGCAAATCTTTTACTTGAGGGTAACCTTCTAAATACTTATGTCCTTCCAGTTCTGCCCTTAGTAATTGTCCCATCCCTTCCTCTGTTTTTAAATTCCACTGAAATTAAACTGCGTGTAAGGGTTTAGCAAAGGTAAGATGGCTAGGTTGTAGGGTTTATGGAAAAAATGCAGTGGTTGCAATTGGAAGATGGATAACAGGTAACAGGAGTGTTCAGGAACTGCAAGCGGAAACAAAGGATGAGCAGCCGAGGTGAGTTCACATAATGAAGTGCAGATGTATGTGAATGAGTTGGCTTTAACAGAATGGCAGGGTAATGGAGTGAAGTCAGAATTTTGAATTAAATGGCTGTGTACGAGATGTTACATGTTTATGGAATGGCTGCGAAAAATGCGGTGGAGAGGAGTCGTAATGAAATAGGTCACATCTCATGATTACAAGTGGAGTATGAAAGTGCAGTCATCTACGAGTTAAACCCGAAATTTAATCATGAGACCGTTTAGGGAATAAATGCATGGCTTATGGGATAATGTCGTGGAATGGTAATAGGTAATGGAGCTATCGTGATAATCATTACACATAGTGGAGCTTTAAGGTTTAATAACTATGCTAAATTGTGCCTTTGATTTCCATTTGAAAGAAATTTTTGCTCATACCTTGGAATCCTTGTCACTTGTTGTCCATTAGCCTTTAATAAACTGCTTCTTATTGATATCTGTAGATGCTCCATGTCTTCATAGCATATGCTCAGTCACACCTGAATTTTCATGATTATTGCACTAACATTTTGACTGTAAATTTGAAAAACAGAGTGGTGGCTGCAGAAACTGCTTCTGGCTGCGGAAATTGATTTCAGTTGTGGAAATTGACACAGCACCCACTTGGCTGAATGAAGATACTTAGATAGTAACTAACTGAATGGAAATGGTCATGAAAGAGACATTTATTGATGAAATGGATGAGATGGAGTGAGATGAAGTGAAGTGGAGTGAAATGAAAATGAAATGGAGATGGAGTGGAATGGCAATGAAGTGAAGTGAAGATGGAAAAAGGAGGGATTTTTTTTGGAAAATATAGAGTGTCAGATGTCCCTGATTTTCACTCTACATTTTCTGTATAAGACTGCCAATCAATGATTGGTTTTTAGGCTTATACAATTTTTTTTTTTGTTTTTTAAGAACAGAAAGGAAAAAAAGCTAGGTTGGTGAGGAAGAAGGATTCTTCTTCACCAGCCTTATTGCAGAATTTTCTTGAAACATTTTGACAAATTGCTCTTTTGAGAGTGGCTTATGATAAATTTTAAATCTGTGGCCATTCACAATAAGAGGAGTTTTAAATTCATCAATGGTCTTGATTCTTATCGCTCCATTGCTAAAGACATTGTCAATCTCATATGGCCCAAGCCAATGGGTCTGAAATTTACCTTTGAAGTCTTTAAACTTGGAATCAAATAGTAATGCCCAATCTCCCTCTTGAAACTTTTTATCTTTGATGCATCTGTCATGCCACTTAGCTCTTTGATGTTGAACTAGATCAATTCTTAGGATTGATTCTTGTCTGATCTCATCTTGCTCATTCAGTTGCTCCATTCTGTGCTTTTGGGCTTCTGATAGATCCATCCCCAACTGAACTGCCATCTTGAAAGTTTTGACTTGAAACTCAATGGGGAGCAGGACTTCTTTCCCATAAACAAGTTCATAGGGAGATTGTCCTATTGTATTCCTCCATGTAGTTCTGTAGGTCCATAAGGCTTCAGGAAGCCTTTCTACCCAATCTCTTCTGTGTAGATGAACAATTTTGGTGATGATGCTCTCAATAGTTTTGTTTGTAGACTCCACTTGGCCATTTGCTTGCAGATGGTAAGGAATATATTTTCTGTGCTTGATTTTGTATTCTTCCTTCAGCTTCTCCATCATGTTGGATGTAAATTGACTTCCCTGATCTGTCACAATTTCTCTTGGGACACTAAAGCGAGTAAAAATATCCTCATAAAGAAAATTAACAACTGAATTTTCAGTAGCAGAAAGTAATGCTTTGGCTTCTACCCATTTAGTGACATAATCAATGCATACCAATATATACTTCTTCTGTTTAGATGGTGGATTAATGGGTCCAATGAAATCTAAAGCCCATTTTTCAAAGGGTTTGATGAGTACCTGTGGTTGTAATGACATTTCATTTGAAAGAGTCGGTTTCCCTACTCTTTGGCAGCTGTCACACCTTCTGACATATTCTTTTGTATCTTTGAAGAGGGAAGGCCAATAATATCCTAAAAAAAGGATTTTATAGGCCGTCCTTTTGTCAGCAAAGTGTCCACCGCATGGTTCATCATGACATGCCTTAAGGATGTCAGGCATTTCATCTTCCCGAACACATCTTCTGATCACACAATCTAGCCCTATTTTAAACAATTCGTTAGAAATCCATGAATATTTTGAACTCTCCTGAATAATTCTTCTTTTTTCACTAGGAAATAGATGTGGAGATAGCTTCACTGTAACCAAATAGTTAGCAATATCTGCATACCAAGGAGTCTTAGTAGTTACTGCAAATAAATATTCATCTGGAAACTTATCCTCTATAGGAGAATCTTCGTTAGTATTTTGGATCCTAGACAAGAAATCAGCTACTGTATTTTGTTTGCCTGGTCTATCCAACACAGTAATATTGAACTCTTGTAAAATTAAGAGCC
This sequence comes from Pinus tabuliformis, assembly GCA_031772625.1. Classification (NCBI taxonomy): domain Eukaryota; kingdom Viridiplantae; phylum Streptophyta; class Pinopsida; order Pinales; family Pinaceae; genus Pinus; species Pinus tabuliformis. The sequence goes on from CM062807.1 coordinate 365,071,724, forward strand.
ATCTTGTAACTCTGCCATTAGTAACAGGTTTGTTCATTAGATATATAATTGCAGAATGATTAGTATGGAGAAAAGTTTCATAGCCTGTTATATAATGTCTAAACTTATTGATTGCATGAACAACAGCTAAGAACTCTTTTTCAGTCACAGTATAGTTCAACTCAGTGGGAGTCAAATTTTTACTGGTATAGTAAATGGCATAAGGAACTAAATCATTTTGACCCAACACAGCTCCTAGAGCTGTATCTGAAGCATCTGTAGAAATATGGAAAGGAATTTTCCAATTTGGTCCTCTCAAAATGGGTGCTTCATATATTCTTTCTTTCAAAGTTTCAAATGCTGATTGACAATCAGGATCCCATTTGAATTCATAGTCTTTTGTAAGTAATTTGAAGAGTGGAGATGCTATTTTGGTGAAGTTTTCTATAAATCTTTTATAGTACCCAATAAATCCCAGAAAACTTCTAACATCTTTTTGACAATTTGGAATAGGCAAGTTGGAGATGACTTCAACTTTTGATCTATAAACTTTAATCCCATCCCCCGAAATATGATGTCCCAAAACAATACATTTAGTAAACATCATAAAGCATTTTTCATGATTCAATGAAAGGTTTGTTTCTTTACACCTTATAAGGACCTTTTCCAAATTCTCTAATGCCTCTTCAAACGAATCACCATAAAATGTAAAATCATCCATATAAACCTCTACACAATCATGGATTAGATCAGAGAAGATTCCTAGTACTGCCCTTTGAAATGTTGCAGGTGCATTACATAATCCAAAAGGAAGCACTCGGTAAGCAAAAGTTCCCCATGGAAAGGTAAATGTGGTCTTATCTTGACCTTCAGGTGCTACCTGAATTTGATTATAGCCACTAAAGCCATCCAAAAATGAAAAGTACTTTTTGCCTGTTAGAGTATCTAATACTTGATCGATAAAGGGTAAAGGAAAGTGATCCTTCAAAGTTGCTTTATTCAATTCCCTATAATCAATGCATACCCTCCATTTACCATTCTTTTTAGGTACTATAACCAAAGGAGAAACCCATCGACTATCTGAAATTGGATAAATGAAGTTTACATTGAGTAGTTTTTGGAGCTCTTCTTTCACTATCTCCCTAAGGTTTGGATTCATCCTTCTCTGAGGTTGTCTGATTGGTCTACTGTTTTCCTCAATGTAGATGTGATGAATGCAAGTCTTAGGGTCAATATCTTTCATATCAGTATACTCCCATGCAAATGCAGTAGAATGTTTTTGCAAGATTTTGGTTAGCTCTCCCTATTGTGATTTTCCCAAGTTTTTGTTGATATTCAATGTTTTACCTGGAAAGATCTCAATGGCAGAACTACTAAACTCTTCCATAGAGGAAAGAGACATTTGTATATATGATAAATACTCAATTTCAGAATCTAACTGAAATTGTGTGTGGTCATATTCTGAAGATGTTTCAAAATTTTCTAATGTGTTCAGAATTTGACTATCTTCACTGATTTCAGAAATGGTAAAGATAGGTTGTATAGTGTCCTCATCATATACCCATTCATTATCTCCTACTTCTGTAATTGCTTTTGCTAGAGGATACAGATTGAATTTCTTTGTCGAATTACCATCAGAAATATACATATCCCCAGATCTACAACTGATAAAAGCATTAGTTGTGGCTAGCCAAGGTCTTCCTAAGATGAGTGGGTGCCCTCCTAGATTACTCTTGGGAGTTAAAATCATGAAATCTACTGGATATTCCCAAGAATCTAAGGAGACCGAAATGTCTTCTAATACACCATCTGGTTTGATAATTGATTGATTTGCAAGTTGCAGTAAAGTAGGTGTAAAAAGAAGATTAGGAAGTTTTAGCTGTTCCATAGTCTGTCTACTCATAATGTTGATAGCAGCCCCTAAATCAATCAAAGTATTTGGAATTTCTACCCCATTGATATGTGTTTTGACAATTGGACTACCGGGATCTACATACTTCTGCATGGTAATTTTTCCCATCATGATATCTGCAATTTTTCCTACCAGGTGGATTCTTCTTGTATCTCTTGGTTTCCTTCCTGGTCTTTTGAGACTCAACTCCTTTATTGTTTTTGCTAGAATAGGAATTTCTCTAATGGCTTGTAACAAGGGAATATTGATACATACATTCTTTAATTCATCTAGGAAATCATAGTTAGGCAACAAGATTTGTTTTTCCACCCCTTTTTCAATTTGTAATCTTTCAGGAAAAGGAGGTGTGGATGAAGATGCAGGTTGCTCAACTATAGGAGTTGTGGGGGTTGACTCTTTTTCTTTTTCTTTTTGAGTGCTTGGGTTTTGAAGAGATGCTTCAGAACTTTTATTGGCTTCAAAAGAATCTTCCTCAGAAATGCTTTGCTTTTTAGCATCTATAGAAGGCTTGTCTAAAACTCTACCAGATCTGAGCTGTACATCATTGAGAGGAACAATCATATAAGTAGGAAATTGTTGTCCTTCTACCATGTAAGCATTTTGAGGGTTTTTATTATTGGGGTTTGGCAATGGCTGGGAAGGTAGTTGATTTGTCTTCTATTGGAATGGAAGCAAGAGTTGGGAATTTGGATTCTGTTGAGAAGGTTTTTGTTGTTGAAATGGCAATGAAAGCTGTGGATTTTGATTTGGAAGTTGTGGAGCTTGTTGATTTTGAAAAGATGGATGATATTGATAAAATTGAGCAAATCTCCCATAAGGATTTTGCATACCTTGTACCCATGATTGAAATGGATTTTGAGGTTGGGACCAAGTTTGTTGCCAAGGATTCCAATTTTGGTGGGGGTTGAAAGTTCGTAGGGTTGTTAAACCCTTGATTTTGTTGCCCCTGCCAAGGTCTCCTTGAAACAAAACAGAGAGACTCAATTGAAATTGGATCTTCTTGAAAGATAGCTTTGAGCCCAGGAATTGAAGGACAATCCTTGGTCTCATGGCTTTCTGGACAAATCACACATGTTTCTACAACTTTTGCATCCAAGGGACATTCCCTTAGAGCATGTTTCTTCCTACATTTCAGAAAAAATATGGCCAAAGCTTCAGCTTCTGCTTTCTGCTTGTTTTGTATCTTGAGGGTGTCTAGTTGCTCACTAAGACTCCCTAAAATATCAGTTTTGAATTCATCAAGCATGTTGCCAATCTTAGCCCTACTTATTGATCCAGTTGCAGATTTGTTTGCTCTAATGGGAGAAGGATCTCTAGGCCCTTTCCCAGTTTTAGATTTTCCCCTTGAGAGATGGACACATAGCTCTGCTATATCATTAAGTGGAAGTTGAGATATATCTCCTTTTCCCATCATGTTCAAAATATCTATCCATTCATCTCTAATGGCTTTTAATAGAAGAGCTTTCAAGGTTTCCTCATCTAAGTTATTCATTTTTTCTCTTTTCAGATTGTATTGAAATCTTTCAAGTAAATCCTGCAAGTTTTCATCTTCTTTTTGCACCATTTTGAATACCTCATCCTTATGATTGGTGGGCATACAATAGTCCAGGTATCTATCCAAAAATGTTTGTTTCATATAATTCCAAGTCCTAATAGATTGAGTGACTAATCCCATGAACCATTTTAAAGCAGCTCCCTTCAATGTTGAAGGAAACAATTTGAGTTTTTGAGAGTCTTCCATATAATCATAAGTTTGACACACGACTTCAAACTCAAATAGAAATGTTTCAGGATCCTCACTTCGCAACCCATAAAAGTTTGGGAGGACAGATGGTGAGATGTTTTTCATTGTTGTTCGCGATTCCTCATCAACTATAGGAAATCCAAATGAGTTATCTCCATCCCTATTTCCCCCATTGTTACCTCAACCTCCTCCATTGTTTCCTCCTCCTCCTCTACCTCTACCTCCTCCAAATCCGTTTACTACTTCCTCTGTCATGATAGTTTCCTCAGAGACTTTATAATCCTCTGGTTCTTCTACTAATGGCGAATGAGGAGGAATTTCTCCCTCTTCCTCTTCAGGTGATTCTACTTCCTCAATTACAATATGTTTTCCTGTAGAAGTAAAGAAAGGGTCTTTTCCTAACTTAGATTCGGTGGATAGTGTGGGAGAGTCTCCTAATTCGGTTACTGTCTCTTGAATTCCAGGAATCCTAAGGCTAGGAGTGTGAGTTGGAGATGATGGAGGTGTATCTTGTCTATACCTCGAAGTAGATGGATTTGTAAAAATCGAACTCTTAGCCCTAGCTATAAGCCTTCCCCTAGAATCTATTGCTCTATGCATGTCATTTTTTTCTTTTTCTTCAAGTCGGGCTAATAATTCTCTTTCTGATCTTCCAGGTCACTCTAAGTGCAAGAAGAGAGCATACTTAAGAAATTACTGAACCAATAACTCTCTTTTCTGATCCTCCAGATCACACTAGGTGCAAGAGGAGAGCATACTTTGAGAAGTTATCAATTTTTACCTTCCTTGAAATTTTCTTGTTTTTTTTTTTAAGAAATTGGCTACCTAGTTTCACTTCCCCGGCAACGGCGCCAAAATGTTTGGTCAATTTAGTGTGTCCTAAATTGCTATATAAGTTGTCAATCCGGGAGTCATAAACTGCTGAAGTGAAGTGCATTGTATATGCAAGATAACCGATTTCTTAATTCTTTGTTGTTTGTGATTTTTAGTTTGTTTTTGGGTTTATCTTTTGTTGATTCCATAATGTGATATGGCAAAAGTCAAGTATGGATATAAGTGTTCAAGGCAATGGTGACCTCTAAAATAATTTCCAAACTTCAAAATTCTCAAAAAGGTTTTAAAATTTGCAGTGATGAAATCAATTCCTAAAAGAAAATAAAAATGTACCAAACAGTGAGCTAGTGACAATGAAGCCCAGTATCCTTGTTGCTGTATAAAAAGAGAAAAAAAATTGAACTTAAAGCAATTCAAAAACTGTAACAAAGTAAACTAAATCATACTACTTCAACTCATATTCTGACCCCTCACCAGTAGTCTCGCTCTGGCTATAGGAGGTAATCATAAACAAATTGAGTAATCTGATATCTAAATTGCATAAAATGAAACTAAGATCAAACTATGCATTCATACTTCAATCCCTCACCAGTAGTCTCGCTCTGGCTATAGGAGGTAACTGAAAATGACATGAGTAATCTAATCACTAACTTGCAGAAAAGTAAACTAAATCATATCACATCAACTCATATTCTGACCCCTCACAAGTAGTCTCACTCTGGCTATAGGAGGTAATCATAAACAAATTGAGTAATCTGATTTCTAAATGCATAAAAGTAAATGAGCAAAACAAAACTGAAAGAAATAAACAGTGCTGGAATTAAAACTCAGAAAATAAATCAGTAGAAGGACAAGATGATTTCATGTCTTTAGTCATTAAAAAGCTATGTAAAATTTCCTGGGCTGTCTACAAGAACCTGAAAGAAAAACACTGAACAATTGACAATCATGAGAAAGCATAAAAGAAAATATGGATAGCAATTAACATGAATATCAAAAACAATATAATATATACAAACAAACGGTTATGGAAACAGTAAAATAATGGAAGAAAGCAAGAAACTATACAGTAGTTACAAAGCCTTGGTGTATAGGGGCCCTCTGCAACCTCGGCCAATCAACAATCAGTCACAAATTGAACTTAAGAACACTGTCTTCTCATATATTAAAATGCAGTCATAAGATAAAGATAGAGCACGACACAGTGGGCTCATAAAACAATCAAAATTACATATATCAAGCTAACTAACAAGCGTCTGATAACGCGTTATTTATAACTGAGGATGCTACAACTACTTCCTAAATTTTGCACTGCTAAACAGACACGTGAATAACCACGTCCGAAGATCTAGCAATATGGTAGCCGTGACAATTAAATCCAAGGAGTGGTGGCTGTTGGATTTGGGTTCACGGAACAGTCCACATGTGTTAGCACACCTCCTGAGATTGAGGAATTTGCCATGCAAGTCTTCACGTGGTGAAAAACAGAGTCCTGCCACCACAAAACTCTTAGGTTGACCACCGCTTTGACTATCCTTGACCATGGCCTTTTGTGGGTGATTCGGCTGAACCAAGGGGACACGTTCCATGTACACATCATTTGCAGCTTGCCCATGTGGCCGGATTCTCCAGTAGACACCTGTAACATAGATTTCAACAAAATGGCTGCGGAAAGTTGAGCTGGCTGTGGAAACTGACAAGATTCCGCAGCTGACTGAGCAAAAATCTAAATCAAACAACAGTCACAAGACATAGTTAGGAAACCATTTTATAAGCTCTTTTTAAACTAATATGCAATGATTTGACAGCTTGGTGGTTCAAGTAATTGGAAAAGAAGGCTAAAAAGGTGTATAGGGAAGATGCAAGTTTGGGACTCAACAATGATCACACAAGGCACAAGGGTGATTTTTGTGTAGCATTTTGAGTTTCTTGATTAGTCCTGGTAAGGTAATTTGGACCTCAGGGATATTTGACTTAGGGAATGCTTTATGAACCAAAGGTTTAAGATGAGGAAGCTCAGGACAATTATTGGTGGCGTGCCCAACCACTTTACACAAAGAGCACTGAGGTGATGACTTTGGGGCCTTAAGGGTTGGAGGTGTTGGGGGAGCCTTGTCCTTAGTTTCTTTCCTCTTAGCTTTTCCCCCCTATCTGGATGATTTCGTAATAGGAATGGGTTCCTGTTGAGGTTGTGATGGAACTGAAGTAGCGACAAGGGCCGTAGGGATCGTTTGAACCGGGTCAAAGCATGATATGGTCGTAGTTGACTAGGCAGAATGATTTTTGGGGGATCAATGTGTTTAGTCAATTTAGTATGTCCTAAATTGCTACATTAATTATTAATCTGGGAGTCATAAACTGATGAAGTGTGGCGCACTATATGTGCAAGACAAACTCTTTCTTAATTTTTATCAATTTTATCTTGTTTTGGGGGGTTTATCTTGGTTTTTCTTCTAATGCAAATGATAATACTATTCCTAAGGTTTAAGAATACTTTTAGAAGGCAAGTTTGGGTATAGATTTTAAGGCAATTATGTCCTCTATAATGATTTCCAGAACTTAACACTTCAGAAGGTCTTAAAACATACTAGTGATGATTAATACTTGAACAAGAATGGAAATGTGCTGCTATTCAAATCAAACAAATAATGAACTACTGATCATGAAATCATTACCTCTGCTGCTTATCTAAATACAAAAAGAAAAATGAAGTAAGCTACTACGCTCAAACAAATAAAAAATTGCAAGCTAATAAAAGTAAAATCAATTCACTTCATTTTTAGTTCGATAGCTCGCCAAGTAGTCTTTTCTGGGTTAATCTATGGCTCTGGAGATAACGTCAATAATATGAGGAATTGATATCTAATTGTAGAAGAATAAAGCTAAAATCAAATCACATCATTCATAGTCCGATAGCTCGCCAAGTAGTCTAAACTATGGCTCTGGAGATAAAGTCAATGATATGAGGATTTTGATATATCATTGCAGAAAAATAAAGCTAAAATAAAATCACATCATTCATAGTCTGATAGCTTGCCAAGTAGTCTAAGCTATGGCTCTGGAGATAACGTCAATGATATGAGGAATTTGATATCTAAACTAACCGACAAAGCAAATGAATAAAACTGAAATCAAAGAATAACTGAAATTGAAAAGCTAAGAAAAGAAAAGTTAGCAGAGAGGCTAATCTCATGTCACTAGTTATCGTAAAAATTGTATGAAAATGCCTGGGCCCAGCCTATCGTGAAACACACACTGATCAGTGTTAGCAACAATATACAATGCTTGAAAAATCATGTATAGGATTGTAACGTTAACATTATAACTATCTGATGAAATATACACAGGTGAACAAATTATGAAAGATGTACAATGGAAACAAGGAAACAATACATAAAAACTTTACATCAATATAGAAAACAAAACCTCACCGTGCAGGGGCCCTCTGCATGGCCTTGGTCAATATGGTATCAGTCTAGAATTACATTCACATAGTCATATAAAACAGAGTCTTGTTATATTGCAAAACAGAGGAAGACTCCTCTCGTTACAACAATAGGACCAGTTCACGGCATAGTACAATGACTAACAACAAAACGACATCAAAAACTAACTAGCTCTATGCGTTTGCAAACGCGTTATTTATAAGAGAAATTACATAACTGTTTTCTTATGAAACACCTTCAACAAAGGACACGTAAAAAGACAACATCCGTGAGTTTAGCATGATGGTTGTCAATATCATTCAATCTATCAAAAGATGGTTGTTGGATTTGCATCGTGGAGGCAGTATACAACTGTCAAAATGAACCCAGGGATCTAGGAATGGCCTCAGACCCTTCATGTGTTGAAAAACAGAGACCTGTTGCCATAGGACTCCTTCATTTGACCACCATTTGACCATGGCTTTCCTTTATGAATCCGGCTAAACCAATAGGACCTGATCCATGTCCAGATCATTCATGAGCTGCCCACGTGCCTTGTTTTTCTTGATGACACCTACAACCTAGAGATTAACAAAAACAACTGCGGAAAGCCGAATCAGCTGCGGAAAGTGGCTGCATTTTGCAGCTAATGAGAAAAATCTAATTCAAATAGCAAACACAAAAACATAGTTAGAAAGCCACTTAAATTCTTTTTTAGAATCAATATGCAATGATCTTTGATAGCTTATGAGGTACTAGTGAGGGGAAAAAGTCTAGGAAAATGTGTAGGAGAGATGTAGTTTCAGGGCTCAACACAATGTGCCATACTGGGATCTCCAAACTCACATTGGGAAGGACCAGTGAAGCCATGATAGGGACATAAAATACTCCCGGAGGGGGAAATAAGAAAGGTATCTGGTCTGCAGGGTAATGTCTCGCTGGAATAGCTCCTGGATGGTTGAGACCTGGAGGAATGGTTCCTGGTGGAGACATAGGAGAGGCACCCACTAACGAAGGAGGTCTTGGGTGGGTGGATCCAGATGACTCAACTGAGATGGTAACAACAGAGTGCTGAGGAGCTGGTTATTTTTCAGAGGTATTGACCTCGTCAGAATCCATCATGAGGATTTGGTAGTCACTGGGACCAAAAGGTTGGGGGTGATGGGCTACTTGACCTGGCTGAGGTTGAGCAGCAACAAATCCTTGCCAAGGGAAAGGATTTTTGAGCACTACCAATTGAGATGACGCAGGATTTTGAGGTGATTTTTGACCTCTAGAAGCTGCTTGAGCTTCCCTCATTTTGCGCATTTGGGGTAAGAGGGGACACTCATGTGTATAACGGCCATGTACACTACAACATGCACAAGGCTTTTTTGTACGAATAACCTTGTTTTGCTTGGGCTGGCCACCCTGTTGCCGGTTGTTGGTGTTAGGCTAGTTCCCCTGGGGTTCACTAGGCTAGTTATCTTGGTTACCCTCATTACCCTTGTTACCCTTCCCCTTATTATTTGTCTTCGAATTTTGGGGATTGATCGCACTGTGTTGTGAAAACACCTGGCCCTGAGGGGTCGGTGGTTCTTGGGGCTGAGGATGCATGGGATGCTGCGGCACTAATGCTTGAGGGGATGGAGTGCTAGGCTATGCATAAGGAGGAGCAATAGTTTGGTAGATAGGTTGGGGTCCTAGAAACATGTTGCTAGCAGGAGGGGCATAAATGTTGGAGGAACTGGCTCCCCCCATGGGTAGCCATAACTTTGCTGAGTATATGGTGAAGAGTGTTAAAGGGATCCAAAGATACCATCGACGGCGTGAGATGCCTCAGTGCATTGGCACTTCCAACATGAGGAAGGTATGGAATGACGGTATAGACATAAACGAATTGTGCATAAATAAGATCATATCTCAAAGCGGTTTGGAGAGCTTCTTCCTCGATCTGAGGAAAATGAAACGTGACATCTTTTCCAATGGGGGATAAAAGGCTCCTAAGGAACCAATCTAGATAGACAGTCTTTGAAAGGTGGGGCACAACATGTGCTCCTCCTTCGACGCCACTCTTGAACATGGTTAGAAAGGTGAGTGGCAGAGGATTGACAGAATGTGGTCAATAGCTCAGTACCAGTGTCGTACCAGAGAGGTAATTGGAAATATAAAAGGAATGCTTTAGAAAGCATCTCGAAAATGGAATGAGATGCAGAGGGCTGGTCTACATACCATTTTGCAGCGTCTTAATGAGTGTGCGTTGGAAGAGCCGAAGACAAATGGAGTCATCGGTTATTGAGTTGGATGAACACCACATGTGGAAGGATCGAACATGGTTGGTAGGATCCTCTCCAGCATTACCCTCAAACTTTGGGATGTAAGAGGGAATCTTAGTTGTCATAGAGGGCCAACCATCATCATGGTGTAATGGGTCATTTATCAATTGGTTAAAATCTGGTAGACTTAACCCAACCATAAAGGGGAGCATAAGGGATGTCAGAATGTTTCCCCCCTATAGGTAGCCATAACTTTGCTGAGTATATGGTGAAGAGTGTGAAAGGGATCCAACGATACTGTCGGCAGCGTGAGATGCCTCGGTGCATTGGCACTTCCAGAACGAGGGAAGTTTGAATGATGGTATAGATATAACCGAATTGTGCATAAATCAGATCATATCTCAAAGCGGTTTGGAGAGCTTCTTCCTCAATCTGAGGAAAATGAGACGTGACATATTTTCCAATGGGGGATAAAAGGCTCCTAAGGACCTAATCTAGATAGATGGTCTTCGAAAGGTGGGACATGACATGTGCTCCTTATTCGATGCCACTCTTGAACATGGTTAGAAAGGCAAGTGGTGGAGGATTGACGGAATGTGGTTAGTAGCCCAGTACCAGTGTCATACAAGAGAGGTAACTGGAAATATGAAAGGAATGCTTTAGAAAGCATCGCGAAAATGGAATGAGATGCGGAGGGCTAGTCTACATACCATTTTGCAGTGTCTCCAGTGAGCGTGCATTGGAAGAGCTGAAGACGAATGGAGTCATCGGTTATGGAGTTGGACGAACACCACATGTGGAAGGATCGAACATGGTTGGTAGGATCCTCTCCAGCATTACCCTCAAACTTTGGGATGTTGGAGGGAATCTTAGTTGGCATAGAGGGCCAACCATCATCATGGTGTAATGGGGTGTTTATCAACTGGTTAAAATTCAGTAGACTTAACCCAGCCATAAAGGGGAGCATAGGGGATGTTGGAATGGTTCCCCCCTATGGGTAGCCATAATTTTGCTGAGTATGTGGTGAAGAGTGTGAAAGGGATCCAACGATACCATTGGTGGTGTGAGATGCCTTGGTGCATTGGCACTTATAGAATGAGGGAGGTTTGGAATGACGGTATAGACATAACCGAATTGTGCATAAATCAGATCATATCTCAAAGCGGTTTGGAGAGCTTCTTCCTCGATCCGAGGAAAATAAGACATGACATATTTTCTAATGGGGGATAAAAGGATCCTAAGGAACCAATCTAGATAGAAGGTCTTCGAAAGGTGGGGCATGACATGTGCTCCTCCTTAGACACCACTCTTGAACATGGTTAGAAAGGTGAGTGGCAGAGGATTGACAGAATGTGGTTAATAGCTCAGTACCAGTGTCGTACTAGAAAGGTAACTGGAAAAATGAAAGGAATGCTTTAGAAAGTGTCGCAATAATGGAATAAGATGGGGAAGGCTAGTCTACATACCATTTTGCAGTGTCTCCAGTGATCGTGCGTTGGAAGAGACAAAGACGAATGGAGTCATCGGTTATGGAGTCAGACGAACACCACATGTGAAAGGTTCGAACATGGTTGGTAGGATCCTCTCTAGCATTACCCTCAAACTTTGGGATCTCAGAGGGAATCTTAGTTGGCATAGAGGGCCAAATGTCATCATGGTGTAATGGGTTGTTTATCAACTGGTTAAAATCTGGTAGACTTAACCCAGCCATAAAGGGGAGCATAGGGGATGTTGGAATGGTTCCCCTCTGTGGGTAGCCATAACTTTGCTGAGTATATGGCGAAGAATTTGAAAGGGATCCAACGATACCATTGGCGGCGTGAGATGCCTTGGTGCATTGGCACTTCTAGAACGAGGGAGGTTTGGAATGATGGTATAGACATAACCGAATTGTGCATAAATCAGATCATATCTCAAAGCGGTTTGGAGAGCTTCTTCCTCAATCTGAGGAAAATGAGACGTAACATCTTTTCCAATGGGGGATAAAAGGCTCCTAAGGAACCAATCTAGATAGATGGTCTTTGAAAGGTGGGGCATGGCATGTGCTCCTCCTTTGACGCCACTCTTGAACATGGTTAGAAAGGCGAGTGGCGGAGGATTGACGGAATGTGGTCAATAGCTCAGTACCAGTGTCGTACCGGCGAGATAACTGGAAATATGAAAGGAATGCTTTAGAAAGCATTGCGAAAATGGAATGAGATGCGGAGTGTTGGTCTACATACCATTTTGCAGCATCTCCAGTGAGCGTGCATTGGAAGAGCCGAAGACGAATGGAGTCATCAGTTATGGAGTTGGATGAACACCACATGTGGAAGGATCGAACATGGTTGGTAGGATCCTCCCTAGCATTACCCTCAAACTTTAGGATGTTGGAGGGAATCTTAGTTGGAATAGAGGGCCAACCATCATCATGGTGTAATGGGTCGTTTATCAATTGGCTAAAATCCAGTAGACTTAACCTAGCCATAAAGGGGAGCATGGGGGATGTCGGATTATGTGACCACCGAGATAGAATCGGAGCCAACACCAGGTTGGGTTCCTGCACGAGCTGTGGGTCCAGACATGGTGATGATATGCGGTGAAGGAGGATTGGAATCAGATGAGGAATTAGAAGGAACAAGAGAAGAGTTGGTATGGGGACTTGGAGGGCTATGAAATCGTACCCGAATGGGAGGGATAATATGCCCAAGCAGAAACTGGGGGTGAAGGCCTAATAGTCTCCACGACAAATGCCTTGGTGGCATAATGGTGGTAAGACACATGTGACACAGAAATGGTGACGGGAGATCAACAATATATCTTTGTCTCAATGCGGGGAGATAAATTTATTATGTTAAGTCTTGGCTTGGCGGTGTAAACCAAGTGCCCTTCACTTAAGGTGTGCTTGTGTGTGAAAGTGTATTAATTGATTAAGCCCAGATCGTGTTTGTAAAAAAAGAAAAAAACTTGCTAAAAATAAACTGAAATAAATAACAAAAAATGAACAACAAAACAATTAACTAAACCTGACCCAAACTGGGTTTGCAAATAATGTACTGCTTGGTGGCTAAACCGATGGAAAATAGATTGAAACAGTCAAGATATTGGAATTTCGATGTGAATGGGATCAAGTGACACTAAGCTGCTGGAAAGTGGTGCAGTAACAACAAAAAATCAGAGGGGAAGATTGCTGCAAAAAGATAGGGAGATGGGTGAAACAACTAGGGAAACCAATGGGATCTTGAGGAAAATTACCAAACAAGTTTAAATGTGAAAATATGGATGGTAGCAAGCTATCTTAAAATATCTAAAATAGAAAGGTACAGATTTGGAAAATGTGGCTGAAAGCGCTGTAGAAACTTAGACTACTCACTCAGCTAAACTCCTCCTAAAAAGGTGGAAGCGTATTAGAAGCCCTAGGGGAGGCTAAATTCGACTTCAATGAGTAAATCAAAGTGGATCAAGGCCTAAGTAGGATGAAATAGAGGTCAGATGACCCAACAAACAACTCTATGAAAAACCCACAAACAAATATGAGAAAAACCCTAAAACCCAGAAATCACAGGTACTGACATGTTTCTCTATAGGGATCACACTTTTCAGGCTGTTTAGTGCATCCTGGCCTCTATATCGTAATTTTTGGGCCAAAAAGTGCGATTTCTGCTCCGTGTATCTCGGTCGGCAAATCTAAGAAAAAAGTGTCACCTTTATTGCGGCTGGTTCCTGTGACCTGCGGAAATGACCAGAAAGCTTGCGGAAGTAAGAAAGTTATCAAATCTAGGGTTAAAAAACTAGGAAACATTAAGAGAATTGAAAAAATAATAAACCCTAAGCTGAAAACCAAAACCAAAGGTCACCCAGGTTTCTGGATCTGAAGTATAAAACCTAGTGGAGTCGCCAATTTTGAATTGGAGACCTAGGTTTCTGAATCAAAATTATTCCCCAGCAGTGTCGCCAATTTTGTTGTAGTGTTTTCTTCTCAAAGAGGTACGAAAAGAACCCACTTAAGATTATGGATGACAAACAATCTCAACAATATAAATGGCTGCTAAACATTGTAGATTTGTAGCAACTGATAGAAACAAAACATGCCAAAGTCTGGATCTATGCCACAATCATAGTTAAAAAACAAAAAGAAAGAGTAATAACTCCAATCATCCAATGGAAACTAGATATGTAAAGAATAATTTTATTATAAGACTTGTGAAGGGAACAAATAAATGTTACCATCCCCCCTCTATGGGACGGGTTCTTGGCTATCCTCAAACGTCTTCAGCTTGTGTAGAGTCTCTCTCCTATACAATGTGAAAACCCAATAAAAATATGGTGTGTGACAATGAAAATAATCAGAGTTACAACAATGAGTGCAACAATGAAAATAATCAAAAGTGAATAATTAATGGAAAACCCTTCTATTTATAACAAAATATTGAGTTATCCTCGAATAATGAGAAATAATAAAATACTATTGATCCCATTCTTGGAATAACCACGTGGAATATTTTAGTATATTTGTTTAGGAGGGAAAAAATATTTAAACTTTTATTTAGAAATAATAAATAAATAAATGATTTATTTATCTCAAGGAATTAGTTAAAGAATAATAAACAAATAAGGATTTATTTAATTATTCCTAAGGGATTTAGTCAAATTTGGCAAAGAATAATAACTAATTAGTGATTAATTAATTTTTCTTGGAGAAAAATAAGATAATTAATGATTTATCTGTTTATTTTTCATGATTGGGTCAAATATGACAAGGAATAATAATAAAACATTGGTTTAATTAATTATTCCTAGAAGAAAATCAAATAAATAGTGATTTATTTAGTTATTCTTCAAGGGTTTAACTATAAATTACTTAACAAAGGTGGTTTATTAAGTAATTTCTCATGGTGAAAGCAATTTTACTATGGTAAAATTGGCTTTACATGGTATCCTTCTATCCATCTAGTAAATTGGGATAGAAGATCAATTTTTTGGTGATAACAGTGAGTATACCTGTGCATTGCCCTACCACCAACAACCTCACTATAGTCCTTGGGTTGTGTTGTAGTGGCTACAACCACCCTCCAAAATTTTGCCTTCAATTCATTTTCGAGCCTCCCTCCTCAATTCTTAGCAGCTTGTCTTGCACTGCTAAGGTACTTGCATTTTCATTTGAATTTATCTTTCACTTTATAGCTTGTGTTCGCTTACTTGCTTTGCTGTCTAACCACAAGTTGACCCCCCATGACTTGGTTGCATTCAGTTCTTGCATTAACTTATTGAACTGTACAGTCCTAGAGGGAAGCCAACCTTGCTCTTAGGAATTGCACACTGCAATCCAGCAGTGTTCCTTGCTCTCAAAAATTACATAGTGCAACCTAGTAGTGAGCTTCAGTTCCAGAATTGCGCAGACCCACTTGACAACTTGTCTTTAGCTGGGAAACTGCGAAGAGAAGTCCAGGGCAAAAAGTGAGCCTTCAAATCTAGAATTGAAAAAAGCCAGCTGACAAATTTCCTTCAACTCGGAAATTGTACAGAGCTTGAGAGGCAACCTAGAGACACTTAGCCCAGAAATTGCGCAGAACCATTGTGTGCTCAGAAACTGTTAGTGCATGAACTAGAGAGTTGCCTGTTCCTTCCTAGAACTATGCAATATTTCCGCATAGTGCATGACAGTGTTCCCAAAAATCAAGAAGCTAAGAGGAAAAACATCCCTGGGAAGTAGGGAATCTATTATTAGCTTCTCGAAGGTGACACATTTCCATCTTTAGAAGTTTTTGCTAAGTGTCGTTGTTGTCCTTTATCTCAAGCATACGCGTCATGAACTCCATTTGTTCAAATATATGTAATGGACGCCTCTAGAGCTCACTTATGAATTAAATCATCAAGCTCAAGCTTCCTTCGGAGATCAAGGAGCCTTTGGAGCATTGTCATCGCTTTTCAGGGTGAGTTTTGCTTTTATTGCCTTTTGCTGCTTTTTCTATCGCTTTGGTTTTTTTAGCTTGTGAGAGTGTTGTTTCTCTCATTTTGTTGAATGACTGCTAGCATTTTAAATTGTTTTAGCTTGTAGAAGTGTTTTTTCAAGTTATACATTGCCTTCCCCAAGCGTCGCATGAGTTTTCCCATTTTTGCACCAATAGTCGTCGATGCGGCAACTCCCTTCGCATGCTTCGTGTTCCTTCAGTTTGATCCATTGCTGCACTTGTTTTACATGCATACATCTACACTTAGTCAAATCTGCACTCATCCTTACATCATCCTTCAGATTTTCCTGTTTTCACACTCCCAATGGATAGATATGGGCTCCCCTTACCCGGGTCTCACATTCACTTGGATGCACTGTGCAATCTTGTAGATCAAGGCCTCTGCCTTGGCTTCTGGAATTGCGTAGAGGTTGTCTTGGGATGGCTCCAACTGAACACTGCACATTTCCGAGAGCCAGTCTCCTAGCTTCGTCAGTGAGACAACATAATCCATAGTCTATCCTAGGCCTTGTCCCAGACTAAACTACGCATTGCACAATTCCGGTCAACATGCTTCTACACTTACTGTCAGGACTACATAGTGCACAGTTCCCACAGTTAGTCAGTCACCCCTTGTCAATCAAAACTGCGCATTTCCTCTCATGAGATGCCCTGGCTGCTGCTTGATCATGCTGTAAAGTTAGATTTGTAAGAGCTAATGTTTGCTTGCCATGAGTGTCCATTCTGTCCCACATGTACCACACTTGTGAAGTGCTTCTCTCAAGCAGTCATTATACCATTGTTACACAAAATTTTGTCACTGTCCCTGTACTCCCTGTTCCTTGGATCCTGGAGGACCTCTATAGTGAACTCTACATGCTTTCCCTTCATGAAGAAACCCCCATTTTGTCCCTCTTCATGAGCAGATCAATTCCATTTTGCACCATTTCCTCTGAAACTTTTGTTTTGCCCATTTTACAAGACCAACGCTAATGACCCTTGTCTTCCCCGCGCCAATGTGAAGAGATTAGCACTATCCCTAGCACCGACCGGAGTGACTGAGCTATGTTCTAGTCGTGCCGGTCTTCTTATGGAAAGTTTTTTAAATTAAGAGCTGAAGCTTCCAGCTCTAGAAGCTTCGTAACGGAAGTCTGGTACATGTTTTGGCCAGATGGGGTTGAGGATGTTAGTTTGGCTCCTTTCCCCTATAATGATGGAACTAACTCAAGGGATAAGGCCTTCTCCCATGAGAAGAGGATCCATCTCCCATCCATTCATCCTATATAAACCTCCCTTTTTCCCAAGCACAAGCTAGTGTGAGTAATATAGTGTTGACGTTGGTGTGCTAGTGCTATTTTGGTTTAGAGTAAACAACAAGATATTCATAGTTGTAGCTCTCTAGTTGTGTGAGGGAGAAGTGTGATTTGGTTTGGAGTGAAGCCTAGAGGGAAGAGACTTAAAACTATTGTTGATGGAGGCCATCATGGAATGCTAGCAAAAGTGTGTGAGAACCTGGTGTTGTCAGAGGAGAACAACAACGTCAATACAATGGTTGTAATCTCTTCTTAATTCAATATATATGCAACTATCGATTGATTTCCTACATGTTGTTTCATCTTACATATTCATGGCTTAATGTTTCTTGACTTGTTAAGTAGGTTGAATTACAAATTTTCTATTATCACGGTTGTTGTTTCCTGTTGTTTACTTGTTTCAGGTGCTTAAATAAGGAAGCGAGAGATAGCTGGAGCAAGCAAGCAAGGACATCATCAAACGGGATAAGTGTACTAAGAGGTAGGCCCTCTTAATTGGTTCTAACCTAAGGAAATCTTCCATAGAATGTATCAGTTGTGGCTAGACCCATTATCGGGCTAGAGGAATTTGTTTGTGTCCACACTTATAATTTTACTTCACCACACATTGGCGACTCCATTGGGGAGCCAATCCTTTTGTTTGTCTTGGATTTCATGATTTTGTGAGAACTTTCCTAGTTCCAATTTTTCCCTTTGGTTCTGTTTCTTTTCTCCTGCTTACTGCCATTGTTGTGGGGAAAAGTATCCGATGCGGATGACACTAACCCTTCTAAAGGTGACAGTCTTTAGCAACAACTGAATGATAAAGTTTTCATGTTCCACTTTATGAAAGTACAGAGAGAATAGTAAGGAGGTCAACCAACCTGGTGTCTTGCGCTTAGTCGATCCTTGTCCTTCTCTCTTTGTATCCTGCTCCCAGCTCTTTGCTCTCCTAGCCGATCCAGCTACATACAGATCCTGCACAAAACAAGAGAGCGAACTACAAGATACATGTACTCATAACTGAAGCATGGATTAGGGTGCATCAAATATACATGTAAACACAAAGCATCTATGTAAAACAAGTATATAGGAGAACATGCAAACTTTATTGATAGAAAGTAACAGGGTTCCAGAGGAAGTTACAACCAATGATGTTGGATCCAATCCAGTAGCACTTCCTCGGCAGCAAGAACTCTCCTCTTCACCTCTAGTAAAACAATCACCCAATAATCCTGGCGGTATACCAACAGCACCTCCTTGCTTATACAAAATTCCAGCCTCCTTAGACCTCATAGAAGAGCTCTATATATAGGAGGGAAGAGGAAAGGATGAGTCAGCTGGAGGCTGGCATATAGCTGACTAGTGTCCTCTCCATCTTCAGTTAATCTTCAGTTCGTGTGTCCACTTGGAGATCCTTGCTTACACATGGTGATCAAGTACCTCTTACTCATCACAGGGCGAATCTCATGAACCAAGTGTCATTTTGGAAGCTTCCTGGGCAATTGACACCTTGCAGGATGACTGTGCCACTTGGCCAATCTCGCCCAGCGCAGGTAGCCTTCATTGTTTTTGACTTCCAGCGCAGGTACAGAGTGGGACAGTTGCAATACAGCGCAGATGCTCAGTTAAGCAGCTGACATGATCCAAAATAAGCCTGTTTTGAAGTGTTTTCAGGTGGAGAACTGATTGGAAGTGCTGTTGTTTGATGACCTTGTTCTTTTAGGGGTAAGAACAACATGTTTAGGGACTGAGGATCCCTGTAATTATTGACATTCCATGCTCCTTGACGCGAGGCACAAAAATGTCTATAACAGCCATGAGTTTGAAATTCATAGTAGCAGATCTGGTCCCTGTTTCAATTTTATTTTTTATTTTTTCTTAGCTTCCTCGATTAGCACACTTAATCTGATGATAGTCGCACCGATCAGCATGATATGCTGAGGAACATTCGCGCCGACCAGCCTCTGATGCTTGTTGTTAGTTAGGCAGTCGCATCGATGCCTGTAAGTGAAGATTAGGGCTTGTCCCAAATCTTGGCCAATGTGTTTTTCTCTCATGATTTCGACCCCGTAAGCCTTTTAGACTGTGTTCTCCGTGACTAGAGAGCTTCATTTAGCTTGGTTTTTGTGCTTTCTTGGTTTATCCCACCCTTTGATGTGTTAAGTCTGGCCTTTTGTGAAGTTATTTTTTATTTTTTCTTTGAATCCCTCAATCAGTGCTATTTTTTCCCAAACATTCGCGTCGATCAGGCTTATCAACACTAGTTTTAGCCTGAAAGTCATGCTGGTTGGTGCTACTTTTGGCCCAAAAGTCACTCCAGTCTGTGAGTTAAGAAAAATAAGAATTTCTTCCATTCTAGTGCCAGTGTGTCTTGACCCTAAGATTCTCTTCTTCTGCCCAAAAGTGACTAGGATGCTTTGTTTTCAATTGAATGAGTGAAAGAGTCTCGTTTGTTCTCTTATTTCGAGTGTCTCTTTTCTCTTTCCAAGCATAGATTACATTGCTTGGTTTGTCAATTGAAGCATTTATGTGTTTTGTTGGTTTGATTCAGGGAATAAGTTGTTTTTAGTTTCATTTATCATGCTTTGGATTTTATTGATGCTTGTTCGTTCAGAATTGTGAAAACTTTCATTTAAAGTGCTTTATGTGAAAGATTCATTTTGCATTTTATGAAAAGGAGAACATCATTCTAGTTTACTTAAGCGGAAACATTGCATTAGTAGCGTTATTGAGAAGCTAGAATTGCATCATCATAAGAATTGGAAATGAAATGAAACTTCTTTTGTTGTTATAGGAAGATTCAGTGAATTTAGGAGATTTATTAGAGAAATATTTCATTCTTTGATTGTTGCACCGATTTTGTGTTCCCTATCTCTCAATTAGTGTTAACTTTCATTGATGACAAAGATCTCTTTTCTCATAAAACTACATATAGGAGTTTTGTCAGATGATAGCGGTAGGGCCTTGTAATTGAAACCTAATTCAAGATCAATCATTAAAATTTATTGAATTAGCCTAAGTAAGCATTTGAAACTTAACGCTCACATTTAGTGGTCTAGGTTAGAGATGTGTTTCGGTGTCTTTAAACCTAGCAGTTGTCTTTCGCTTCGACACTAGACAATGCTAGTATGTGCTCCTCATACTGTCGAGTATATAAAGGGAGACCCCACTAGGTTGTAATCCTTTATCCATAGGAAGTCGAGTCTACTGCCTTCTAAACGTGATACAACGAACACAACATTCGAGGAGATTGCCTGCCCGTACTTCTCAGTTCACCGAGAGGTATTATGCAGTTCATGATTACCTGGTAATCCTTTTTCCTAGAATACCCTGAGTAGTCATTTTTGATCTTTACTGACTCTTTAAACTTGAAAAGATCATCAAGCACTTGTCCTTTCGAGCTCGTTAATTCTGAAAGCGACTAGAGTCACCTTTTGTCCTTTTCTGGACTCTTAAAATATGAAAAGGAAAATTTTTGTTTCAGTGTCTTAAAATTAACTACCCACGAAATATTCCTGGTAAAAGTTATCTTCCTTAGTAATTATTTAAAGTCGATTCCAATGGCAACATTCCCAGAGTCTACCAGTCAAGGGTTCCCCTCAGATGGGAATCCTAGTCCTTTTCCTTCTTTTGGAAATGTTGGTGCTCCTTATATGGTGACGTTGTCCCTTCCTGGGTTAACCATTGGTTTACCTGTCTGGTTGTTTTCAACCTCGGTGGTCCCGAGTGTCCCAACTCCAGTCCAAATGTCCCCTTCATTCGAGTCATGTCACGATTATTCTAAGGTTGACCTCTCCCCTTCTTCCCCTGTTTCTTCCTCTTCCTCTTCTACTTCGCCTGGTGAAAGTTTGAAATCTAGTAACCAGGAGGCTAAGAAGAAGAAGAAGAAGACAAAGAAGAAGAATTCAAATTAGCGAGAGGCCAACCGTGCAGCTATTTCTCTAAACGCACTTCTTATCGACCAACCTTATGATCCTCCATAGAAGGTTAGATTCCCTTGCAAGCTATGTAAAGGTGACCATCTCCATTGAGACCATCCTTACATTCCCAGAGTCTTAGAGGTATGGTCTCAAGATCTGAACAGACCATCCCCGTCGACCTCTGGACATCATGTCGATGCTATGCCTTCAGCTAATGATGGTAAGAAGAAAGGGAAGATTAGATTCCCCTGTAGGTTATGTGAGGGAGAGCATATTGTTCACCTTTTTCCTCTTATGGGTAAAACTTCCAAAGTTTTGGAAAACCTGATAGCTCCTCAACCCCAACTTCCTGTTGGTTATCAAAGGATTCCTTCTAACCCTCTCCTAGTAAGTAAAGAGATTGACTTGGATTCATCTCTTGCCCATCCTGCTCTTCCTGAGCGTGACTCTCTTGTGTCTGTTCCTGACCAACCATTGGTCGAAAGGAGTGTCGATTTGGCTCCGCCTTCAGTTGATCACTCTGTTTTGGAAGAGAGTGGTTATCATACTGCTCATGTTCTTCTTGTCTCCTCAGATTCTCATGAATCGAAGAGTGACCCTCCCATCCCAGTTGTTCAAGAGAGTCCTCCTATTCTTGTACAACATGGGGGAAATCATATGATACCCCCACCAAGTAGTTCTGTCATCTCTTTTGATTGGGGTCCATTGAATGCTTTCTGCCTCCCATCTTATGTGCCTTTCTAGATCATAGTACAAGCCTATAATATGGTAGTACATGGCACTATATTAGATGAAGGCGCATTTGTCAGCATCATGTCTTCTACTATTTGGCAAGATTTGGGCTCCCCATAGATTATGCCTGTCACTCAGAATTTGTTGGCTTTCAACAGAGGAACCAGTCAACCCTTAGGGCTCCTTTCGAAGTTCCCTATTACTTTGGGAGAAAAAACTGTCTATATAGATGTGATGGTAGTATGAGGTCCCTTAGATTTCAATCTTCTCCTTGGACGCGACTATGTTTATGTCATGGGAGCTCTTTTTTCTTCACTTTTCCGTGGTTTGTTTCCACACGAACGGAGAATTGTGACCATTGATCAATTGTCATTCATTGGTCACCAGATGCTTCTTATGCAACCATCATCCCCTATCATCTCTTGTTTGCAAGTACTACCTTCCCCGCCACAGGTCAATTATGTGGCTATCCGTTTCATCTTCGCATTTGATGATGATCACACAAATGGTATAGTACATTGTGTATTGGGGGCATTGGAACCTGATTTGTCTATGGTACCAAAAGACATGTATTCCTCCCAGGGCTTGGTTCTTCCGTCTAGTGAAGACCTCTTGGGAGCCATGTTCTCTTATGGGTCATGAACATACGTCGTGAGGATAGTTCCTGGTCTTGTGTCAACCTCGTTAACAAACGAAACAAGGGGTGTGACCATAGTTCCTTGTCTTGTGTCAAGCTCATTAAAAAATGAATCAAGGAGTTTGAGGATAGTTTCTTCCTGTATCTACCTCATTAAAAAATGAAACAAATGTCTAATGATAGTTATTTTACTGTGTTAAACTTGTTAAAAAGTGAAGCAACTCCCTTTTCCAAATCGAGTCTTTGATAAGATCTCGTAAAATCCCAGTCGAATCTTTCCTAGACCTCGAAAGTGAACCTTCATTTCATCCACCTAGTTCAATGAAATGAATCTTGGCGGGCATGTACCTCAAATTGAGTCATTATGCTGGGGGCATGCAAACTTATGGCAAGCATAGTTTTTCATTTCAAGCTTGTGTAAACATGAAACCGAATCCAAGTAGAGTTCTCCATGATTCAAGCTTGTGTAAAAATTAACCCATGCCCAATTGATTGTCGTTTTAATTAGCTGATTTTTTCTCGATGAGCCTTGGTTGTTTCATTCCAACGCCACCATCTCTTTGGCTGATCATATGCTTTCACATGGTTGCTTTTCCTTTCTTGAGGGACCACAACGATGAGTGGTTTTATTAGCCAGCCTCTTGACCATTACATGTTTTGAGCAGTTCCACCATTTCTGGAACTAGTTTCTACTCTTTATACCACTCGTTCCTCTAGGATGAGTCACCTTTAAGCTCTTTTTAGACTCGTAAAAGAGACTAAAATGGGGGGTCTGCTTTCAAGCTCTTTTCCGACCCTTTAAAAATGAAAAGGTAGCCGAGCCCTTGTCATTTCAAACTCGTTAATAGATGTGAAATGTCGTGCACCCAATATAAGTTTACCCCTTTTTCAAGCTGGGATGCACTATTTACAAAAAAGGTACTCCACTGAAATAGTCAAGCGGTTCTCTCGAGTATCATTTTCTAACTTTTCGGGCTTGAGAGACACAAATGTACGAAAAGGGACTATGTGGAGTTTTCTTTTTCGTGTCTTTTTCAAACTCTTTAAACATGAAAAAGATGTCGAGTTACACCTTTCTCAGACTTGTTAAAATATTAAACGACATTAGACTCGTCGTCATGATGAACATGAGCTTCTCCTTCCCAGGACTCGTTAAACTTACTAGGTCGGATTCGTCCAAAGGATGAACATACAATGCAAGCATATGCTATCCCCTTCAAGATTGTGATTAAAAATAATTGGGGTACCTTCCAGAAATGGTGGGGGAAAATTTGGAAATCTATCAGTTGTGTTAGTGGCTCACTCTTGAACATGACACTTTTGCTTCGTGTCAGGTTGGGATATCCTCCTTTGTATCGTTGAACTTCTTGGGTTTGGGCCATTCATTTTTGCCTTCCATTCGATCTCTGCCATGACATCATGACCACCGATCCTGTGGATCCAAAAGATGCCAAACTTCCAGTTGTGTCACCGATATGTTCAAGAGTTGTCCTTCTACAATTACTCTTACCTCTGATTCTCTGTATCATCCAAAATCATTTTTCATCCTATTGTCTTGTGTCGATGATGTGGCAAACATTGTGGCCCTCCTTCAACACGGTTGTTTCCCATCAACTATAACTCATTACCCAGGAATTTGACTGAGAGACTCCTTTCCAGTACCTTAGAGCTTGCATTCCCTAATGGCAAGTTCTTCGCACTCGACAACAAGTACACATCATTGGCTTTCGATCAAATGATTTCACGGGTGTTTGAATTCAGTTCCTCTATTCACATTCCATGAATTGTGCTGATAGTACCTTGACGACCATTGTCATTATTGGTGATTTCTCTCGCGCTTGTTAACAATTTACATCATTGACTGGTAATCAAGCAATTTTCTAGCATGTTTGACGTCAACACATCTATTCGCATGTTAGAATTTGTACTTTGATCGGGTCATGTTAGAGCGTAAGACCCTGGGCTCAGATCACAAAAGTCCAGGTTGCAAAGTGATGTGACATGGTTATGTTGATATGCATGTCTCTTTCAGATAGATGGCTGCGACCATAGCATGAGTTATCATATATGATCCTTCTCATTTTTGGATGGCTGCGACCATACCTTGGTTTCATTATGATCCTCTTTGATGGATGGTTGTACCCATACCTGGATCCATTTACATGATCATTCTTAGGATGGCTGCATCCATGCCATGATTCATGTATCACTTAACATAGTTCTGAGTTATGTATATGTATCTGTACTTGCAGGTTTTTTGATGACAGATTACGATTCCTCACACTGATTCATAAAGCATTTCATCCCTCACTCTAGCTTAGCCTTCACGCTTTAGGGGGCATCTGTTACACAACATTTTGTCACTGTTCCTGTACTCCCCATTACTTGGATCCTGGAGGACCTCTACAATGAACTCTACATGGTTCCCCTTCATGAAGAAACCCCCATTGTGTCCCTCTTCATGAGTAGATCAATTCCCTTTTGCACCATTTCCCCTGAAACTTCTATTTTGCCCAGTTTACAAGACCGACACTAATTACCCTTGTCTTCTCCGTGCCGATGTGCAGAGATTAGCACTGTCCCTAGCGCTGACCGAAGCGATTGAACTATGTTCCAGTTGCGGCGGTCCTATTATGGAAAGTTTTTTAAATTAAGAGCCGAAGCTTCCAGCTCTAGAAGCCTCGTAACAGAAGTCTGGTAAATGGTTTGGCCAGATGGGGTCGAGGATGTGACTTTGGGCTCCTTTCCCCTATAATGATGGAGCTACCTCAAGCGATAAGGCCTTCTCCCATGAGAAGAGGATCCATCTCCCATCCATTCATCCTATATAAACCTCCCTTTTCCCAAGCACAAGCTAGTGTGAGTGATATAGTGTTGATGTTGGTGTGTTAGTGCTATTTTGGTTTGGAGTAAACAACAAGCTATTCATAGTTGTAGCTCTTTAGTTGTGTGAGGGAGAAGTGTGATTTGGTTTGGAGTGAAGCCTAAAGGGAAGAGCCTTAAAACTATTGTTGACTGAGGCTATCATGGAATGCTAGTAGAAGTGTGTGGGAACCTGGTGTTGTCAGAGGAGAATAACAACATCAAGATAATGGTTGTAATCTCTTCTTGATTGAATATATATGCAACTATCGATTGATTTCCTACATGTTTTGTCATCTTACATATTCATGGCTTAATGTTTCTTGACTTGTTAAGTAGGTTGAATTACAATTTGTCTATTATCACGGTTGTTGTTTGTTGTTGTTTACTTGTTTCAGGTGCTTAAAGAAGGAAGCGAGAGATATCTGGAGCAAGCAAGCAAGGACATCATCAAATGGGATAAGTGAACTAAGGGGTAGGCCCTATCAATTGGTTATAACCTAAAGAAATATTCCATAGAATGTATCAGTTGTGGCTAGACCCATTATCAGGCTAGAGGAATTTGTTTGTGTCCGCACTTATAATTTTACTTCACCACAACCACGGCACCAAAGAGAGCAGCTTCAAGAGTAACCACTGAAAGTAGTACCGGGGAAGTAGTTGAGCAACTGACAGTTTTCTTGATAATATATGTAGATGCCCATTTGTTTGCAGAAAATGAGCCAACACTAACGTGGCAACAAGACCAGCTATAGTGGCAGGAGGCAACAAAACAGTACAAGATCAGGGAAAGAGTAAGTTTCTGACATAACAGAGGGAGAAAAAAGTTGCAGAGCGAAAGCGTGTTCAATCTCCATGCAGGAAACTTTGACAACAGAAGAAAAAGGAAGCACATGAAACAGACATCAGAGAAGAGGATGAAAGAAGAGTAGAGCTTGGAAGTAGTAGAACTGAGATCGTAGTAAGGAGAACAAGACTCGAAGGAAGGATGGGAGTCGAGAAGGAAAGAACAAGAAAATAAGTAGAAACATGAAGAATAACAAATGCAAGGTGAAATGACATAACAAACAACACCAATACATTTTGATGAGTCGGAAAGGCCAGTAGCTAAGGAAGAGAGTGAACAAATGCAGGTTTCCTCACCAAAGCTAAGAAAAAGAACCAATTCCAGTTGGGGGTTGGCAGGTGGAGTAGTTGATGCATGAGGCCACAACTGATGACTTGTAGCTAAACGCATACAACATGTAGAAGTACATTGGTGGTCTAGCCACACTCAAGCCAATGCTACGCATGCTTCAGGATGAGATGGACATAGGTTCCAAGACCACATGCCCAAATTACATGGAGGTAAGTGTATGCTTTTAGCAAGACATTATCAAGCAGTTTGGGGGCATCATAGCACAGTACCAAGCTTGGCATCAGTACATGATTGAGAAGCATCAAATGGATGTTATGGAGTTGGTCTTTCCCCAAAATTCAGAGTCATAGTTTTTTGTCTTGTTAGGTTGTCTCTAACCTATTTTGTCTCACATGGGGACACGTGGAAAATGTATATTATTGTAAACATGTTGTAAGTGAAATTCCAAGTGTCACTATTGGAATGTGAAAAATCACTATGTAATGTGAAGACTCATGAGGGTAGTCCAAGAGTCAAAGGGGAATGTCAAGGGTCACCTCACCCTTTGCTATATATAGATTCTCATAACTCATAGTAAGGGATTTTGGGAGCCAAGATTTTGGCTAGGCATTGCTTAGAGAAGGCTATTGTGATGAGCCTTGGCTTCTCCACAATGCAGAGTGAGTACATCTCTTTGGAGGAGAAAGTAGTGTTGACTGTAATGTTCCACTATTGGGGTTAGTGGTTGTCAATGGTGTATGTATGGATGGAACTTTCACTTAATATATATAACAAAGCTAGCAAGTTTTCATGCATATGTTGCTATCATAGTTTGACTATTCTGGTTACTTTAGCAATGTATGTTATTTAACTTACACATTTGTGTATGAACTATTTTGTATGCAATTGTATGAATCTTGTTGTAGACATGTTGTTGGTTTAACCCGTCACTTTGGATTGTGGACTATTCCGCTTTCCATCTTGTGATGTCATTCAGATTATGTGTTCCTTTCAGGTTGTGTACTATTACATGCTTCTAAGGGACACACTTCCTTTTCCCCTCCGTATGATAGAACCCCCATGCATCTTACTTGACTCGCTGTAAGGTCACACACTTGCTTCTGACAAAGATATCACACTTACCTCTACGCGCTATCGCAGTCAAGGCATTGCTTTACTACCCACTGCTGGGACTCCTACTCCAAACTGTCTGAGGTCTAGTTGGGACTTTTTAAAAGGGAGATCCCCTGACATGTTGGTGGGTCCAACAACATCAAAATTTATGGTGCTAGAAGGAGGGATGGATGACAATATGAGTCCTCAAAGTCTATTTTGAATCATTGCAAATTCTTCATGACTTACATTACAGTTAATCCTTTGAAATTTCTATCTCATGGACGTGATTTTTAAGTGTTATAGGATCTCCTTGATGAATTGTCACATTTCACATATGATGGTGAAGGTGGAGCAACTTTGCTTAGTCATGGAGTTACCTTCATGGGTTTCCGTGAAAGGAATGAAGTCCTCGAGGATGACATTGCCTGCTCGTTGTTTGCATTCACACTTAGAGGGAACACACTGCAATGGTGCGTCACATTTCCTGCAACCTTCGTTCACTCTTATGATCAGATGGTCAGAGAGTTGGCCCATGATTTCTATCATTATGATCATAAAGCACTCAATAAAAAAGTTCCATAATTATGGAAAGCACCTAATGAATCACTTTTGCAATTTTGGAAACGTTTCTATAATGTCACTTTACAAATCCCAGAAGACGAAATTGATTGGAAATTTCTCAATGAAATATTTTAGTATCTTCTTCACATATCTAAAAATCCTCACATGTTAGAATCATTCAAACCCCTCCCAGCATACCTTAGTGTTAGAGCTGCCAAACCCAAGATGGACAAGGTTGTTGTCACAAGTGACCCTCCATCTACTTCTCATCAAATAGCTCTAGCTCTGCAGTGTGAGGTGGGAGAAGTTGCGAACCCATCTGTTGAACTGTCACATCCTCCCACCCCACCTACTCTGGATATCTGCACAGATTTGGCTTGTAAGCCTATTGGTTTTCACGTGAACTTGTTCTCTTAACCTCCATCCTCTCGTTCTGTTAATCCTCCAGATTGTACTGTGCTATGTTCTCCCGTTCCAAACTCCACATTCGTTGTTCACGAGGACCAAGTTGTCAACGGAGTTGGTATTGAGCAACCAACCTGCACTGTAATTTATGATGAGTATGTGTGGGAATCTGAAGAACCTGTAGTGAAGGATGAACTCCTTCCATTCACACCTCATTCGCTATTTCCTGACATCTTTTGTGTTTTTTCCATTTCTGATTTGTCTTGTGAAAAGTCATCCAAGGATGTTTTTACTTCCGATCATTAACAAAACACACCAGCTGTCAATTTGTCATTTGATTGCAGAGAGGACACATATTTATTTCTAAAAATACCCAATCTGTCATATTTCTTTCTGAAAACTTAGAGGGTGAACATTTTTGTTTCTCATCAACCCCTATGTATGATTCATCATATCATGAGGATGCCAGTGAACATCTCTAATTTTCTGATCATGACTTCCATGATCTCTTCACTCCATCATTTGATCACGATGTTGATTCACTTGTTGCTGATCTTTCTAAGCCACTGGTCTTTGATGATCTACCTAATTATGAAGTGGAAACCCTGCAAGTCGTGGAGGCACTTCAGCCTGAGTTGATGGTTATGTTAGGTCCTTGCTATCTTGAAGTTAGTTATTCTCCCAATCATAAGTTTGTTGAACCACCCCAAGCTCCTCAGCACTCTCTCATGCACATTGCAAATAAATTTGATTTGCACATCTTACACCCTCCACCAGAATCTTACAATCCTATTGCTCACGCATTGGAGGAGTCATACATATCAAGTCATGTTGCGAAACACAAGTTGCCTTCTTTCCGCATGTTTTATCGTATTCTAGGTCAAAAGAGTGTACGTGCTTTTTGTTTATCACAGTGCACTGTCACATGATGGTACGTCCATAGAGTTTCTGTCATGTGCTTTCACTTTTTTCTTTTCTATGGATGCATTCAAACTTCGAGCGCATTGGTTTTCATTGTTTTATATTTCTTATGTATTGGTTTGTCTGAATATCTTTCTTGATGACCGTACCTTCACTTACATGGGCCACCCAATGTGTTGGTGGATGCATTGGAAATATCACTTCATGTGAGTATGACCATGCACTATTTAGTTTAGGAGTAGGAGTAGTGTTTGCTTTCTTGTTTGCTTTTCTTTCGTTTTTTTCTTTGCTTGTTTTTCTTTCATTTTACTTCTGTCTTTTGTTTGCTTGTCTATTTGCTTGTTACTCACCTGTAGGATTAGATTCACATGAAACTGTGTTTGGCTATTGAGACAAGCAGGGTGAAGTACAAGTGGGCTTGTACAACTACCAACATTTGTTTATATATGTATTCCCTCTCTTTGTGAAGATCTTGCCTTATTTCAGTCAATGATACCCTGATGGAAAATACATTCTTTTCAAAGTGAGTCTTGGTGAAAACACGATGCTTGCGCTTTAACTAGTACCACCTACTCTAGTCAGTTCTTCTATATTCGATTAACCCTTTTCAACTCAGTCAAGTAGAGTAAGGTGAGGGAGAAAACCTTAACAAGTGTGTTAGAGGTATATACAACATACTTCTCTGAAGGAACAACCTCTTCTTCTCTCAATAAGTCAGGATCTATCTTCTGCCTCATGAAATAAATAAGTGCCTATTCACAGTTCTTTAAAAAATGAAAAATGAAAATGAAAAATATAAAATAAGGTGAAAGAAGAGAAAGGTTTCATGCGTAGAGAGGTGAATAAAGAAAATCCGTCGAGCCAATGTCTAGGCTCACTGGCAGCGAAGCGATGCTTATGTTCCTGAAATGACTCCATCGAGGTACTATTCAGGCTTGCTGGTAGTGGAGCAACACCAAAGATGAAACTTAAACTCTTACATTTTACATTACTTGTGCATCAATATAGCCCTCATCCCCAATCGAAACAAATAATTTGACTTGGCTTGGTATGTGTGTTTACCGATCAAGAGAATGGCACAGACTATATCTTTAACTCAAGCTAGTAAGGAAGCCATGACGATCAAAGAATTAAACAATACTTCTGGAGGAGTTAGAATTTCTTTACATGAGACAAGGTACATACAGAGAGCTGGAGCTATATCAGTGTGTCACCAATGTTGTAGTGGCTACAATCACCCTCCAACATTTTTCCTTCACTTCGTTTTGGAGCCTCCCTCCTCAAATCTTAGCATTTTGTCTTGCACTGCTCAGGTACTTGTGTTTTCATTTGAATTTATTTTTCGCTTTACAACTTGTGTTTGCTTACTTGCTTTTCTGTCTAACCACAAGCTGACCCCCCGTGACTTGGTTACATCCAGTTCTTGCACTTCCTTGGAAAACTGCGCAGTCATAGAGGGTAGCCAACCTTTCTCTCAAGAATTATGTAATGCAACCCAACAATGAGCCTTGCTCTCAATAATTGTGCAGTGCAACCAAGCATTGAGCTTTGGCTCCAAAATTGCGCAGACCCAGCTGGAAACTTGTCTTTAGCTGGGAAACTGTGCAGAGCAATCCAAGACAACAAGTGAGCCTTCAAATCTAGAACTCTATAGAACCAGGTGATAGCCTGCCTTTAGCTGGGAAATTGTGTAGAGCCTGAGAGGCAGCCCAAAGCCACTCAACCTAGAGATTGCACAGAACCATATTGTGCTCAGAAACTGTTAGTGGATGAACCAGAGAGTTGCCCGATCCTTGGCTTCTATAATTGCGTAGAGGTTGTCTTGGGCTGGTTCCAACCATGCAGTACACAGTTCCAGAAGCCAATCTCCTAGCTTGGTCACTGAGACAACACAATACGCAGTCTCTCCCATGCCCTATCTCAGACTTAACTACACATTGCGCAGTTCCAGTCAATAGGCTTCCATATTGACTGTTAGGATTGCGTAGTGCGTAGTTCCCACAGTCAGTTATTCACCCCTTGTTAGTCAAAACTGCACATTTCCTCTCATTATATGCCCTAGCTACTGCTTGATCATGCTATAAAGTTAGATTTGTAAGAGCTAATGTTTGCTTGACATAAGTGTCCATTCTATCCCACAGGTACCACACTCGTGAATCTCTTCTCTCAAGTAGTCATTATACCATGGCACCAAAGAGAGCTGCTTCAAGAGCGCCCATTGAAAGCAGTACCGGGAAAGAAGTTGAGCAAGCACCGATTTACTTGCCAATATATGTAGATGCCCAAATGTTTGCAGAAAATGAGCCAACACTAACATGGTAGCAAGACTAGCAATAGTGGAAGGAGGCAATAATCTAATAAAGGATTAGGGAAAGAGGAAGTTGCTGACATAATAGAGGGAGAACAAAGTTGTAGAGTGAAAGTGCGTTCAATCTCCATGCAGGAAACTTTGACAATAGGAGAAAAAGGAAGAACATGACACAAAAAACAAAGCAGAGGAAGAAAGAACAATATAGCTTGCATTTAGCAGAACTGAGATCGCAACAAGTAGAACAAGAACTAAAGAAAGGACGGGAGCCAAGAAGGAAAGAAAAGGAAAAGAAGCAAAAACAGGAAGAAGAACAAAGGAAAGGTGAAATGAACTAGAAAACAACACCAATACAGGTTGATGAGCTGGAAAAGCCAACAAATGAGGTAGAGAGTGAACAGATGCAAGTTGCCTCACCAGAGATAAGCACAAGAACCAAGTTTGGCTAGGGGTCGATAGGTACATGGAGCAATTGATGTGTGAGGTCATAAGTGATGACTTGTAGATGAGCGCATACAACCTGTAGAAGTACATTGGTGGTCCAATCACACTCAGGAAAATGCTGCGCATGCTTTAGGACGAGACAGACACATGTTCCAAGACCACATGCTTGGATGCCATGGAGGTAAGAGTCCGCTTTCAGCAAGACATCATCAAGAAGTTTGGGGACATCACAACACAATACCAAGCTTGGCATCAGTACATGACTGATAAGCATCAAGTGGATGTTGCCGAGTTGGTCTCTCCCCAAACCTCAGAGTCACAGTGTTTTGTCTTGTTAGACTGTCTCTAGCCTATTTTGTCTCACATGAGTACATGTGGAAAATGTATATTATTGTAAACATGTTGTAAGTGAAATTCTAAATGTCACTAGTGGAATGTGAATAGTCACTATGTAATGTGAAGAGTCATGAGGGTAGTCCAATAGTCAAAGGGGAATGTCAAGGGTCAACCCACTCTTTGCTATATATAAAACCTCATAACTCATAGTAAGGGCTTTTGGGAGCCAAGATTTTGGCTAGGCATTGCCTAGAGAAGGCTTGGAGAGTATTGTGACGAGCCTTGGCTTCTCCACAATGCAGAGCGAGTACATCTTTTTGGAGGAGTAGGTTGTGTTGACTGTAATGTTCCACTATTGGGGCTAGTGGCTATCAATGGTGTATGTATGGATGGAACTTTCACTTAATATATATAACAAAGACAACACATTTTCATGCATATGTTGTTATTATAGTTTGATTATTCTTGTTACTTTAGCAATGTATGTTATTTAACTTACACATTTGTGTATGAACTATTTTGTATGAAATTGTATGAATCTTGTTGCAGACGTGTTTTTGGTTTAACCCGTCACTTTGGATTGTGGACTATTCCACTTTCCAGCTTGTAATGTCATTCAACTTGTGTGTTCCTTTTAGGTTGCGTACTATTACAGGCTTCTAAGGGACACACTTCCTTTTCCTCTCTGCATGATAGGACCCCCATGCATCTCCCTTGACTCATTGCAAGGTCACACACTTGCTTCCGAAAAAAATATCACACTTACCTCTGCGCGCTATCACAGTTAAGGCATTTCTTTACTACCCATTATTGGGACTCCTACTCCAAAAGGTATGAGGTCTAGTTGAGACTTCTTACCAGGGGCATCCCCTAACATAATGGCAGGTCCAACACCGTTAACAGGCTGAAAGGGAGGCTTGTTTATTTCATCGGGAAAACAAAATTAGAAAGGGGAAAAGTGTTTATGCTTGGAATTCATAATGTTACAATTTGTAGTAGAGGTCGCGAGTGTAATAGATTTGAAGTTTATCCTATGGGAGAAAATGACAATGACATTTTTTTAGAATCAAAGGATAAATAGGGTGATCCATCTTTGTTTCCATGGATAAGAAGGGACCAATGGATGATATCTATGAAGATATTCATGATGTACCTTTTATTAATATGGCATAAAATCCCATATAAAATAATTCAAATGTAAATCTCATCTCTTTATTTTGATGTTGGACAACTTAAAGGTACTAAACAATATTTCAATTATATGTAAGACAAAAGTCCTAAAGTATGCAAGATAATTGTTTATATCTAAATATAATTTTTGTGATTAAAATATTTAGGATGGAGTGTCTTTACAAAAGATAAGGATCGAGTATCAAACAATTCATGCATGTTATAATTATCATATTACATATTATGGACAACTTGCAAAAAAAGAAGAAAAGATAATGCCCTATATGTAGAATTAGTGAATATTGAACAAATCAAGTAACAAATAAGGTGCCCTAAAAGGTTTTCATCATATCCCCATAATTCCACAATTCAAATCTTTTTTTAGATGGCATTATGTGAATGCTTGGAATCTATTTTGCTTTTAGGTACATTAGGAAAATATGTCTCATTTTTAAGCAATAACCTTTATTTGTTAGATTTTTAATAGTACTTGATGGTGTCAATTCCATTTAGATAGTTCAAACCCACTTACTCAGTTTGGCCAATTTTATTTATAAACAATAACCCTACTCCTTCAGTGTTAGCACATAATATTGGCATTAAATTTTCCAAGTATTTATTTTTAGGAATTCTCATGACATTATCAATTCATTTTTTATCTTCAATATTATTATGTACGTAGAATTAATTGTTTTTGTTTTCAGATAACTAGGTAAACACAAAGTTAGATATATGGATGTATATCTTAAGCCTCTTATTGATGAACTTTTAAAGTTATGGATCAAAATCACTACTTATGACATCTTTGTAACCAATAGGTAAAAATAATTTCAAACCCATGGAATATTTACATCAAGAAGTTTATAAAAGGATATGTATAACAAGTGAACACATTTCCTCCCTATGAACCACAGGTTTCTAAATATTGTAATATATATATATATATATATATATATATATATATATATATATATATATATATATATATATATAGATATATATATATATATATATATATATATAGATATATATATATATATATATATATATATAGAGAGAGAGAGAGAGAGAGAGAGGGTAGGACGAGGCTGACAAAAATATGAAGAATGATACCTTAGAAAATTCCTTTTAGATGAAATATGGGAAGTAATTAGTTCAATTACATCCATATTTGTTACTCATTAGTTTATTTTATTTTTATATTTATTGCACTACTAATTCAGTGAATATTAATTTTGGATAAAGCTTGTCTAGGTTGTTGTAAAACATCAGTGTTTATCCTAGGATATGAAATTGAGTTGTAGTATTGACAACATGAATGTCTAATGATTCATGAAAACTCTCAATCACATTCTTTAGTGTAAATATATAATTTGCAAATGTATGAAGTTATCCACAAGTAGGATGGATAGCATCTCTTTTA
The DNA here is from genome assembly GCA_031772625.1 of Pinus tabuliformis. Taxonomy (NCBI): domain Eukaryota; kingdom Viridiplantae; phylum Streptophyta; class Pinopsida; order Pinales; family Pinaceae; genus Pinus; species Pinus tabuliformis. Next base: position 365,107,050 of record CM062807.1, read on the forward strand.
GCTCCAATGGGAAATTGAAGTGTAATGTTATATGGTCCCAAAATTAGAAGATTAGATGAATCTTTGGCCTTGTGCTAGCCTCTTTTTCAAGATAAATCTTGTTTATAAGGTTGGTTTGTATGATAATTGATGAGTAATTTTTAAAAATGATTAAAACATCAAAGAATATCAATAATTCTAATTTTACTTTGAAACTTTTCTTATTATCTATTAGGTTAAGAGTAGCCAAATCTATAAGCAAAATCATTAAAACCTTTGAAAGAGCCTTAGGTAAATTGATCAACAAGAATAATTCAAATGCTTTATTCATTAATACAAGTTAAGGTTTGTAAAGTAAAATTAAAAACATACGAAGATTCAAAGAATTCTCTCCCATCTTATTTTTTAGGCATCCCTTTCCCTGAACACATAACAAAGCACTAGAACAATGTGATTGGCAAGAAGATACTGAAGTTGGATGCTTGAAAAAACAAATATTTGAACATCATATGTATGTGATCCTTAATAATATACATTTCTGTCCAATTTCTTCATTTTTAAGATTTTACTGTTGCCAATTTCCAAGATTTTGAAAGTTTAGCCTATGCTCACTGATTTTTATCATTTTATCATTTTCCGTTGATTTATAAAATTAATGAACCCTACTAATTTGTTGTCAATGCATATTTTTTTCTTTGATCTTTATTCATTGATGATATACATACATTGTTCTTACTTGGTCATATACATGTATCTCTTATTTTCCCATTTTTCTTGTTTTGTCTAGCTTTTAAAATTTTATAACACTTTTGATGGTGAGTTTATACTTGCTGAGTTTTGTAAAGTTTGTTAGACATTCAATAAACCAACGCTCCCCGTGTGTTTCATGACATGTGCATAACCACCTCTCGTGGATCCGTTAACTCTGGCGATGCATCCGTTTACCAACACCTGTGGGTTTTGGTGTAACGAAAATTATGATTCCAACTGGTGGTATCAGAGCCAAAGGCCTTGAGTTTGAATCATACCCGGCTCGTGTTGGGGGGGAGATTGTTGGACATTGGGTAAACCAATGTTCCCCGTGTGTTTATCGACATGTGCTTAACCACCTCTCATGGATTCGTTAACTCTGGTGATGCATCCGTCTACTATCACCTGTAGGTTTTGGTGTAATGACAATTGTGATTCCAAAGAGTTTATGCTTACCAATTTTTATCTGTTTCTCATGTTGATGGTCCTCACCATTTTTATGCAAAGTTTTACAACCATGGTAAAAATTCTTTTAACACATTATTAATCAATTTATTTTTGTTTAATTATAAAATATCAATTTTATTTCATGTACTTCATTATATATAATTATTATCATCCTTTGGAAAAATATGTTTGATTTAAGTTCTTTGCATGTTTTCTTCTACACGAGCCAAAGTGGGTTTGCATGTGTATCAAAGGTGAATTTGGACTTAACCTTCCACTAGTGCATGATTATTAGAGTCATTTTTTACAATATACTTTATATAGGTATACTTGATTGATTTTTTGAGGATATCCATGAATTGTAGGTAAATGCGGATGCCATGAGACAATGTCTTTGTTATATATATATATATATATATATATAAATGGATTCCTTAGGATATGAAATGTTTTCTATAATTCTATTGCTTACTATTTTTCTTAAATATTTATGATACCAACTAATCTATAAACTGTCATGGATATTCCACTGGATAGGTTGTCACAAGAGATTTGATAATATTATATTAAAATTCTATTTTTTTTACACTATTACAATTTTATTAAAACTCTAGATCTATAAATCTAACTGTAATTAGTGCATGCATGCGAATGGAAATTATGCAGAAAAGTAGAGAATGACAAAATAAGCTCACTCACACATATAAGACACAAGATATGCTCTAGAAAACCCTTTTAGGAGAAAATTCAGTTGGAAGGTGAGGCCGCTTCGCTCTATTTCTTTGTCTGAAAAATAAGGTTGCAGGTACAAAGAAGTAATGCCTGTGGTTCGTGGGCTACTACAATGCACAAATCCTCTTTGTGTGCTCTATGTCCTATCTCTCCTGGCTATCTTTGCTTAAATGAAAAAAATGCTATTGAAAGAATGGAAAACCTCTTCCTCCTAGTGGTCTGATTATATCACAACCTGCTAGCCTACTAGTGGTTAAGTTTGACTATATCAACTATTAACTAGAGTTACAATATAGACTCTTCTAGAGTATTTTACATCAAAAACACGTGGATAGTCCCTTTTACATGAATAATTGTTGATGATGCAGCATCCTCTCGAACCATGGTGGTGAAAACAAGAAGGTCAACTTATGAGTGGCATAACTTTTGTATACTAACTCCGATTGATGTGCTTCTTGTGCCGTTGGAAATATATTTGTGTGTAGAATAACATGGAAATATGCATGCTAAAATGGTAAAGGTTTATCCATAGAAAAAATCATTGATGCCTCAAAATTATCCTGAAAGGTTTCAAACCTTGTTTTGCCAAATTGGGTCCCACTGGTAAAAGTGGTCCCATGAGCTAATTCCTGCACTTTTTCCACTCCGAATGCATAGAGATGGATAAAAAACAATATAATGATCCAATTCAGATCACCAAATATTTCATCGAGCATGATTCTATTAAATATCACTAATAATAATAATAAAAAATAAAAATGACCTCTCTAAAGAAGGGTGTAATAACTTTTGAGAAAGAAATTAAACACATTGCGAAGTAATACATGCACTAACAATGGAACTGTATCATCTAAGAGGAAATTAAGAAAATTAAAACATATTATGAACAATTGAGAGACTTGTGAACCAATGTCCTCATCCTCATCGTCATTGTCAAAATATTGCTCTCATTTGTTAGAATTTCATAAAGGAAGAAATATTCTCTTATATTGTTAATTACCTGTGATGTTCTTGTATTCTTATTATCTTTCTTTACGTTCTTCTTTTATATTATTTTCATCAATAAATCATCAAATCAAAACATGATGATCAATGACACCATATGTGGGCACTCAACCAAGGCTAAAACCCCTCTCTAGGGAAAAACCCAGTCAAACTCTTCCAGTAATCAAATTGAGATAGAATAAGACCCTAGAATAGACCAAAAGACCTTCCTCCTCCACCAAGTCAACCTTCCAATATGATTTAGTAGTCTCTTTTTTTCAAACAGCTACATTACAACAAAAATCCAGAATTATGGCCCAACTACTTCAGTATTTCGGTCCAACTACTCCAGAATTTCAGCTCAACTACTCTAGAATTTTGGCCCAGCTGCAATAATGCAATTTCAATCCTTTTAGAAACCCAGAAACTTTGCACATATGTTAGTAAAGAGAGAAATTTTGACTTCTATTTCTTGACAAATACTTCCATCTCCTTTGCTAGATTTTCTTCTTCCTTCCTTAAATTTCACACCATTTTTCTTCACTAACAGCCGCACATCAAACTTGTTGTGGATGTATTCAAAATGAGGTTGAGTTACTACCTTTATATAGTGAATATGTGAGGTCAAATTCCCTTGATGAGGCCGACTTGGTGGAGGAGACCTTAAAGAACTAATTTACATCAAAATAAATTTCTTTCTTGATAGTTGAAGCCCAAGAAGGGTCTTTTACATGATGACAAAGACAATAACTCTAGAAATAAACCATAGAAGCCTACAATGGAGGATTCGACCTAAAAAATATTGACCCAAGCATGAAACCCATGCTTTAATAAGTCAATTTGTTTTATAATAAAATTTCTTTTTCTTTCTTTTAACAAATACATTACATCATGAATCAAATATAATGATGAAGACTGAGCTAGTTACATTTTTCAACACTCACTCTTAACTCGGGAGGTATTCATAAATACATATATACAAAGGTAGATGGAAGATATCAAAATGAGATACTCTATGAAGATTCATAGCACACATAGTGCTATAGATTAGATACCTGACTAGGGTACTCTAATCGAGTGGGACTAAGGTGTACTCAAGCTTTAGCCACTCTAGGTACCATCAGGCTTTTAAGCTCTAACACCAACCTAGGGATTTAGGTGTGTATCCAAGGTCAGAGCTCCATAACCAATGCTACCCTCCCTACTTTGGATCTAGACATCAACGCATAGGTTGGCCAGATGTCCTCTCATCAAAGCATGCTTCAAATGTTCAATATTTTTACGCAAAGATCCTACACAATCACAACCCCAATCAGTAATAAACCTTCAAATATATATACAAGTAAACACAAACATTTAGGGTCCTTAATCATTATGATGCTACTTATATCATCATCAAGTTATCCATATACAACTTGTTGTATATATATATATATATATATATATATATATCCATCAATCCAAGCATGCTTCAAATGTTCAATATTTTTACGCAAAGATCCTACACAATCACAACCCCAATCAGTAATAAACCTTAAAAAACATATGCAAGTAAACAAAAACATTTAGGGTCCTTAATCATTATGATGCTACTTATATCATCATCAAGTTATCCATATACAACTTGTTGGAAGCTTTAATCTTCATTCACCTTTTTAGTATCACCAAATACCACCTCAGTACTTCGCAAATATTTTGTTTGCAAATCCATCTGTAGTACTTTCATTAATTCTTTCTTTAAGGTATTTACTTATGGCTATCATAATATGTCCTCCCTCATAACTGTGGAGATATACCCCTTCTTTTATCCAAGCTCCCTCTCAACATAGGGAGATCAACAACTTCCTTCTTTTATAATATCAGAGAAGCTTCAAACTTTCAAGGTTTCATTATTTCTCATGGCATCAAGATAATTTTGATCATCATTATTATAGCTTCCTTCATCATGCTCATCATCATTATCATCTTCAATTATGAATATCTTCAACATATTGAAGATTATGTACCTACAAAACTTTAATAGCAAGTACAAAGAAATAAAAATATACAGAAGCATGAAGTTAACTATATCAAAGTAATGTCATTATAGTGGAAGCATAAAAAAAATCAGGCTTTAGAGATCAAATACCTAAACCTAGTTAGGTCCATAATCAACAAGGGTCACATATTTTTACATACTATACTTCAACTTCTTTCTAGGGTTTTGTCATAAACCCTAGACTCCATCTTTGAGACACAAAGCCTTAGATATCAACAATAATAATCCAATCATAGTACTATAGATCTAATGTTTCAACAATATTCTTTTAGATATACATTTCAAATTCTACTAGGGTTTGTTGTAAACCCTATATTTTATCATCAAAACTAAATCATATTAATGATCGAAAAAAATATACTTCTAGGATTTCATTATCATGCCTTAGAATATCAATCTCTTCTAGGATTTTGTTATATACCCTAGATTTCATCAAAAACCAAGATAACATACTCACATATACATATCTAGGGTTTCATTATTATGCACTAGCATCTCATATTAATAACTTTTAGATAACCCCTAGATCAATACGTTAAAGTTAGATACATAACAATTTTGACCAGGCTAGGATTTTGATCATACAAATAAATATACACCTAGGGTTTCATTCCTAGGATATTACTTTAGTTAGTACAAAGGTTTGGTTCATAAACCCTAGTTTACCAAACCCTAAAATTCTATGGTTTCATTATATAACCTAGACATTAATAACAAACCCTAATGGAATAATGGTTTTACCATGGCATTACCAAAACCCTAAAATTCAAAAGAATAGGATTTCATCATATGTTCTAGACTTATTAATAAACCCTAAGAAGACTATGGTTTCATAATAGACATTGACACACCCTTACCAACAAGAGGTTAGGGTTTTGTAGTTAACCCTAAGGGTTAGGGTTTCATATGTATGACAAGAGATAATATTAATAAGGGTAGATTCAATCTAATGACTAATCATCCTAACAAGAGTATTTATGATTCAAAACCCTAGACATAAATATGTCAGTGATGTAAAGCACATTAAAAGAGAACAATCATACCTATTTTATGGAGAGAAGCTTGTAAGAAAACTTGTAGTCTAAGAAATAACTTGAGTTGTTCTTCAAGAAACCTTGTAGGATATCAATTCATGAGGGGATTCCTTTGTAACAAAGCTTCTTCAATGACTCAAGTTTATCCTTTGAAGTTTCCTCCAGAACCTTTGTGTATTATGTAAGCTTTCATACCAAGGAAAATATAAAAAAGTTATGAGTATATAATACAAACAAATCTTGATGTGAGGAAGAAACTAAACATGAAAGATATAGAAAAAACAATATACTTATCTTTTGGTAGAGTGGTGAAAGATCCTTCTTAATCTAGTCTTTCTAAAGGATACCTATAACTTAAACAATCCAAAAATGTTCTAACAAGATATATTAGATCCACAAACTCTAGAAATCAAAACATAAAATAAAACATTACAAAACTTAAAGTAAAAGGATATGCAAGGGACAATATCCTAAGATACTTTAGCAAATAAGTCTTTGACTTCAGATTCTCTAGTATTTTTTTTCTTGGGTGGGGCTTCATTGACAACATTTGCATGTTATTTTTATCTCTTCTTATTTCTTGGGTTCTTAGGACATTGACTGTTGTAGTGCCCCATCTTATGACGATTATACGATTCAATATTTGATAGATCAATCTGCTTCTTTGGTCCTTTGAACTTCTTGTATGTTCTCTTCTTCTTGTGATGAGCAGAGTCGGCATTAGAAGTTTTTTTTCTTCATCCTCATTTTTATCACTTAATAACGAGATGCAGGATTCTTCTTAACTGCATGCATTCCCCATTTGTTAAAAGGTTGGAGTATCTTTCCAACCGCTAATTCGTGATGCAAAAGAGCTCCAAGAATTTGGTAGACCTAGTAGTGCAACAATCACAAGTTCTTTCTCTGGTACAACTTCATCTATAGCTTGGATTTCATCTATTATTCTATATATCCTTACAAAATATGATGAAACAATATCATATTTTGTCATCTTTATTATTCTTAGTTCATTCTTGAGACTAGCTATTTGACCAATGTTCTTAGTGGTAAATAACTTGGAGAGGGATTCATACATTTCTTGAGAGGAATATATATTGGATATGCATGGGATTATATTTTCCTTCACTCCATCTACTATTAGATTCATGTCCAAGATGTCAGTTTCCCTGAATTTCTCCTTTCTTGCATCATTTGTAGGTTTCTTAACTTTTCCTTGAACAAGATCCAAAATTTTATGCTTAGTAAGAATAAGATCTATCCTCTTCTTCCATGCCCTATAGTTGGATGCTCCTTCTAGCTTGTTTTTAGACTTCATTATCATGTATTATTTTCTTGATATAGTAGACCTTCCTCTTCTTATATGATCCTCATCCTTTATCTCTTTCAGTAGATCTTCAAGCTACCTTTTTCTTTCCTCCTTCACCTTAGCTTAGATACCATGTTAGAAAATCAGAAAGGTAGAAAGATTCACTTATACGTATAATTAATTGTGATTTTATTGTATTCTTATTAGCTTTCTTTATGTTATTTTCTTTAAGAAATCATCAAATCAAAAAATGAAGATCAATGACACCAAATGTAGGCACTCAGCTAGGGATAAAACCTCTCTCTACGGGAAAACCCAATCAAGCTCTTCCACTAATAAAATTTAGATAGACTAAGACCTTAGACCTTACTCCTCCACCAAGTTAGCCTTCCAATATCAGATTCAACAAACTTCATTAGTATCTTATTTTCCAACAAATACAACCTAGAAATAATCCAAAATTCCTACCCAAGTACTCCAATATTTCAACCCATCTAATCCATAATTTTGTCTTAGCTTCTCCATAATTTTGGCCCAGCTACAATACTACAGTTTTGGTCCTTCCAACAACAGAAAAAATTTTCACGTGTGGTAGTATAGAGAGAAATTTAAACTTCTATTGCTTAACAAAGACTTCCTTCTCCTTCGCTAAGTTTTTTTCTTCCTTCCTTGAATTTCACACCCTTTTTCTTCACTTGCAACTGAAAATCGAACTTGTTGTGAAAGTGTTCCAAATGAGGTTGAGTTGTTGCCTTTATAAGGTGAATCTGTGAGGTCAAATTCCCTCTATGATGTTGACTTGTCCCTCTTGAGGCTGACTTGGTGGAGGAGACCTAAAAGACCTAATTTACATCAAAATAAATTTCTTTCTTGATAGATGAAGCCCAAGAAGGGTCTTTTACATGATGACAAGGACAATGACTCTTGAAATAAACCCTAGAAGCCTATAATGGAGGCATTGACCTAAAAATAATTGACCCAAGCATGAAACCCATGATTTAATAAGTCAAAATGTTTTATAATGAAATTTCTTTTTCTTTCTTTTTACAAATACATTACATCATGACTCAAATATAATTATGAATACCGATACTAGTTACATTTTTCAACATCATTCTTCATTACGATAGATATATTTGTTACTTTCCAGACATATTACCTCATCTCCTTTCTCCTTTTCATTAGGAAACATATATGAAGAGAAGCAATAATTTTGAGAATAGGGACAATATTCATGGTGGGTATATTATTTTTTTTGTAGTTCTTCATCTTCTTCTTCATTGTAATGTTTATGGTTGAACCCTCACTAGTTATGTAATGGGGTCGTAAGGACCCATTAGAGTTAATAATAGGATAGGTTTGATGGTCATTTAATTTAATATATACTAGGTCCATTATGTTTGTTATTATTAAATAAGGCCCACTAAGTAGTTGGTATTTAAGAAATGAAATATGGATTGGTCATTAATATGGGGGCTATTAATGGTTAAGATAGGGTTTTGTATGTAACTATAAATTATGATGGATTATTCCTATCCAATCCTTTGCTCATTTGGAGCTTGCACCCTTGAAGAGGTATATGGACACAAGTTAAATTTTCTTAAAGGTTTTGGATTTAATGAAGGGTTATTTCTATCACGTTCTTCGGTATATTATTGGTTATTCATTTTCATTATTAACAGACATAAGCGATATTAGAACACTTTCTCAAACCAATGTGAGGAAAAAATGTTTTTTCTTGTTTTCTTATGGTAGGGTTTCTCTTGGACTATTCACAATAATTTAGCCAAACCAATGCCATTAGAATTAGAGTCACCATGCAATTTCATAATCATAATCATAAAGGAGAGTCTAATTAGTGCCACAAGAGTTACACCTATTTTAATTTGCGATTTAAGACCCTTGCATGGTGTAATTCTATCTTTGATTATGGATGATATTGAAATAGAACCAAGTGCCATTAGAAGCAAAGTAAACATGTCATCTCACAACAACAATCATCAAAATCATTATGGAAGTTACAAGTATTTTAAAATGTGACTCAAAACCCTTGTGAGAAATTCTTGTAGTGTGATTATCTTATTGTATATGGATTAGAATGTAATTGGACTAATTCCACTTGAATACCAGTGATTTCACCATTTTTTAATAGGGTTCATAATATTGATTTCAATAAGTACCATGAAAGTCACAATTATTCAACTTGAACCCTTAAAACCCTAGCAAAACCACAAGATGCAGTTGAAATTCATTATTGAATGTATTGAAAAAATATACACAACATATTTGCATGGTATGATTTAGAAGAAACTTGTGAAGAATGTAAATGGACATTTTTTTTCTTATGCAAACACAATTACTTTCAACTTCGCTTTGATGGTCAAACTCATCCATATAAAGAGACCATCATTGAGGGAAGTAATGAGTCAATTATGGCTACCATTTTTTAGTTTGAATATTCTTTGATGAAAATGTTCCATAACCAACCAGTTCCATCCATATGAATTGGGATGGTCTTAATTCTATGTGGAAATATATTTGTGTCCACATGGCCATGTTGATCCTCTTTAGCACAACACTCAACCATCAAGTTCATGTGTCATTACTGGGGAGCGAACATGCAAACCTATACATGGGACCCAAGCTTATGGGAAAACTTCTTAGAGTACTTCACTATAAGCACAAAGGAAAAGATTAGTATAAGGGATTCAAAGATTATGGATGCATTTATTAGATGAATTATTTTTCAAAATGGAGGAAAGTGTCCATACATAAGGCATTGGCTTATGGATTTATCATATAATTGTAAGCATGGAGGGTAGTAATGGTGAGAAGCCCGTAGTGATGTTATGGGGGACTAAGGGCCCATTAGATAATAATAGGATCAATTGGTAGTTGTAATTTAATTAATGATTTTAGACTCATATATTTGTGAAATATGATTATAAAATCATATATAAGAGCATAGAAGAATAATCAAATCATATATCTCTTCCGATCTTGATAAAACAATTTGGATTCCTTAATGTTGTGCATTATTGGCATAGTGAAATAAAAGATGTAGTCAATAAAGATGAGTAAGATGTCAATTTTAATCATCAATCTCGATTTGTATAAATATTATGCTAAGGTTAGCAGGTCATACGTAAGATTGGTTCTTCTGCATGTATGGTTTAAGATGGATTTTGTAAACTAGATGAGGGGGTATTTCTCCTTTTATGGATGACATGCTTAGTTTTCATGACAGTTATATCATTATTGCTTTTGAGGTCAAAGTCCAACATTCAAACTAATGTTTATTAAAAAAAAATTAACATAAAAAATTAGTGAAAAATAATGAAATTTGTCATTTTTTGGTATTTTACTCCCAACAAAAATCATATGATATACATTATCACACAAACTTAAATTAAATAACATAACATATATAGACTAATCACCATTAAATATGACTAAATACATTTGAATCATTCAATTAATTTATGGCTAGATAACATCAATTAATCAACATTTAGGTTAAAAAACATTAAACTATCCATGATTATTTTATACTTTCAACATTTTTGAGAGAGTAATTTTCATGCATTCTAAAACCATACTATGTGAAAGCAATATGTTTTCCCTAGAGATATGCCATGAGATAACATGATATTGTGGGTAAATTTTGCGACTTTTACTACATTGTTAAACTCATTATTATGCCCATAGTAAAAATTTGTAAATAGCATTCAAATTCTTGATATGTGAAATTCTCCGAGTTTATTCTTGTTGTACTAATTCATGGGTTGAATAATGTGTTAAAATAGAAAACGATGTCAAATAACCTTGACTCAAGCCTTCGTGCATGTAGTTAGTTGGTTCACATGTATAATATAATCAAAGAAGCATTAGAACTCACTTCCGATGTTGATATTTGATGAATTAAATCATTCCATGCATACATGAAATCATGAAAAAGCATCTCCAAACAATCGAAAAATTCTTGATATGGGTGATCGGAAATATTATTTCCCTTGCATGAAATGCAAAGATATTGAAGGAAGAAAAAAGGTTAAGCCCTAGGTAAGCCCCATGTTAACCCTAAGACCCCTTATTAAGCCATAGATATTGGGTTACGAACCTTTTATTGTACCATTTCATTTTATGTATATGTATATGTATATATATATATATATATATATATATATATATATATATATATATATATATATATATATATATAGATATATATATATATATATATATATATATCTATATCTATATATATATATATATATATATATATATATAAAACAAGGAGACATAGTCTTAGTATCATCATATCTTGTGTTGTATTGTATTCAATGTAAAATGAGGTTCCACCCTGAAAGTTTATTGTATTTTTTTCCACAAAACAAAAGAAAACAAACAAACACATTTTTTATTTCATTTGTAAAAATGATTCAAAATTGCATTTTTTTATATACATGGCCTATGTGTATTCTATATTGTTCTAAATGTGTCTTTGGTGTGCTTTGTTAGTTACACATTTTCCAACATTTGCTTGATAAGGGCCATATACATAGATCTATAAAGGTTACATCAAAAATTTGGTGAAAAAAATTGTTGTTTTCACGTATAATGTTCTTAAAGTTTATTCTACTAATTGGCTTATTACCCATTTTATGGTACAAGATTCATAACATTTAGTATCAAAGCACACAAACCTAGGGTTTTTCTACTTCAAATGAGATGTGGTCGAATTTTTGCTATAATTTTTATTTGGAAAGCTTCAAACCATGAAATTTTGATATAATAGAAGAGAGATCTCAAAGTACATCAAGCCAAAATTTTATTTTTTTTTCACTATGCTTTTGATGATACACTCTATGGAAGTTAGACTTTGCGAATGGTCCTAAAATTAGTTTTAAATGAGGGACCTTGAAATTTTCGTTGTAAATTTGTTTCTAGGACACTTTAAATCGTGAAATTTACAAATGACTTAGGGTATGTCCCGGGGTACATATAGTAAAAATTATTAGATTCTTGTTCACTACAAATTTGGAGATATACCCTTATGGAAGTTAGGGTTTGGAAATAGTCACAAAATAAATTTCAAACGACATATCTTGTAATTTTTTTGTAAGTTTCTCCTAAAGATGTTTTAGACTTTGATTTTTTTGGAAGATAAGGATGAGTATTGATGTACATGAGGATACATATTGAGGTACCTTAGGTAAAAAATTGAGAATCATATTTGAGAAATTTGACACATGGAATGCTATACACGTTTTCTCTTGGGAATAGGCCAAAAGTCAACAAGTTTTAGTAAAGTTATCATAAATTTAACTTGGAAAATCAAATTTTGGTCAGGGCCATGGATTTGTGGAGAAGACATATCATAGTACTATAGGTTGGAATTTTATATTCTAGAGTGATCAAATTTCATAAATGTATTAGGAAGAAAGGAAGCCAACCAAATATTCTAAATATCAAGGTTTTGAAAGGTACGTAACTTACAATTGGCATAAATTTTGATTAGAAGATCTATTTATGGTGATTCAAAATTTGTGGTAACGAGGAAAAAAGGAGAATTTATAGTTACTCATGTGGATATTAAGAGTTATTAAAAATTTACTTCACCACTTAAAACTCCAAAATTCTCATCCACGACTCATGAAGAAATAGAAGATGTCTCGTGATGGGTTATGGGAGGAATGAGACTATATATTGTCATAATATAATATGTCACAAATGCATAGAAAATAATGTAGAGGAAATAATAATATGGAAAGAGCTTAATTATTCTTATTAAATTGTAAAAATTTCATAAGACTACATCATGGAAAAATTCATGGCTTTTACAATGGTGAAGGCTCACATTTATATTATTTATAGAAGTGTTTTCACCTAGAGTCATGCACTTTTATTATATTTCAAATATCATGGGTAAATACAATGGGTTACAAAAAACCATTGGTGAATACCATAAATCATTATGGCAAAAGCTAATGAATGATTTTATATGGTAAAAGATACTTATACAGTTATGTTTTTTATTTTTATTTTTTCCACCTTTCAAATACCATGGGTGGATACCATGGTTTACCAAGACCATGGACTTGTAAACCACCAACAGTAGAAAAAAATTATTGACCATGGTGATTCAAAAACATCCACCTAGATTAATCTTCCCCCCTTAGGATGCAATGGTCTCCATTTTCTCAATCTCCCTCAACAGATGTGGAAATATCTGTTGAATTTGGCTACTGGTGAGCCACCTGCATTAGTGAAGAAGCTACCTTGGTTTGTCAAGCTAGTGTTGGCATTGTTGTCATTAATGGCAAAAGATCAACAAAGTATGATGAAAAAGGGTTAGTTAATGTATGCCAAGTTATGATGCATATATTCTTATGCTTGTTATGTTTATGTATTTTGATGCTATGTTACGAATGTTGTGATTCTTGTTATGCTTGTAAGAGATAGCTGCAAAGGTAAGGTAAGTTATTGAAGTTGTTGAGGAGGTGAAGGAGCTAAATATGAGGCTTGTTATAGGTTGCTTGCATATGTTGTGATGTCACTAGTTGTTGAGTTTCTTGCATATATTGCTATGTTGTTGGTTATGTTGTAGAGGTTGTTCATGTAAGAAAATGTGATGTGTTGCTAGAATATGTGGTCATGTGCAAAGGTGTATGAAGAAGTTGCAAGTGCATGAAATTTTGTTATGCAAGAGGCTAAAAATTATTGCTTTGGCTTTAGCAATCATTAAAGTTGAATTATGTCAATTCATTTTATTTGAATATTTTAAAATTCATTTTATGTATTTTTAAAATTCGAAAGTTGAAAGAGTTTGGAAATGAAGAGACAACCTTGGATTTAAAGAGGAAATATTTTGATTTCATAGTCTTGCATGGAATACTAATAACCAACAAATTTTGTTTATAAAATATGTGATTTTGGAAGGTCAAAATGTTAGAGAATTGATTTTTTGTGATTTTTGTTACATGGTGCAAAGAAGAGCATATGTGAAGAAAATCTGAGGAGAAGAGGCAGAGATAGAGATGGAGGTATGTAGAATTATTACTCAAGTAAACCAACACATTATATTTTTTTGTACCAAGAGATTGTAGTCTCCTTTTAGGTTGTAGCCTGGAAAAGAACAGGTTGGCGCATATTCAGGTAGGAGACTTTTATGGATGGTAGCATGTAGAAAATTTATGTAAGTGGGAGTAGGAGTTTCCCAGCAAGTTGTAACTTGCAAAATAGTAGATAGATTGGAACCTACATAAACTTGATGTAATAGAGGAAGTAGGAGATTTCCTTTGCATCACAACAATAAAAAATTCATGGTTTTCTCCCTTTATCGATTTCCACTTATATCCAATGCCCATATATGTTTCTTTTATATGTTGATTGCATGTTATCATGGAATGTTGTTTATGTGTTAAAGTATGCCTTTTATATGGAGGAATGTTGGTCATTTAATAGTTCAAATAAATGTTAAAAAAAAGGTAAACAAAAATTTGATGTCCATGATGTACTAAACTAATTCTCCCCCCCCCCCCCTTAGTTTAGTCAAGTTTCCAACAATTGGTATCAATGCATGTTCCTTTTTTGTCTACCTAAGAGCTGGAAGGTAGAGCTAGTTGAGTCATGGACTATCAAAGTGTACCTGTGCTTAGTACAATAAAATTTCATGAATGGAGAGAGAAGGTAAAAGAAAAATTTATAGCTTATGGACCTAATGTATGGAAGCTAGTATGTGATAAATATTGTAAAGAATCACCCTCTATGCAAGAACAACAATGGAATGCTTAGGAAAAATGTGCAATTTACAACAACCTTCACAATATGGATCTTGAGACAGTAATATATCTAAAATCTGCAAAATAAAACTAGAACATATTACAACTCATGCATGAAGGATATAGTAGTAGTGTAAGTGTAGAAAAGGAAAAGAAAAAGAGGAAGAAGGAAAAGGCCTCTCAGAGAGAAATTGTTCAGTCGAATGAGACATGTTTTGCTAGTGTGAATGTACCCAATTCTTATGAGCAAAGATAGATGAAAACCAAATTAAGTTAGAGTCAACTTTGATTGAAATAGGCAAACTTACAATTTAAAATAGAGGCCAAAAGAAACTATTGAAAATATGTGATGAAAGAGAGCATGAGTAAAAGGAAGAAATTATTATCCTAAGGACATAATTAGAAGAAGCTAGAAGAATAAAAGAGGTGATGGATAATTGGTTAATGAATATATAGGAACAATGTGAAAGATTAAAGGCTAAGAATGTTTTAGATAGAAGGGAGATAGATAAAAAGAACAAACAATATCAAAGGCTAGAAAATAAGAGTAGTAGCAAAGGAAACCACCAAAGAGGATACAAAAACACCAAAAATACCTGTAGGAGAAGTGGAAAGTAACATGATTAGTAAAGAAGAAAACAAGAACAAGAAACAATATCAAAACCAAAGAAATTAGTCAAATAATATGTCATTTGGAATAATTTCATTTGCTCATGGATATGAGTTGAGAAAATTTGGAAGGCCATAGCCTGGACATATAGCATCAGAATGTAAGATTTATTAGAAAAAGTTTCAACAAACAATGAATTTATCTCAATCAAGTAATCAAAGAAAGTATGTACCTACGAGAAGACCTTCAGTGACCAAGTACACAACACTTTATGTGGTTATTGTTTCTTGTATAATGGTTTTGGACATAAAACTATTGACTGTAAACATTATGAAAATAGAAGTAGAAATACCACAAGAAAACACAGGCATCTTCCTTAATTTCTTGGTCACACAAGGTATTATAAATGAGATAATCTTGGCCTCATACCAAATACTGCAAGTTTCTCTGTACCCTAAAGAAGTCTAGACAAAAGGAAGAAGTCATTCAAAGAAAATCAAACATTGAGTCAAAACAAAATGCATAGAACAAAAGGAAACCCACTAAAGTGTGGAAAAATAAAAAAGAACAACATGTGACTTCAATGGAAAATTGAAATCAACATGGCCTTAGGGGGAACTGCTCAAGAAAACAAAAGAAGAATTCAATTAGTGTAAGAGTAGCAACATCTCAAGAGAGAGAGCACCCCTAAGAATGCCTTGGAAAAGAAATAATATATGTGAATACCAAGATGTGGCAAAGACTTGATGTTTTACTTATGGGTAGCATAACAAGTGAATATAGGAGGTACCAAAAACAAATGATTTATTTTGTCATGGTGTCCTTGAGAAAGGTTTAAATGGTTGTTTCATCGGGAGAAAACCCTAATCAAAGTACTAAGGGCATTGATAAGATAATAAAGGCCTTTGTTTTTGAGATAAAACTAAGGCCAAAAAATAACTTTGAAGGAAAGAGTGATATTGAAGAACTTTAGATCCAAATAATAACAAGCACCACCTACAAAATATATTCATTAGAAAAGTTAAAATGTCACCTGTAAGAAGAAGAAAAAGGAAAAAAGTAAAGATATTCACATCATTGTTAAAATCAATATTTATATCTTTGAATCAACATTCCAATGAATATATCATAGAGATCAAAGATAAAGAGTCTAAGGGTGCTGCTGAGATTAAATGGAATTCTTCTAAAGGAAATAGAGATGAGAAAAGCTTGATGAAGTACCAGGACATCCAAGGTTTTTTTTTTTTTCTAAACACAATAAGGACTCCAAAGTTTGTTGAATAACATTATCTTTTGATGGACTTCTAGATTACCATAAAAAGATTGATAAAGAAACAACAATTGAGATCTCATTGCTTCAACATCAAATGGGAAGCCGGATACTGATGTTTTTCAACCTTACAACTATAATTGAAGAAAGGGGAGTCCAAGTAATTAAAAAAATATGTAAACCAAGCTACAACATTATGAAACTAGATTTTTTTTAAATGTCATAATGGAAAGCATTCTACATCTAGAGAAGATTACATAAAGTCGTCAGAACTTTTATAGAGGCATGGGAAGAGCCAAGGGAACCTCATGAATTTGTATGTGATGATCGAGATTGTTCAAAACAATTGTTTGGGTTTATCTTTGATTGACTAAGATATTGATTAAATGAAAGACCATTGTTGCAAGAATGGGGGCATTGATTGGATATTGAAAACTCTGCAACTCAAAAATGGTAGAGAATACAAAGCTAGTTAAGAGAAATATATATGTACTTGTAACGATAGATAAAGGTAAATTGGAAGGAGGACCCCATGGTCAACAATGGGTTTTGGACCCCATTAACAGGACAAAGGGATTTTTTTAGGAGACTAATATGAAGGCATACTTCACTCAATTTCACTAAGAGTCTATGCATGAATCCATTGCATACGTCAAGTGGATGATCATAGCATGAGATCATAAATAAATTGAAGGCAGTGGATGAAGGAGATGTAGGCTCACATAGGCATGGCCCCAACTTGCTACGACTACTTGTGGTGTGAGCATGAGGATCATTGACTGTAGGGTGGTTGCTGCAACAATATTCATTATGTTTAATGATGTTTATTTTATATTCATATAGAAGTTTCAACAGTTAAATATATTTTGTGGAAACAATATAGTGGATAATGGTTTGTGGCAGTTCAACAAAACTTGAATACCTCATGATCACTTTCTAATGTAGTCAAAAGAAGGAAGTAAAGGGCCATATTTATATATCATATTATTCTAATACACTAGTTTTCTACTAGAATGACTATAGTAGTAACTGTGACGTATAATGTTGTTAGGTGGCAGTTCAGTCTTGACAATGGGAATCATGAAACAAAACTCTATTGAATTACCTAATAAAAAAAATTTAGTAAGTCAATTACGTCAATAGTCTCACAAAGTTTACAAACCGATATCAAAAAATGATTATAAATATCACTGAGATTATTGGACATGAAATCCTAGGAGGAAGTAGAAGAAAATGGTGCAAATGTTGTTTTAGATTCACAAGAAGAGGTTTTAGAAACTTGGAGTGAATCTTCAATGGAGAAGATCTTACATAGGTAATGCTCCTTCAGTGGATAGAGAAACAATTGAGTGGAGCTTTACAAGTCAATCATATCAAAAGAAAGAGTCTTCATATGAGTTAAAAAAAAACTGACAATGCAACCTTTATGGGAAGAAGACAATGAACCCGATGATTATATGGTGGTATTGAAAATGCATCAAATCTACAGAAGACAATACACTAGTGCACTAGATTAGTTCACTGACACAAAACGTAATTTTTAGGCAAAGAAAAAGATATTTGATTTTACATATGCATAGAAAGTAGATACAAAGTGGAATTATTCATTGCTAAGTTCTACGACAAGATGAAATTGTTAAGTACCTTGAGATGCTAGAACGAGGTGCTAGTCAACATTTATGGATTTGAATTTTCTTGTATGTATCTTGTAAGTAATGTTTGAGTTTGTATTATATTTCATGTATTAGAGCTTTGAGAAGGAAACAAATGTTTTCTTTACGGTTTGGACATTGCAGTCTTTATTAATCTCTAGTCAAGTTGAATGTAGTTACATGATTCTTCAAACAATATTGTTTTACCAATGTTTCACTTCTAGGAATTGATTATTCTATCTAGCTAAAGAAAGACAAAAGGAAGAAAACAATACATAGTGGAATAAAATTCATAGTGTTTTGATTGTATGTTTTCATGAAATGTTGTTTATGTGTTAAAATTTACCTTTGCAAGGAGGAATGTTGCTCATTTAATAGTTCAAATAAATCTTAAAAATAAAAGTAAACATAAATTTGATTTCCATGAACCCACTAACTAATTCAACCCCACTCTCAGTTTAGGCAAGCTTCCAACACTTGGTAGAGTTGTATTCTATGTTGGAAGATATCATTTGTCTTGTTGTCCATGATTGAATCCACTATAGTCTGAAATTTATGAGGAACCTGATGCTTTTCATGTCATTGTTTGTATTTGTCATCGAATTTTTGTAGGAAAAAATAAACCTGTTGTTTGAAGTTGGATCCATAAAACAATTATTGCTACTTGAACTACTTCAGCCTAAGCTTGGGAGGACTTTGTTGGTGAATATGTAGTTAAAAGAGTGAAATCCATGGGGGTTGTTTGTTGGAACCACGAACACATCTAAAGAGAGCTATGCCAATATAGTTGTGAAGAGCTCTATTGTAGCCTTGTTGAGCATATGGAAGGTTTTCATCCCATGTGTGTGTATGTTTGACCTATAAGTGTAGATGAACCCTTGTAGGTGAGGTGGATACGCCTTTAGACCCTTCTACAATATTTTTTACATGTTTAACTTATGTAGACAGAGTTTGTGTAGAAGTTAGAGTGGTGTAGTGAAATTTTGTTCTCCTTTTGGCTGAACCGTGAAGAGGACACACTTCTAATTATGAGCGAATTTTTTTTGGAAATGTTCTTCGAAGAATGATGAATGTCCTATAGTTAAAACTACCTATAGTATCCTATAGAGTTGATCTCCTACAGTAATAATGACATACAAGGTCAAAGCTCATAAACACCAAAATGTTTCCACACATAAGGTTGTCATAGAAGAACATCACAAACTTTGAGTTGGGAAACATCACACACATTACCTCATCTTTGAAGGGATTGATTTCATATGACATGCGAGATTGTTGGTTGAAACATACGTATCATCCACAACTTAACCAACCAATGGTGTATAGTTGGAGGTTTGTCACTATCGAAAAATACAATCTCTTAACTATCTTAGTTGATGTCAGGTTCTTCTAGCTCCCACTATCAACAATGAAATGTAGTGGGGTTGCCTTCACCCACATCTAGGAATGGAATAGGAACTCCCCCTCCTCAAGCTATTTTGGCTCTTCTGTTTGGATATTATTAGTTGCAATGGTAGCACTGGGTTCTACATTGATGATCAAATTTTATTTATCCTATTCTAAATTAGAATCTATGCTAGATTTTGTTTTTTTTCTCTTTAAGTGTTATCATCAAAAAATGATCACTTAGCCATTTCTAACTAGGTGGATTGAAATACACCATGTAGATTTAATTTTACCATAGTAAAATCACTTTTTGTGTGGAAAATGATTTAGTAAACCACTTTTATTAAATTATTTTCTGATTTAAATAAAAAAAACCCATGAGAATAATTAGATAAATCATTATTTATTTAATTTTCTCTAGGAATAATTATTAAATCATTATTTAAATAATTATTCCTTGTCACATTTGACTAAATCCCTTAGGAATATTTAAATAAATCACTATTTATTTAATTTTCCTTATTTATGTTATTAGAATAATTATCAAATCGCTATTTAGTAATTATTTTGATTTCACACCTTTCTTAATTCCAGTGAAATAATTAATAAATCATTTTATTTGTTAATTATTTCTAAATAAAGGTATTTAACCATCTTAAATATCTTTTCCCTCTCCAATAAACATAATAAAGTATTCCAAGCAGTTAGTTCTGAATTTGGTCAATATTATTTTATTATTCTCCATTTTTGAGATTACATCAATACTTTGTTATAAATAGGAGGGTTTTTCATTCATTCTTCACAATGATCATAATCATCATCAATATTATTGTCTTTTTTCTTTGAGCTCCCATTTTGAGTTCTCTACTTTTGTCTGGGTTTTCCACATATTGAGAGAGATAATCATTTTCTGAAGCATCAAGGACATCAAAGGACCCATCCCACAGAGGGGAACTTATAGACATATATGTAGATCTCCTTCACGAGGTGCTATTAATAAAAGATTTATTCATTCAAAAAAGTCTTTCCAATTGGGTTATTATATTGGATATTTTATATTGCTGCTTTATGTTATGGATCGTATCTACTTTTACTGCAAGTTTTCTATTTGTGTTGCAAATCTGAATCGACAGTAGCCATTAACTTGTTGTTAGCGTCACTTGTCACCCAGTGACTTAAATGAAGTGTTTTTGGTACACCTTCCAAGAAATTTCACACTAACAAATGGGGACTCCACTGGGTATTTAGTTACACATTTGTCGTCAAAAAATGGTGACTCCACTCGTGTAATAACAATGTTCTTGGGTGACTGAAGTTTCAGAAAATTTCAGGGTTTTCTACAACTGTTTTTAGCCTCTCATTTTCTATTTATAATATTAAATCCTATTTTTTCAAAATTTCGGATTTTGGTGGGTTTTTGTGTTGGAAATAATACTGAGGGGGGGGGGGGGGGGGGGGGGGGGAGGGGGTGAATCAATATTAGCAAGTCAATAATATTTCATTTCCATATTCCGATTCATATATGCTACTTCAGTTAATGAAGTTTGCATGTATACGCAACTGTATATAAGGCAACTAGCGTATACCCTGTAAACTTATAATTTAGTTAATTCTTCATAAGTTGATCTTTAATCTATGCATCAGAGCCATATAAACAGTAACCAGGAGCAGTAAAAACATAACAGACAGTGACACACATGAACACAAGATATAAGGTGGAAACCCAATGTGGGTGAAAACCACTTGCTGCAATCGTCTCTATCTTTCTTTTAATAAGAAACATCTTTTTACAATATTTTGTACTAGTGTAGTCTTATACTAGTGCACAGGCTTCTACCTGTAGAAGGCTACAACCTTCTCTCGTTCTCCATCTTCTCCTGGAAGGGAGCTACAACCCCCTATCTCTTGTACTAGCTAATGTACTAGTACGTAGGTGCTGACCTACAGAAGGCTACAACCTTCTGTTTTCTTCCAGGGACCATGTTTCATAAATTTTCAGACTGGATCCATCAATAACATCAATCAAACGTCAAATATATCTGCATCAACCAATCTCCTTTACGCCAACCAAAAGCTGAATCAAACATTCACTTCTCTGAATGTTGTAACCAGAATACAGTAACAGTAACCAAAACCCAAGCCAGAACCCAGAATACTGCAACATCAATCAGAAGTAGCTAAAGCATATTTTATGAGGTGTACGCTACTTCAATGTGACGAACCTGCGTGCATACGCACTTGTATCAAGGCAAACCTGCGTATATGCACTTTTGAAATGTCGAACCAGCGTGTATACATGCCTTTTCTATAATGAACCTACGTACAGATCTGTAAATGATGATTTTAACCTTTACAATTATTCAGATATCAGTTATACCCAGATCATCATATTTACAGATTACGAAATGCGCCAATTATTCAGATAAAATATCAAAACTACACAAAGATACTTCTCTTCAAGCCTTAAGATCTTGACCTATCAACAGAACTTATCCTTCATCAAGCGCTCAGGTTCATCCTTGATTCAGATCCAGTTGTGCACCATAACCCAATCACCTGTATATTAGATGTTGCCTAATGATCTTCTCCTCCTTTTATACTCTTAGGTCTTGCTCAATATCATGGTCCAAAACCACTTAGAATCAATACCTTGGACCAAATACCTAGGGTCAACACTTTGGACAAGTTACCTTGGACCAATACCATGGATCACAATACCATGGTCCAAATACCATGGACCAAAACCAAGTTTTCCAACATGTATACGCCTTTCATTTCATGAAAGTGCGTGTGTACGCTCATACGTGCATTTTGGTCTACGAACCTGCGTGTACACACAGATTGGTCAATGGGAACCTGCGTATACCTTTCTTTCTTCATTCTGTGAGCCTGAACTGTGGTCTGTCATTTGTGAGAGTTGCCATCAAGGAAAACACTTGTGTCATAGCGCCAAATCTGTGTCATAACGCCAACAATCTCCCTCTTTGGACTTGATGGCAACCCCAAGTTACTCTCCCCCTTTGTCATCAAGGGCAAAGGGTTATGCTCCCCCTGGGTACATGCTAAATTCTCTGATATGTTGAAGTGTGTTGTCCATTCTCCCCCTGACTGTAAGCAAGGTCTGCAAAAAGATGTTCTACAAGAAGAACATGACTCTATACATCATAAATTACCTTCCTATCACCAAAGACTCATACATACATCCATCTCCCAACCAAGTGGGGATATACCAAAATTGACTCATCCACCCAACCAAGTGGGGATATACCAAATGTTTATACATGACAAAATAAGAACATTACATCATCCATCTCATGCATAGTGGGGAAACAAAACAGGTTGTTACATGACCTTGATAATAAAAGATATACAAGACATAGAGACCAAATATCTAAAATAAGACCATGATAGTCATTAGCAACTATCATCAATAGCATCTATCAATCACCATTCAGACCAGCAACCATGATCTCCCCCTGAACCTGTTCCACTTGAAACAAAACAATTGTGAATTTGTACCAAGATCTTCTAAGATAATGCCAACAATGCATTATTATAAGTATATGCTCCCCTTGAACCTGTGCCAGATGATCACTGTCAGATCCATATCAGACCCTTTTCATCCTGAGACTGGCCTACTGTTTTTCTTCAAACCATCATATACGCGACTGTATCCACAACAATCGGTGTATGTACGCATATATGCTTCATGAAAGTCGTGTACAACTACTTTTCTTTGAAACAGATAAGTTTCAATAGCAAGATGATGCATCAACTACTCCCAGCTTTTGTCTGAGATATTCAAATGTTTCTCTGGGTAGTGGTTTGGTGAATATATCAACAACCTGTTCTTTGGAGGGAACATACTCCAATTTGACCTTTTGTTCAAGCACTTGTTCATGGAGAAAATGATATTTGATAGGTATGTGCTTGGTCTTGGAATGCATGACTAGATTCTTTGAAATACTGATTGCACTTGTATTATCACATAGAATGGAGATGGGTGGAGTACATGTGATCTGAATGTCTTGCAATGTTTGCATCATCCAAAGGAGTTGTGTGCAACAAGATGCAACAGCCACATATTCTGCTTCAGTTGTAGATAATGCAATTGAACTTTGTTTCTTGTTGAACCAAGATACTAATCTGGAACCCATATAAAATGCACCACCACTAGTGATTTTTCTGTCATCCAAGCTTCTTGCCCAATTTGCATATGTATATGCATGAAGTGTAAGATCTGTATCCCTAGGATACCATAAACCAAAGTTTAGTGTTCCTTGAAGATATTTGAAAATCCTTTTGACTGCCTGAAGGTGTGATTCCTTTGGATATGCTTGGAATCTTCCAACTATTCCCACTGCATGCATGATATCTGGTCGGGTATCTGTTAGATAAAGAAGACTACCAAGCATGGATCTGTAGGTTGGTTGATGTACTGCTGTTGATTCATCATTTGAACTGAGACTGCATCCTGTTACCATAGGTGTACTTATTGGTTTAGAATCTTCCATGACATATTTTTTCAAGATCTGCTTGAGATATTTGGTTTATGATAGAAAAATACCATCTTTATTTTGTTGAACTTGTAAACTAAGAAAATATGTGAGTTCACCAAGCAGGGACATTTCAAATTCTTTCTGCATTACCAAAGAAAAGTTTTGACTCATGGCTTCTTCATTGCTACCAAAAATGATATCATCAACATACACAACAAGTATTAGCAATTTATCATTGTCAATCTTTGTATATAGATTGCTATCAGCCGATCCTTTTGAAAAAACTTGTTGATGGAGGTATTTGTCAAGACGATAGTACCAGGCCCTTGGAGCTTGTTTTAGACCATAGAGAGCCTTTCTGAGTCTGCATACAAGTTTTGGATCATTTCCAAGGATGAGTCCATCTGGTTGCTTAATATATACTTCTTCTTCTAAGTCTCCATTAAGAAAGGTAGATTTTACATTCATTTGGTCTACTTTGAAGTTCTGCAAGCTAGAAAGAGCAAGGAACATTCTTATGGCTTCAAGTCTAGCAACAGGTGCAAAAGTTTCTTCAAAATCTATACCTTCTTGTTGAGCATATCCTTTACAAACAAGTCTAGCCTTGTTTCTAATAACTTCTCTATTTTCATTCAGCTTGTTTTTGAATATCCATTTGGTTCCTATGATATTCTTATCATGAGGTCTAGGAACTAATTCCCAAGTATTTTTCTTTTCAATTTTCTCAAGCTCTTCATTCATGGCCTTGACCCAACACTCATCTTTGCATGATTCATGTACATTTTGAGGTTCGATGGTGGAAAGTAATGTTAGATAGCTTGAAGCTTCTGTAATAGTTCTTCTTGTCTTCACATCTGCCTTTTTTTGTCCCAAAATTTGAGTCTTTGGATGATTTTTCTGCACATACCTGGATGGAGTCTTTTCTTCTACCATTATCTGTTCTTCTGGTGCTTCATTGGTTTCTTCTTCAGAATTAGTTTGATTTGATGTGGAAGGATAATCCTCATCTTCTTCATAATCTTCGGTTTTTACCTACTTTGGATTTTGCCTGCTTCATCAACCACAACATCATTACTTTCAACAATTTTTCCAAGTCTTTTATTATAACACTTATATACTTTACTTCGGGAAGAGTAACCAAGGAGAATGCCTTCATCTGCACTAGGTTCAAACTTGCTAAGGTTTTCATCAGTCCTTTTGATGTAACATTTTCTTCCAAAAACTTTGAAGTAGTTTACAATAGGAGTCTTACCATACCAAAGTTCATGTAGAGTTTGAGTGTTGTTTACCCAAATGTTTGTTTTGTTGAGAATAGTGATGACAACAAATGCAGCTTCACCCCATAATGTTTCAGGAGTTCCAGATTCATCTAGCATGGCACGAGCCATTTGCTGAATAGTTCTATTCATTCTTTCTACCACTCCATTTTGCTGAGGATTCCTTGCGGTAGAGAATTCCCTTTTTATTCCATGTTCTTCACAAAAGTCGAAGAATTCATCTGAGGTAAATTCTCCTCCTTGATCAGACCTAAGGCATTTGATTTTGTGATCCGATTCATTTTCAACCAATGCCTTGAAGGCTTTGAACTTTTCAAATGCTTCATCTTTATGCTTTAGAAGTCCTATCCAACACATTCTGGAAAAGTCATCAATGAATAATATAAAGTATTCTTCTCCATGAGGTGACTTTTTCCTTGATGGACCACATAAATTAGTATGAACAAGTTCAAGAGGCTTACTAGCTGATCCTTCCTTCTCATGGAAATGAGCTCTGGTTTGCTTACCAAATTGACAGGATTTGCATATTGTATTTTCTGGAATGCTGATATCTGGAAGATCACGAACAACCTTGTATCTACATGCTTTTCTTATTTGAGAGAAGCTTATATGCCCCAATATTTTGTGCCATAGCCAGTGTTCATCATTTTTTCTTAGGTAGCACTGTTGCTGTCCTCCCTTGAGTATGTATAGGTTATTTGGAGTTCTTATACCTTTGATCACTATTTCTCCTATATCAAGCTCATGAACAACACATCCATTTGATCGAAATACTACCTCATTTCCTTGATCACACATTTGACTGACACTCAATAGATTATGCTTTAGACCATCAACATACATAACATTCCCAGCTTTAACCTTTTCTTTTAAGAGAACAGAGCCTTTACCTTTTATGATTGTAGGAGTGTCATTTCCAAATGAGACCTTCTTTTCCTTTTCTAAGGCATTATATGACTGAAGTTTTTCTTTATCACATATCATGTGTTTCGAGCATCCACTGTCGATGTACCACTGATTTTCTTGTCCTTTTGCATACAAGGCTCTACCACATCTTTCTGTTTGTGGTTCTTTCTTTCTCCATGTTTTCGGACCTAATGAAGTTTTCTCCTTCTGAGATGTTTGCCAATATTTACTCCTGTATTCAGAATCTTCATGACCGAAGTTGTTACAGATATAGCATTCTTTTTCATTCTCAAGAGTAGAAAAGTTATTGTAGGTCCTTTTCATGATCCCAGTCACATTCCTTTGATTTCGTGCTTCACTAAGCATGATGGTCTTGTAAGAAACACATTGAGCAGCTTTGTGTCCAAAGTTATGACATGAAAAAAATTGGCCATTAAAGAAATTCCCGCGATTATCAAACCTACTGACTTGGTGATTGTAGTTTCCATTGACATTCATTCTTGAAGAAAATTGAGTATGATTTACCTGAGGTTGGTTGTAGCTTCTGTTCATCCTTGAAGTAGATTGAACCCAATTTACCTGGTGATCTGATTTATTCCTTTGCTGATGATTGTCAAACTGTTCACTTCTCCTTGCTGCATCAAGATAGCTTTTTGGAGGTTGATGGCTTTTGTGCTTGAGATGCTTCTTCAGTATATACAAGACCTATCTTTATCAGAGGAGAGCACTGCACTTTGATAATTTAATCTAAAGTTTTTGATCCTTTAGCAAATCTGAGATTGAGAGCTTTTATTTTCTCAATATCTTTTCTTAGACCCACAATTTCAAATTCTATTTTTTCATTGCGTTTTTCCCTTTCAGCAAGTTGGAATGTCAAAGTATCTATAATCATATTCTTTTCTTCTAAAAAAATTTTAAGTTTAGAAATTTCTTCATAAAGACCATCTTCATCTAAAACATCCAAGAAATCATCATCTTCAAAAGCCATCAGAAGTCTATAGTCATTACCATGTTCATCTTCATCACTATTTGATAAACCATCGCTATCTTGATGCATATAATAGCTCTTCTTACTTACATTTTGTTTTCTATTCCATTTTGCTGATTCCTTACCTTTATCAAGCTTATCTTTATGAGGACATTTGGCCACATAATGACCGGCTCTTCCACAAGCAAACCATTTGAAAGGGAGCTTAGCTCTGAATCTTCTAGAACCCTATTGAAGGTTCTTGACAAAGTTTTCTTCTTCCTATCCTTCTGAAATATGTCCTAATTCATTGAGTTCTTCTCTTCCTGAAGCTTTGAATGCGGCTTCTCTCATATTTGATGGACCCCCTTTTCTCATTTCGAAAGCAATTAGGATTCCATGCAGCTGTGTCATAGTAATACTCTGAAGATTCTGCTTTTCCTCTATGGCAGAAACTTTTGATTCGAACTTAGAAGACAAGGATCTTAAAACCTTTTAAACTATAGTAACTTCTTTTATCTCTTCACCCAAGTTTTTCATGCGATTCACAATATCATCTATATGTAAGAAGTAATTAGCTATAATTTCATCATTGTGCATTTTGAGAGTTTCATATTGAATTATGAGAGATTGTAGTTTTGCAAGTTTTACCTGATCGCCTCCTTCATAGCTTAGAACGATCTTGTCCCATATTTCTTTGGTGGTTTGAGCTACATAACCTTGACAAATTCTGATTGTGACAGTCTCCGCAATAATGTATTGACAGCCTTGGCATTTGTTTCATACTGATTTTTACCTGCTGTACCTATAGATTTTGCTGATGGAAATGTGTATCCTCCTTCCACGATTTCAAAAACATCTGTTCCAAGATATTGAAGGTAGGCTGTGGTTCTTACCTTCCAATAAATGAAGTTGCTCCCATCAAAGATTGGTGGTCTAATGGATCCCTCTCTTTCATAGGTACTCATGATGATAGATCTTCCTTCAAGCGATCAAGCTTCTTCTCAAGGACCTGCTTTGATACCAATTGTTGGAAATAATACTGAGAGGGGGGGGGGTGAATCAGTATTAGCAAGTCAATAATATTCCATTTCCATATTCGATTCATATACGCTACTTCAATTAATGAAACTTGCATGTATATGCAATTGTATATAAGGAAACTAGCTTATACCCTGTAAACTTATAATTTAGTTAATTCTTCATAAGTTGATCTTTAATCTGTGCATTAGAACCATATAAACATTAACCAGGAGTAGTAAAAATAGAACAGATAGTCATACACATGAACACAAGATATAAGGTGGAAACCTAATGTGGGTGAAAACCACCTGCTACAATCGTCTCTATCTTTCTTTTAACAAGAAACTTATTTTTACAATATTTTGTACTGGTGCAGTCTTATACCAGTATGTAGGCTTCTACCTGTAGAAGGCTACAACCTTCTCTCATTCTCCAGCTTCTCCTGGAAGGGGGCTACAACCCCCTAGCTCTTGTACTAGTTGATCTACTAGTACGTAGGTGCTAACCTACAGAAGGCTACAACCTTCTCTTTTCTTCGAGGGACCACGTTTCATAAATTTTCAGACTGGATCCATCAATAACATCAATCAAACGTCAAATATATCTGCATCAACCAATCTCCTTTGCACCAACCAAGAACTAAATCAAACAATCACTTCTTTGAATGCTGTAACTAGAATACAGTAATAGTAACCAGAACCCAAGACAGAACCCAGAATACTGCAACAACAATCAGAAGTAGCTAAAGCATATTTTATGAGGTGTATGCTACTTCAATTTGACGAACCTGCGTGCATACACTCTTGTATCAAGGCAAACCTGCGTATACGCACTTTTGAAATGCCGAACCGGTGTGTATATGTGCCTTTGCTATAATGAACCTGCGTACAGATCTGTAAATGATGATTTTAACCTTTACAATTATTTAGACATCAGTTATACCCAGATCATCATATTTACAGATTATGACATGTGCCAATTATTCAGATAAAAGATCAAAACCACACAAAGATACTTCTCTTCAAGCCTTAAGATCTTGACCCATCAATAGAACTTATCCTTCATCAAGCACTCAAGTTCATCCTTGATTCAGATCCAGCTATGCACCATAACCCAATCACCTGTATACTAGATCTTGCTCTTCATTAGATATTCAATTCATGAGTGACTTTGCCTAATGATCTTCTCCTCCTTTTATAATCTTAGGCCTTGCTCAATACCATGGTCCAAAACCACTTAGAATCAATACCTTGGACCAAATACTTGGGGTCAACACTTCGGACAAGATACCTTGGACCAATACCATGGATCACAATACCATGGTCCAAATACCACGGACCAAAACCAAGTTTTCCAACATGTACGCGCCTTTCATTTCGTGAAAGTGCGTGTGTATGTTCATATGCACATTTTGGTCTGTGAACCTGCGTGTACATGCGGCTTGGTCAATGGGAACCTGCGTATACCTTTCTTTCTTCATTTTGTGAGCCTGAACTATAGTCTGTCATCTGTGAGAGTTGCCATCAAGGACAACACCCGTGTCATAGCACCAAATCTGTGTTATAATGCCAACATTTTGGTATTTTTCGCAAGTTACAGGTACCAACTGAGCAACAGACAGAAAAATTTGTGTGAGATCTTCTAACTGAGACTCCTCAGATAAAAGTGCACTTTTTAGCCCCATAAGTGAGTTGCAGAGTGTAGTTTTTGGCTAGAAAACACATTTTCTTCAGAAACAGGTAAGTACCTGCGTTTTGTACCTTTTCCAGAAAATTTTCAATTTTTTTATAGAATTGCTGAGAGTGTTGTCTACAGACTGGTTTGGGTACTTCACTTCTATTTTTAGTATCCCTTAGGCTTGGATCCACTTGATTTATCTCTTTGAGGAAGGGAAAAACCCCTTAGGATTTAGAGTACACCTCCACATTGTTAGGAAGATATTTGCTGAGTGAGGAGTCTAGGGTTTTCAACATTTTCAGCCACTGATTTTTAGATCTGATCCATTACTTTTCAAATATATTGGATATGTTTCTTTTACCTTTTCTCCATTTAGAGTTTGGGTTTTCCTTTTCCCCCTTAGGATCCCCTTGAGCATCCTAGGTCTTAGAGATTCATACCTATCCTTTGCAACATTTTTCACCTCTGATTTTTGTTGTTTGTCTGCATCATTTACATTAGTTTAGAGCCTTTAGATCCCAACCCCTTGACATTAGATCTTTTTGGCCTCTTTTTTGTGTCCTTGAGTATATATTTTTTCCCTCTCTTGCTTAGCTTCTTAGTAGCCCTTGGCATCATGGCATCATGAAAAATGCTTAATTAACTCATCCACTTGACGCATTATTTGCACACACTCACACCTTAAGCGAACGTGAGCTTGGTTAAAACCGCCAAGCCAAGACTTGAAACATTACACCTTAATAAATCGACACACATAGATTAAGCCCACTTGGGCATCATGGCCAAACAATATTTGTAGTGTAGGTGTACGATCAGTGGGATAGGTTTTAAATAACACCCATCGATTACTTTCATGGAGAAATAGAAGTTGACATATTAGGGAGCTTAAAATCCTTCACCATCCCACAGTCAAAGCTAAAGTGCATCAGAATCCCAATTCAGAGGGGGTTAGGCTAGGTCATCATGTGAGCAGTTCTCCTCAGGGCTACCTAGCCCATGGAAATGAATTCCATGTAGTGGATGACTACCAAGAATCTCAAGACTTGAATACTCCTGTGGGACGAAGGTAAACATAGTGACCAATCCTAGGAAAACACCCTATAGGACTTGATGTTGGAAGCAGTTGGTCCTCTACCCCACCTTTCTCTGGACAACTCTGCTTGTAGGGATCAAAATATGTCATGTAAGAAGTTCTTTGGAAGGCCATCTAAAATAGTAGATCTAGCATTGTTTGAGGATTTAGATCTCCTATAGGCTAGAGGTATTTTTCTTTGATAGGAAGTGTTTTCTTGTATTAGAGTAACATCACTAAAATAGTTAGTTTACACTTGACACCATTGCACTAGGTATTTTCTTATTGTTTGTTTCTCTTTTATTCCTATCATCACCCTTTAGTCTAGACAACATTGCACTTCCAAGGTGTTTATCGCATCGAATTCAAGGTCTTCACCCTCAGTGCCTGTTAGGACATATTACTCCTCTCTGT
Organism: Pinus tabuliformis; assembly: GCA_031772625.1. Classification (NCBI taxonomy): domain Eukaryota; kingdom Viridiplantae; phylum Streptophyta; class Pinopsida; order Pinales; family Pinaceae; genus Pinus; species Pinus tabuliformis. Next base: position 365,138,857 of record CM062807.1, read on the forward strand.
CGAGTTAGAGTACATCCTCCCAGTCATCCATCGAGTCATCATTCTAATTTGATTCTGATTGTGCTTATCATCCTATTCATCCTCTGATTCTGCATCTTCTTAACCCCATATCGCCACTATGTCAGGCACCAATGCGGGTGCGGGAACCCAGGGTGGTAACCCAAGTGCTAACTAGGGTGCCCCCACTAGTGGAACCCCCATCGGTGTGGTCACTCCTACTCCCTTACTTCCTTTTATGGTTGGTTTAAGTCTCCCAAATTTTAACCAGCTTATCAATGATCCTCTTCTCCATGATCCCACATGGCCAGCTATGCCTACTAAACTCCCTTTAGACATCCCAAAGTTTGAAGGTAATCCTAGAGAAGATCCAACTAATCATTTTCGCTCCTTCCATATGTGGTGTTCATCAAATTCCATTATTGAAGGCTCCATCCGTATTTGTTTGTTTCAACGCACGCTCACTGGAGCTGTTGTTAAGTGGTATGTCGACTAGCCTAGAGGACCCATTCCACTTTAGCAAATCTTGCCACAACCTTTCTTTAATATTTTCAGTTACCTCTCCATTGTGATACCGATATCAAACTTTTGACTTCTTTTCGTCAAAATTATGCCACTCTCCTTTCCGATCATGTTTAGGAATGGCATAGAGGGAGGAGTATCTATAGAGCTCCTAATTTCGAAGACCGAGTCTATATGGATTGGTTACTTAGATCACTGCTGGCCCCCATTGCTAAATATGTTGCATCACACTTCCCCAAATCTGAGGAAGAGGCACTCCAAATAGACTTAAAATTTGATCTGACCTATGCCCATTCAAGTTATGGTTACATTGTCATCCTCGATCTACCTCGGCTTAGTGTTGCTAATGGACCAGGGGCATCTCATTCCACCGATGGCATAGTTGGAACCATATGACACCTCAACCATATGCTCCACCTAAGATGAGTTATGGTCCACCTCAAATGAGTTAAGGTCCACCTCAAATGAGTTATGGTCCACCTCAGCAAGGGACCAATTCCACTTACAATTATCTCTCCCCCAATCCTCCTCAGGGCAACCCTTATCTAGGTTCCAACATGCCATATTCTTATCCTCATCCGTATCAACAAATGCTAAGGCCAGCTGTTGCACTAGCTGTTTATACCAATGTCACCCCATCTTCTTATAATTAGTATGCACATCTTAGCACTCTAGCTCCTCCAACACTAGCGCCCCAGCCTCCCATGCCTGTTCCCCCTCCGTCGCAACAACCACCTCCTCCACAAGGACAAGTTTATGCTCAACAGAGTGGTCCCAATCCCCTTAACCCCAAGAAAAGGAACAAGGGGAAGGGTAATAGGAACCGATAGCCTCAAGGTAATTAAGGGAACTAGGGTACTCTGTCGAATTCCCTTAGGGTTCTCAACCTAATACCGCAACCCAGCAATAGGGCGGTCAACCCAAGCAGAACAAGGCTCTTCGTACAAAAAAACCTTGTGCTTGTTGCGAATTATATGGTCATTATACCCATGAGTGTCCTATTTTACCTCAGATGTGGAAAGTATGGGAAGCTCAAGCAACTTCTTGAGGATCAAATCCCATCGCTCCTCCTCCCTCACCTGCTTCATCTCAACCAACCATGCTTACCAATCCTTTTCCTCACCAAGGATATATACCTACCCAACCTACACAAGGTCAAGAAACTTGACCAGTTCCACCATCTGGTCACCATGATTATTAGATTCTTATGATGAATTCTGATGAGGTAGATACCGAGCAAATCAACCTTCAGACTTGATCGCGCCAATATGACAAGCCACCTGCTAAGTCAGTGACTGAGTCCCAACCCAAAGTGTCCACTGAGCTTCTTTTTCCATCCAATGGTACCTTACAAATCCCTTAGCCTAAGGTTGAGTTTATACCTAAGATCCCCAAAGGTCTATTACGTCGAAATGCTGCTACTGCTAAGGTTGCCCATACATATAACATAGTAGATGACATGGAGCAGTCCCCTGCTTCCCTGTCAATGCTGGAAGTCCTCTAGATGTGCCCATCACAATGAAAAGCTCTACTATTTACCTATTGTGCTATGGAACAACCCCCCCTTTTATTCATATATAAATGTCTTAGGAAATTATTATATAAATAAATGGGGACCCTTTAAAATTTAAAAATCATAGGAAGATAAAATAGTTTATGGTTTTAAAAGGAAAAATTTGATTTTTTTTCTAATAAACAAGTCCAAATTCATTAGGCCCGAACAACTCGAATGAGCCTGCCTTAAAGAAATCCTGACTAGCGCATTTCTCAAGTCTTAACATGAACAATTCCCTGTTTTATCCTTTCAAAACTTGTGATGCGATAAAGAATAGCCTCGAGAACAAAACACGCTTAAAACTTAAAAGGCTTAGGTATCGTTAAAAAGATACTTTATATCGGAACTTGCCTGCATCGCAAATTTATAATGAACACGATATATAAAAACTGAGGACCATTACGATTGCGATATGTGATAAAACCATCTGGACCCAATATAACAATTAACGTAATCTATAAACATGTCGCATCCAGGTGAATCACAAATTAGCAAAAGGCTTGCTGCTCCTTTCACCTCTGATCTTCCGATTGCAATAAAGCTACTTGTTAAAAGGCACGACTTTAATAAAATCATATGAATGAATAACTCAAAGGAAAATCCACGCTTATTAATCATCAGTCAGGCTCGCTCTAATGCCACGTCATTCCTCACGATTTCACAATCACAAAAAGCCTTTGGCTATATCCATTCCCCTCTACTCCAAAACCTCCAATTGCGATCATTGCATTGCGCACTTCCCATACCCAAAGAACCAATATAATGATATCACTATCGCATATCGGCATAACACATGGAAGCAGGCTCTAAATACCATTTGAAAGGTTTTTGCGATACAATCTATTAATGAGATAATAAATTACCACACGAAGCCATGATTTCAGTTATAAAAGACTCCTAACAATATTTATGATTTAAAGCCCCAAGGTGATTTGATGGCCTACATATAGATTTGTTCACATTTAAACTATTCCTCCCATCATTCAAAGCCTTGTATATTCAAACGCTTCCACATTTCATAACTATTTCTCTTCATTCCTCTGTGTTTTGAATTTGCAGGTTGAACCCGAGAAGAAAATGTGTAACAAGATGACTAAGACAAATAAAGGAAAGAAAACCATGGAGACTTCACAATCCACACCTTCTACTTCCGATGTAACATATATGTCCCTGCTTTTCTCAGACACTACATGCACAATAGACAATGGAACATCCTCATGGGAATCCATCTACCAATTGCTATAAACGAAGGGCCTAAGGTAATTCAAAGAGTGACAACAAGAAATGCTACTTCATCTTTTGAAGCCTCCAAATATGAAGCCAACAACTCTTTTCTTCATAAGATTGCTTCTCAACCCAAGATCCTTTCTTATATCGATATCGTAAAATGGATAATTGAGAATATTAACATTTCCGATAGGACAATATTGACTTCAAGAAAAATAGTCACCGGGTCCTTTACAATTGAAGACTTGAAGAAAATGTTCATATACCTGACCCACATAAGGTGTATGACAAAGTTTTCCTCGAAATATTTGCAAGCAAGAATGAGGTAGCATCAAATCCAATTAAATAATGGAGATCCTACTTGAACAAACATAAGCATTAGAAATCAGGTATGTACTCTATATCTTCTCGTTGCTCCCTATTCTTATATAGAAGCTATGATGTGTAGACTGTTTGGGCACCCTAATACAACTAAGTTCTCATATGAATGGGTTCCTCTTATTGAGGCAGCAGTCAATTCTTATAAAATGGATTGGGTCACCATCCTTTCATATAAAATTTCCTTTCAAATCAGAGAGTTCAGGAAACACTGGTATGTTACTACTAGAGTAGTTCCACCATTTTTTATGAGTGCATATATCATGGATGAAGTCTGTTTCACTAAAATTTTTCCAACCATGGGATGGAAATGGACCAGTCAATATCCCACTCCCATCCACATATATCATAAAATTTTGTGGGAATATAATTTCCACACCCATTTCTATTAAAATTTCCAAGGAGTTATGCTACCCATTCACCAAGCCGTTTTTGACAAAAGAGCCCCAAGATTGTCCAATGAGGCCAAAATTGATTTCATACCAATAGGCAGGTAGTTTGGAGAAGAGATTTTTACCTATGTTAGAGTCTATGGAAGTCTAACACCTCTTCATGTTCTCCCATTGTATGTCCTTGACAAACTACTGGGATGGGTTGAAAAAGACCCTAAAGGAAGCCAAGAAATCTCTTTGGCCTTCATTCCTCATCCAATGTGGTGTTTATGCTCTACATGATTTCAAGCATGTTGCACTTGAAATTGATAATATTACATGTTTGAATCTTGCTACCATTCCTAGCAGACAATTTGACCCTAATAAAGTTGCACAAAATTTCAATCCTAAGTGAAAATTAGACAATTCAGTCATGAATATGATGAATATGATGATGTATTTGAATCTGGTGAACTATTTTCACAAGTGCAACATCTGGCTATGTTGAAACTGAATCCAGAAAGGGTAGCCTAATTCCAAGAATGCAGAGAAAGAAGACTACAAAATGTCCCTTTGTATCTGTTGATGATCCCTCAACCGATTATCCTAGAAGAGCAGGATTTGGAACAGGGCTTTGAGAAAGACTCAGAAAAGGGCTCAGAACAAGGTTTAGAGCAGAATTCAGAACATAAGTCAAAATATGGTTCCGAGCTAAATTCAGAGGAGAATTCATTGAAGAGTTCAGAAAAAAATTCTGAACAAATGTCAGTATAGGTTTCCAAGGATGTTGAAGTGGAAGATAAATCCATAGAAGTACATATTGATGAAAACCCTTCAAGAATGAGCTAGATGAAGCCTTGAAACAATTTGATCAGCATCTTAAATGAAAACAAGGGGAAAAAAATATTGAAATGGAGAAAACATTTAGCACTCCCCAGAACACTGGACAAAACTCGTTTACTAATAGAGCTTCTGATAAAGTTTTCACTATAGAGGAAATTGAGATGATCCCGATATTCCCTTCATCTAAAATAGTCCTTAAAGTGGAAGAAATCCCTCCTCTTAATGTCTTTTACAGTCCCAAACATCGGGCTGTGGTGAAAAGACAGAGGAAAAGGAGAATAACATAACCATCATCAACAATCAGTCTTGGTGATATACCTATGGATATAGTATAGAAGGATACTCCAATCGATCCTTCAGATATTTTGACAAAGTTGTCACAGTTTGTAGGTGCTTATGCATTTGCTACGATTGACAAAGCAACAGAGGTTTGAAAACTCTTTAGAGAAAAAGAATAGAGAAATCAATAGTTAGAGCAACAATTGGCAGAAGAATAAAAATTATTGACCATCAAATGAAGACACAAATGTCTGAACTCCAGCAGAGCTTTGATCAATTAAAGCTCCAATATCAGGCAAAGACTAGTACTAAGGATGTCCAAATACAACAACTCAATTTTTCACTTGATCAATTGAAGGACAATCCTAAATTGGAGGATTTTATAAAAGAACCATTGGAGCTAAACACTTTATTATCAAGGCAACAAGCAATGTTCTATCAAAAGTTATCTATCATCAATCCACTATGTGTTACAAGTGATTAACTGATGAATCAATTATCCGATCTGAGGGTGACTTTCAATGACATTGATGATAAAATCTCAGGATTTATAACATGGTAGGATACTCTAGAAGGCAGAGAAGCAGATCTTCCCAGAATAGAGGAATCTCACAAGGAAATCCTCTTTACTGATTGGGACATTCAATTGAAATAGGCAGAAAGAGTAGTCTCCAGGGCAACCAATGTTGCAAATAACATCATTGAAACTATCAATGATAACTTGCACAATGCTAACCTGATTCAAGAATGCCCACCTAGTAGTCTTCCTGATATCAAAGTCCTGGAAAGGAAATGGAAAGAAACTTCAAAAGCAAAGGAAGAAGCGATTAAAAAGTTGACCAAACTTGACTGGGAAGTGTATTGGAAATATCTTGTGAAGCCACATAGTCAGTGGCTAATGCTCCACTGCCTTGTTGACTCATCCACCCATATGCTTCCTACACTTTCAGATGTAGTGTACACGGGACAACTATGCATGAGGACATGCTAGTCTCCTGAAGTTGAGCCAGTGATGGATATTTACGAGCTCAAGTAGCGAATGGAACAATAGACACAATTGCATTCATGAGATCGTCATTTCAAGCAACTTATATTTATGTATTTTTATCACTTATTTTAAGGAGAGTTGTTTTAACCTCCTAAAAAATTTCATGTATTGTTTATTTTTATACTTTATTTGTGTTATATAAATCCTTTCATGTCTACAAAGAAAGGGGTTCCCAAACTTTATAAAGAAAAACTTTGAAAGCTTTCACTATTATACTTTTGAAGTTCGTCTTAGTAGAACGACTCGATCAGGGCCCTGAAATTTTGTATAGAAGGCTTTGGAAGCTTGCACTTTTGTACTTTTGAAACCATCTTAATGAGAAAGACTAGAATTGAACTATTTCTTTCATGAGCAAAATAATATACATCCGATACTTTTATCATTGTATTTTTTATTTTTATGAATTGATAGTCATTTCTATTGTTTATTATATATATCTCTTCTAATGCAGTTATGTATTAATTCACTTCTGAACATGCTAGAATTGTCATCCTTAATACACAAATAAGCAATTTCTGAATATTATTTGATGCGATATGTGTTTCATTAATTATTTTGATTAACTATTTAATCAAAATAATTATCTTAAAATATTTTCATTTCTTTAAGTGTTTGATCAATCTTCATTAACATACACTAAGGACAATTATTCTAGATCACATAAACATAAGTAAACCCTAGGTAATAGATAGATTAATATACATGTATTCTAGTTTATAAACCACCCCATCTATCACTTAGTTTTTGGTCATAAACACTCTATCCATTCTATCACATTTTTATTGGGAAATTGGTCCCATTATATCCAATCAGAGCCACTATTCCAAACGAATAAGGGACGATATTCAAGTCCCCAACTGGGTGGTTTTCCCCCATGTTGTTGCAGTGATTTTCGAGGCTTCAACATTTTGGTGCTAGAAGGAGGGCCATCGACTATGAATGGAAAAGAGAACTCAATCTAAATTAAAAATCCATTCCAAGAGTCACTCCCCCTCAAGATCACCTCCAACTTCTAGATCTTCATCCAAAACTCCTATTTCTAGATCAGAAGTTGAGAAATCACCTCCTAAATCTCCTAGTACATTTCCTGAAGCACCCTCTTCAGATTATAATCCTGAATCACTTGAGGTCCAAAATTTAATAAAGAAATTAGGAGAAATCTCTATTTCAGTAGAAAATCCTGTGCCATCTGAAGCTTCTGAAGGAAGTGTAACTTTTAGTTTACAACCTAATTGGATCTTAACTTTTTCTCAAAGTGAGAAGCTTGGGGTTCCTCCATTTGATTTTAGTATTCCTTCTCTCCGGAAAAAGAATAAGAAATCAGAGCCACAAACATCTACTAGTGAGGTTTTGTCAACTTATCCTCCACAAACACCTTCATTCCCTCCATTCATTCTTGTTAATACCCCATCTTCTCAAAGTACTGGTTCTAGTCCATCCAAAACTAATACTTAACCCACCTCTTCTTCCACACAATCACCCTCAATATCCACCTCTTCCCAAACTCCAATAATGGCAGGAAGAAAACAATAACAACCCCCACCACCAGTCAGACCATGGGCCAATCTGGGAGTTGTGCAAATGGAAGCACCTCTCCATGATCTACCCAAGAATCCTAAAAGATGGCTACCAAAATTTAATACTGATGATGGGTTAGTTGCTGAAGAACATATCCACAATTATATGTTAGCCATTAATCTTAATGGAGTAGTTGAAGAAGATTGTGTAGTAAGATTATTTCCCTACACTCTCCAAGGATCAAAGGGTTCATGGTATTTTTCATTACCACTAGGGTCTATTACTAATTGGGACATGTTTTAAGAACAATTCTTATCTAAATTCAGTGATGACTGCACAATTGCATCCCTTATTAATGATCTTTCTAATTTAAAATCTAAGTCAGGTGAAAAGATCAAAGATTTCAATTCCAGATTTAATAAATTACTAAACAAAATCCCAGCCACATCAAGCCCTGGTGTTGATGTCTAGATCGAGTGGTATATTTCTTCTCTTCCTTCTAATATAGTGATTTTTGTGGATAGATCCAACAACGCTACTTTAGTAGAAAACATGAAAGAAGCCCTTCCTATAGAAAAGAGAATAGTTTCATTGGAAAAGAAGACTGCCTAGGAAGAAAGAAAGACGAAAAAGGTCACGTTTAAGGATGAATCAAAGAAGAAATTCCCTAAGGATCCTTTTGATTTTGAAGGCTTGCAAAAAGTCCTTAAAACCACGTAAAATGAGAAGGTATAAATTAAGAAACAGGTAGCTCAGTCCTCTTCTAAAAAACCTTTTAGATCCTTCAAGAGAAATTATACATCTAATCCTCAACCTCCAAATAAAATATCCAACGTTGAGTCTGATTTAGATGAAGATGATGAAGAAACAACAATATCTGATGATGAAATTGAAGATGAAGAATTGGTTGAATTACATGGGATGTGGGATTTTATCCTACCTACTTCTCACAATGAATATGAGCAAGAAGCTTTACCTATTAGCACTAGGAGTAAAGGCCCAACTAATTCAACACAATCAACCCAAAAGTAAAAGCTTTCAACCTCTGCTGCTACGGATATAGTGTCAGTAAAAAGTCTTCTTCTACATCTCCTCAACGAACCCCCTCCTCATTTAATCCTCCATCTTCATCCAAAACCTTGGTAGTTGCTGATACCATGGAATATAACATAGTGGTGGACATGAATAAAGCGAGAGAAAATATCTCCCTTCATGAGCTCAGTAAGATTAAACATCAGCAAAAGCTATTACTAAAAGAATTAAATGTAGTTCATGCTTCTCCTCTTCCTGCTGCTAGTTATCGTTTCTAGAGGAATGGGTAAGCCTCCTAATGATTCATCAAATAAGGTTGATTCCACCGATGCTATCTTAATTGGATATAGATCTAACTCACACACTCCCCCTTTCCTCTTGACTTATGAAATCTTCAATAAAAATATGCACAACTGCTTAATAGACTCAGGAGCCTCTTCAAACATAATGCCAAGATCAGTTTGCACGAAATTAAATGTTTCACCCGAAAAGTCTGTAGTCCACATTGTCCAACTTGATAGAACAAAAGTTGAAGTCTTTGGGGAAATAATAATGTTGAATATGAGGCATTGATCTAGGGTTTGTATAAAGCAATAGGTCTTGATATCAAATATCTTCAAGTGTTTGGAGATTCTAAAATTGTTATCAAACAAGTAAGGAACACCATTCATTGTCTCTCTGGACATTTAAAACATTACCAATAATTGGCTCAAGACCTTACTTCACATTTTTTAGCATTCAACATCTCTCCTATCCCTAGAGTTCAAAATGAAAGTGCTAGCCTTCTGTCTAATATAGCGTCCAAGCTTATGCCATCAGAGGACTAAAATCCAGAGATTTTCCATAGAATTCATTTTTCGGCCATTGATTCCTGATAATGTCAGTAATTGGCGAGTGTTTAATGATGACGAAGATATCCTATGCTTTTTAACATGATAAGGATCATATGATGATCAGATAATTGATGAAAATGAACATGATAATCAGTTGAAACAAAAATCCAATGAGAATCCCATACTTAAATCCATGGTAAAACTTGAAGATATTTATGATCTAAAAGACAGATTTAAGAAGGTTACTAATTCTAAACTCCAAATTTCAACCCTAAGGTTTGAACTAGTAAACCTTGGAACTGATATCAAACCACAAAACATCAATCTAGGACTTGGTCTCTCTCCTGATGAGAGATTAGCCTTTATTCATTTGTTAAAAAAGTATAAAGGTATCTTTGCTCAGAGCTACGATGATCTTAAAACATATGATACCTCCATCATGCAACGCATTATTCCCATGATACATAATGACAAACCAATACAACAGAAATTACGGAAAATTTACCCCAATCTATAAAGCCAAATCAAGTCTGAGCTGAATAAACTCCTTAAAGCCAAGATTATCTTTCCTATTAGGCATTCAAAATGGGTATCAAACTTAGTACATGTCAGGAAGAAGAATGGTGACATTTGTACTTACATAGATTTCAGAAATCTCAATAAATCTTCTCAGAAGGACAATTTCCCATTACCGACCATGGAACAAATATTGCAATCAATAGTTGGTTTCAAACTAATGTCTTTTCTTGAAGGTTTTTCACGGTACAACCAAATCTTGGTCCACCTAGATGATAGGTTAAAGAGTACGTTCATGACTAAATGGGGGACTTATGCCTACCTGAAAATGCTTTTTGGTTTAATAAACGCAAGGGAAAACTTTCAAAGAGCTATGGATATAGCTTTCAAAGGTTTGATATACAAAACTGTTGTTGCTTACTTGGATGACATAATTGTTTATTCCAAGAATAGAAACAACCATTTACATGACTTGAAACAAATCTTTGAACACTACAAGAAGTATGGAATTTCATTGAATTTAAAGAAATATTATTTTGCTCTAAATGAAGGTAAGATATTAGGATTTATTGTATCCAAAAAAGGCATCTGTATCGATCCTAATAGAATAAAATAAAATTATGGAATTTCTTTGCCCCACAAAAAAAATCTATACAACCCTTTCTAGGTCAGATAATTTTTCTTAAGAGATTTGTCCTTGACTTTTCCCAAATTGTTTTACCATTACAAACCATGATTAAGAAAAATTCAATCTTTAAATGGGGACATAACGAAAGGGAAGCTTTTGATTTAATCAAACAAGCCATTATGAATTCTCCCTCTTTAACAACTCCATAATTTTCTAATCATTTCATCTTGTACACTTTCGCTTCTCAAACATCTTATGTTGTTGTTCTAACACAACTTAATGATCAAAAAATTGAAGCACCCATCTCTTTCTTTAGTTCTAATTTTCAAGGTGATGAACTAAATTATTCAGAGGCGGAGAAGCAAGTTTTTTTTGTTTTTAAATCTGTAAATCACTTCAAGTCTTTTATCCTTGTTAAAGTAAGTATTTGCATATTTCCATCAATGATCAAACATGCTCTTACAAAGTGGTTTTAGGGTGTGAAAGTCAAATTTTGTCATTTCAGTGAGACTTCGAGTAAAATTTGGTCACTAGGTATTAGGTCCTGGATTGCTTTCACTCCTTCCTAAGTTTTCCAAGTATTGGTCCATGTAACCATTCGGCTGAGTGTACCATCATTCAAAGAGTTTTCATCATTATTTCAGGTTCCAATGGGTCATTTTACACCTTATTTATACTTCAGTTATGCTTAGGTAAGGCTCATTTCCCTCTCCTAGGGTTTTGAACGTAATTTTTCTTGGATGGTCAAATCATCAACAAAACTTGTATTCTGATGCTCATACACCTCCCCCTATCCTTAATATACCTTCTTAAACACTTCTCATCACTGATATCTCTCAAATTCATCATTTTCCCATAAACCCTAGCCTATTGCTACAATTTAACACTTTTCTAGGTTAGGCCTGCATTTTTCCCTTTTGGACCCCTTCCACTCACTCAATCCTTGAAATTCCACTTTCCCCTACTTCCTAACTTTCCTCCCTACTTCCCAAAATTTTCTCAAGAATTTATAAGCCCCTAATCCCCTTCATTTCCCTTTATTTCTACAAATCCCATGTTCCACACATCGGGATAGGTTTTGTTAAAATGATGTTTCTGAGCAAGAAAAGATGAATTTGACAAAAGTGAGAGTGTGTTTTGTCCATAATAGACTCAAAAAGAAAAACCTCCTTCAGTTTTTACACAAGTCTCATGGTTTTGGAGAAATGTCCAAACAATAATTTGCCATAGGAGAGTTGATGCACTTCTAGAGTGACCTTGGGAAAATCCAGATTTCTCCTAGCTGGAGTGACCAAATGACTTGCATGATGAGTCAAATGATAAATAGACACAAAGAGATTTTCAATGAGCTATCATGAGCTCAATTTGGAGTTGAGGAAGAACTCCAAAAGTTGAATGAAACAACACTTTTAATTTTGGAAACCTCATTCTTCACATTTTGATGAGTCTTGGAATATTGAGCTTTTGATAGGGAAAATCAGCTCCAAATTGAAATATTCAAGATGTTATGGAAACTAGACAGGACAATATTTCCAACGAGCTATCCCATGACTGATTTTGACACCGGGAAGGTAGTCAAAAGTCGAATTGAAGTGGCGCTGCGCATTCAGGAGGTGGCGTTGCGCATTTGTGGGTTCATGCTACGCGTTGAGCAGAAGGGCTAGAAAGGCCTCAAAATTCATAAAAACTTCAAGATTTCCCTCCTTCCCTTTAATACAAGTAAGTTTTCCTCCCATACTACATTTTTGGTTTGCATTCAAACTTTTAAACATAATTCCCCATGGTAAATGTCAAACCCTAAATTCTCCCTTGGTTATGCCTAAACCCTAAACCCCAATTATTCCTCCTATCACCTATCACTAAAAATATAAACTCTTTCCCTATTACATTCCATAACATCCACATCCCTTTATCCCTCTTCCCAAAAAGCAATATCTCAAACAAACCAAGCCCTCCCTCTCATTTTTATGATTCCTACTCCCTCATTCATTTTCTAGCCCATAAGGTCATCTCCCATCCCCTCACTCCTAAATCACTCTCACTCATTCCCTTCATACAACCTCAAACCCTAAAACAAATTCATCCCTTGCCCCCTCAAACCCTAAAACAAATTCCTAAAACCCTCATAACCTCTTTACCACTCTCACAAGCTCACTCATAAGCTCAAACCCTAATGTGCTCACCTCCCCTTCCCCTACTCTTATTCACCATAACTCATTCCTCAATTACCTTCTCTAGGGTTTCAATGCTTCAAAAATCAACCAACATGGACACAAAGGACAAAGATTATGAGGAGGAGGAAAGTAGTGGCAGTGAAAGCATGGCAGATAAACCTCATCATCCGAGAAAACCACATAAGGGAGGCAAACATATCAGACGGGCACAAGGAGATTGTTTGCAGCTAATAGGCAAGTGTTTGCTCCACAAGATGTGGAAGGGACTTTGCTTTCTTCATAAACACAATAGGTACAGGTGCAAAAACTGCACAAAGGGAAGGAAAAGATGCAGGTGGAAGATCTTGATGATGAGGAGGAAAGAGACTTTGATTTAGCGGAGCAACATTATACTCATCATGGCATGAAAATAATTGACTTAGAGGCTCCGGACAAAGAAATAATAAAGGACATCATCATACAAGAAAAGGAGGCTTAAATCCAAGTTTTGATGGAAAATTTGGAGAGGGCCAAGTATGTCATCACATATTTGGAACAAGAGAACAAATAGTTGAGTGACAAGCAAGTCCTCATGGAGCTGGAACTTCTCAAGGTAAAATGGCAAGGTGACAAAGAGGCACAGGTCACTTTGACTCCTATTGAGAAGGAAACTGAATATGATAGAGAGACTTGGATTGAGAGAGTCAATTTACACCTAGAGAAGCTGTTGTAGAAGGCCAATAGAGACAACTAGATGATCAGACACATGGCTTATCATTACAGGACTCAAAACAAAATTTGCAACATGAGGGTCAAAAAGATGAAAGCTAGGCTAAGGCAGGCTCTAAAAGGAAAAACGGAGGAGGATAAGCTTAGGTTTCTTTCTGAAGCTTCCTTGGCTCATCAAGATGCTTGATGGTGGTTCTGCTCACCAATTTTGGTCAGGTTTGGAGGAAATTTTTCTTTTTGCAAATTTTGGAAATTGCACACATAGAAAATCTGGCTCAACGCGCAGCACCACCGTCCTGTGATTTTCCTAGGGGTATCCAATGGACAAATGGCTTGCATTTTTGTATTCAGAGAAATGAGTACATGAACCCTATGGATTTTCTAAGTTTTTGGGGCAGAACTGGTCCACCAAAAGGTCAAACAACACCCTAAAAATGACCTTTCTGCCACTTTTTGGACACATAGAAGCAGTCTTGGGAGAATAAACTTTTGAGGGGTCAAATTAGCTTCAAATTTAGAAATTCTAGATGTTTGGGAAATTAGACTTGAAGACCTTTCCAATGAGCTATCATGAACTCAATTTGGATGTCGGGAAGGCTTCCAAAAAGCACCTAAAAGTGGCATTACGCGTTGGGCCAGTGGCGTTGTGCGTAGGGCAAATTTGCACAGGATGGCTATTTTTCCATTTTTTTGACTGCTTTCATGGATTTTGTCTCATGGATGATTTTTTACCATTGTAAATGATGACTTGTCTTGTAAATATGATAGATAATTAGTAGTAGAGGGTAGATCCATTGCATTAAAAGTAAATTTGAGCTCAAATGAATCAGTTTTTCACTTTTAGAGGCAAGTCGTTAAGATGCCTATATTCCTGTTTTCTTGTTCAGTGTTGGTTAAATTATCTCCTCATCTTATGGATTATACCCCTAAGGATGGGAGGAGGTTGAAACAATGCCTATATCTTCTTCTTCTTTCTCATTGTAAAGGGTTGGACTCAGCTGGATGCTCAGACCTTGATTGTACATCATTTTGTAGCAGTTTAGCAGGAGATTAATAAGAATTGTAGCTATTTTTATGGGATCCATGTGGTATGGAGTTTTAGTATATTTCCTTCTCTTGTGATAATATGTAGGTATGTTTTGTGTATTCCGTTAATCATTTCATTGCTTCTAAGTGAATGCTTTCAAGTTTGATAGGCAGAATTCATTACATCACTGCTCTGCTTTGGGAAAACATTCACCATTTCATGTTTTCTACAGTTTGGGAAGGATCCATGGTAATCACATGCTCTTCCTAGCCTCTCACCAGTCTTAAAACATCTCACCCATCAAGCCCTAGACTGCTAAATATTATGCCTACGTTGGCCCATTGAACACCTTGCAATTCTGACATAATTCCCTAGCCCTAAACTATTCAGCTCCTCCTGGTCTAGCAAAACTCCTTCAAATCCAATAAAATCTTCGTGATACGATACCTAGCCTAATATAATTTATGTTATCCAGTCGTCTTGGCTGAGATCCTTACGGAGAGAGCCCTCTCCTGGCCTAGTAGGGCTAGCTACTTGGCTAAGCATGTTTTGTGGTTACCCTGGCATTGCCTTCCTTCAGCCTGAGGTTCAATCTAGGTGATAACACTCCTAAAAATGCACACTAAAATAATAGTCCCATTCTTAGCAGTGAGACAATTGCTAATGCAAAGGGAATTAGGGGAAAAGAGGGAAAATTGGGTAAAAACCCTGCAAGAATATGATATTGACATTAAACCAGCCAAAATTGTCAAAGGACAAGGTTTTTGCAGATTTATTACAGGAGCTTCCAACCTACCAACAGATGAGGACTTAGGTAGTACTATACATATTAATGAGGTAAGCCTAAATGATTCAGAGTCCTAATATGTTGATCTCTTTTTCTATTTAAAAAAAGGATATGCTCCCCCTGAACTCAATCAAAAAAGGAAAAGGGATTTAAGATTAAAAGAAAATCAATATGAAATCATTGATGATGTGTTATTCAGAAGAAATTATGATTCTATATTATTAAGATGCCTAGAAAATTCTGAAGCACAAAAGGTTTTGCAGGAACTCCATGATGGACCAGCTGGTGGACATTTTAGAGGAGATACTACTGCACATAAGATCCTGCATGTTGGGTACTATTGGCCAACTTTGTTCAAGGATACCCATGAATACATGAGGAAATGAAAAATATGCCAAATTACTACTGGAAGACAATGAAAACCAGCCTTACCTCTACAATCGGTCAACATTGAACAACCTTTTGAACAATGGGGATTGGACATCATAGGTGAGATTGTTCCTCATTCTTCAAAGCAACATAAGTATATCCTTACAGCTACAAACTATTTTACTAAGTGGGTGGAAGAAATTCCACTAAAGGTAGCCAATTCTGATGCTATCATTGAATTCATTGATTAGTTCATTATTACTAGATTTGGCTTACCGACTGCACTTATGTTTGATAATGCATCTTACTTTTTAGGAAATAATATGACTAAATTTTCTCTTAAGAGGGGTTTTAAACTTAAGTACTCTACTAACTACTACCCCCAAGGAAATGGTTTAGCAGAATCAACCAATAAGAACCTCATAAGAATTATTAAAAGAATTGTTGATCAGAGCCAAAAGAATTGGCACAAATCTTTGACATTTTCTCTATGGGTAGATCGAATAACCCAGAAGGCCTCAATAGGCACTTCTCCCTTCAATCTAGTATATGGAAAAGAGGCTATCATTCCTTCGAATCTAGCTCTTCCCTCATTAGCCCTAGTCCAATTTATTGAAGAAACACATTCTTCTTCTTTACAGTGAAGACACCCTCAAATTCTTAAATTAGAAGAAGAAACAGAAAAATCCAAGCTTACACATGCTCGCCATCCGCAGCTAGTCAAATCTTCTTTTGATGCAAGTTTTGTTTCAACAAAATCTTTTCAAATTGGAGATCTCATCCTTAAATGGGACAAGGCACATGAGGAAAAAGGAAATCATACTAAATTCCAGAAAATGTGGCTTGGACCATTTCAAATTACTGAACAAATAGGCCCATCAACATTCGTATTGCAAGATTTATTGGGAAAGAGAGATTCTCTTCCTGTTAATGGGCTTATTTTGAAAAAAATATTTTCTTAGAAGATGATATCTTTTAGTGTAACATTATCGCATTTAAATTGTTAGTTATATTAGAAAATAATGTTAAATAACATTACTTTTGGCTTTATAATAAAATCTCTTAAAACATTTTATGATCTTTCGCTTTGAAAGTAGGAATTTTTAAGGAAATGATCACAACATTGAAAATTAGATAAGTATCATAAAACTCTGAAATTTTCTTTTTCCATTGAAGTTGTAAATTCTTTAAAGCCCTCAAACTTTATAAAATCCTTTTATTCTATTATTAATCAAGAAAGGTTATCTTTAACAAAGTAAAGACTATTTACAACTAAGCACCTCCAACTCTAAAATTGTCATCCAAAACTCTTAAGGAGTCAATGATTCTCCCCATCCATTAAATTTACTTTTTTTAGAGAGTAATTCAAAAATATATTAACCTTAAAAGATAAGGGGTCTCATCATGAACCTTCTTACCATGATCATAGGGAAATAATAAACTGGCATTACCAACACTGGATATCATACCAGGGTAATGGCTTATGATTATTTTAATCTTAAGACAAGAGGTCTCATCAAGAGCCAACTTGTTTAGTTCAATTACAACCAGTGAATGACATTGTCACTTTTTGGTCACCAAACTAGGACAATGGATTTAGGGAATACAAAAATTGTCAAAAGAAAAGTATCTAAAAATAAATAAATTAAATCCACATGTACTTTTGAAATTATCTCTAAAGACTGCACTCTTAAATGGATGGGATTCCGAATCATTGATGATTAAAAGGTAACCATGTCGAGGCTATGAATGCTTGCTGGCATCAATGGCTCTACCTATGACAAATGAGTATATTAAAATGATAAGTTGTAAAAAGCCCCCTACTTTATCTTTACAACCAATTAAGGACCAATATAGACAAAAAATATTTTCATCTATAAGATCGTTTAAAGGGAATAATGATTATTATGAGTTTTTTATATTCAAAGTAATGTTACTTATCTAAATATTTTTAAAATAGTCTTCCTTTCCTGAATTATTTTTACTTATTAAAAGTTTTAGAAATTTCATTATTTTTAACGAAAGATAACCGGTTCCTTGAGTGAATTGCCAATTGTTGTGCTATGCAACAACCGTCCATTTTATTCATATATAAATGTCTTAGGAAATTATTATATAAATAAATGGGGACCCTTTAAAATTTAAAAAACATAGGAAGATAAAATAGTTTAGGGTTTTAAAAGGACAAATTTGATTTTTTTTTTAATAAAGAAATCCAAATTCATTAGGCTCGAACAACTCAAATGAGCCTGTCTTAAAGAAATCCCCACTATCTCATTTTGCAAGTCTTAAAATGAACAATTCCCCATTTTATCCTTTCAAAATTTGTGATGCGATAAAGAATAGCCCCCAAGAACAAAACACGCTTAAAACTTAAAAGGCTTAGGTATTGTTAAAAAGCTACTTTATATTAAAACTTGCCCGCATCACAAATTTATAACGAACACAATATATAAAAACCCGATGATCATTACGATTGCGATATGTGATAAAACCATCAGGACCTAATATATCAATTAACGTAATCTATAAACATGTCACATCCGGGTGAATCACAAATTAGCAAAAGGCTCGCTGCTCCTTTTACCTCTAATCTTCTGATTGCGATAAAGCTATTTGTTGAAAGACACAAATTTAATAAAATCGTACGAAGGAATAACTCAAAGGAAAATCTTCACTCATTAATCATCGGTCAGGCCTGCTCTAATGCCACGTCATCCCTCATGATTTCGCAATCACAAAAAGCCTTTGTTTATATCCATTCCCCTCTACTCCAAAAACTCTGATTGCGATATTGCGATCATCGCATTGTGCACTTCCCATACCCAAATAACTGATATAATGATATCGCTATCGCATATCAATAGAACACATGGAAGCATGCTCTAAATACGATTTGAAAGGTTTTATCGATATGATCTATTAATGAGATAAAAATTACCACACGAAGCCATGACTTCAGTTATTAAAGACTTTTAATGGAATTTATGGTTTAAACCCCCAAGGTGATTTGATGGCTTGTATATAGATTTGTTTGCATTTAAAATATGATTCTCATCATTTCAATCCTTGTATGCTCAAACATTTCTGTATTTCAGACCTATTGCTCTTCATTCCTATGTGTTTCCAATTTGCAGGTTAAACCCAAGAAGAAACTGTGTAACAAGATGACCAAGACAAATAAAGGAAAGAAATCCATGGAGACTTCACAATCCACACCTTCTACTTCTGATGTTACAGATATGCGCCCTCTTTTCTCAGACACTGCATGGACAATAGACAGTGGAACATCCTCATGGGAATCCATGTACCAATTTCTATAAGCGAAGGGCCTAAGGTAATTCAAATAGTGGTAACAAAAAATGGTACTTCATCTTTTGAAGCCTCCAACTATGAAGCCACCAACTCTTTTCTTCACAATATCATTGCTCAACCCAATATCCTTCCTTATACCGATATGGTAAAATGGATAATTGACAATATTAACATTGCTGATAGGAAATTCTTCACTTCAAGAAAAACATTCATCAGGTCCTTTACAACTGAAGACTTGAAGAAAATGTACCTATAACTAACCCACAAAAGATGTATGAAAAAGCTTTCCTTGAACAATTTACAAGCAAGAATGAGGTAGCATCAGATCCAATTAAACAATGGAGATCCTACCCAAACAAACATAAGCATGAGAAATCGGGTATGTACTCTATATCTTCTCTTGCCGCTCCCTATTCTTATATCGCAACTATGATGTGTAGACTATTTGGGCACCCTAATACAACTAAGTTCTCAGTTGAATGGGTTCCTCTTATTGAGGAAAAAATCAATTATTATATAATGGATTGAGGCACCATCCTTTCAAATAACATTGCCTTCCAAATCCGAGAGTTTAGGCAACACCAGTATGTTACTACCAGAGTAGTTCCACCATTTTTTATGAGTGCATATATCATGGATGCGGTCTGTTTCACTACAAGTTTCCCAACCATGGGATGGAAATGGACCATTAAAGATCCCACTCCCATCCATATATATCATAAAATTTTGTGGGAATCTAATTTCCACACCCATTTCTATAAAATTTTCCAAGGAGTTTGCTACCCATTCACCAATCTGTTTTTGACAAAAAAGCCCCAAGATTGTCCAATGAGGCCGAAATTGATTGCATACCAATAGGCAGGTGGTTTGGAGAAGAGATGTTTACCTGTGTTAGAGTTTATGGAAGTCTAGCACCTCCTCATGTTCTCCCATTGTATGTCGCTGATAAACTACTGGATAGGGAGATTGCCTATCAAAATGTAGGGGATGGATTGACAAAGACCCTAAAGGAAGCCAAGAAATCTCTTTGGCCTTCATTCCCCATCCAATGCGGTGTTTATGCTCTACATGATTTCAAGCATGCTGCGCTTGAAATTGATAATATTACATGTTTGAATCTTACTACCATTCATGGTAGACAATTTGACCCTAACAAAGTTGCACAAAATTTCAATGCCCAAGTTAAAATTAGACAATTTATTCATGAAGGTGACGAATATGATGAGCTATTTGGATCTGCTAAAATATTTTCACAAGTGCAGCATCTGGCTATATTGAAATTGAATACAGAAAGGGTATCCCAATTCCAAGAATATAGATAAAGAAGACTACAAAACATCACTTTGGATTTGTTGAGGATCCCTCAACTGATTATCCAAGAAGAGCAGGATTCAAAACAAGGCTCATAGCAAGAATCAGAAAAGGGCTTGGAATAAGGTTCAGAGCAGAATTCATAATAGGGTTTAGAGTAGAATTCAGAACAGGGTTCAGAGAAAAATTCAGAACAGGGTTCAGAGCAGAATTCAGAGCAGAGTTAAAAAAAGGATTCTGAAGAGAAGTCAAAATAGGTTTCCAATGCTATTGAAGTGGAAGATAAATCCACAAAAGTACATACTGATGAAACTCCCTTCAATAATAAGCTAGATGAAGTCGGAAAATAGTTTGATCAACAACTTAAAGGACAACAAGAGGCAAAAAAGATTGAAATGGAGAAAACATTTAACACACCCCAAAACACTGGACAAAGCTCGTTTACTGATAGAGCTTCTAATAAAGTTGTCACTACAGAGGAAATTGAGATCATCTCGACATTCCCTTCATCTAAAATAGTCCTTAAAGTGGAAGAAATCCCTCCTCTTGATGTATTTTATAGTCCCAAACATCGGGCTGTGGTGAAAAGACAGAGGAAAAGGAGAAGAACAAAACCATCATCAGCAGTCATTCCTGGTGATATATATATATATATATATATATATATATATATATATATATATATATATATATATATATATATGGATATACTATGGAAGGATACTCTAATCGATCCTTTAGAGAATTTGACAAAGTTGTCATAGTTTGTAGGTGCTTATGCATTTGCTGCAATTGACAAAGCAACGGAGGTTTGACAACTGGTCAGAGAAGAATAAGAGAGAATTCAACTGTTAGAGCAGCAGTTGGAAGAAGAAAGACAAGGTATTTACCATCAAATGAAGACACAAATGTCTCAACTCCAGTAGAGCTTTGATCAATTACAACTGCAATGTCAAGAAGAGACTAGTACTAAGTATGTCCAAATACAACATCTCCAATTTTCATTTGATCAGTTGAAGGACAATCCTAAAGTGGAGGGTTTTATAAAAGAAGCATTGGAGCTAAACACTTTGTTATCAAGGCAACAATCAATGTTCTGTCAAAATTTATCTATCATCAATCCACTATGTGTTACAAGTGATTCACTGATGAATCAATCATTCGATTTGAGGGTGAATTTCAATGACATTGATGATAAAATCTAAGGATTTATAACATGGTAGGATACTCCAGAAGGCAGAGAAACAAACCTTCCCAAAATAGAGGAATATCACAAGGAAATATCTTTACTGATTGGGAAATTCAATTGGAATAGGTAGAAAAAGGAGTCTCCAGGGAAACCGATGCTGCAAATAACATCATTGAAACTATCAATGATAACCTGCACAATGCTAACCTGATTCAAGAATGCCCACCTGGTAGTCTTCCTGATATCAAAGTCCTGGAAAGGAAATGGCAAGAAACTTCAAAAGCAAAGGAAGAAGCGATTAAAAAGTTGACCAAACTCGACTGGGAAGTGTATTGGAAATATCTTGTGAAGCCACATAGTCAGTGGCTAATGCTCCACTGCCTTGCTGACTCATCCACCCATATGCTTCCTACACTTTTAGATGCAGTGTACATGGGACAACTATGCATGAGGATAGGTCAGCCTCCTGAAGTTAAGCCAATGATGGATATTTACGAGCTCAAGCAGCGAATGGAACAATAGACACAATTTCATTCATGAGCTCGTCATTTCAAACAACTTCTATTTATGTATTTTTATCACTTATTTTAAGGAGAGTTGTTTTAACCTCCTCAAAACTTTCATGTATTGTCTATTTTTATACTTTATTTGTGTTATATAAATCCTTTCATGTCTACAAAGAAAGGGGTCCCCAAATTTTATAAAGAAAAACTTTGAAAGATTTCACTACTGTACTTTTGAAGTTTGTCTTATTAGAACGACTCGTTTAGGGTCCTGAAATTTTGTATAGAAGGCTTTGGAAGCTTGCACTTTTGTACTTTTGAACCATATTAATGAGAAAGACTGGAACTGAGCTATTTATTTCATGAGCAGAATAATATACATCGGGTACTTTTATCATTGTATTTATTTTTATTTATTTACTTATTTATTTTTATGAATTGATAGTCATTTCTATTGTTTATTATATGTATCTCTTCTAATGCAGTTATGTATTAATTCACTTTTGAACATGATATAATTGTCATCCTTAATACACAAATAAGCAATTTATGAATGTTATTTGATGCAATATGTGTTTCATCAATTATTTTGATTAACTATTCAATCAAAATAATTATCTTAAAATATTTTCATTTCTATAAGTGTTTGATTAATCTTCATTATCATACACTAAGGACAATTATTCTAGATTGCATAAGCATAAGTAAACCCTGGGTAATAGATATATTAATATACATATATTCTACTTTATAAATGACCCCATCTATCACTTAGTTTTTGGTCATTAACACTCTATCCATTCTATCACATTTTTATTACTAAATGGGTTCCATTATATCCAGTCGAAGCCACTATTCCAAATGGATAAGGGACGATATTCAAGTCCCTAACAAATTGGTTTTCCCCCATGTTTTTGCAGTGATTTTTTAGGCTTCAAAACTACCCTAGGTTTTTTGGATCCTCAAGATGATCAAGTGTTTTCATTTCATGTTGAAAAGTTGGAAAATCGTTCCCTACCTTCATCCATTGCATTCCAAATACCCGTCTCCATTGAAAACACCATTGCCAGTGGTGTATCATTGACGAAGGTGCCTCCATTTATGTGATGATCGCCAGTGTTTGGAAGCAACTTGGTTCCCCTGACCTATTGCCATACACAATCACTCTTTGTGCATGGGATGGTCATCCTTCACAACTCGTTGGCTTATACCACAACTTCCCTGTCACAGTTGCTGGCAAGACTGTCGGTATTGACATTGAAGTCATCAATGCTACCTTAGAATATAACATCCTTTTGGTTCATAGTTATACCTATGCCATGTTAGCTGTCACATCTCTAGTTCATCGTAAGATCTGATTTCCCCACGATGGAAAGATTGTCACAATTGATCAGTTGACATACTATGATCCAAAAGCCCATACTTCACCTCAGTCCAACATTTCTTCCATGGCTGACAATAAGACCATCTCGTCTATCTCTGTAGGAGTCTATAAATATTCCACTTTGCTTGGTGCTTACTATGGCCCACCCCCTACTCCTTTTGAACCTAACTCATCGAGTGTTTGCATGCTCCAAGCATCATGAGCCACCCAAAAATGACCCGGTATGCCCTCACAAGAGACCACACCTTCGTAACCTACTATGCCTAACTCAACCCAACCCACCAGTATTACTCCTCAAGGGTCATATCCTTTAGCTGGTGTCTCTCCTAATCCTTTTTCGACCATAATAGTTCCCCCACGCCTTAATCATTATGGAGCCATTCCTCGAGGCCATTATCCTTCTGGTAAGATACCATTCTTATTTCCACCTCCTAGAGTGTTTTCTACACCTGTCATGGATACATTGATTTTACCCAATATTACCTTAGGGATCCCAATATGGTACATCTATTCCCTTGCAAACACTCCACCCAATCAATTGAAACCATAAACCACTTTGACCCCAGTCCAACTAGTTTTTCCTACCCCTACCTTTTCTTCATTTCCACAACAACCTCAACGGGAGCCTACTCCTATTGCGAAAGAATTTGGCGAGGGGGAAAATCCTAAAAAAAGGGACCCAAGACAAGGCCCCCCTAACAACTCCAGCTGCTCTTAACACACCAAACCCTCTGCCTCCTCATGCTTTATGTGATGTTCACAATCATTCCACCAATAATTTTCTTGAGCTCCCTCATGTTAAGGATGTGGTCACTGATACCTTCCCCAATCCTAACATTCCTGAGGTCTAGGTTACCTTACCTGATTCATCTAAGAAGATCAGATCATTATGAAAAAACCACCCATGTGCTTTATGTGATAACTATGGCCAATATTCCCATCATTTTCCCCTTCTTGAAGATTTTCGTGATACATTGCTGTTGTGCTGTACAACAACCCCCCATTTCATAAAATTTTTCTTTGAAATCATAATAGGAAATGGGTCCCTTTTAAACATAGATATGTCAATAAATTGGTATTTACTTATTATTAGGAAAAAACCCTCATAAAAAGTCCAATTTAAATAAGATTTCCCTTTTGAAAACAATGAGAAAAGCACCTTTTTAAAGAAGCAAATAATAAAGATTTTATTATTGTGATAAAGCGATCACAAGATCGCATATCGCAATAACAAAAGGAACATAAGTAAAGGCACATTGAATAGTTCCGATCCGAAAAGGGAAATCGCGATCGGATATCGGGGAAAGATAAAGCACATCACCTATAAAGCATTCCCCATTCCTTCGATGCAATAAAGGCATCGCTATCGGCAATCAGCATTGGTAAGTGTTGTGTCAATTAACCCATCCTCAATTCCTCCGATGCGATAAATATATTGCTATCGGCAATCGGCAGTGGTAAGAATTGCATTAATTGAGCCACACTCAAATCCCCCGACAGATGAGGCGTATCGCTATCGGCGATTGGCGATTCGCAATGGCACAAATAAAGGAACCCAAGCCCTACCCCGATTGCGATACATTAAAATAGGCCGCGCATTTATAAAATAATAAAGATTGGCATGCATTGTATCACCTTCGGTGATTGAACGATATTTTGGATTATTATGTAAATCCTCCTTTTCACGACGCCAATCTTCAAATGCGATTAACCGCCAAAATATAAGCCACGCTTGTCAATATATGTTATGATGGATTATTTAAAAGCTCCCTTATCATCACTAACAGATGAAGTGGCCAATTAATGAAGGAGTTATGCCGAGATTTTCCACTTAGATTCTGTCTGCAGCAATTTTTATTGTGATTTTTATTCATACTCTTTCATATCGGCTCTTGCTATCTGTTTCTTTGTATCACGCTGGTCTTCCTTCCTTGTGCAGAATTTCACCGAAGTTTCAAGTTTTGAGCAAATTGGGAAGAAATCTAAGAGGTCCGTTGCGGCAACAACTCCTGCAGTTACTATCCAGCCCACTAGTGACCTAGGACCCAGCAAGAAGGGATTGATTTCAGACACTACATGTCTCGACCCGGGAAATACCAGTTGGCAAAGCATTTATAATCTGATTGAGGCTGAAGAACCAGAGGAAACGGAAGAAGAAGCGATTGCAGACTCAACCAATAGATCAGAAGCTTCGCTAAGGGCTTTGGCCGACTCGTTTTTACATAGGATAGTAGCTCGGGAGAAAATTCTCCCTTACACTGATGTGGTCTGATGGGTGGTTGAAAAAATTCCCATTTCTAATAGGACCTTTTGCATGGTCGATGGAAGAGTTTTCGGTTTGTTCCAGCCTGACGACTTGAGGAAAATGTACCATTTGCCCGAGCCGGAGAAGAAATACAACAAAGATTTTCTAAAGAAATTTGTAGATGAAAATGAGATGGAATTAGCCCCAATTAGAAAGTGGAGACAGAATCCAGCAAAGCACAAACGCGAGTCATCGGGTAAGTACTCCATGGATTCCTTAGCATCTCCTTACTGTTACGCTGGGGCGATGATGTGTAGGATATGGGGGATGCATGATTCTGCAAGATTTGATATCGAAATGGTTCCTTTAATGGAAGCGGCTACAAGTAGTTATATCATGGATTGGGCCAATATTTTGTCTGATAAATTAACCTCTGGAATTCTTGATTTTAGATTCAATTCATGCAAAACTACCCAGACTATCCCTCCCTTCTATTACAATTCTTATGTCATGGATATGCTTTGTTTTAATTCTGAATACCCGATACTCGGGTGGAGGTGGACGCCGCAGGACCCCAAACCAATTCACATCTACCATCAGATGCTATGGAAGGCACATTACAAAGACCACTTATATCAAATCTGTAATGGTTTTATGTTGCCCATTTATTATGATATCTTTGATAGGCTTGCCCCAAGAATTTCTGAGGAGGCCGAAATTGATTTAACTACAGTGGGGAATTGGTTTGAGCAAGAAAAATTCATGTATATACAGGTGTTTGGCAGTGCCACAAAACCCCATGTTCTCCCATTATATGTTCCCGATAAACTGTTAGCACGTGAATTAGCCTACCAAATTACAACTGCTGGAACGTCCAAGACTCTTAGGACTTCCAAAAAGCAGCTATGGCCCGTATTCCCTTTAATATGTGGTGTTTACACCATACTTGATCGGAAACATGCTGAGAAGGAGGCAGGAAAAAATAATGTACTCAACCTTGCGACCATCCCTAGTAGGCAATTTGATCCCCGGAAGGTTGCCTACAATGTGCTCGAACAGGCCAAACTCACCAAGTTTGACCATGAAAAAGATCAATTTGATGATTTATTTTCTTCAGCAGAATCCTTGTCGCAGGTTAAAACATTGGCTAGAATGAGGTATAATGATGAAGCACTGGTGGAATTCAATAGGCTCAGAGAGCAGAGGTTGCAAACTCTGCCTCTGGACTTGTTGGCCACTACACCAACAATTAAGTCAAGCGAGCCTGGACAGAAGAGTACTGACGAGCCTCCCGCTACAAAAGAAATTCCCGAAAAAGAAACAGAGCAGGAGAAAGGAAAGGAGCAGGAAAAAGAGCAGGAAAAAGGGAAGAAGCATGACAGTGAAGTCATTGATTTGGAGACTCAAATTGATCCAAAACTCCTCCAAGAGTGGCAGCAATTTGACTCTATTATTAATAATCCTGAGACTCCACCAGGATTCGGCAAGCCTCAAGTGACAGTCAGCCAAGAAACAACCACAACTATGGTTCCGATGAAAGGAACTAGCGGCCTACCCAGCAGTAAGGATGCAGAGATAATCCCCAGAGATCCATTGGATCAAATTGTTTTATAGGTAGAAGACATTGCACCACTAGACATCTTTTACAACCCTACACACAGGCTGTGGTGAAAAGACAGAGGAAAAGGAAAAGACTTGATCAATCTTCCCTTTTGCCAGATCAAACAGAGATGGCTAACGTGGTGTGGAAGGAGGAACTGAACCCTTCCAATGACCTTACAAAAATCTCCCAGTATGCCGAAGCATATTCGTCGACCACAATGGATAAGGCTTCGGAAGTGAGCAGTCTCCTCAAAGAAAAAGATCAAATGCTTGCTTCATTGCAGTTACAGGTGTCTGAAGCACAACGGAAAATAGATCAATTGGAACAACAGCTAGAAGCACAGCGGCATACCAACAACCAATTAACTGAGTAATTACACAAAGAGAAACAGAGGATAGATTCCAGTGCAGTGCAGAAACAGAAGGAACTGTCTGAAGCAGTGGCCAAATTAAAGGCAATGAATGAACAAATGAGCAGGACTAAGGATGAGCAAATCGCTCAACTGTCACAAGAAGTGGAAAAGTTCAGGAGCCTTCCTCAAATAGCAGAATTCAAAACAGAAGCTCTACAAATCAATAAAGCATTGATTACACAATTGAGACTGCTATGTCTTAAAATTTCTTTGGCTGAACCTCTTTGTGAAATTACTACAACTATAGTGGATAAATTAGTTGAAGCCAGACAGGAATTGGAACAGGCCGATGAAACCTTAACCAATTTCATCACCTGGCAAGACTCCCTTGAAGGACAGGCTTCGGACCTGCCGAAAATTATTGAAGCACATAAAGACATCCTGTTCCTAGAATGGAAGAATCAATTAATGAAGGCAAAAAGAGAAACCTCAAGATGTCGATTATCTACTAGCAATTTAATTGAATTTTTCAACGACACTCTTTATTTATCTAATATGATTTCTCAGTGTAACCCAGGAAAATTAACATCGGCCAAAGCTTTGGAACTAATAGGCAACCAGGAGCTGGAAAAGAAAGGAAGATTAATCGTTGGTATCCAAAGTCTAACTTGGGATACCTTTTGATTTTTCCTAATCAAGCCATACAGTCAGAGGGTCGCGCTCAAGTGTTTAACTGATGCTATCAGTTGCATGATCCCCGAGATACAAGATGCCACATACTCAGCTCAACTGAATTCTCGCCTAAGCCGCCCCCCCAGAGTTGCAACCGATGCTAGAAATCTGCCAGCTCAAACTGAAGGGAGATCATTCGAAGAAATGAATCATGCTGCCAACTAAAGACAAGCCGATTTTGAGGAGATTTTCATAGGATAGTTGTACCAATTTATTAGCAGTTTTATTTTGTAATTAGTTAGTTTAATTAGTATTTATAGGCCCTTTCAATGCATTGGAAAGGGTCCTCAGTTTTTGTATAAACTCAAATTAGGAAGTCACACTATTATGCTTCTGATCTATTTTTTTTATAAAGGTTGGGCCAGTATTCTGATTTTTGACAAAGAAAGGTTTGATAATCTGTGCACTATTGCCTCTTGTGGAAGTGTTTTCTAAGTTGGAAAAAGGAATGTGAATGCGATTGATATTGGAAGTGACTCGAATAAACATATGGTACTATTATCTATGCTTTTCTGTCATTTTTATATGAATTTTCATTCATTTAAATTTTGCTATCATTGAATATATATATGTGCTTTAACATCAAGCCTTGTACTTTTCACTATTGGATGTCCGAGGACTATTATTCTTTCACTCATGTATATGTCTATGATATAAATGAGAAATAGTGTAATAATGTTTGCTTGATTGCTTTGTTCAACTATTTGGGTGTAGTAATTATCATATGAATAAACATCTTTGCTTATCAACAAGAGTCATCTATATGCCTGTTTGTGAATGAAGACCATCCAGAGTTACACTAAAAGCAGCAATTTCCCAGGATAAAATAGTTGTTTATATTTTTCTTTTAAATTAGATAATTCATCCATCATCGTTAGATATTAGAAAACCAATCATTTATTCATCCCATCTACCAATCATTGGGAAACTGGTCCCATTATATCCAGTCGGAGCCACCATACCAAACGGAAAAGGAGTTGCCTTTAAGGTTCAGACTGGGTGGTTATCCCCGATGTTGATGCAGCGATTTTCGAGACATCAACATTTTTGGCGCTAGAAGGAGGGCATGAACTGTGAATGGCAAGCAAACCCAAACCTACAATCCATTCTGAGAGTAAATCTCCCTCCACATCACCTCGTACTTCCCAATTTCATGCTGGTTCTCCAATATCCAAGCAAGAAGAAGAGGAGTCAACTACCACTGCTCAAACCCACAATACTCCAGAACGATTAAGTCCTGAGTCCCCTGAAGTTCAATTACTCATCCATAAACTTCAAGGCTTCTCGATATCACCACAGAAATCTGAGGTATCTCAAGGCAGTGAGACTTCGCAATTCAATCTACCTCATCCTCTCACCAGACTTCAGAGCGGAAAACTCGGTATCGAACCTATTGAGTTGCCCTTACCTAAAAGGAAAAGGGAAAAGAAGAACACTGAAGGATTTGACAGTGAAGCATTCTCATCCACATCCTCCATCTCATCTTCCCCAGTGCGAAGTCAGCCATCCACTCCCTCATTACATATTGTTGTTCATCAGGATCAAGAACTTCAACATCCCAACCTGCCCAATCCTCAATATCAATTCCTTCCCAAACATCTGGAATTTCATCATCAATATCATCCACTACTGGTGTTTCAATAGTAGATCCATGGAATAGTCCCGGTGTGGTCAATATGCCTGCACCATTACATGCATTGCCTGATTCTCCTGAAAAATGGTTACCCAAGTTTAATCCAGATGTTGGAACACAAGCCGAAGAACATATTAATAAATTCACGTTATCAGTCAATCTGAAAGGAGTAACAGAGGAAGATGTTGTCGTTAGGCTTTTCCTTTACACTTTGCAAGGATCAGCGAGATCTTTGTATTTTTCCTTGCCATCTGGATCCATTACCAGTTGGACCATTTGCCAAGAACAGTTTCTTACTAAGTATGGCGATGATAGATCTTTAGCCACATTGATCAATGATCTCTCCAATCTTAGGATAGAGAATAAAGAACCGATTAAAGAATTCAACTCACGATTCAATAAACTCTTGAATAAGATTCCAACGGCCTCCAAACCAAGTGAGCAAATCAGAAGCGAATGGTATATAACTGCCCTACCCGCCAATATAGCTATCTTCATAGACAGGGCTGCAAAACCAACTTTAGCTGAAAACATGAAAGAAGCACGTGTTGTGGAGAAATGTATTAATGCTCTAGAAAAGAAAGCTGCTCTTGAAGATAGAAAATCCAAAAAAGTTTCTTTCAAAGATGATTCAAAGAAGAAAACTCCTAAAGATCCATATGATATGGAAGGTTTACAGAAAGTCCTCAAGACTATGTCAAATGAAATGGTTGAAATAAAAAAGAAAGTAGTAGAAACTTCAACAAAAAGGCCATTTAGGAATTTCAAGAAAACTGAATCAAAACCACCAAATTTTATATCCAATGTTGATTCAGATCTTGAAGAAGAAGAAGAAGATGAAACAGTCTTGACATCCGAGGAACCCGAAGAAGAAGAGACTGTCGAATGCCATGGGATGTGGGATTTTATTTTGCCCACTTCCGATACAGAAAACAAACAAGAAGCTTTCCCCATGACTACCAAGAGTAAAGGCACTCCTGAACCTGTCCA
The DNA here is from genome assembly GCA_031772625.1 of Pinus tabuliformis. Taxonomy (NCBI): domain Eukaryota; kingdom Viridiplantae; phylum Streptophyta; class Pinopsida; order Pinales; family Pinaceae; genus Pinus; species Pinus tabuliformis. The sequence goes on from CM062807.1 coordinate 365,169,926, forward strand.
AACAACTTCGAAGAAAAGGAATGCAGGTTCCTCTACTACCAAAGAAAAGATTCCTACAAAGAAAGCTTTGGCAACACCATCCCAAAATCAACCATCATCTTCAAATCTACCTTCAACATCTAAGACATTGGTAGTATCAGATGCTATGGACTACAATATTATCGAATACATGAAAAATACTAAGGCGAATATTACTATGTTTGAACTTAGCAAACTCAAACAACAACAAAAGTTACTTCTTAAAGAGTTAAATGTCGTTCCTTCTTCACCTCTTCCCAATTCTGTATTGTCCAAAGCTGCTAATGATTCAGGCCAACCGCCTTCTGGTAGAGTGGAAGCTACTGATGCAGTCTTAATTGGGGATAGATCAAATTCTCATACTCCACCCTTCCTCTTAACCTATGAGATCTATAATAGAAACCTACACAACTATTTGATTGACTCAGGGGCTTCTTCTAATATATTGCCAGCTTTAGTTTGTTCCAAACTGAACATTGAACCCCAAAAGTCTACAATTCATATTGTACAGTTGGATAGAACTAAAGTCCAGGTTTTAGGGGAAATCAACTCAGTAACTATCAGGTTATTGGCTGATCCTAGAGTAGTTCAAAGAATTGATATTTTGATCGCTGATATACCTGAATTTTATGGGTTGATTTTAAGTAGAGATTGGTCCGAAAATCTCCACAGTTATATTTCCACCGATTGGTCTCATATGTGGTTACCTTATAAAGGAAAACCAAATCAGATCAAGATTGATCATGAGAAACACATGACCCATACAGTTACCGATTTTGAACAAGAAAACCAACCAATAGCATTTAATAACAATATCTTGGGGAATTATTCATCTGAATCATTCTTTGGCAACTTCACCGCCCAACCATCTCCTTTCCCAGTTAATAATTTCACATCTTAGATCGAAAATTTTTCACAAACAGATAGGTCAAGATGTTTTAATATTACTGAGGAAACTGTAAATAAAATTGTTGATAATTCTTTATTTTGGTCACTATATTTTGACGGGTCTAAGTCTAGTGAAGGCTCGGGAGTAGGATGTGTTTTGGTTAGCCCTTAGGGAGAAAAAACTATGTTATCATGCAGATTGGAATTTGAATGCACAAACAATACAGCTGAATATGAGGCCCTAGTCCAGGGACTCTACAAAGCGATTGGCCTCAAGGTTCAATATTTGAAAGTGTTTGGTGATTCAGAGATTGTTATTAAACAGGTGAGGAATACAATTCATTGCCTCTCTGGTCATCTCAAACACTATCAGTCTCTGGTACAAGAACTCACCTCTCAATTTTTAGCATTCAATATTTCTCCCATCCCTAGGTCCCAGAATGCAGCAGCAGACCTGTTAGCTAATGTTGCTTCCATACTCCTACCATCCGAAGATTATAGCCCAGATAGATTTTCAGTAGAATTAATTTTTAGACCATCGATCCCCGATAATGTCACCAATTGGAGAGTGTTCAATCATGATGAAGACATTTTAAGCTTCTTGACTTCCGACAAGTCCTATGATGGCCAAATCATTGATGAAAGCGATCATGACCTTCAGATGAAGGAAAAGCAAGAGGGAAACTCAATACCAAAACCAGTGGTCAAGCTTGAAGATCTTTATGATATTAAAGATAGGTTTAAATAGGTGACCAATTCAAAAATCCAGAGTTCCACTTTAAGATTTGAATTGATAAACCTAGGTACTGATGAGAACCCTCAAAACATCAATTTGGGACTAGGACTTTCTATAGAAGAAAGAACAACATTCATTAAGCTGTTAACAAAAAACAAGTATGTCTTCGCTTGGAAATATGATGATTTGAAAACATATGATACATCAATCATTCAACATACTATTCCAATGCTTTCTGAACAAAAACCAGTGCAACAGAAGTTAAGAAAGATTCATCCTAACCTTGAGAGTCAAATAAAGGCTGAATTAAATAAACTCTTAAAGGCTAAGATAATTTTTCCTGTGAGACATTCAAATTGGGTTTCCAACATGGTGCCTGTTCGGAAGAAAAATGGCGATATCAGGATTTGTATTGATTTCAGAAATCTTAACAAGGCAAGTCAAAAGGATAACTTCCCTTTACCTACTATGGAGCAAACATTACATTCAGTAGCTGGTTCATAACTAATGTCCTTTTTAAACGGTTTTTAGAGATATAACCAAATACTGGTTCATCCTGATGACAGGCTTAAAACAACCTTCAGAACTAAGTGGGGAACTTATGCCTACCAAAAGATGCCTTTTGGAGTCATCAATGCAGGAGCCACATTTCAGAGAGCCATGGACATAGCGTTCAAAGGATTGCTTAATAAATCAATAGTCATCTATTTAGATGATATTACTGTGTTTTCCAAGAAAAGGTCTAATCATGTACATGATTTAAAACAAATCTTTGAACGGTGTAGAAAATATGGTATCTCCCTTAATCCAAAAAAGTCCTTTTTTGCCCTTAATCAAGGAAAACTTTTAGGCTTCATTGTTTCAAAAAATGGTATCTATATTGATCCAGATAGAATAAAGAGATTTCTGAAATTCAATTTCCCCATAATAAAAAATCCATGATCCAGATAGAATAAAGAGATTTCTGAAATTCAATTTCCCCATAATAAAAAATCCATGCAGTCATTTTTGGGTCAGATTAACTTTGTTAAACGTTTTGTGTCGGATTTTTCCCAGATTATTTTACCATTGCAAATGATGATTAAGAAAAATTCAGTGTTTAAATGGGGATCTACAGAAAAGGAGGCATTTGACTCCATCAAGCAATCAATAATTAATGCCCCTTCTTTAAGCACTCCCAATTTTTCTAATAATTTCATACTATATACCCTCGCATCCGCTTAGTCATATGCAACAATATTGACTCAAATCAATGATCAAAACTTGGAAGCATCTATTTCGTTTTACAACTCAAATCTTCAAGGTGTTGAACTGAATTATTCGGAAGTTGAAAAACAAGCCTTTGCTGTGTACAAAGCCATAAAACACTATAGGCCCTTCCTCTTAAAAGCTCATACAAAAGTTATAGTTCCTTTTTCAACAGTAAGACAATTACTGGTTCAAAGGGAATTAGGAGAAAAGAGAGCAAATTTGGTCACAACATTACAAGAATATGACTTGGAAATCAAGCCAACAAAGATTGTCAAAGGCCAAGGTTTTTGCAGGTTGTTAGCAGGAGCATCCAACATTCAAGAACCTGAAAATACAGAAGATGCTGAAGAAATCAATCAGATAAGTACCACAGGTTTTGAATCACAGTATACAAATCTGATTTTCTATCTAAGAAATGGGTACGCTCCTTCCAATCTCTCCTATAAAAACAAACGTACCATTAGATTAAAAGCAAAAAACTTTACAATTATAGATGGCATATTGTTTAGGCGAAATTATGATTCAATTCTATTAAGATGCTTAGAAAAAATTGAAGCATTAAAGGTTTTGCAGGAACTTCATGATGGACCGGCAGGAGGACATTTTGGAGCTGACACCACAGCTCAAAAAATTATTCATGTTGGATACTATTGGCCCACCTTGTTCAGAGATGCTCATGAATATGTAAGGAAATGTCAAAGCTGTCAAACCTCCAGTGGAAGACAAAGAAAGCCAGCTTTCCCTTTGCAACCAGTCAACATCGAACAACCATTTGAGCAATGGGGATTGGACATCATTGGAGAAATCACTCCACATTCATCCAAACAACATAAATATATCCTTACTGCCACTGACTACTTTACTAAGTGGGTTGAAGCGATTCATTTAAAGACAACAAATTCTGAGGCAATTATAGAATTCATATATCAATTCATCATTACCAGGTTTGGTGTCCCAAATGCTCTTGTTTTTTATAATGCTTCTTATTTCTCTGGAAATTCTATGTTTGAGTTCGCTATCAAAAGAGGATTTAAATTGAGGTATTATGCAAATTATTACCCTCAGGGTAACGGGTTGGCAGAATCCACCAATAAAAACCTTATTAGAATTATTAAGTGAACTATTGAACAGAATCATAAGAACTGGCATAAATCTTTGATATTTGCACTTTGGGCTGACAGAATAACTCAGAAAACCTCTATAGGCACTTCTCCATTCAATCTAGTGTATGGAAAGGAAGCTGTCATACCAGCTAACTTAGTGCTTCCATCTTTAGCCTTAGTGTAGTTTATCGAAGAGAGTCCCTCATCTTCTATTCAACTAAGACACGATCAAATTTTGAAATTAGAAGAAGAAAGGGAAAAATCCAGGATTATACATGCAAAACATCAACAAATTATCAAGTCATCTTTTGATACAACTTCAACCAGTTCAAAACAATTGCAAGTTGGTGATCTAGTTTTGAAATGGGACAAAGCCCATGAAGATAAAGGAAAACACACAAAGTTCCAGAAAATGTGGCTTGGACCATTTCAAATCAATGAGAAGATAGGCCCTTCTACTTTCATTTTGCAAGATCTATCAGGAAAGAGAGATTCTCTTCCTGTTAACAGCCTCATCTTGAAAAAATTCTTTAATTGAGAAGGTAATCCCTTCTCCCTTTTGTAAATATTCAATTTCTAGCTGAACTTTTGTACATACCTTAGATTTTAGATGTTAGAAGAATAAAGTTAGCCTTCCATTGGTCTTTACTACAATGAAAAGTTTCTCAAAAGAAATGCTTATGATATTTGCTTTTAAAATGGAAACCTTAAATGAAAGGAAGATTTCTAGGAAATTAGGTATATTTAGATTCTGAAACCCCATTTTATTTCTGTAAACTCTTCTCAAAGATTAGAAATACTATAAACCATTTTAATGTTTTTAAGCAACCTTGAAACAATTATCAATACAAAACGGATACTGATTCAGTCTTAGCATCTTTAACTCTTATCCTGTCATCCATCCTCTCTTAAGGAGAAAATTGTTCATCCCATTCATCAAGATTTATAATTACTCAGAGTGTAATTCTAAAATATACTTGAGATAAAAGATAAGAGGTCTTATCACAAGCCTGCTTATCATGATCATAGGGAAATAGTTCAACTGACATTACCAATACTGCATACCAAAGCAGGGTAATGGCTTATAATTATAAGACAAGGGGTCTCATCACGAGCCAGCTTGTTCAGTTAAATTATTACCAGTGAATGGCATTGTCAAATAGCTGGCTACCAAACGAGGACAATGGATTTTTATCTTACCAAATGAAGAAAAATGAAAATGATTCAAAAATATGAAAACATATTTCCGGATTCATTCTTTTTAATCATACTCTGAAATGGATGGGATAATGAACAATCAAATGGTTAAAAGGTATCCCTGTCAAAACTATAGACGTTTGCTGGCAGTAGAGGCTCTACCTATGGCAAAGGAGTCATTATAAAGCTAAGTTGGAGAAGTTTTTGTTTTATCCTTAGCAACCAATCAAGGCTAGTTTGAAACATAGAATGTATTTAATTATAACATGAGAAGAGAATAGCAGAGATATTTATCAATATATTCAGAATTCATGTTGCTCTAATTATATTAGATTCTTTCACTTAGATAATATTTTCAGATTTAAAAGCTTAAGTATTTTAACTTTTCCCAGAGATAACTGTTTCTCCCAGTGAATCGCCAATTGTTGTGCTGTACAAAAACCCCCCATTTCATAAAATTTTTCTTTGAAATCATAATAGGAAATGGGTCCCTTTTAAACATAGATATGTTAATAAATTGGTATTTACTTATTATTAGGAAAAAAACCTCATAAAAAGTCCAATTGAAATATGATTTCCCTTTTGAAAACAATGAGAAAAGTGCCTTTTTAAAGAAGAAAATTATAAAGCTTTTATTATTGCGATAAAGCGATCGCAAGATTGCATATCGCAATAACAAAAGGAACATAAGTAAAGGCACATTGAATAGTTCCGATCCAAAAAGGGAATCGCTATTGGATATCGGGGAAAGACAAAGCACATCACCTATAAAGCATTCCCCATTCCTCCGATGCGATAAAGGCATCACTATCGGCAATCGGCATTGGTAAGTGTTGTGTCAATTAAACCATCCTCAATTCCTTCGATGCGATAAAGATATCGCTATCGGTGATTGGAAATCGTTAGTGGTAATAATTGCGTTAATTGAGCCATACTCAAATCCCCCGACGCGATGAGGCGTATCACTATCGGCGATCGGTGATTCGCAATGGCACAAATAAAGGAACCCAAACCCTGCTCCGATTGCGATACATTAAAACAGGGCGCGCATTTCTAAAATAATCAAGATTGGCATGCATTGTATCACCTTCGGTGATTGAATGATATTTTGGATTATTATGTAGTTCCTCCTTTTCACGACGCCAATCATCAAATGCGATTAACCGCCAAAATATAAGTCATGCTTGAATCAATATACGTTATGATGGATTATTTAAAAGCTCCCTTATCGTCATTGACAGATGAAGCGGCCAATTAATGAAGGAGTTATGTTGAGATTTTCCACTTAGATTTTGTCTGCGGCAATTTTTATCATGATTTTTATTCATACTCTTTCATATCGGCTCTTGCTATCTGTTTCTTTGTATCACGCTGGTCTTCCTTCCTTGTGCAGAATTCCACCGAAGTTTCAAGTTTTGAGCAAATTGGGAAGAAATCTAAGAGGTCCGCTGCAGCAACAGCCCCTGCAGTTGCTATCCAGCCCACTAGTGACCTAGGACCCAGCAAGAAGGGATTGATTTCAGACACTACATGTCTCAGCCTGGGAAATACTAGTTGGCAAAGCATTTATAATCTGATTGAGGCTGAAGAACCAGAGGAAACAGAAGAAGAAGCGATTGCAGACTCAACCAACAGATCAGAAGCTTCGCTAAAGGATTTGGCCGACTCGTTTTTACATAGGATAGCAGCTCGGGAGAAAATTCTCCCTTACATTGATGTGGTCCGATGGGTGGTTGAACAAATTCCTGTTTCTAATAGGACCTTTTGCACAGTCGATGGAAGAGTTTTCGGTTCATTCCAGCCTGACGACTTGAGGAAAATGTACCATTTGCCCAAGCCAGAGAAGAAATACAACAAAGATTTTCTAAAGAAATTTGTAGATGAAAATGAGACAGAATCAGCCCCAATTAGACAGTGGAGACAGAATCCAGCAAAGCACAAACACGAGTCATCGGGTAAGTACTCCGTGGATTCCTTAGCGTCTCCTTACTATTACGCTGGGGCGATGATGTGTAGCATATGGGGGATGCATGATTATGCAAGATTTGATATTGAAATGGTTCCTTTAATGGAAGCAGCAACAAGTAGTTATATCGTGGATTGGGCCAATATTTTGTCTAATAAATTAGCCTCTGTAATTCTTGATTTTAGATTCAATTCACAAAAAACTACTCGGACTATCCCTCCCTTCTATTACAGTGCTTATGTCATGGATATGCTTTGTTTTAATTCTGAATACCCGATACTCGGCTGGAGGTGGATGCCACAGGACCCCAAACCAATTCACATCTACCGTCAGATGCTATGGAAGGCACATTACAAAGACCACTTAGATCAAATCTGTAATGGTTTTATGTTGCCCATTTATTATGCTATCTTTGACAGGCCTGCCCCAAGAATTTCCGAGGAGGCTGAAATTGATTTAACTGCAGTGGGGAATTGGTTCGGGGAAGAAAAATTCACGTATATACGGGTGTTTGGCAGTGCCACAAAGCCCCATGTTCTCCCATTATATGTGCCTGATAAACTGTTGGCATGTGAATTAGCCTACCAAATTACAACCGCTGGAACGTCCAAGACTCTTAGGACTTCCAAAAAGCAGCTATGGCCTGTATTCCCTTTAAGATGTGGTCTTTACACCGTACTTGATTGGAAACATGTTGAGAAGGAGACAGGCAAAATTAATGTACTCAACCTTGCGACCATCCCTAGTAGGCAATTCGATCCCCGGAAGGTTGCCTACAATGTGCTCGAACAAGCCAAACTCACCAAGTTTGACCATGAGAAAGATCAATTTGATGATTTATTTTCTTCAACAGAATCCTTGTCGCAGGTTAAAACATTGGCTAGAATGAGGTATAATGATGAAGCACTAGTGCAATTCAATAGGCTCAGAGAGCAGAGGTTGCAAACTCTGCCTCTAGACTTGTTGGCCACTACACCAACAATTAAGTCAAGCGAGCCTGGACAGAAGAGTATTGACGAGCCTCCTGCTACAAAAGAAATTCTCGAAAAAGAAACAGAGCAGGAGAAAGGAAAGGAGTAGGGAAAAGAGCAGGAAAAAGGGAAGAAGCATGACGGTGAAGTCATTAATTTGGAGACTCAAATTGATCCAAAACTCCTCTAGAAGTGGCAGCAATTTGACTCTATTATTAATAATCCCAAGACTCCACCAAGATTTGGCAAGCCTCAAGTGACAGTCAGCCAAGAAACAACCACAACTACGGTTCCAATGGAAGGAACCAGTGGCCTACCCAATAGTAAGGATGCAGAGATAATCCCCAGAGATCCATCGGATCAAATTGTTTTACAGGTAGAAGACATTCCACCACTAGACGTCTTTTACAGCCCTAAACACATGGCTATGGTGAAAAGATAGAGGAAAAGGAAAATACTTGATCAATCTTCCCTTTTTCCAGATCAAACAGAGATGGCTAACGTGGTGTGGAAGGAGGAACTGAACCCTTCCAATGACCTTACAAAACTCTCCCAGTATGCTGGAGCATATTCGGTGGCCACAATGGATAAGGCTTCGGAAGTGAGAAGTCTCCTCATAGAAAAAGATCAAATGATTGATTCATTGCAGTTACAGGTGTCCGAAGCACAGTGGAAAATAGATCAATCAGAACAATAGCTAGAAGCACAGTGGCATACCAACAACCAATTAACTGAGTAATTACACAAAGAGAAACAGAGGATAGATTCCAGTGCAGTGCAGAAACAGAAGGAACTGTCTGAAGCAGTGGCCAAATTAAAGGCAATGAATGAACAAATGAGCAGGACTAAGGATGAGCAAATCGCTCAACTGTCACAAGAAGTGGAAAAGTTCAGGAGCCTTCCTCAAATAGCAGAATTCAAAACAGAAGCTCTACAAATCAATAAAGCATTGATTACACAATTGAGACTGCTATGTCTTAAAATTTCTTTGGCTGAACCTCTTTGTGAAATTACTACAACTATAGTGGATAAATTAGTTGAAGCCAGACAGGAATTGGAACAGGCCGATGAAACCTTAACCAATTTCATCACCTGGCAAGACTCCCTTGAAGGACAGGCTTCGGACCTGCCGAAAATTATTGAAGCACATAAAGACATCCTGTTCCTAGAATGGAAGAATCAATTAATGAAGGCAAAAAGAGAAACCTCAAGATGTCGATTATCTACTAGCAATTTAATTGAATTTTTCAACGACACTCTTTATTTATCTAATATGATTTCTCAGTGTAACCCAGGAAAATTAACATCGGCCAAAGCTTTGGAACTAACAGGCAACCAGGAGCTGGAAAAGAAAGGAAGATTAATCGTTGGTATCCAAAGTCTAACTTGGGATACCTTTTGGTTTTTCCTAATCAAGCCATACAGTCAGAGGGCCGTGCTCAAGTGTTTAACTGATGCTATTAGTTGCATGATCACCGAGATACAAGATGTCACATACTCAGCTCAACTGAATTCTTGCCTAAGCCACCCCCCAGAGTTGCAACTGATGTTAGAAATCTGCCAGCTCAAACCGAAGGGAGATCATTCGAAGCAATGAATCATGCTGCCGACTAAAGACAAGCTGATTTTGAGGAGATCTTCATAGCATAGTTGTACCAATTTATTAGCAGTTTTATTTTGTAATTAGTTAGTTTAATTAGTATTTATAGGCCCTTTCAATGCATTGGAAAGGGTCCTCAGTTTTTGTATAAACTCAAATCAGGAAGTCACACTATTGTGCTTCTGATCTATTTTTTTATAAAGACTGGGCCAGTATTCTGATTTTTGACAAAGAAAGCTTTGATAATCTGTGCACTATTGCCTCTTGTGGAAGTGTTTTCTAAGTTGGAAAAAGGAATGTGAATGCGGTTGATATTGGAAGTGACTCGAATAAACATATGGTACTATTATCTATGCTTTTCTGTCATTTTTATATGAATTTGCATTCGTTTAAATTTTGCTATCATTGAATATATATATGTGCTTTAACAGCAAGCCTTGTACTTTTCACTATTGGATGTCCGAGGACTGTTATTCTTTCACTCATGTATATGTCTATGATATAAATGAGAAATAGTGTAATAATGTTTGCTTGATTGCTTAGTTCAACTATTTAGGCTTAGTAATTATCATATGAATAAACATATTTGCTTACCAACAAGAGTCATCTATATGCCTGTTTGTGAATGAAGACCATTCAGAGTTACACTAAAAGCAGCAATTTCCCGGGATAAAATAGTTGTTTATGTTTTACTTTTAAATTAGATCATTCATCCATCATCGTTAGATATTAGAAAACAAATCATTTATTCATCCCATCTACCAATCATTGGGAAACTGGTCCCATTATATCCATTCGGAGCCACCATACCAAACGGAAAAGGAGCTACCTTTAAGGTTTGGACCGGGTGGTTATCCCCGATGTTGATGCAGCGATTTTCGAGACATAAAAAACTTCAAGTGACTCATGAATTAGAGGCCACTCGTAATGAGTCCACCTCTCTTTTACCTGCGGATTTTCATCCCACTCTTACACCGGAACAGAAGGCCTCTCAAACACCCATTGTGATCCCTCCCCTTGATGTTGAGATGAAAGATAGTACTACTATTCTCTACCTGTCATTATCCATGAGATCGATGCCTTGGAACTCCCTTGATGTATCCTCTTTTGATTTTGTTGAACCTTCTTTGATGAACACCCCAATCTCAACATCGGTAGATATTCCATATACTAGTCACAAGTCTCCAAACCTTAACTATGTGTATGTGAACCTTGTCTCTCATGAAGATGCTTTAGGTAGCTCTTTGCCATCCTGTGGTCCTTCTTCCTCCAGTCCACCCATATTCCATTCTGATGGAGACATCATGGAAGCTATGAAAACCCCTGATTATCCTTGGGATGATATGCACCACAGTGTGTACCTCCTTCCACAACAAACCCACGACCAATATGATGTGGATTCTAAAGACTTCATCCATGGTGAGGTTGATTGGTTACATCACCCCTTACTTCGAACCCATGAATTTGAACCACATCCACCTTTTGGCCATTACATTACCAGTAAATGTTTGGGCAAGGGGGCATACCTGTTAGAGGATCTAGAAGGAGAAATCCTTCCCAATCCTTGAAATGCACTCTACCTCAAGAAATTTTACCCATAGAATTTCCTGTCAAAATGCATGTATATCTTTCTTTCTTCTTGCATTTAGGTATTTTGCATCCCCTACATTCTTACACATTGTCTTCTTGCATCTTTTATATGGATCCATCATCCACACCTTATATCAATTTTACCTATGGTGCGAGTCGCTTCGCTAGGAATATTGCCTCAACAACTTAGGCCATTTTCACCCCCTTTCATTTGTTAGTCCACTCCAACGATGTTTGCATTGGATCTGCCTCCAATATCTAGGCCAAATATGATGTTGTGATAGGCTTGTTAGCCGATGCCTTGACCATTGTATCCTTCACCTTCATGTTTGCTAGATTCCTTGCTACTTGTCATGCAATTGAATATCATTTATCATGTGAATAATCATATCCTATTTAGAAAATATCTATGAGTTAAGCTTTTGGTGCATGAATTTGAATCCATTTCATTCAATCATGTGCCTAGAGCCCAGAATCACTATGTAGGTACCATTGCAAATAAAATTCTAAATTGACATTTATCACATGTAAGAAGACATCCATAAACAAATGGTGAACCAAAATCATCACACAAAAGATGCATAATCATAAATATGGATCGTCATACAGTGTTTTGAGTTCAGTACTCTAAATAGATCTAACATGCTCACTCATATGTTATCATAAAGCAAAAATGGGGACCCACATGTCCCTACATCTAATCACTATCATCTTGAGATTCTCGAGCCAACGAATCCATTCCCCCAGCCCATAGATATCAGATGCCCTAACCGGCCATCGCCATGCGTCGCATGATTCCTCACCACTTTGAGGGAAGACCCATGCACTCATATGTATACCAATCTTCTAGCTCATGCCACCCACGCTCTGTCACCCTAGTAAATAATATGTCACATCTACGTCAAAGATCCTCCAATAGAGCACCATAATCTAGTCTCTGTCGTGACGAGGTTCCCCCTTGATTTGTAGCCCCAGGCACTACAGCTTGCCCTGCGTATCTTGTTGGCCTCACCAGTTCTATATCTACATATCACAAAGTTTTTAAATCAATACCACATACACATATTTATTAAACTATACATGCATAAAATATATAGCAACTTTCACTTACCATCTATGCCCCATGCTCGTCCTAGTGGAAGTGGTAAGTCAGGATCCCCCTGATAGTTCATGCCACTGTATGGATAATCATCTATGTATAGTGGTATCTGTTCCCAATGAGAAAAAAAATTGGGTTAGAACACTCATCCAACTCCCTCTCCACCTCCTCGTCTCGGTATCTGCCCCTTGCGGTGCATCATGGGCTCCTGTGGGCCCCCATCACAGATATGAACATGAGGTCGCATAGTGGGGATCTTCTCAAAGAAGAGTCATCATAAAACTGTCCCAAATGAACAACTATCATTGGTCCTCCATCTACATAATGTCAATTTCCATTTCAATGATGATAACATCATCTGATCTCAAGTGGTATGGTGGAAGGCATGGCTACCACAGATTCGTAACACCGCTGCAGCTATAGCTCGTGTCTCAAGCATCTCCAACTCATTAACTCGGATGGTCGTGCCCTTTGCACGACTACCTCGTACACAATTATGCTTTAAAAACTCATCAATATGCTTCCCAAGAGGAAGAACTATATGTATATCCCCTACCACCCCTAAGGGGGGCAGTCCTGTTAGAAAATATATGTCTTTGATCATGAGCTCGATCCTGTGCCCTTATACTACAAAAGCCTCCTAATATGGGTCCCAGTAACTCACTATCCTTGACAGCAAGCGCTCATCGGCCCTCATCAAATGGTTCTCTAAGAACTTCAACATGCCATATCGTGCCAACATCCCTCTCACTACTTTATTCCCCTGAATCTCAACATGGAGGGCCTCAAAATCTTGTTCTTGCCATAATATCTTTAACTTTTCCATACTTGCAAAATACCATTATGCTTTTTCATTCAAGAGTAAAAGACATTCATGACTTGGACTTAGCTTCAAATTTCAGTAGACCACTAGTCTTGCTTCATGCCCTAAACAAGTCACCCCTTTGATTGCATCCTTCCCAGACAGTTTCATGACTTGAAGACATCCGAAAATAGCCTCTAGAGAGACCAACGTAGGTAAGCCCTTGTAAAAGTGCACTGTAGAGAAGTTGAGTTCACTGCCAGGGTGCTCTGCAGAGCACTTAGGCTTCCTTTCACCTGCGCTTGGCGAGAATGAGCAAAATTCACATAGGGTTTGAGGAATATTCTTATCTTTTGGATTCATCTAGAAGGTTCCCTCACTTATCAACTCCTGTGAGCTCAAAAATGGATGAGGAATGAGTTAAGATGCATCCTATCCTCTCATCCCTTCCTCCATGGAACTAATTCTAATTATGGAAAGGCCATTCAATGCCACCATTTATGACAAAACCTCCTTCATCTTCCTATAAATTGACAACTCATATAAGTGATCAGGGGTTGGATTATATTGAATTGTAAGGAGATAATGCTACTATGAGATTTGGCTTTGAAACAAGTATTGTAATGCTACAAGTTTGTCATGCTTTTGATGTGATGTGGATGGGATCCAAGTTGGAGGAATGGATTTGAATCAGATACCAATGGTTGTAATTCCTTCTTCTATCTAATAAAGTGTTTGAACCTTTTTCCCATATGTTTGTATTGTTCCATAATGCTTATATGTGTGAATTGTATCTGATTCCTTTCACTTATATTCAATAGATCGTGTGCTTTGATCACTTCTTTGTTTTCTGTTGTGTTTACAAGGTACTTCTCAAACATATTAAGTACGGGAAGGAGTGATAGGATCGATACAAGGGAGACAAGAGGAAAGCGGAACTACAGGTAGGTCTTCTTATCTTCTCATCTTATCTATTGCTTATAGGAAAAGTATAAAACACTTTAAACTATTGTTCTAGATACAAATACTTATCTAGGGAGTATTTATTCGTAGATACCAAATTCTCCAAAACAAATTGAGCAAATTTCCTTGTCTTGTCTCAAGCTCATTAAAAACTGAAACAAGGAATCTAAGTAGAGTTCCTTGCCTTGTGTTAAGCTCATTAAAAAATGAAACAAGGTTCCTTGGAGCAAAGTTCCAATTTGAGTCTTTGATTAGATCTCATAAAATCCTAGTCAAGTCTTTCACTTGACCTCGTAAATGAACCTTCATTCCATCCACCTGATAGCCACAAGTAGTCTACTTAGGTGAATGTAATTAATCTTGGGGGCCATGCACCTAGTGGTAAAATTAAGTTTCCCTGTAGGTTATGTGAATGGAATCACCCCATTCACCTTTGTCCCTATCTGGATGAAGACAAAAAGGTGTTGGATAACTGTCCTGCTTCACGGCAGTGACTTCCATCTGTTTACAGGAGACTCTCCCTTTCATCATGCTGGGGGCATGTAAACTGAATCCAAGCATATTTTTTTGTTTCAAGCTTGTGCAAACATGAAACTGAATCCAAGCATAGTTCCCTATGGTTCAAGATTTTGTAAAAATGAACCCATTTTCCATTTTCAACCCTCGTGATTGCCATTCTATCAACCTCTTTCGTCAGATGAGCCTTGGTTGTTTTCATCCCATTGCCACCATCCCTTTGGCCAATCATACGCTTTCACTTGGTTGTTTTACCCTTTTTTGAGGAACAATTGCAATGGGTGGTCTTATTAGTCGGCCTCTTCACATAAATCAACATGTTTTGAGAAGTTCCAACATCACCAGAACCAGTTGCTATCCTAGACACCACTCGTTCCTCAAAGTGGAGTCCTCTTTAAGCTCTTTTCAGACTCTCTAAACATGAAAATATTGTCGAGCACTTGTCCTTTCCAGCTCATTAATGGATTGGAAACAACATCTCTCTTGTATTATTTTATGCTTTTTTGGGCTTGAGAGATTAATTTACAAAAAGGAACTTGTGGAGTTTTCTTTTTGTCCCTTTTCAAACTCTCTAAACATGAAAAGGACTGAGTTATCTTTGTCATTAAACTCGTTAAAACATCAAATAATGACAAACTTGTCCATCTAGACAAGATCGAGTTTCACCATCGCTAGAATCATTAAAACATCAAATAGCGATGGATTCACCCGAAGGGTGAAATTATACAACAAGCATATATTATCCTCCTCAAGCTTGATAAAAATAAAGAGGTACTGGTCAACAATGACTGGGGAAAATGGGAAAAATGGGAAAAACACTTTATGGTAGCAAGTCGCTCTTGAACATGACACTTTCACTCCATCACCGTGACTATTTGGGTTGGGTTATTACCTTGATGGTTATCACACCGTTGGTCTATCATACCATCCATCACTTTGTTTTGGGTCAATGCTACCAATTCATTTCAGTGTCGCCGACATGTTCAAGAGAAGTCATCCAGTCAAAATTCATCCTTTGCAATACCATAAACCTTCATTTTCATGATAGCCACTCCTGAACCTTGTGTCATTAGTCAAATTCCATCTCTAAAATCACAACACTCATTTCGTGTCATTGATGTGGGATGCATCAAGGCCCTCCTGCGATGAGTCGCTTCTTGTCGAAATCAACACATTATCCAAGAAGTTGACTTAGAAACACCCTTCCAGTACCTTGAGGCTTGCATGCATCAATGGTAGGTTTCTCACTTTCAGAGATAGGGATATATCAATGGCCTTCGACCGAAAGATTCTATATGGTGTTCGACAACAAATCATCCATTCACAACATGTAGAATGTACTGCAGTACCTTGAGGATCATTTTCATTATCAGTGATTTCTCTTGCATCTGTTAACATCTTACATCATTGGTTGGTAATTAGATGGTGTCTTCCCATGTTTGACTTCAGAGCACATATTTACATGGTTAGACTCGTACTTGAGCGAATGATTGAATGAGATAGGAGACCCCAGATCTAGTTTCATCCATCCGGGCTGCGATTTTAGGAGTATTAAATCATATGTACAATGGCTTTACATTGATGGTCATTCCGATCATGGGTCTATATCTATAGACAACTGTGTATGTACATGTAATGAAAGTTTATAAGTTGAGTGTTGAGTCCCAAACCTGCACTTCCCTATATACCCTTTCAGCCTTCTTTTTCCATTTACTTCATCCACCAAGCTGTCAAATCGTTGCATATTAGTCTAAAAAGAGCTTATGAAATGGTTTCCTAACTATGTTTATGACTGTTGTTTGATTTAGATTTTTGTTCAAGCAGTTGCGGAAACTTGTCACTTTCCGCAGCTAGCCCAAGTTTCCGCAGCCATTTTGTTAAAAGCTATGCTACAGGTGTCCAATGGAGAAACTGGCCACATGGGTAAGCTGCAAGTGACGTGTACATGGAGTGTGTCCCCTTAGTTCAGCCAAATCACTCATAAACGGTTGTGGTCAACGACAGTCAAAGGAAGGGCCAAATGAGGAGTTTTGCAGTGCCACGGCTTTGTTTTGCTCACGTGAAGGTTTGCGTGGCACGATCCTTAGTTTCCGGAGGTACTAGCACACCTATAGAGCAGCCCGTGAACTGAATCGAGCAGCCACCACTCCATGGATTCAACTGTCATGATGACCATCACGCTAGATCTCGGGTCAAGGAGATTTACGTGTCTCTTGGCAGCAAAAAATCTAGGGATTAGTTGCAGCACCTTTACTTATAAATAACGCGTTGATATACGTTGGATAGTTAGTTTTTGAAATGTAATTTTGACTGTTGTCATCAGCCCACTGTACTGTGTTTCACTTTGTTCTATTACTGCACTTTAAATACATCAGAAGACAGCTTTCCTAAATCTGATTTGTGACTAAGTGATTGAGTAGCCGAGGTTGTAGAGGGCCCCTGTACACCAAAGCTTTGTATAGTTTCTTACTTGCTTTCATTTACTGTTTTTAAATCATTGATTGTATATATATTGCGCTGTTCTGATGTTCATTGCTGTCCATATTTCCTTTATGTTTTCTTTCATAACTGTTAGCTGATCAGTGCTTCTTTTACAAGTTTTCTTGTAGGTAGAATGGGGAGATTTACATATTTTTGATAACTACTGACATGAGATCATCTTGTCCTTTCTGCTGATTTTCATTTCCTGAGTTTAATTCCAGCACTGTCATTTTTCAAATTGCGTTTTTCTTATTTACTTTTCTGCTACTTAGACATCATATTACTCATCTGTTTATGATTTCCTTTCTATATTCAAGTGACTCTATTAGTAAGGAATCAGAATATTACTTATTGTAGTATGATTTAGTTTGCTTTCCTGCAAGTTAGAGATTGGATTACTTATGTCATTTTCAAGAGTTGAAATATGAATGAGTAGTTAAATCTTAGTTTCCTTTTATGCAATTTAATTTTCTACAATTTAGATATCATATTACTCAGCTTGTTTATGATTACTTCCTATAGACGGAGTGAGTCGAAAGGTGAAGGGTCAGAATGGGGGTTGAAGTAGTGTGATTTAGTTTGCTTTGCTTTCAGTCTTTGAGTTGCTTTAAGTTCAGTTTTTACTTTCTTTTTCATACAGCAGTAAGGATACTGGGCCATTGTCACTAGTTCACTGTTTTGGTACATTTACTTCCTTTTGAGAATTGATTTCATTACAGTCAGTTTGGAACTTTCTTTTTGAAAACTTTTAAGTTTGGAAAATCACTGTAGAAATCACCATTAACATTTATAACTTTCAATTTCGCCATCACACACTAGGGAATCCATAGAAGATAAATCCAAAAACAAACTAAAAAAAAAACTAAAAAACGACAAAAGACTAAGAAAATGGTTATCTTGTACATATAGTACACCTCACTTCATCTGTTTACGAATCCCAGATTGACATTTTAATTAGCAATTTAGAATACACTAAATTGACCAAACATTTTGGCGCCGTTGCCGGGGAAGTGAAACTAGGTAGCCAATTTCTTAAAAAAAATATATATATATATATATATAAATTTCAAGAAAGGAAAATTGGTAACCTCTCAAAGTATGCTCTCCTCTTGCACTTAGCGTGATCTGGAGGATCAGAAAAGAGAAAGTTATTGGTTTAATAGTTTCTTAAGTATGCTCTCTTCTTGCACCTAGAGTGACCTGGAAGATCAGAAAGAGAATTATTAGCCTGACTTGAAGAAAAATAAAAATGACATGCATAGAGCAAGAGATTCTAGGGGAAGGTTTTTAGCTAGAGCCAAGAGTTCGATTTTCAAAACTCCATCTACTTCAAGGAATAGACAAGAGACACCTCCATCATCTCCAACCCACACCCCTAGGATTCTTGGAATTCAAGAGGCAGTAGTTGAATTAGGAGACTCTTCCACACCATCCATCGAATCTGAATTAGGAAAAGATCCTTTCTTTCCTTTTATAGGGAGACACATTGTAATTGAAGAAGTAGAATCACCTGAGGAAGAAGAGTGAGAAATTCCTCCTCATTCGCCATTAGTAGAGGAACTAGAGGACTCTGAAATCTCTGAGGAAGCTATCATGACAGAGGAGGTAGTTAATGGATTTGGTAGAGGTAGAGGTAGAGGAGGGGGAGGAGGAAACAATGGAGGAGGTAGAGGTAACAATGGGGGAAATAGGGATGGAGATAACTCATTCGGATTTCCTATAGTCGATGAGGATTCTCGAGCAACAATGAAAAATATTTCACCATCTGTCCTCCCAAACTTTCATGGGTTAAGAAACGAGGATCCTGAAACATTTCTATTTGAGTTTGAGGTCGTGTGTCGAAATTATGATTATCTGGAAGACTCTCAAAAACTCAAACTGTTTCCTTCAACATTGAAAGGAGCTGCTTTGAAATGGTTCATGGGATTACTCACTCAATCCATTAGGACTTGGAATGATATGAAACAAAGATTTTTGGATAGATACCTGGACTATTGTATGCCCACCAATCACAAGGATGAAGTATCCAAAATGGTGCAAAGAGAAGATGAAAACTTGGAGGATTTACTTGAAAGATTCCAATACAACCTGAAAAGAGCAAAAATGAGTAACTTAGATGAGGAAACCCTGAAAGCCCTTCTATTAAAAGCCATTAGAGATGAATGGATAGATATTTTGAACATGATGGGAAAAGGAGACATCTCAACTTCCACTTCATGATATAGCAGAGCTATGTGTCCATCTCTCAAGAGGAAAATCTAAAACTAGAAAAGGGCCTAGAGATCCTTCTCTCATCAGGGCAAACAAATCTACAACTGGATCAGTAAGTAGCACGGAGATTGGCAATATGCTTGATGAATTCAAAACTGATATCTTAGGGAGTCTTAGTGAACAACTAGACACTCTTAAGATACACAATAAGACGAAAGCAGAAGCTGAAGCTTTGGCCATCTTTTGCCCAAAATGTAGAAAGAAACATGCTCTAAGGGAATGTCCCTTGGATGCAAAAGTTGTAGAAACATGTGCGATTTGTTCAGACAATCATGAGACCAAGGATTGTCCTTCAATTCTTGGGCTCAAAGCTGCCTTCCAAGAAGATCCAAATACAATTGAGTCTCTCTGTTTTGTTGCAAGGAGACCTTGGCAGGGGCAACAAAACCAAGGGTTTAACAACTCTATGAACTTTCAAACCCCACCAAATTGGAATCCTTAGCAATAACCTTGGTCCCAACCTCAAAATCCTTTTCAATCATGGGTACAAGGCATGCAAAATCCTTATGGGAGATTTGCTCAATTTTATCAATATCCTCCATCTTTTCAAAACCAACAAGCTCCACAACTTCCAAATCAAAATCCACAACTATCATTGCCATTTCAACAACAACAACAACAACCTTCTCAACAGAATTCAGATTATCAACTCTTGCTTCCATTCCAGCAGAAGTCAAATCAACTTCCTTCCCAGCCATTGCCAAACCCCAATAATAAAAACCCTCAAAATGCTTACATAGTAGAAGGTCAACAATTTCCTACCTATATGATTGTTCCTCTCAATGATGTACAACTCAGATCTGGTAGAGTTTTAGATAAACCTTCTATAGATGCCCAAAAGCAAAGCATTTCTGAGGAAGATTCTCTTGAAGCCAATAAAGGTTTTGAAGCATCTCTTCAAAACCCAAGCACTCAGAAATAAAAAGAAAAAGAGCTAACCCCCACAACTCCTATAGTTTAGCAACCTGCATCTTCATCCACATCTCCTTTTCCTGAAAGATTACAAATTGACAAAGGGGTGGAAAAGCAAATCTTGTTGCCTGACTATGATTTTCGAGATGAATTGAAGAATGTTTGTATCAAGATTCCCTTGTTACAAGCCATTAGAGAGATTCCTATTCTAGAAAAAACAATAAAGGAGTTGAGTCTTAAAAGACCAAGAAGGAAACCTAGAGATACAAGAAGAATCCACCTGGTAGGAAAAATTGCAGATATCATGATGGGAAAAATTACTATGTAGAAGTATGTAGATCCCGGTAGTCCAATTGTCAAAACACATATCAATGGGGTAGAAATTCCAAATACTTTGATTGATTTAGGGGCTGCTATCAACATTATGAGTAGACAGACTATGGAACAGCTGAAACTTCCTAATCTTCTTTTTACACCTACTTTACTGCAACTTGCAGATCGATCAATTATCAAACCAGATGGTGTATTAGAAGACATTTCAGTCTCCTTAGACTCTTGGGAATATCCAGTAGATTTCATGATTTTAACTCCCAAGAGTAATTTAGGAGGACACCCTCTCATCTTAGGAAGACCTTGGCTAGCCACAACTGATGCTTTCATCAGTTGTAGGTCTGGGGATATGTATATTTATAATGGTAATTCGACAAAGAAATTCAATCTATATCCTCCAGCAAAAGCAATTACAGAAATAGGAGATAATGAGTGGGTTGATGATGAGGATACTATACAACCTGTCTTTACCATTTCTGAAGTCAGTGAAGATAGTCAAATTCTGAACACATTAGAAAACTTTGAAACATCTTCAGAATATGACCACACACAATTTCAGTTAGATTCTAACATTGAGTATCTATCATCTAGACAAATGTCTCTTTTCTCTATGGAAGAGTTTGGTAGTTCCGCCATTGAGATCTTTCCAGGTAAAACATTGAATATCAACAAAAAGTTGGAAAGATCACAACAGGAAGAACTAACCAAAATATTGCAAAAACATTCTACTGCATTTGCATGGGAATATACTGATATGAAAGGTATTGACCCTAAGACTTGCATTCATCACATCTACATTGAGGAAAACAGTAGACCAATCAGACAACCTCAGAGAAGGATGAATCCAAACCTTAGGGAGATAGTGAAAGAAGAGCTCCAAAAACTACTTAATGTAAACTTCATTTATCCAATTTCAGATAGCCGATGGGTTTCTCCTTTGGTTATAGTACCTAAAAATAATGGTAAATGGAGGGTATGCATTGATTATAGGGAATTGAACAAAGCAACTTTGAAGGATCACTTTCCTTTACCCTTTATCGATCAGGTATTAGATACTTTAGCAGGCAAAAAGTATTTTTCATTTTTGGATGGTTTTAGTGGCTATAATCAGATTCAAGTAGCACTTGAAGATCAGGATAAGACCACATTTACCTGTCCATGGGGAACTTTTGCTTACCGAGTACTTCCTTTTGGATTATGTAATGCACCCACAACATTTCAAAGGGCAGTACTAAGAATCTTTTCTGATCTAATCCATGATTGTGTAGAGGTTTATATGGATGATTTTACAGTTTATGGTAATTCGTTTGAAGAGGCATTAGAGAATTTGGAAAAAGTCCTTGTAAGATGTAAAGAAACAAACCTATCATTGAGTCATGAAAAATGCTTTATGATGTTTACTGAAGGGATTGTTTTAAGACATCATATTTCAGGGGATGGGATTAAAGTTGATAGATCAAAAGTTGAAGTCATCTCCAAGTTGCCTATTCCAAATTGTCAAAAAGATGTTAGAATTTTCTTGGATTTACTGGATACTATAGAATATTTATTGAAAACTTCACCAAAATAGCATCTCCACTCTTCAAATTACTTACAAAAGACTGTGAATTCAAATGGGATCCTGATTGTCAATATGCATTTGAAACTTTGAAAATAAGAATATCTGAAGCACCCATTTTGAGAGGGCCAAATTGGAAACTTCCTTTCCATATTTCCACAGATGCTTCAGATACAGCTCTAGGAGCTGTGTTAGGTCAAAAGTATTTAGTTCCTTATGCCATTTACTACACCAGCAAAAATTTGACTCCCACCGAGTTAAACTATACTGTGACTGAAAAAGAGTTCTTAGCTGTTGTTCATGCAATCAATAAGTTTAGACATTATATAACATGCTATGAAACTTTTGTCCATACTGATCATTTTACAATTAGATATCTCATGAATAAACCTGTTACTAGTGGCAGAGTTACAAGATGGCTCTTACTTTTACAAGAATTCAATATTACTGTGTTGGATAGACCAGGGAAACAAAATACAGTAGCTGATTTCTTGTCTAGAATCCAAAATACTAATGAATATTCTCCTGTAGAGGATAAGTTTCCAGATGAGTATTTATTTGCAGTAACTACTAAGACTCCTTGGTATGCAGATATTGCTAACTATTTGGTTACAAGAAAGCTACCTCCACATTTATTTCCTGGTGAAAAAAGAAGAATTATTCAGGAGAGTTCAAGTTATTCATGGATTTCTAATGAATTTTTTAAAACAGGGCTAGATTGTGTGATCAGAAGATGTGTTCGGGAAGATGAAATGCCTGACATCCTCAAGGCATGTCATGATGAACCATGCAGTGGACACTTTGCTGACAAAAGGACGGCCTATAAAATCATTTCTTTAGGATATTATTGGCCTTCCCTTTTCAAAGATGCAAAACAATATGTCAGAAGGTGTGACAGCTGCCAAAGAGTTGGGAGACCAACTCTTTCAAATGAAATGCCATTACAACCACAGGTACTCATTGAACCCTTTGAAAAATGGGCTTTAGATTTCATTGGACCCATTAATCCACCATCTAAACAGAAAAAGTATATATTGGTATGTATTGATTATGTCACTAAATGGGTAGAAGCCAAAGCATTGCCTTCTGCCACTGAAAATTCAGTTGGTCAATTTCTTTTTAAGGATATTTTTACTCGTTTTGGTGTCCCAAGAGAAATCGTGACAGATCAGGGAAGTCAATTTACATCTAACTTGATGGAGAAGCTGATGGAAGAATACAAAATCAAGCACAAAAAATCTACTCCTTACCATTCGCAAGAAAATGGCCAAGTGGAGTCTACAAACAAAGTTCTTGAGAGCATCATCACCAAAAACTGTTCATCTACACAGAAAAGATTGGGCAGAAAGGCTTCCTGAAGCCTTATGGGCCTATAGAACTACATGGAGGAATACAACAGGACATTCTCCCTATGAACTTGTTTATGGGAAAGAAGTCCTGCTCCCAATTGAGTTTCAAGTCAAGACTTTCAAGACGGTAGTCCAATTGGGGATGAATCTATCAGAAGCCCAAAAGCACAAAATGGAGCAGCTGAATGAGCTAGATGAGATCAAACAAGAAGCAATTTTAAGGACTGATCTAGTTCAACATCAAAGAGCTAAGTGGCATGACAGATACATCAAAGAGAGAAAATTTCAAGAGGGAGATTGGGCATTACTATTTGATTCCAAGTTCAAAGACTTCAAGGGTAAATTTCAGACCCATTGGCTTGGGCCATATGAAATTGACAAAGTCTTTAACAATGGAGCGGTAAGAATCAAGACCATTGATGAATTTCGGATTTCTCTTATTGTGAATGGCCACCGATTGAAAATTTATCATAAGCCACTCTCAAAAGAAGAATTTGTCAAGATGTTCCAAGAGAATTTTGCAATAAGGCTGGTGGAGAAGAATCATTCTTCCCCACTAGCCTAGCCTTTGTTTCTTTCAGTTAAAAATAAAAAATTGTATAAGCCTGAAAACCAATCATAGATTGGCAGTCTTATACAAAAAATATAGAGTGAAAATCAGGGACACTTGACACTCTATATTTTCCAAAAAAAAAAATCTCCTCTCCTTCTCTTTCCATCTTCACTCCACCTCTTTTGCCATTCCACTCCATCTCCATCTCATTCACATTTTCTCTTCACTTCACTTCGCTTCATTTTCATTCCATTCCACTCATTTCATTTTCATTTCATCAATAAAAGCTCTTTTCAGGACTATTTTCACTCAGTTAGTTCTTTTCTAACCATATTTGTTCAACTAAGTGGGTGTTGTCCCAGTTTCCGCAGTTGGAAGCAGTTTCCGCAGCCAGAAACAGTTTCCGTAGCCAGAAACGATTTTCGCAGTTACCACCACTCTGTTTTTCAAATACAGTCAAAATGTTAGTACAAAAATCATGAAAATGCAAGTGTAAGTGAGCAAATGCCATGAAGACATGGAGCATCTCCAAGACATCAAGAAAGAACAGTTGGTTAAAAGCTATGAGGAAGAAATGACAAAGTTTCCAAAGGTATGACCAAATTTTTTTTATCAAATAGAAATTAAAGTCATGATTATGCATAGTTATCAAACCATAAAAAGTTATACTATGTGCAATGATTCGATATGATAGCTCCATTACCCACTCCTATCCCGCGATATTACTCCATACACCATGCATTCATTTCTTAACGGTCTCATGATGGGTTTTCGGGTTTAAACTCAAGTTGACTGCACTTTCATTTGCCACCTGCGCTCATAAGATGTGACCAATCCCTTTACGGCTCTTCTCCACCATATTTCCCGCAGCCATCTATCAAAACGTGTGATCTCCCGTACGCAGCCGTTAATTCAAAAAAACAATCTCGCCTCCACTACCGTTCACTTACCATTTCATTTAAGACCTTCTTTTTCATACACACGCATTTCAATTTGTGAACTCATTCACTACTGCTTATCCTCTGTTCCGCCTATAATCTGAAGCATTCCCCTTACCTGCTATCGATTGTAGCCATTGAATTTTACCATAAACCCCGCAACTGAGCTACTTCCCTCTGCTAAAATCCTCATACGCAATTGCATCCTCAGTTGAAATTTAAAACAGAGAAAGGAATGGGAAAACTACTAAGGGCAAAGCCAAAAGGACTGAAATATCTAGAAGGTTACCCTCAAGCCAAGGATTTACTGAAGAAGGCCATATGGTTACACTTCATTCAAAAGTTTAAAGGATATAAAAAAGAAGTAACCAAGGCTTTTGCACGGTCTTTCGATGGTCAAAAGGTGGAGATTGGAGATTTGAAGCTCACGGTGACCGAAACAACAGTAGCAGCTGCCACAGGCTTACCTCAGGAAGGTGAGAGATGGTTCAAAAATAAAAGCGTGGATGAACAGGCATGGCGAATTATGCTAAGAAACCCAGGTATGGACACCACTGTGTTTACTAAAGGAATTCCTGTTCATGCATTGAAGGAAGAATGGGCTAGTCTATTGTTAGTTATCCAAAAATTTGTCACTTGTGAAGAACGCTTTGGTTCGATGTACATGTACCATGCTAGACTGTTGATGAATTTCTTAGAGAATCAGACTCTTAATTTGCCTTATTTCTTACTCTTGAGTTTGAAGAAGATGAACATTACAGTCCAAAAACACATAGGCAATATAGACCCTCATCTATACCATCATGGACTTATAAAAATTCTTATTGAAGACCAACTAAAGAAAAACAAAGATACATGGGAACAATTCTTGATAAGAAACTACTTCCAAGAGCTATCTGAGACCTCTGAAAGTAGTACACCAAAGACACCAAGAAAAAGTAGGAGAAGAGAAAAGAGCACCATAGTCTAAGACTCCCCTACTATAGAAACTCAAGAAATTGGTCAAAAAAAAGAAGAAGACAGAACTAAAGACAAGAAACAGAAGAAAGAAAAAGGCAAAAGGACCATCCAAGAAGTCTACCAATCACCTGAGCCATCCATAGAGGAGGATTATCAACCACTGTCAGAAAGATTAGTACATCTTCAGGCTGCTACTATAGCAAAGAAAAAGGAAAAAGGAAAACAGAGTATACAAGAAAAGAGTACTAATCCACCATACTTAAGGAGAAGCACAAGGTTAAGAGGAAAAGGGAGTAAAACACAAATAAAACGGCCCCACTTCATTGACTTGGGTGGAGAGACACCTGAGAAAACTCCAGCTGGCCGTAGTCCACCTCGTCCTCAGCCAAGCATTGAAACCAGTCCTCCACATGATGAAAGCCCTTCTCGGCCAGAGCTAGAGAGCAGTCCTCCTCCTCCACCAGATTTTGAACT
This sequence comes from Pinus tabuliformis, assembly GCA_031772625.1. Lineage (NCBI taxonomy): Eukaryota > Viridiplantae > Streptophyta > Pinopsida > Pinales > Pinaceae > Pinus > Pinus tabuliformis. The sequence continues at coordinate 365,196,452 of CM062807.1, forward strand.
CAGTCCAAGAAGAAACCTGAAGTAGATCCCAATCAACAGGAAGTATATGACTACTTGGAATCATTAGAAAAATCAGCTGCAAGTCCAAGTACTACTCTGCCACTAGATGCACAAGTTTAGTCCTTAAAACAGGAGGTATTTGAATTAGAGGTCCTAAACAGGCATATCAAGCAGGAAAATGAAGCACTCAAAGAGCAGAGCAAAGTAGATAAAATTATTCATGATAACACTATGCTCCATTTAGGACTATGGCAAAAGAAAAACAAGAAACTGACGAAAAAGTGCAAAAAGTTGAGCAGAGCATTGATCAATCTCAAGTTCAGATGTCTAATAAGGAAACCAAGAATGGTGGTAGCACCAAAGAAGAATAAAAGAGGGCTAGATGTCCTAGCAGAAGCATCAGAACATATGGATTAGAGAGGAGTGACTAAATTTTGGTTGCACGAGGACATGCAACACCTTCACAGTGGGGGTATGTTGAGTCCCAAACCTGCACTTCCCTATATACCCTTTCAGCCTTCTTTTTCCATTTACTTCATCCACCAAGCTATCAAATCATTGCATATTAGTCTAAAAAGAGCTTATGAAATGGTTTCCTACCTATGTTTATGACTGTTGTTTGATTTAGATTTTTGTTCAAGCAGCTGCGGAAACTTGTCACTTTCCGCAGCCAGCCCAAGTTTCTGCAGCCATTTTGTTAAAAGCTATGCTACAGGTGTCCAATGGAGAAACCGACCACATGGGTAAGCTGCAAGTGACGTGTACATGGAATGTGTCCCCTCAGTTCAGCCAAATCACTCATAAACGGTCGTGGTCAACGATGGTTAAAGGAAGGGCCAAATTAGGAGTTTTGTGGTGGCATGGCTCTGTTTTGCCCACATGAAGGTTTGCGTGGCACGATCCTTAGTTTCTGGAGGTACTGGCACACTTGTAGAGCAGCCCGTGAACTGAATCGAGCAGCCACCACTCCATGGATTCAACTGTCATGATTACCATCACGCTAGATCTCGGGTCAAGGAGATTTACGTGTCTCTTGGCAGCATAAAATCTAGGGATTAGTTGCAGCACCTTTACTTATAAATAACGCGTTGATATACGCTGGATAGTTAGTTTTTGAAATGTAATTTTGACTGTTGTCATCAGCCCACTGTAATGTGTTTCACTTTGTTCTATTACTGTACTTTAAATACATGAGAAGACAACTTTCCTGAATCTGATTTGTGACTAAGTGATTGACTGGCCGAGGTTGCAGAGGGCCCCTGTACACCAAAGCTTTGTATAGTTTCTTACTTGCTTTCATTTACTATTTTTAAATCATTGCTTGTATATATATTGCGTTGTTCTGATGTTCATTGCTGTCCATATTTCCTTTATGTTTTCTTTCATAACTGTTAGCTGATCAGTGCTTCTTTTACAAGTTTTCTTGTAGGTAGCCTGGGCAGATTTACATATTTTTGATAATTACTGACATGAGATCATCTTGTCCTTTCTGCTGATTTTCATTTCCTAAGTTTAATTCCAGCACTATCATTTTTCAAATTGCGTTTTGATTATTTACTTTTCTGCTACTTAGACATCATATTACTCATCTGTTTATGATTTCCTTTCTATAGTCAAGTGACTCTATTAGTAAGGAATCATAATATTACTTATTGTAGTATGATTTAGTTTGTTTTCCTGCAAGTTAGATATTGGATTACTTATGTCATTTTCAAGAGTTGAAATATGAATGAGTAGTTAAATCTTAGTTTCCTTTTATGCAATTTAATTTTCTGCAATTTAGATATCATATTACTCAGCTTGTTTATGATTACTTCCTATAGACGGAGTGAATCGAAAGGTGAAGGGTCAGAACGGGGGTTGAAGTAGTGTGATTTAGTTTGCTTTGCTTTCAGTCTTTGAGTTTCTTTAAGTTCAGTTTTTACTTTCTTTTTCATACAGCAGTAAGGATACTGGGCCATTGTCACTAGTTCACTGTTTTGGTACATTTACTTCCTTTTGAGAATTGATTTCATTACAGTCAGTTTGGAACTTTATTTTTGAAAACTTTTAAGTTTGGAAAATCACTGTAGAAATCACCATTACCATCCATACTTAACTTTCAATTTCACCATCACACACTAGGGAATCCATAGAAGATAAATCCAAAAACAAACTAAAAAAAAAAACTCAAAAACGACAAAAGACTAAGAAAATGGTTATCTTGTACATATAGTACACCTCACTTCGTCTGTTTATGAATCCCGGATTGACATTTTAATTAGCAATTTAGAATACACTAAATTGACCAAACACTGAGCATGGGTATGCCTTCCCTTAGCAATTCATGTAAAATCAAATATCATGATATACATATTGTAATTGATGCAGGTCACCTTCTACTTCGATACCTCCTCATCACATCGTAAAGAATTTCATTCGACATTGGTATTTTTATGAATTCATGCTTTAGGGGGCAACTATTACATATCCATTTGGGCACATCAATCCCAACATTTAGATCAATGTTTTAGGGCTCATCAAACCCTAATTTCAGTTGCTTCATGCCCGAAACAAGTCACCCCTTTGAATGCCTCCTTCCCAGACAGTTTCATGACTTGATGACATCGAGAAATAGCCTCTAGAGGGACCAGCATAGGTAAGCCCTTGTAAAGGTGTGCTGCAGAGTAGTTGAGTCCACTGCTAGGGTGCTCTGCAGAGAACTTAGGCTTCCTTTCACCTGCACTGGGTGAGAATGAGTGAAATACACACAGGGTTTGGGGAATATTATTATCTTTTGGAGTCATCTAGAAGGTTCCCTCACTTATCAACTCCTATGAGCTCGAAAATGGATTAGGAATGAGTTAAGGTGCATCCAATCCTCTCATCCATTCCTCCATGGAACTAATTCTAAGTATGGAAGGCCATTCAATGCCACCATTTATGACAAAGCTCCTTCATCTTCCTATAAATTGACCACTCATATAAGTGATGAGGGGCTGGATTATGTTGAATTATAAGGAGATAATACTGCTATGACATTTGGCTTTGAAGCAAGTATTGTAATGCTACAAGTTTGTCATGCTTTTGATGTGATGTGGATGGGATCCAAGCTGGAGGAATGGCTTTGAATAAGATACCAATGGTTGTATTTCCTTCTTCTATCTAATAAAGTGTTTGAACCTTTTTACCATATGTTTGTATTGTTTCATAATGCTTATATGTGTGAATTGTATCTGATTCCTTTCACTTATATTCAATAGATCGTGTGCTTTGATCGGTTCTTCATTTTCTGTTGTGTTTATAGGGTACTTCTCAAGCATATTAAGTATAGGAAGGAGCGACAGGATCGATACAAGGGAGACGAGAGGAAAGCGGAACTACAGGTAGGTCTTCTTATCTTCTCATCTTATCTATTTCTTAAAGGGAAAGTCTAAAACACTTTAAACTGTTGTTCTAGATACAACTACTTATCTAGGGAATTAGTATTTATCTGTAGATACCAAATTCGACAAACACTCCTCCTCTCCAAATTCTCCACAACTCACTATGCAAATGAATTGGATATAGAGGTGAAAATTCATTTTATAGGAAAAACCCTAGTTTTTCTGTCACCCATTGCAACCAAACCATAGCTCCATTTGATGAACCGTTAACACCGTTGGAAAGCTCTCACCGAGTTCTATAATGGGTCTCTTTTTTTTTTGGTAATTTGAAATTTCACCCGGAAGCCATGTTTTCCATGAGGTCTCACTTTGCCGCCTCTTAAAACCTAACTCTTCATTTGAGACACTCGTACTCTGGTACCACTTTACCTTTGCACTGGTTGGCTCATGTGTCGATTTTTGTCATGTGTAACCATTATTTACTCATGTTTTCTTGGTCCCCTCCGAGCCTCTCCCATGTGGCAACATCATCAATTCACCCTTGTTCAGAGTAGTTGAGATGTGTCACCCTCATACTTATGGAGTCTCTTCCGAGCCCCCTTGAGTCTCGTTACAATGTTTCATTCATCATCGTGTCACATTTCTCCCATTTTATTCATTTTGGCCTCTAATTATTTTGCTCCATCTTTGTTGAACCCCTGTTCGAGTCATTGACCATCCCTTCTGGAATCGAGTCAGTTGCTGCTAGGTCAACCATTTTTATTATGCCCTGACAAGGGAAGTCATCAATCTACCACTGATCTTGTTTCCCTCCATCCTCATCCTTGATGTCAATCCATCAGACACTCTACTATATTCCCTCATGCCTTTGTTGAGGATTCCTCTTTGCCTTAACTCTGGCGGGCCTTCTTCTGTCGACCTCAACACATTTATTCTAGAAGAGTGGTTTAGAGGGCGATGTACCTTGGTTCCAACTTCCATATTTTTTCGATGCCTCATATCAAGCAAAGGGACCCATTATTTCCCTTTGACTTGGTTGTTTCTCACATGCTCGACATGATTCTCGGGTGTGTGTGAGATGTTAGAAACATCATGAGGGGGTGGCCCTTCAGGTAGCCCCCCACATGCCCAGATGAGCATAAATGTTGTTCCATCCTCCGATGTAGTTCCACAAATTTGATGGGTTCAGTTTCCACTGCTTGTAGCACCCACAGCATGCATTTATCCTTCAGATGGTCCATTTAGATCTTCAGATCCCTTTCTTGTTCAACAACGCTTCCTTGGTTGTGATCCTCCCCCTCCCCATGTCATCTTTAGGGGAATTATATCTCATGTACTTAGATGTTATTGTATTTAGTCCTGGCCTATGTTTTTCCAGGCACATTATATATATGGGATCCATTGTATTATTTCTTGGCCCATTGATGCCAGTGTATCATGTATCATGTATCATGTACTTTGTAGCTCAGTCCCACATTGCTGGGCTCATAATTATTATTTGTACGTAGTTATCTCGGCGGGTATGGGTATGCCTCCCCCATCTCATTTGAGATCATGTACTACCACATCAAAGGAGACTTCTATCAGTTTAGTTGTGTGGGGGCAATCTATTATCACCAAAAAATGATCACCTAGCCATTTCTAACTAGGTGGATCGAAATACACCATGTAGATTTAATTTTACCATAGTAAAATCACTTTCACTATGGAAAATAATTTAGTAAACCACTTTTATTAAATTATTTTTCGATTTAAATAAAAAACCCATGAGAATAATTAGATAAATCATTATTTATTTAATTTTCTCTAGGAATAATTATTAAATCATTATTTAAATAATTATTCCTTGTCACATTTGACTAAATCCCTTAAGAATATTTAAATAAATCACTATTTATTTAATTTTCCTTATTTATGTTATTAGAATAATTATTAAATCACTATTTAATAATTATTTTGATTTCACACCTTTCTTAATTCTAGCGAAATAATTAATAAATCATTTTATTTGTTAATTATTTCTAAATAAAGGTATTTAACCATTTTAAATATATTTTCCCTCTCCAATAAATATAATAAAGTATTCCAAGTGATTAGATTTGAATTTGGTTAATATTATTTTATTATTCTCCATTTTCGAGATTAACTCAATACTTTGTTATAAATAGGAGGGTTTTTCATTCATTCTTCACCATGATCATAATCATTGTCAACATTATCGTATTTTTTCTTTGAGCTCCCATTTTGAGTTCTCTATTTTTGTCTGGGTTTTTCACATATTGAGAGAGAGAATCATTTTCTGAAGCATCAAGGACATCAAAGGACCCATCCCACGGAGGGGGGCTTACAAACCCATCTATAGATCTCCTTCACCAGGTGCTATTAATAAAAGATTTATTCATTCAAAAAAGTCTTTCCAATTGGGTTATTATACTAGATATTTTATATTGCTATTTTCTGTCCTAGATCGTATCTACTTTTATTGCAGGTTTTCTATTTTTGTTGCAGATCTGAATTGATAGCAACCAATTATTGTTAGGATCACTTGTCACCTAGTGACTTAGTGAAGTGTTTTTGGTACACCTTCCAAGAAATTTTACACTAACATTAATCACAACCAACAATGTTATTTTAAGCAACATTGATGCATGTAATTAGTAGATTAACATTTCTTGGAGGCCATAATTCCTTCATATGAGCCCCAAATTTTGGATTTTAGTGTTTTTTCATGATTTTGTTAATTGTCACTTTTCAGGGGCTGAAATTCTAATTACATCCATCAAACATTCATCATTGTTGTTGTCAAGTCATAAAGTGGGATAAATGATTTAACATTTATTTTGTCAATCTAGGTAGGTAAACTATGAGGTGAAACACAATATGTGGAAACCGATTTTCAGCTACTTCCCTATGAAAAATCAAGCATAAAGAAAGTACATGTAGAACCAAGAGTTGATTTCAACTTACAATGTTTTTGAGACTCCTAAATTCAATTTTGGATTTTTTGACACATAATTGCAAACTAAGAAAGATATATCACACTCTCTCACTAGATAAATAGTCTGAATTAATTGTTGGTCAAACCAAATAAGACTGTGATGAAAAAGAATCTAAGTGAAATCATTGGTCTGAGTTTTACAAAAAAACTTCAGTCAAGTACAGTAACAATCATTTTATTCTAAAATGAAAACTGATTTGATTTCCTAATTATTGTTTTACTTATAATATATCTGATTATTCTAGTGATTTAAAATCAAAATCACAATGGATGCAAACTAAAGAATTTAATCTAACAAATTCCATTCATAAATTATGATCTACTATTGAATTAAATAACTATATGAAAAAATAATATATGCTAGAAAAATTTTGCAGAGTCCTATGTGATTACAAAATCATTGCAGGAAATTCAATAATTATTACACGAATTCATGTGTGATTACAGGATCACTGGAGGAATCGTGAAGGACATCAAAATTTAACCCAACAATTTTGACAAGGGATTTTGTGAAACTCATACCACTTTCCATTGTCCTTATTCGACTTCCCTTTACCCTTCTTTGTTCAAGATTTGGGTTGGCTATCTTATGGTTGGCTCTCCTCACTTTATCCCTTGTTTTATGAGTTAGGGCCTCCTTTTCTATGCTTCTATTGGAGTGGATTTGTAAAGCCAAACTCCCCCTTATTCCTTTTATTCAATTCCTCCTCTAGTTTGACAACATATTGATAAGTGATAGCCCCAAGGGTTAGCTAAGTTGGTCGAGCTCCCGTTACTAAGTATCTCTCCAGTTAGGAGATCACAGGGTCAAATCTCCTCAACACACATGGGGTTAGGTCCCACTTGTTTGGCCAACAGGTAGATCCCTTCCGGTTGATCTGCCTAGATTTTCTCCTAGATGTAGCGACCACCCAATGTCTGTGAACCACCCTTAAAGAAAACATATCAATAAGTGACTCTTAGTGAAGATATTTCCAAGAAATCCATGTATGTTTGGATGTACCTATGTATCGTACTTCAAAACTAAGTGCCACTTCGAGTCTTAATTGATACCTAGATTTAAATGAAAGGTAGGAAAAATATTCATGTACTGTGGCATTGTATCGTCTCTCTCTTATCATAGAGATATTCCTCTCATGTATTGGTCATCATAGTTCCCTACATGGTAGAATTTTTCCTTGAGGGCATAAAAAAATTAGTCTTAGTGGGGCCTTCATTTTAATTTGGCAGCTCAGGGATAAATTCCCTCCTTTGAATAGCGTTCCCTCATCCATAGAATACCACCCTTTTCCCTTGGAAAAAAATTGATTTGGCTGTGGAAAAATGTATTTTTAAGTTGAAAACCCACATGTGCACAAAATTATAGGTCCGCTTTAAAGAAAAATTGGGCACCCCTTAGAAGCTTTGACAACCGCACCTAAGGTTCTCGTATGAGCACCTAAGGTTATGCAATCTTTGTAATCAAAGAAAAATGGGACCGAGTCAAAGAGACGCATATTTCAAAGTTGGGGGAGGATAATTGTTGCTTGTGATGTTATAGTTTCTTGTGCAAATAAGAAACATAAATTTGCAAGACAACCTTTGAAGGATGGATGGTGCATGAAGTTAATGAGCTGGTTCTTGAAATTAAATGGGTTGAGGAAAATTAATCAGGCCCATGCTTGCTTGAAGAAACACAACAAGTAAGGAGGACAAGGATTTATGAAGGGATGGAAAATAATAAGGGGCAACAGTAAATAACGTGACACAAATGCAGGTTGGGGGGAGGCATTCAAGGAAACATTCGAAACAAGAGAGACCCATTCGACTAGAGGAGACGATTACTTTGGAAAATACCGATTCGAGCTCCTTGAAGCAAGGAAGCAGAGACCTGGTTTGGAGGAAAACCAAGAAGGGAGATGTAATCGAGCTTCCATCAGAGGCTTGCAGCAAGACACATGGAAGATAAAATAAGAGAATGGGATCAATTCTCTGTTCCTGGAGCATGTGGGTTGAGTGCTAGTCTCTGAAGCCTTGTAATAGTTTTGGTTCCTTGGAGTCTCTGGGTGAGACCCTGGAGGCCTATAATAGCTTTGGTCCCTAGAGGATGTGGGTTGAGACAGGATCCCTGGAGGCCTATAATAGCTTTGGTCCCTAGAGGATGTGGGTTGAGACAGAGGTCTCTGGAACCCTGTAATATATTACGTCCCTGGAGGTTGTGGGTTGGGATGAAATCTATGGAGCCTTGTAACACCTTAGGTACCCTAGAGAGTGTGGGTTGAGATAGTTAATTTGGATCCATGTAACAACTTGGGAAGAGACCATCCTGGAGCAGATACAGAGTAAGATAGGAGAAATGATAGTTGGATATTTCCCTATTGGTAGAGTGGATTCTGGACTCCCTAGAAGGGGGTGAATAACTGTGAGTGCACTTGGGTGTGATGTGGGGCACCTTTGATCTCCCTATGCTAGAAAAAGGGAAGCAATCAACTAGTGGGAATGAGGAAGGAGGTCCTCTAGATTCCATTTTTTAGTTGGCAGCTGGTGTGTAAACCCGGAAGCAAGCATTTTCCCCTCAGTCTTTGGAATTTGGCTCAAGGGTAACAACTATAAGTAAAAGTGGTTGTAGCTATCTATGGTTGGGTGGAGAGTCCTTGACCTTGACTCAATTTGTATGCAAACTTATGATACATATCTGTGTATGTTTTCTTACCCTCGAATGAATCATGTTGCATTGCTTTTAATAATCGTTTTGTATTCAGAGACTACATTTGTGCTATTAGTGCTTGCATATTGTTGGGTGTGTGTTATATTCTTTCCATGACTAGCCTAGGTGGGCGGAGCTACCTATGGTTTTTTGCATGGCTTTCACACATGGTTTTGGGCATGATGGTTTTCTACCCATGTTATTTTGTACATCCAGTCAAGGGAACTACGATTATGTTCTAATTCAGGGTTAATGGATTGAGGTTTATGGATGCTTTGGCATGTATATATATGTATTGTAACATTGAAAGGAATATAATGAAAAACCAATATGGTAGTCCCAATTTTGGTATCCAGGGGAAAATCTTTGTGTATATCTGTTTTATGTTTTATGCTCTCACCATTGTTTATTTTCTTTTTTTAGAATTTGTATGCAGGTAATTTTTGTACGGGGTTAAGACCTACATTTGGTATTAGAGTTGTTTTGGGTTCAAGGGGATGCCTTTGCTGCTGAGGGGTTTTACTTGGGCCTGTGGTAGACCCCGTTCACTAGGATATCTGCAGGATTAATGCTTGTGGTGAAAGAAAATGGAAAGAAGTGGAAAGACAGAGATCAAGAATTTAGTGGTTAGAGTTTTGAGTTGCGGAAACTCAATATGGAGGATCTTCTGGTGGATAAAGAACAGTGGATCATGGTAGATCCAGGTACTAAGCCAATGGAAATGTCAGCAGAAGACTCGGCAAAGTTGGATCAGAAGGAAAAGAGAATAATATAGTTGTGTATCTCATATTTAGTATTGTTGAATGTATCAGGAAGCTTCAGCAAAGGCTTTGTGGGCCCAGCTGGGGACTTTGTACCAATCTAAGTCTCTGGTGAATAAATTGTTCCTATGAAAAATCTATATAACCTGATGATGAAGGATGGAGACTTGGAGACAGAGCATATGAATGACTTTAGTACTGTGGTAGGCAATTGTTACCTATTGATATAAAAATTTCAAATGAAGATAAGTGCACCAACTTGTTGTGTTATCTACCAGATTCGTGGGATAATATAGTTGTTTCAACAGGTAGCAATGCAACTGCCTTACAGTTTGATGAAATAGTCTCATCCTTGCTATCGGAGGAGATGAGACAAAAAAACATGGAGGGCCAGAATGGTGATGCCTTGTTTATACGAGGGCAGTCCTAGAAAAGAAACAAAAATAAATCCTCAAGTGGGAGATCTAAATATAGGAGATATAAATATTCAAGAAAACCTGTAAAGGTGTGCTGGAAATGTGGAAAGGAAGGGAAATTAAAAATGACTGTAGATCTAAACCTACTAATAAAGGAAAGGGATCTGATGATGCTCCTTCTATAGAGGTGAAAACCACCTCAGATGAAGGTGGGGATGTGTACTTGGCTTCTTCTTTCTTTCAAGTACACGTGTAGATAATGAGGCATGGTTGATTGAATCATATGCATCCTTTAACATCACTCCCCACAAGGAGTCGATCTGCGAGTATGGTAAATATGATGGCAGTGATGTCTTCTTAGGGGATGATAGGAAGGCTAGAATCGCTAGTCACAGAAAAGTCAAGTTGAAGTTGCAAGGTGGAAGGATTAGAACACTTCCGGGTGTTCTGAATATTCCTGAATTGGATAGAAATATGATTTTTGTAAGAAATCTAGATGATGCAGGTGTAAAAACAATATTCTAGAAGTTTTCTTGGTGTAGAGAAACAATGGGTGTTGCATGATTGGATCAATGAATAAGCTCTCCTATGGTCCCTTGTGGAAAGAAAAAAACAAGTGGGAGAATGTTGGGTGTGTGTTATATTCTTTCCACGAATAGCCCCACGTGTGGGGGGGTGATAGCCCCCCTGTTCTTTAGCCGGTGAAGCAAGAGAGTCATAGGGGTGAGGGCGGGGGGCAGTAGCCCCCCTCTATGGGGTTCGAGTCAGCGCCTAGAGGATTTTTTTTTTTGGACCCTATATTAGGTGGGCGGAACTAACTATGGTTTTGTGTGTGGTTTTCACACATGGTTTTCGGCATGATGGTTTTCTTCCCATCATATTTTGCATATTCGGTCAAGGGAACTATGGTTATGTTCTAAACTAGGGTTAACAGATTGGGGTTTATGGATGCTTCGACATGTATATATATGTATTGTAACATTGAAAGGAATATGATAAAAAATCAATCTAGTAGTCTCGGTTTTGGATCCATGGGAAAATATCTCTGTATATTTATTTTATGTTTCATTCTCTTGCCATTGTTTATTTTCTGTTTTTAGAATTTGTATGCAGGTAATTTCTGTACGGGGTTAAAACCTACACATATGTGGTGCATGTTGGGTCCCTATAATACGAGTGATTACCCCATTAATATTGTATTTTCATCCCTTATTAATATTGTTGTGCCCCTATTATCCCCATATTGTTATTACTATGCCCCATAGAATCCCTCTATTGTTATTTCTGTGGCTTTATATTATTATTGTTAGGTCGGCTGGGTTATTGTGATTCCTTAGACTCCTATATATAGAAAGGAGGTTTTGTCATTTGAATCATCCAAGAATTGTTCATTTATGTAATGTAAAGGAGGTTGCCCCCTCGAAGAGGCTGAATTCTAAGGTGTGGATCTATCTTTTCTATCTTTTCTTGAGTTGGTTTCATAACATTTGGTATTAGAGCTTTGGATTCTAGGGTTTCGCTGCTCCAAACAGGTCATCGTGGAATTTTCACTATAAATTTTTTTCTGCGACAACCCATTTGAGAAGAAATTGCGCTGAATCTCGAGTCCAAATTTTAGAGTTGTTAGTGCTATATTTGCGGAGATATGATCTGAGGAAGTTGGTCTTCTTGCAGACTCATGAATTTTATTCCAAACAGGTGACTTGGGGAAAATCATCATAACTTTCTCTCTGAGCATCTGATTGAAATTTCGTAAGAAGGTACAGAAAGAGGACGGACTGTAGTTTCTTGTGTATATTTTGTAGAGCCAAAGGTTGAAACAGTGACTCATGGCACGTCATACAAGTTTGATCTACTGAACTAGTCTATAATCAGGTCACTGTGGGAGATTTTGCATAACTCTTCCTTGGAGAATCCAATTTGGATCAGATTGGTGGCATTGGAAATAGGACACAGAGGGCTACTGCAGGTTGCAATTTTAGAACTGGATGATATGAAAGTACAAAGATACATTAGAGGCAATATCAAGCTCCTACAAAGTGAGAAAAGGTGTGTAGATTCTTTTAAATTTTTGCTTAAGATTGGTTTGAAAATTTATTTTGAGGGAATTCAAAGGGCATAGTAGAGCATTATTATCGGTCACGGATGCCCCAAGGAAAGAAAATGCAAACACCTAGTAAGCAACCTGAAATCCCTAGCATGACTCATGAAGAAGAGGAAGAAATGCTACATGATATATCAAAATTACAAGAACAAGTGCAACAAATGTCATGCTCACAAAAGCTAACAGAAGCTAAGATAAATGGCGTGGAATATAAGATAAAGGGCATGGAAGCTAAGATGGATGATTTGAAGATAGATTTGAAGACAGATTTGAAGAGAGACATGGCAGATTTGAAGACAAATTTGAAGACAGACATGGCAGATTTGAAGACAGATTTGACAAATTTTCTACAAGAAATACTTACTAATGGTGAAAAGGTTGTAAAGGAAACTCATGATGCGAACAAAAGAAATGTTAATCATGATTTCATAGACTCCAATGTGGGATCAAAGACCCACCATATTCCAAAAATCGATATGAGGAAGTTTGATGGCAAGGATCCCGCAACATGGATATTACAGATGGAGCAATTTTTTGATCTCAATAATGTGCAAAACACACAAAAGGTACGTATTGCAACTTTATATTTGGAACCAAATCAGTTTGTATGGTATCAATGGCTTTGCTCTCGTAAACAAATTATCACTTGGGCAATGTTTACGGAAGAATTGATAGCACATTATGAGGATACAAAAAGCAACACTTTTTTTAGCCAATTGATAAGTCTCAAACAAAAGGGTTCAATAATGGAGCACATTGAGGAGTTCCAAAAATTGAACATAAGGGTAAAAAATATTCCAGAGGAGCATAGGATTGATGTGTTCATAGGGTCTTTAAAGGATAATATCCAACATGACGTTCGCCTTTGGGAACTTGATTCATTAGAGAAGGCATTCAGGTTAGCAAGAAAAATAGAAAGCAAAATTATGGCAACTAGGAAGCATACCACTCACAACTATAAAGATGGAAGTGTTGTTGCTCCTAGTCTTCCACAACCTATAAGGTTGACACCACAACAATTGGAAGAAAAAAGAGCAAAATGGCTTTGTTACAATTGTGATAGAAAATACACTAAAGGTCATAACTGTGCTGAGAAGAAATTATTTTACATAGATTGCAAAGAGGAAGAAGAAAAGGAGCAAGAAAGGTCAAAAGAAGAGGATATACTCCAGGAATAAAGCCTAGATAAAGAAGAAATGAATCCGACCATATCTTGTAATGCATTGGCTGGAATTACCACTCCTCAAACCATCAAGATAGAAGGACAAATCAAGAAGAAAATGGTAATAGTGTTGATTGATTCAGGAAGTACCCACAATTTTATTGATTGTAAGGTAGCAAAAGAATTGAATTGATTCTTATATCCAGCACCAGAGTGTCAAGTGATGGTTGCAAATGGAGGAACAATAAATTGCTCTGGAAAGTGCCATAATGTCAGGCTATCGATGGGAGAATATGTATTGACTAGCCCAATGATTTCCATTCCAATGGGAGGTGCTGATGTTGTACTAGGAGTCTAATGGCTACAATCCTTGGGTACAATAGCTTTTAATTTTCAAGAACTTTTCATGAAATTTTATGTGGAAGGAAAGGAAGTTGAATTAAGGGGTATTGCAGGGAAACCAAGAAAGATAATCAGCTCTAATGGTATGACAAAGCTTCTAAGAAAGGAACAAAGGGATGTAATTGCACAATTATGTTCGCTAGATGTTTCCACATTGGAATCATCTATTTCTTCAGATCTCCAAAAAGTCTTGAACAATCATTCCAAGGTATTTGAGACTCCCAAAGGTCTCCCACCTATTCGTGATCGTGATCATGTTATTCATCCGATTCCAGGAAGTGTTCCTCCAAACATAAGGCCGTACAGATATCCCTATGACCAAAAGAATGAAATTGAACATATGGTTGCAGAAATGCTAGAGGCTAGTATAATTCAACTGAGTCAAAGTTCTTTCTCTGCTCCCGTAGTATTAGTGCACAAGAAGGATGGATCATGGCGCATGTGTCCGGATTATAGGGAGCTCAACAAGCTCACTATTAAAGCTAAGTTTCCAATTCCTATCATTGATGAATTACTGGATGAATTGCATGGATCAATTTACTTCACCAAGTTGGATCCTCGTTCATGATATCATCAAACAAGAATGAAGAATGAAGACATTCCGAAAACAACATTTAGAACTCATGAGGGTCATTATGAATTTTTGGTCATGCCTTTTGGCCTTACCAATGCACCTTCAACATTTCAAGGTTTGATGAATTCCATTTTCAAACAGTTCCTTAGAAAATTTGTGCTAGTATTTTTTGATGATATACTAATCTACATCAAGTCTTGGAAGGATCATGTTGAACATGTTGACAGGGTGCTACAACTATTGGAGGAGAAACAATTATATGCAAAAAGATCCAAATGTTTCTTTGGAGTACAAGAGGTGGAATATCTGGGTCATATTGTATCTCATGAAGGAGTTAAGGTAGACCCTAGCAAAATTAAATCCATTAAGGAATGGAAAATCCCCACATCCATAAAACATCTACGAGGATTTCTCGGGTTGACAGGGTATTATCGCAAGTTTGTTAAGAATTATGGGAGAATAGCGGCACCTCTAACAACATTATTGAAGAAAGATGCATTTTCATGGACTCCAAAAGCAAAAAAGGCCTTCGAACATCTTAAAAGGCAATGTGCCAAGCATCGGTCTTAGCTACACCAGACTTCACAAAAACCTTTATTGTGGAATGTGATGCTTCAGGAAATGGAATTGGTGTTGTTTTAATGCAAGATGAAAGACCCATTGCTTTTGAAAGTCATCCAATCAAGGGAAAGCTTTTACACAAAGCTATTTATGAGAAGGAAATGTTGGCAATACTCCATGCACTTAAGAAATGGCGACCCTACCTAATGGGAAGACACTTCAAGGTAAAAATAGATCATGATAGCCTTAAATACTTTTTAGAACAAAGATTATCCTTTGAAGAGCAACAAAAGTGGGTCACAAAGATGTTGGGTTATGACTTTGAAATCATATACAAAAAAGGGAAGCAAAATGTGGTGGCAGATGCACTCTCAAGAAAGGATGAGGACGTGGACGCATTGTTGTGTGCCATTTCTATTATCCAACCAGATTGGATAAATGAAGCAAGGGAGGAATTGAAGAATGACGAAGAAGTGTGGGCACTTATTCGAAAGTTACAACAAGATTCCAGTACGTCTGATACATTTAGCTGGAAAAATGATTCTTTATGGTACAAAGATTGCTTATACCTCTGTAAGAATTCCCAACTAAAACAAAAGATTCTTATGGAATTGCACACTTCTCCTTTAGGAGGGCACTCAAGATTTTTAAAAACTTACCACAGGGTTAAGAAGGAATTTTTTTGGGATGGCCTTAAATCGGATATTCAAAAGTTTGTGGCAGAATGTTTGGTTTGCCAACAAAATAAAGTTGAAACAATTAAGACCCCGGGTCTATTACAACCTTTATCCATTCCAAGCCAACGTTGGGAGGAGGTTTCAATGAATTTTATCACAGGTTTACCCAAGTCTGAGGGAAAGAGTGTCATCATGGTGGTAGTTGACAGACTTACCAAGTATGCACACTTTTGTGCATTATCACATCCATTTAAAGCTAGTACAATATCTACTGTACTTATGGAAACAATTCAAAAGCTACATGGAAACCCAAATATTATTGTAAGTGACAGAGATCCCATTTTCATTGGAAATTTTTGGACATAATTATTTTCTTGTCTTGGTACTCAGTTAGCTCATAGCTCATCTTATCATCCTCAATTTGATGGGCAAACTGAGATAGTAAACAAATGTTTGGAAGGATATCTTTGTTGTTTTGTATCTGATAAACAGACACAATGGGTCAAATGGTTTCCTCTGGCTGAATGGTGGTATAACACTTCCTTCCATATAGCAACAAAAATGACCCCATTTATGGCACTTTATGGATATCAGCCACCATCCATCACATCATATTTAAGAGAAAATTCTAAGGTTCAAGAAGTGGAATATCACATCGAACATCAACAACAAGTCCTCCAACTCTTAAAGGATAACCTCGTGTTGGCACAGAATAGAATGAAACAACAGGCATATCAACATCGCAGCGAAAGAAGTTTTGATGTAGGTGATTGGGTATTCCTAAGGCTGCAACCATATAAGCAAATGTCCCTCAAGTAAGCTAAGAAGGATAATAAATTATCACCAAAGTATTATGGTATGTAAAGGTGTTGCAAAAGATTGGTACTATGACATACAAATTGGAGCTTCCTGCAGCTTCTTGATTGCACCCATTTTTCCATGTTTCATGTTTAAAGAAGGCTATAGGTGACAAGCTCCCAGTTCAAACAATATTGCTAGAACTTGATGAGGAAGGAAAAATTATATTGGAGCCGGAAGCAGTCACAGAAACAAGAACTCGACAGCTACGAAATCGATCAATTTCGGAGTATCTTATCAAGTGGAAGAACTTATCTGCTGAAGATTCCACATGGGAGGATGAGAATTTTATACAGAAGCATCCAGAACTACTCAAGCGTTGAGGAAAACACTTTTTTGAAGGAGATGGGCATGTTGGGTCCCTATAATACTAGTGATTACCCCATTAATATTGTAGCTGCATCCCTTATTAATATTGTTGTGCCCCTATTATCCCCATATTTTTATTATTGTGCCCCATAGAATCCCTCTATTGTTATTTATGTGGCTTTATATTATTATTGTTAGGTCGGCTGGGTTATATTGTGACTCCTTAGACTCCTATATATAGAAAGGAGGTTTTTTCATTTGAATCATCCAAGAATTGTTCATTTATGTAATGTAAAGGAGGTTGCCCCCTCGAAGAGGCTGAATTCTAAGGCGTTGATCTATCTTTTCTTGAGCTGGTTTCATAATAGTGCATCTCGTGAGAATATCCCACTGATATATGTGTTGATTATATATATGTGTTTGTGCTTGAATTTAAAGGAAAATGTGTTTAATAACTTACTGATGGAAAATACAGAGTATCTGATGTATAAGAGGTGCAATAAAACCACATAACAAAAATTCGTAAGCTATGGAGTCGAGGCTGAATCTAAATCTTAATGAAATGATTGCTTGTGATCAGAATAATACAGTAATGAAAGTGAAATAACTTCATGATTTGTTACAGGAAATAAATAAGCTTGAATTGAACCATAAAAAGTAGTAGTCTTTAAGACCCTTTTATTAATGTATAATTTAAATAAAAGACCCTTTGCTGGTAGAGTCAACCATTGTATACAATTGATGTATTCACTTACGATTTGTTGTGCTAGTAGGAAAGCAGTGTATGAATGTTAAGGGGAGTTTCCCCAGGGCTATTCAGGCCCTACAACTTTACCTAAATGGCCTCTAGCCTTGTATTTGTAGTAACCTCCGTTCCCACCATAGGGATTTTAGCGATGAGGGCTACATGTCCCCGACAATACCCAAATTCCCCAGAAACCCTTGTATGGCATTGTGGAGCCACTTGTAGGCTTGCTTTGGAGCATGGAACCCTTGGCATGTGGATGGAGAGGTGAAGTCCCTTAAAGAGTTCACTCCAATGCTGGCATGCGCGGAATTCCCTCTCCTTAAACAGGGAATACCTGAAGGTAGGGAACTCGTTGGAGTGGATTTCAACCAATCTCAAGAGGGGTAACATCGTGGAATTCTTAAGATTAACATTTGTAGAGTGCTAAGGTCTTGAAGCAGATTTGGAGGTCTTCCAGACATTTGAGACAGAGTCGCAGTGAAGAAGAATAGCTTGAGGAAGTCTATGAAATGGTGGAGCTCATCTTCGGAGAGATTACAGATATTTCTATCCAAGACATCACATGAGGTAGAGTCAAATCTCCTCAAACGGGCCATAGTAGGAAGCTAAGGAAAAAGGAGTCATCGTGGTGAAAAGGAGCAAAGCCCCAACCTTATGGAAGATGTTGGATGACCTTATTCCTTTGTTGATCAGAACCCTTGTTGGGAAGGCTTCCTATTAGAAGGGCCAAATTCTCCTTTCACACGATTAGTTAAGAGAATGACAATGTGACCTAAAAGTCCCAGAGAGGTTGAAGCTCATAAGCTAATTTAATCAGTCGTTAGAAAGTAGCTCACTTGACGAACTAGGGATTGTCACTAGATGGATTTCGTAATGGAAAAATGGTGTCAGAAGTTTTGGGAGCTCAAAACCCTAGCATCTTGTAACCAAATGTGAACTGGAATTTAACTAGAGAGCTAGGATCTGGGTTTTAGAAATCCCAGGTGGACCAGTGACAATGTGCTATTGGTTACAAAGTAACCGATATGGCCTACAGTTTGGAGCTTGAAGGTTTATTCCTGGAACATCTCTAAAGGTGCAACATGGGAGATTTGGGATGGAAGTGCCAAGATGATGCATGCCTAGAGGTCTTGCTATTTATGGGTGGGTTGGCCAAAAACCCAGATCATTTTGGATGCATATTACCCAAAGGGATGAGAAGAAGGCATAATGAGAAGCATTGGGCAAAACATGGATGGATGATATAAGTCATGCCACCTACAACACACTCACATATAATTGGTGGAGAATGGTCCCACCAACCAATTTAGCGTGATGAGGTGACCTTGAAGGAATCAAGGAGCGTAGAAAAGGAGGATCTTGGGTGAATATAGCAGAGTCACGTGGGAGTGGTTGCTGTGGAAGACACGAGCGAGAAGATAAGCCAATGGAGAGGAGGTCATATGACCCACCATCCATGTAATCTCGGTAGTAGAGTCTCAACAATTTGTAAATGATGCTCTATAGAGTGCTCCGGGAGGGACCCAATGGGATAATGCTGGCTACTGTGCTGGCCAACATGCAAGCCCAATGGTGATACCATCGGTGGGGAAAAAGCACATGGCTAGGTCAGCCCTACGCCATGACCTTGATAGAATAAATGGCACCATAAGTGAAGGTGTCGGGATAGCATGAATCAACAACAAAAATTGGTAGACTAGCTTTAGGACAACAAGGGTGGGGCCCACTATCCAGGTAAACTCGGAGAAGAGAAACCAATGGATAACCAAACGTATAGGTTGGGAAAGATCGAGGAGGGTGACGTGTCTAGTGGGACCCATTGGGAAGGTGCTTGGATAATGCAAAGAGCAGAGGACCATTGGGTTATATGGAAATGTTAAATCACGTTTTAGATGACATAGAATTAATATATCTATCTATCTATATATATATACCCCATTCCTCTAATGGTAACCTGAGGGGTCAAGTGATTTCGACTTAGTTACCGGAGAATCCACAGTAAGAACCATTTTCTGCCAACGTTTCAAATCCCAACTGGGATCCATCATCAGGACAACTTGAATGCTTGATAGAAGAAGAGCTTAGCTGAGAGATTAAATAGTAATGAGGAGAGTAAAATGAGATGAAAGTCGGCTCTCAATATCTGATTGATGAGAGTCGGCTGTTACAGATTATTTTAATTAATTAATTAATTAATTAATTTAATTTTTAAATTTTTTTTTTTTTAATATCAATTAAGATTGATCATTATAATTAAATTTTTTTATTAATATTAATTTAAATTAATTAATAATAATCTTTTAATAATTAGTTACTTTTAATATAATATGATAGTTATTATTAATATTACTTATATTAATAATAATATGATAGTTATTATTAATATTACTTATATTAATAATAATAATTAAATATTATTATTAATATAATAAATAATAATAATAATTAGAATTATAATTTAATAATAATTAGTATTAATGATATTAATGTTAAAAATATTAATCTTTGAATATTGTATTAATATTTAATTTTTATAATAAATGTTTGATCATTAATATTTATTATTATTTATTACTAATATTAATTGTAATTATTATTATTATTATCATTAATTATTATTATTAATGATAATTAGAAATTATTATTATTATAATATTATTATTATTATAATAATAATAATAATATTATTATTATTATTATTATATTTAATTAATAATAGTATTATTATTATTAATAAATAATAATAATAATTATTATTATATTACTATTATTATTATAATATTTATTATTATTATTATTATTATTATTATTATTATTATTAATGTTATTAATAATAATATTATTATTATTAATATTAATATTAATATTAATAATAATAATATTATTATAGTTATTATTAATATTAATTATATTATTAATATTACTTATAATATGATAGTTATTATTAATATTACTTATATTACTAATTATTATTATTAATATAATAAATAATAATAATAATTAGAATTATAATTTAATAATAATTAGTATTAATGATATTAATGTTAAAAATATTAATCTTAGAATATTGTATTAATATTTAAATGTTTGATCATTAATATTTATTATTAATATTAATTGTAATTATTATTATTAATAATAATTAGAAATAATATTAATAATAATAATTATATTATTATTATTATTATTATTATTATTATTATAATAAAATTATTATTATTATTATTATTATATTTAAATTAATGAAAAGAGTTAGATTTTTCTGATTAGGGGAAGCCAGCTTCCACTAATCTCCATACCATTGTCTTTGTTGAGATTCTGCGAGTGTTTGATAATTTCAAGGGCTTCTCTGATCTTTCGTCTATGGTGTTGCTCTTCCCTGGCGATAATCGAGGCGCTCTCCAAGCAGACATGGTGCTTAGTCTTTGAGGAGTGCTCTGCAAGGGCGGAAGTACGAGACCTTTCATTCTTAATATCAGCTCCATGTTCTTTGAGTCTGGTCTGCAGGGAGCGACTTGTTTCACCAATGTAGCTTTTTCCACATGAGCAATCAATTTTATAGACCCCTTTAAGTTGATGTCTATCAATATTATCCTTGACAGATCTCATACCTTGCCTAATAGTTCTAGGAGCTGAGAATTGCGTGCTTATGTTTTCCCTTCTTAGGAAACGTTGGCAGAAAATGGTTCTTACTGTGGATTCTCCGGTAACTAAGTCGAAAGCAATAAACCACAGAGGTCTTAAATCCAGGGTCAAGTGATGTTACAAAAGCATATACATACATGGCAAGTCAACCTCATTTGGACATATTCTCAAGCATATTCTTCTCTCTCTTCTTTAGATTGGTTCATACAGGTCTAAAATTAAAGGGTCTGAGCTCAAACTTGTGAGGAGAAGAAATTAGGCTACAACCGCAAGGTATTCCTCTTATTTAGGAAACCTTCATTACTACTCTAAGCAAAAAAAATGTTCTTTCGACATTTGATGATATCGTTGGCAAATGCACTCAAGAGGAGACCAATATGATTTCCAAGGGGAGGATTCAAAAGCATGAAGAAGGAGATCCCTCTAAATTTCTTGCTCAATACAAGAAGAGAAAAGGAAGAGGAAGACCATCTGGTCCAAGAAGGCCTCCCCCTGAATCAAAGGACTTCAAGAGAAGAGGAAGTAGAATTGAATTCCTCAACTGTCATAAGCATGGTCATTATGCTTCAGAATTCCCATAAAAGAGAAATGATTCAAAATCCAACTACAACAATAAACGAGGATTCAAAAACAACAGGTTCAATAATAGAAGAAGAGGAGATGATCTAACAAGTGGATATGGTAGAAGAATAAGAGATGTTGCGAATGATCATGAAGAAGGCAATTTTCCTTGTTATCACTCAGATTTTTTCCTTAGAAGTTATCAAAAAAGGAATAGTCCGAGGTAACCACAAACCTAATCTTTTAGACTCGGGTTCTAGCCAACTAAGTCCAGAGAGGGCTCTCTCTTTATAATTTAACTTTGTTTTGAATAAGATTTCAGGCTAGTTCTTAGTGTTCATGATTGTTTTGTTTTGATTGGGTGGTGGAATTAAGGAAATAGATGGGCAGAGCAAGTATTCAGTCCATTGGGCTATGGAGTCAATCAAGAGTGGCTGAACTGGGTCTGAGGCTAGCACAACAAAATCAAATCTACAGGTTCACATGGATGAAGTAGTCCTAACCAGGGCAATGGGCAATGAAGAATCCTTAACCGAGATTAAGATGAAGAAAGGAAGGATGATCAATAGCATAGGACAATGAAGAATCATTTACTATGGACCAAAGGGGGGATAAAATATGGAAGTAAGGGAGCAATTAAGAATTCCCAGACCAAGACAGTTTAGTAGAAAACATATGAAAAGTAAACAGTTAAAACAGAGAGCATTTAAGCTAATTCTGATGATATCATTCCTTGTTTACTTTTAGATTTTGTAAGAGACACATATGAATATTTATAACATGAAGAGAAAACAATATTTAAACATGAAGAGATAATACTTATTTGTTCCAACTGTGCACAAGAATCCAGTGAAATGTCCTCAGCTTTATTTCATATCCAGCAAAACCAGTCCAGTCTTGAGTACAATAGCTCCTTGGCTCAAAATAAAATGTCTACAAAAATGTATTTTAATCCACACTAATTACTTCAATTTGTGAAGTATTTATACAAAAAATGATACAAAATATCTCATAACAATATGAGAATTATTCTAGGAAACCAAAAATATCTTCAACACGAAGATAGAGACAGATGGAGAACTGTCTTCTTGCTGTCCCTTTTATTGTGATTGTGCTGGCTATTGTAATTCGGATTTGGCTCTTTCAGTTGCTTTGTAGTTATGTGCTAGAATCACTTTCTATCTTCTACCTATTGATACTCTTTACCTGTTCTGCTTTGACTTTGTATTACCTGTTTTACCTGGCAGCCATGTTTTACTATGTAAATTTACTGCAGTAACTTTATACTAAATCTGTAAGTTTTGTCCACCGTTCACTGTCAGGTAACTTCATCCTTATCATTTTTCTGTATATTTCATCAGCTTCTTTATACTTAGCAAATTTGGCCTACTGGTAAACAAGTGTTTCAGCTCATGCTCTATGTAAAACAAATTTTCAAGACCATCATATAGTACCTTCCCAATGGGGAAAGATTTCACCCCTGAAGTACTAGCTTGGTTTTTGGCCAGCTTGTTTAATCTTTCAATATAATCCTCTTGAGTCATCAACTTGTTATGTATTATCATAGGACTGGGAAGTCCTTTTTCTCTTAAGATGCCATACTTTATCATAAAATTATCAATGTCTGCTTGGATGCTTTGACACCTTTTCTCCAGATTTAGCATCAGGTTCCTTTTGGTGAGAACCTTCTTTATTTCAATGATGGTTGTTGTTCTATCATCAATTTCTAGTTCATCCAGCTGGTACCTATTTCTTCTGTTCAAAAATGTGATCAATTGATTGGCTTCTTCAGGTTTATCTCCCAATTCTTCCACTGTCTTGTGGATTGCTTCTGTGGCTACTTTGACTAATTTAGTCTGTTCAAAAATAACTTGAATAGAAGGCCAAACATCATTGATGGAATCAATGATGTTGGTCCAAAGAATTTCTTTCATGTCTCCCAATGGCTCTTGCAATGTTAAGTCCTTTTCAAGGACTTTTATTCTTTCTACCATCCTTTGGTTCTTTTGAGCTTCTTCTTTCTACTGTATTTGTGCAAGTTTACAATTAGTTTCTAAACTTGACACTTGTTCTCTAAGTTTCTTAAGCTCAGTGGCCTGGATACTCATTTCCTCCATGGCCTTTACCAATTCAGTTGTTTGTTCTGTGGAAGTACCTGCGCTTGTAGATGCCCCTGTGCCTACTGATGTACCTGTTACTGGAAAAGCTGTAGCTGGTGGAAGTGTGGGTGCTAAGGCAGTAGCCAAGGTGGAGGGCACTGCTGTGGAAATTGTAGGAATTATAGTCTGAGGAGTGGTGGCCAAATCACTCTGTTTGGACTATATTAAATTGTCTAATTCTTTTTCAGTCTCTTTTAATTGTTCATTCAACTTAAGGACTAGGCCCATAATCTCTTCCTCCTTCTGGGTTTCCAATAGTTCAGCTGTCTGAGGATGATGTAGAGGAGGGATTTTGAGCTGCTTCTTTAGTGCAACTATGTCATCGTTTTTCTTCTTGATAATCTTTTCTGCTGCTTTCACATCCTTGGGATCATGTCCCAGTTCTATGACCAAGTCCTCTAAGGACTTTATTATGGTGTCCTTGGCCTGTGAAGAGGCCTTCTCCAACTGGAATTGTGCTGATATATTATTCAGTGAATTCTGGAGTTGGTGGGCTACAATTGCCTTGCTGGTCAAGGTGGAGTAAACCATTTCACCAGTCTACTTGTGTAGTTCTATTTGGTCAGTAGGATGGATATCATTTTCCAATACTTCAAAGTATGTTTTTAGATAATCTGCCATTGATTTGGATTGCTGTGTAGTTGGTTTCAAAAAACTCATCTGCATCTTACCCTCCTTTATGTCAAAGGCTGACATTAACCTTGTTTGATTTGTTGGAGACATTTTCAAGTAGTGTGCATAACTTTTGGCTTTTAATCTTTCATTTCTTACCTTGATTTCTTTGTATTTCTCTTTGATATCTTGTCTCTGGCTAGTAGGAGCCCTGAAGGAAGATACTCCCATGCTCTGTTGCCTTTCTAGCATTTGAGCCTGTGAGGTGGAAGGTTCTTGTGTACCTCCTGAAGGTGTGGTATGCCCACCTTCTGTTCTTTCTACACATGTAGTTCCTGCTGTCTCCTCAGTATACTCCTATTTTGAAAATGGGTTCAACCTTTGCCTCTTGACAAAAGTTTGGGCAATGGGTCTACTAGAAGGAGTGGCCTCCTCTCTATCTCTTTTAAGATTCCTCTCCTCATTTAGAGGAGTATGCAAAATAGGAGGATTTCTCATGATTTGTTATAGTTGAGCAAGTTCTTCTGAAATCTCAAGCTGTTCTGATTCCTCTGGCTACTCTGATGGCCCTGGTTGCTCTGATGGGCCTTCTTCTATTGTTTGCCCACTGTGTTCCTGTGATTTCCTTTGAGATTGAGACTCTCCTGGCACCTGTACAAATGAATCCTCATCAAGTCTTCTATCTAAATCAATCAATACATTATTAACATCAGTTTATGTGCTATCCTGGTCTACCAGAGTGTTTTCCACCCATTCAAGCTGATTAGCATATTGTTCAATTTCATGGATTCTATGGTGGATGTAAGGAGATAATTTAGTTTTCTGTCTCCTATTACAAATGAAGTCTAAAGGGTCATAATTCCATATAAAACTTTGTTTCAGTCTCAATCTCTGGAGTATTTCCTCTGCTTCCTTTCCTTCTTCTCTACTATTACATATAAATGGGCCAAGCTAATCTTTTATCCTAAGTTGAGCTTTCTTCTTGGCTTTCACAAAATGAACCTCATCTAAATTGATCATTTTCCTGTAGTAATCCAGGGCAAACAATCTCATAGGGAGGTATCTGGGAAGTTTGTAGGGAGCCATCTCATATCCATAGATTCTGATTTCAGTGTGGTTTTGGTACAAGTACCAATCCCCCACTTTATATTGTTTGGACAACTGAAGGACCCTCCTGATGTCTGCACTAATTTTGGGGGGAGGGATTCCTAGTAGCATAGTTGTCACTGGGTACACAAAGAGATCTACGAAATCAGTATAAGAATATTGAGAGTCAAATGGATGGATTAATGAATTCTAGAAGATCATTGATCTGGGGTTGCCTCTAGTATCAAGCTTTTGGAGGATGATTGGAAATCTATCGGCTTGATAATACAAGAAAAAATGATATAGAACTAAAGAATACTTAAACACTCTTTCATTATCCAACCTCATGAATTGATCATGCATTTTATCAGTAATGAACTTAGCATAGTCAAACATGATGGCTGGTTCTTGCCCAGGAGAGTAGATGGACATAAAGGCAATAATGATTTCATTAATAAGTTCACTTGTAGTATAGCCTAGCACACTGGATATCATATCTATGATGTCTCGGCCAAGGTCAGAGAATATAGTCCATAGGTAAGGGGGAGAATCCTTTGGGGTGTATTGTTCTTCTCTGATGAAGGCCTGGTATAACCCAGCAAGTTTGATTGAGGTGAGTGTAGGGTATCTGTTCAGCATATCTCCAATAGAAAGAGGAGTCAAGATTTGGCTTGGTTGTAATTGTAGCATTTCGTTAATGGACTCAACAGTGATGGTAAATAATACAGATTGGTCAGGGGTCCTTACTGCCCTTTGGATGGGATCATAGTTCATGTGGCAGTAATGTACAATCTCTGGGAAGATGTGAACTCTGGGGAACTGGTACTTGGGTAAACCTGATTCCCAAAGTCTAATGTAGTCTACGTGGTTCAGGTACTAGTCTCTATACCTGCAGAATAGTTTCAAAGGGGATTCTTGGACAAAAGTGTCTTTAATCTAGAAATCTTTGTCTGTTAGTGGGAGATGGTCTAAATCTCTATGAGGAGTAGAAATGGGCATGACATTTAATGCAATTAGGGAATCCATCCTTGTTTCTTGTGGATTCAACGATGGGGGCAAAGGGTTTCAGTGAAATTGGGAAAAAATGGTCTATTTCAGGGTATTTTAGAGTCACTAGGCAACTTATTTTACTAAATTACTTAGTATTTGAAGCAATTTAGTTCAGGTTTGGTAAGAAAACAGGGATTTCAGTGAATCGGGATAAATACCTAGTTTTGGCTTTTGGACTGAGTAATGGTGACTGTGCACTATTTACAGGAAGCGCACAGGTCTGCAAGGTGGTCTGGAGTTAAACAGGTTCAGTAAGTTGGCGGTTGGTAGCAGGTTGACGGTTGCACGTACTTTGTGCTTGCATGGAGGTCAGAATGTTCTTTTTTCATGATAAAACGAAAAAACTATAAGTTTTTTGGTTTTATTCGTAAAGTTAATGACTTTGGCGGGTACATTGGGAAAAGGATAGTTGGTGCCAACGGGGGATGTGACATTTTGGCGTGTAGTGGAGGTGGTAAGCGGAATCCATTGCATCGCTTTTTGGGATAAAGTGGTTTTGGAGGAAGGCCACCTCATGCCATTCATCGGGCTCCACGTAGCGGCGGGGTGAACAGTGAAACCACCTATATCGGGCTGGTAAAGGTTGGCCTTCGGAGGCCGCCTGATATGAGGGTCGACCGTCAGATCAAAAGGAGTCAAATCACACGGTGATCGGGGCGATGATTTTATCGGAATTTTAATGGAGGGGCCTGACAGGGTTTTAATGAGCGGAAGGATTAATTAACTACCGATTAGGGAGGTTTAATGATGGCGGGAGTGATTTTATTAGCAGGAACAGATAGTTAATTAATCATTGATTTATTAATTATTCTCTTTAATTTGGCGGTGGGTCACGGTTATTAATTAGTCACTGATCGACTTAATTAATCCCTTTAATTAGTTTATTAATAAGGCTTATGTTTCAAACCTCGGGGCGGGATATTAACATATGGGATTTTAATAAAACATACGGGAAAGGGGTTTTCTTTGGGATTTAATAAATAATGTTAGAAGTCAATATGCAATGGAAGTGGAAAATAAAATGCGCTAAGTATAATGTATATTGAATTTATTTGCTTTTCACATTCAAACATTATAACTTAGGCTAAATGCATATTTGTGGGTTTTTGTGGAAAAAAGGGGTTTTGTATGGGGGTAATTACTTTCCCTAGGCAAATGGTGATTTTACCTTAGGAAAAGGGATTTTTTAGATGAAATGAATGAATTATGGAGGGGGTGAATGTTGGTGAGGGGCTTTAGTACTTAGACCCTATAAGTTATTGGGCCGAGGGTCCAGTCCCTCCAGAAGTTAGAGAAATGCTCTAAGCCCCTTTAACTTAAGGTGTTAGGTACTTTTGACTTTGCTTATAGGAAGTTAGTAAAATTAAAGGTAAAATGAATGGGGAAATTAATCACTTGACTTTGTGTAAAAGCTCAATTATCCTCCATGCTTTAGCAACTCGTTGATAAAATTAAATGATATGGTCTTAACTAATCATTCATCACAATTCTGCAACCATTCAACTACTTACCCATCTACTCATCCTACCATTTTTTCTACTCTTTATTAGGGTGCACTTAAGATGACAAACCCTTATCAAAACCTTTTTTTTCTTTTACAATGGTATTCTAACTAAGTCTAACCTTATTACATCCAACGGCTCAGATTAAATAGTTGAGCTCCTTTTATTTACTCTACCTATCTACTTATCTACCAAGATTAAATAGTTTGGTCAGATTTTATTCTCTAACTAAAAACATGAAATTGAAAGCATGGAATAGCCAAGATTAAACTGTTTGGTTACCATGGATTGTGGCATGAATAACAAGTTGTAGACAATCATAATGATGTAGAAAAGTAAATAGTAGTGGCATTTGGGCTTGCACACTTTCGTGGTCTTTTTCTTTTTCCTTGGGGTTCATTTTTCATCTTTTTGATATTTTTTACTCTTTTTTGTCCTTTGATTTTTCTTTTAGGACATACCCTCTTTACATTTTTAATTTTACTTTTTTTTTTTTTTTTTTTTTTAATTTTTTGAATATGGAAAACATTTTCAGAAAGCAAAGGTATGTACATATTACAAATTTGACCTCGGCCATTCAAAAATTATGACACCTATTGGTATAGGAACAAAATAGTGGCTCCACTTGGGGATGGCATTTCCTGGTGAAATGTCAAGAACTAGTAGATCAATGGCCTTTTTAATTACTGTGATTCTACTATGCAACTTTCCCTTTTACTCTGCGACTTTATTGATACTTATTGATAGTGAAATTTTTGGAAGCTTAGGGCCTTCTCTTCGGGCTTCAACTCAAAAATTTACCATCCAACCCACACTAAACTTTGTGAAGAATATATTATGTACAAGTGATTAGTGAAATCAGTGACTGGGATCTATATAGTGCTTAAGCATCTGACCATTGACTGGTCCTCCTACTTCTGCACCATCCAATTCTTTGAGGAAATAAGCATTATTACCTCTGAAAGCATAAATAATGTAAGGGCCTTTCCATAGGAAGTCAAACTTCCCATGTTTACCTTTATCCTCCCTTCTTGAGTCCCATTTCAAAACTTTATCTCCTAGATAGAAATATTCTGCCTTGGTTCTTTTGTCAAAAGCTTTCTTGATTCTTTCCTCCACAATTGGGATCTGATGTACACTTCCTCCGTTTGCTGCAAGTGAATTGTCTGGTTGATCCTCCTTTGAATATCATTTGGCTCAACTTGTGCTTCTTGGAGTAATTTCATCACTGGTGTTCCCAAAGAAGATGGGAAGACAACCTCCATTCCATAGACTAGCTGATAGGGACTGGTACCAATGGATTTCTTTGTGGTCAGCCTGTTTGCCCACAAGGCATTTACTAGTTTCTTATTCCAGGTTTTCTTGTTATCTTCCAACAATTTTTTGATGATATTCATTAATATCTTATTGGAAGATTCTGCAAGTCCATTTCCTTGGGGATAGTAGGCTGTGGAGTGACCAAGGGTTATGTGATATTTGTTGCAGAAATCAATCATCCTCTTTGATTTAAAGGTTGTTGCATTGTCTGTGATGATTTTGGTGGGGCAATTGAATCTGGACAGAATGTTGGCCTCAAGGAAACCTATTATGACAATATCAGTAGCTTGTCTTGAGGGTATTGCTTCTATCCACTTTGTAAAATAATCTGTGGCAGTCAAGATCCATCTATGTTGGGAAGAGGAAGGGGGATGAATTTCACCAATGAAGTCGAGACCCCACTGTTGAAATAGTGTTTTAGTAGATATAGGTTTCAAAGGTAATGGCAGTAGTTTTCTTTTTCCTTTGAAAATCTGACATTTGTGGCATGAGGTTACAAACTTTTTCACATCAGAAAATAGAGTGGGCCAGTAAAAACCAGCTCTTAAGATCTTATCAGCTATTGTCTTCCAATAAATATGTCCCCCACAGTCACCTGCATGAAACTCTTGCAAGATTTTGTCAGATTCTTCCTTTAACAAACAATTTAGGAGGATTCCTTCATGATTTTTCCAAAATAAAGCATTGTCAATTATGCAAAACTTCAAAGATTTCATTTTTAAGAAC
Organism: Pinus tabuliformis; assembly: GCA_031772625.1. Classification (NCBI taxonomy): domain Eukaryota; kingdom Viridiplantae; phylum Streptophyta; class Pinopsida; order Pinales; family Pinaceae; genus Pinus; species Pinus tabuliformis. Next base: position 365,226,731 of record CM062807.1, read on the forward strand.
CTACTTTTAGTCCTGGATAACTCTGGAGGAGCTTGAAGATTTTGTAGAATGTATATAATGTCAGCATACCATGGTGAATCTGTAAAGGCTTGGCTGATCTGTGGAGTCGCCATCTCCTCTTCGTTATCCAATTCTGCAATGAAATTTATGTCTAGGGCCTGACAGTTTGACTCAGCCATGAGCTTGGCTAAACCTTGGCCTTTGATCAATTTTGTAGGTTTAATTTCTAAATCATATTCTAATATGGTAGCTATCCACTTCCCTCTCTTCCCATCAGGTCCATCCTGTGTTATAATGTTCTTGACTATAGGATTGGGAACATAAGCTACTATATGAGAATACAAGATATAAACTCTGAAATCTTTAATAGCTTTAACCAGAGCAAAAGCTTTCTTTTCCATTATATTATATTTTAAAGGTGCATCTCTCAGGGCTTTACTGAAGAAGGCTATTGGTTGTTCGAAACCTTGATCATTCTTCTACAGTAGGACTGCAGCAATTGTGTGTTCTGAGGCGAAAGAAAAAATGATGAAATCCCTATCAAACATTGGACTGATGAGAACTGGTGTTTGCGTTAAGGCTAAATTTATATCTTCAAATGAATTTTTAGCTTCTAGATTCCATTTAATAGTCGAATCTTTCTTTAACATGTTGTTTAGTAATCTAATCAGTTCAACTAGATTAGAGATAAATCTTCTCAAAAAGTTTATTTTGCCTAAAAATGCTTGAAGTTCTTTGATGTTCCTGGGGTGTGGTATCTGCAAAATGGCTTCAATTCTTGTTGGGTCAATCCAGATACCATCTTTGGAGATAATGTGGCCTAGTAATTTCCCCTCTTCCAACCCAAATAAAGATTTTTTAGGATTCAGAGAGATTCCATACTTCCTACACTTGGTGAAGACCTGCCTAAGATGATCCAGGTGTTGCTAATTTGATTTAGAGAATACTATGATATCATCAAGGTATATTACCAGGAAGTCATGAATTTCCTTAGAAAAGGCTATATCCATTTCTCTCTGAAAGGTGGCCCCTGCGTTTTTTAACCCAAATGGCATTTTCACATACATTAAAGTGCCCCATGGTGTGGTAAAGGCAATTTTTTCCAGATCATCTGGGTGGACTAGGATCTGGTTATAACCAGAAAACCGATCTAGCAGTGAGATTCTGGTAGAACCTACCACCTTCTGTAATATGTGATCCATTTTAGGAAGAGGATAGTTATCATTAAGTGAAACTTTATTTAAATTCCTAAGCTCAACACATAGTCTAATTTCACTAGTTTTCTTTCTTGTAGGTACCGAATTAGAAACCCAATCAGAGAATCTAATTGGTGCAATAATCTTAGCTTCATACAGTCTTTTGATCTCTTTTTCGATAGAAGGCAATAGAACAGGATTAATCCTTCTAAGCTTCTGTCTAAAAGGCTTTTTATTTTCTTTTAAAGGAATGGTGTGTTGTATTATGTTGGTATCATAGGACTTAAGGTCCTCATAATTCTAGGAAAAAACATATTGGAATTCTTTTAGCAGTTCCATATATTTCACTTTTCATTGGGAGGTAATGATTTTGAAAGTTTTATCATTTTGGGATCTTCTTCAAAGCCTATATTACATTCCTCAATGTTTGATTTCAAGGGTTCCATTTTAGGCTTTTTAGAAATATCGTTTGAATCAAATAAGTCCTCCAAAGGAGTTAATCCTTTGGGCAAAAAATTGTCTTTAAGGTTGATGAATTTAGATTCTTCATCGATTGTTTCATCAATTTCCATTTGTTTTAGGTTTCGAATATCTTATTTTGTAAACTTCGTAGGATGAAATCTATCTATCTGATCATATTCTACTTTGTTAATTTCTACTTCATCAGTGTAATCAAAATCCAATGTTGCATCTGTATCTATGTTGCTATTTACAAATTCCTCATCTAAAGTAAAAAAATTCTTAATTTGTTGATCATTCTCGAATACTTGCCAGTTCTTTAAGTTGTCAGGAATAGCAGGTCTGTGCCTAACCTCAATAGTGTACTGATGGTTGGGCTGAAATGGCAACTTGCAAGTACTAGCAAACATGGCTAAGCTGTGAGCTTGCATGTTGTGTTTTCTTGGGATGATAACAAGCTTGGTTTCTAAAAAGTATTTAGTATTTCTATAGCTGTTCCTCTATAAAATCCTAACCTAGGATCCCTAGTCATATAAACAGCATTAATTTGTTTGATTACCAACTCAGAATCTCCCATAATAGAGACTCTTATGGGAGATGGTCTAAATCCTTGTGAGGAGTAGAAATGGGCATGACATTCAATGCAATTGGGGCATCCCTGCTTGGTTCTTGTGGATTCAAGGACGAGGGCAAAGGGTTTAAGTGAAATTGGGAAAAACTGGTCTATTTCAGGGTATTTTAGAGTCACCAGCAAACTTATTTTACTAAATTACTTAGTATTTGAAGCAATTTAGTTCAGGTTTGGTAAGAAAATAGGGTTTTTCAGTGAATTGGAATAAATACCTAGTTTCGGCTTTTGGACTGAGTAATGGCGACTATGCACTGTTTACAGGAAGCGCATAGGTTTGCAAGGTGGTTTGGAGTTCAATAGGTTCAGTAAGTTGGCGGTTGGTAGCAAGTTGACGGTTGCACGTACTCTGTGCTTGCATGGAGGTCAGAATGTTCTTTTTTCATGATAAAACGAAAAAACTATAAGTTTTTTGGTTTTATTCGTAAAGTCAATGACTTTGGCAGGTACATTGGGAAAAGGACAGTTGGCACCAATGGGGGATGTGACATTTTGGTGTGTAGCAGAGGTGGTAAGCAGAATCCATCGCACCACTTTTTGGGATAAAGTGGTTTTGGAGGAAGGCCGCCCAATGCCATTCATCAGGTGCCACGTAGCAGCGGGGTGAACAGTGAAATCACCCATATTGGGCGGGTAAAGGTCGGCCTTCGGAGGCCGCCCGATATGAACATCAACTATCGGATCAAAAGGGGTTAGATCGCACGGTGATAGGGGCGATGATTTGATTGGAAGTTTAATGGAAGGGCTTGACGGGGTTTTAATGAGAGGAAGGATTAATTAACTGCGGATTAGGAAGGCTTAATGACATCAGGAGTGATTTTATTGGCAGGAAAAAAATATTAATTAATCATTGATTGATTAATTAATCTCTTTAATTCGGTGTTGGGTCACGGTTATTAATTAGTTGCTGATTGACTTAATTAATCCCTTTAATTAGTTTATTAATAAGGCTTATGTTTCAAACCTCGGGGCGGGATATTAACATATGGGATTTTAATAAAACATACGGGAAAGGGGTTTTCTTCGGGATTTAATAAATAATGTTAGAAGTCAATATGCAATGGAAGTGGAAAATAAAATGTGCTAAGTATAATGTATATTGAATTTATTTTCTTTTCACATTCAAACATTATAACTTAGGCTAAATGCATATTTGTGGGTTTTTGTGGAAAAAGGGGATTTTTGTATGGGGGTAATTACTTTCCCTAGGCAAATGGTGATTTTACCTTAGGAAAAGGGATTTTTTAGATGAAATGAATGAATTATGGAGGGGGTGAATGTTGGTGAGGGGCTTTAGTACTTAGACCCTATAAGTTATTGGGCTGAGGGTCCGGTCCCTCCAGAAGTCAAAGAAAGGCTCTAAGACCCTTTAACTTAAGGTGTTAGGTACTTTTGACTTTGCTTATAGGAAATTAGTAAAATTAAAGGTAAAATGAATGGGGAAATTAATCACTTGACTTTGTGTAAATGTCCAATTATCCTCCATGCTTTAGCAACTTGTTGATGAAAGTAAATGATATGGTCTTAACTAATCATTCATCACAATTCTACAACCATTCAACTACTTACCCATCTACTCATCCTACCATATTTTCCACTCTTTATTAGGGTGCACTTAAGATGGCAAATGCTTATCAAAACCTTTTTCTTTTCTTTTACAATGGTATTCTAACTAAGTCTAACCTTATTACATCCAAGGGCTCAGATTGAGCAGTTGAGATCCTTTTATTTACTCTACATATCTACTTATCTGCCAAGATTAAACAGTTTGGTCAAATTTTATTCTCTAGCTAAAAACATGAAATTGAAAGCATGGAATAACCAAGATTAAACTGTTTGGTTACCATGGATTGTGGCATGAATAAAAAGTTGCACACAATCATTATTATGCAGAAAAGTAAATAGTAGTGGCATTTGGGCTTGCACACTTTCGTGGTCTCTTTTTTTTTCCTTGGGGTTCATTTTTCATCTTTTTGACATTTTTTACTCTTTTTTGTCCTTTGATTTTTCTTTTAGGACATACCCTCTTTACATTTTTTATTTTTTTTGATTTTTTGAATATGGAACATTTGTAGAAAGCAAAGGTATGTACATATTATAAATTTGACCTCGGCCATTCAAAAATTATGACACCTATTGGTATAGGAACATAACAGTCCTCAAAAGAGGACAAGGAACTCTAGGTATGAAAATAATGTAGCTACTAGTCAATATGAATATATTATTATTTCTGCACTTTCTGGTTCTTCCCCTGTAGATTTGTATGATAGTTGGTTGGTAGATAATGGGGCTTATAGACATTTCTCTGGATATCAGGAAGTCCTCTCAAAACCATTTGAGAGGTAGAAAATTTTGAAAATCATCCTTGGACACAACTCTACTTATCATGTGAAGGGTTTTGGTTTTGTCAAATTTCATTTGGACTCTAGTGAATCCATTCCTCTTCATGATGTTATGTAGGTTCCAAGACTAAAGAATAACTTTGTATCTATATCTTCCTTGTAAGACAAAGGGATGAAAGTATCCTTCATAAGAGGAAAAGTTCTCAACTGGCCTATGGAATCTAACGTAATGGATTCTTTCACTTTGGGATCTAGATTTAAAGGGATCTATAAGGTCAATGGAAGACCTCTTCTAGCAATTTCTTGTGACATCAATCATCAAAGTGAGCTATGGAAATGAAGGTTGACATATATACATTATGAAGCCTTGCCTAAATTTAAAAAATTGGTTTATGGGATGGTTGATTATCAAGCTAGTCATGACAAAGTATGTCTAGGATGTGCTAGTGGAAAGAAGACAAGGAGGCCACTCCCCTCCAACAAGACAAGACCAGTGATATTCTTCAACTTATTCATTCCAACCTATGCGGACCCATGCTAATACACTTTATTGGTGGAAATATCTACTACATAATATTCGTTGATGACTTCTCTAGGAAAACATGGATATTATACTTGAAGAATAAGGATGAGTCTTTCAATATGTTCAAGGACTTAAAGGTGATGATAGAAAATCAAACAGGGAATAAGATCAAGGTCTTCAAGTCTGATAATGGTGGAGAGTACACATCAAATGAGTTCGTTGAATTTTGCAAGCAGGCTAGAATCAAGAAGGAAACTATTGTACCTTATAATCTTGAGCAAAATGGTGTGGTTGAAAGAAAGAACACATCCATTGTGGAAGTTTCCTGAGCTATGCTACACTATCAAAAGATGCCTAAGTTCCTCTAGGGAGAAGCTACATATACAATGGTTTATGTACAAAACATGGTTCCTCATAAAGATTTGGATAACAAGACTCTCGAAGAAGTATCCACTAATGTGAATCCCGACAATGGACATCTCACGATATTTGGTTGCCCTATATATTTCCATGTGTTGAAGGACAACAGGAACAAGCTAGAAGCCACTAGAAAGAAAGGCACATTTTTTGGATATTGTAAAAATTCTAAATATTTTATTATATATATATATATATATATATATATATATATATATATATATATATATATATAGATAGATATATATATATATATATATATATATATATATATATATATATATATATATATATATATGGTCAAAGGAAGATCGAGTTTAGCAGGGATGCTTTGATGAATATTCCTCACCTGGAAAAGAAAGGGACCTTCCTCCACCTCCTGTTGTTGAGAAGAGAGATAATGGCATGAACCTAATAGAAGGTTCTTCTATGCTGAAATCTAAAATGGAGATTTTTGATGATCCCATGGAGCATATGGACCCCATGGATTCTCCTCTAAGTGACCCTCCTGCCAGGAAGAGATCATTTTGGCTTCGTGATACCTTAAAGGATGCTGAGAGACATGTTCCTTCCAAAAGGACCTTCAGATAAAGAAAGGATTCATGCTAGTACTAGGGATACGTTGTAGCTATGAGAACTATAATCTAAGTTGAGCCTCCCACCTTTGAATAAGTTGTGAAAGAACAGGTTTGCAAGGATTACATGGCCAAAGAATATGAATCGATTATGAAGAATGATGTATGGGATGTTGTTCCAAGACCTAAAGGAAAGTTTTTCATAACTTCAAAGTGGTTATACAAGTTCAAGCATGGAGCTCATGGAATAATTGAAAAGTATAAAGCAAGTTTCTTAGCTCAAGGTTTCTCCCAAAAATAGGGAGAAGACTATGATGATATATTTTCTCCTATTTCCTGCCATACTACTATTCAATCAATTGTTTCCCTTGTTGCTAGTTAACGATGGAGACAACATGTCTTCATGGAATACCTCAAGAAGAATTATATCTTGAGAAGCCTCATGTATTTGAAGTGAAGGATAGAAAGACTCACATTTGCAGGTTGAAAAAAAAATTATATGGTTTGAAGGAAGTCCCCAGAGCCTAGTATTCCCACATTGACAGTTAATAGGTGAAGCTTGGATTCACGAGTAGTATTGACCCGAACCTCTACTTAAAAGTGGTCTAATTATGCCTTTGATTTTGGTTTTATATGTGATGATCTATTCTTGATAGGTAGTGATCCCCTTTTGCTCGAGTGTAAGAGGGAGTTGGCCTATGAGTTCAAAATGAAAGATCTTGGTTTGATATATTACTTCTTACGATTAGAGGTTGGCAAAGACCCAGATAGATTTTCCTTTCTGAAGGAAAATATTTCATGAAGTTATTTGACAAATTTGGAATGGTATAATTCAAGTCCCTAGCCACACCGATGGAGATAAAATTCAAGAATTATGCAGAGATGTTGCTGGACCTAACTTGGAAAACCCTTTTGATTACCAACAATTGATTATGGCATTGATGTTCCTTGTGAACACCCATCTAGATATATGATTTAAAGTGAATAATTTGAGTTAATTTATGACTGATCCCCTTCATGCACACTGGATTGTTTAGAAGCACATACAAAGATATTTACATGGGACGATTAACCTTGGTTTGAGATACACTATCGGAAATGTACAACTTCATGGGTACACTGATGTTGATTGGGCCATAAATTCTTTTGACAAGAAAAGTATATTAGGGTGTTTCTTTAGTTTGGGTTCCACCATGATATATTGGATGAGTAGGAAACAAATTTCCATATATTTGAGCACATATGAGGTAGAATATATTGCTACTAGCATGGCTAGTTGTGAGGTAGTTTGGTTGAGGAATATCTTAGGAGAGTTGTTTGAGAAGGTACTGGATATGAATTTGATATATTGTGACAATAAGAGTGGGATTGAATTGGAAAAGAATCCCATATTCATGATAAGTCCAAGCATATTGAGATCAATTATCATTATATACGAGACATGGTGCAAACAGGAGCAGAGAGGCTCCATCACATTTCAACTGATGAGGATATAGTAGATATACTCACCAAGGCTTTACCTAAAGGAAAGTTCTTGGTCTTCAAAGAGAAGATTGGATTGATGAATGTGACCCTCCTAGGTAAGCATCATGGTTAATCAAGAACATTAAGCATGCTTCCCCCCTGTTGATCTCGCATGGTGGGAATGAAGTGGTAAGGGATCTTGGGGTTGAGGGACCTCTAGAAAATAGGATATGGTGTAAATCCTTACCCTTGTGGTAATTTGATGTCGCCTATTTTTGCTTTTACTAGTATACCCCAGTTGGCATCCTATCCACAAGCTGGACTTAGTGGGATTTGACCTCCCCATCTAGCTAATGGGTTGAGGTGACTTGAGATAGGGTGTGATCCTTATCCGACTAGGTATGTTGATCTCACTCAAGCCATGGGATGTAGGTGTTATACTACTTGACTCTTAAGGGTCTCTGTTGGGCACAACCCAACTTGGCCAGATTTTGGGCAAGGAATCTAAATTTTGTGGGTAGAGCGCGCAATAGAAAGGATGTCACAGAGTGCGAAGTGGACCACGCAACAGAGCAGCGGAGCACAACAAGGACCATACAAAAAAATCCTTTCACAATATAGGGGCTTCGCTGCGAAGCCCCTCTCTTTTTGTAAAAGCATATAATATTGTAAAAGTTGAATGGTTTTGGACGATAGTCCCTTGTGTTTTGGAAACCATGGCATTGGGTCCATGGTAATTGTTGAGCCTCGAACCTGCACCTTCCCATACACCCTCTCAGCCTTCTTTTCCACTCATTTTATCCACCAAGTTGATTAAATCATTGTATTTTAGTTTAAAAACGAGCTTTTGACATGGTTTTCTAACTACGCTGATGACTGTTGTTTGGTTTAGAATTTTGTTCAGACAGCTGCGGAAGCTTCTCAGTTTCCGCAGCCAACACAGGTTTCCGCAGCTGACCCAGGTTTCTGCAGCCAGCACAGGATTCCGCAGCCGTTTTGTCAAACACCATGCTACAGGTGTCCTCTCAGGAAATGAGCCACATGGGCAAGTTACAGGAGTCAAGGACATGGATCGTGTCCCTCCAGATCATCCAGCATGGCCATAAAAGCCCACGGTCAAACAAGGGGCAAAGGATAGTCAACGGAAGTGTTCAGCGGTGACACGGCTCTGCGTAGCTCTGTTTTTGAGCACATGAAGCTACGTGGCACAATCCTTAGCCACGAAGACATCCTGATAGCGTGAATCCAACAGCCATACCTCTCAGATTTAATAAACATGATGACAGTTACCTAGATCCAGGCTGAAGAGGATTTACGTGTCTCTGGCAGCGTGGTTAATAGCGTAGATTTAGTCAATCTGTCGAGCTTTATTTTCTTATAAATAATGCGTCCATGAATGCTGTAAAAGTTAATCTCTGGTGTTAATCGTTGTTAATGTAATTTGAAGACTGTTGTATTTCCCCACTGCACTTTTTACGCTGCTGTTTAATATATGAGAAGACTGGTTTAAACTCAAGCTTGTAGCTGTTTGTTGAATTGGTTGAAGTGGCAGAGGGCCCCTGCTTACTGAAGCCTTGTACAGTTGTCTTTTAACTCTTGCATTACTTTTTCATGTTCATGTATATTAGCTGTACAGTTGTCATTTAAATGCTGCGTTTTATTTCAACATGTATATTAGCTGTACATAACAAAGCTTTTGGTTTCTGTTGATTTACATTTTCGTTGCTGCTCTTTTATGGTTACAACTGATCAGTGTTTTTGCAGGTGTTCTTAGGCAGCCCGGGGCAATTTTTCACCTTTTCTTTTTATCACTATTGGCATACGAGATCATCCTGTCTTTGTCGCTGACTCTTGTTTTCTGAAGTTTGATTTTCAGTACTGTCATTTCCTTAAGTTGTACATTTATTTTCTGCTCTTAGATATCATGCTATTCATCTGTTAATGGTTCCTTTCCATAATCAAATAACTTTATTAGGAACCAGAATATCACTCATTATATCTTGATTTAGTTTGCTTTAGATCTCACATTGCTTGACTTGTTCATGACTGTTTCTCACAGGGTAAATTAAGCTGAAAGGCAAAAGGTCAAGAAAGTTAAAGTAGTGTTATTAGTTTAGTTTAACTTCTTTTAGATTTCACATTGCTTAACATTTCATGATATCTTTTCACAAGGAAGATTGAGTTGAAGAGTTGAAATAGTGTGGATTAGTTGTTCTTACTTTTAGTTGAATTTAGTATAAATTTCACTTTCATTTTCATTCAGCAACAAAGATACTGGGCCGATGTCATAGTTCATTGTTTGATGTCTTTATTTCTTTTGAAGAATTGATTTCATTGCAGTTAGTTTAAAGCTTTCTCTCTTTTAAGTTTTGAAAACCACTTAGAGATCACCATAATCATCCATATTTCACTTGCTTTATCACCTTTTCATCATCTCACATTAGGGAAAGATAAATCCAAAAACAAACTTAAAAAAACTAAAAACGACAAAAGACTAAGGAAATGGTTATCTAGTACATATAGTACACTTCACTTCGTCAGTTTACGAACCCTGGGTTGACATTATAAATAGCAATTTAGATCACACTAAATTGACCAAACATTTTGGCGCCGTTGCCGGGGAAGTGAAATTAGGTAGCCAAATTCTTAAAAAAAAAAAAAACAAGAAAATTTCAAGGAAGGAAAATTGATAACCTCTCAAAGTATGCTCTCCTCTTGCACTTAGTGTGATCTGGAGGATCAGAAAAGAGAAAGTTATTGGTTTAATAGTTTCTTAAGTATGCTCTCTTCTTGCACCTAGAGTGACCTGGAAGATCAGAAAGAGAATTATTACCCCGACTTGAAGAAAAATAAAAAAATGACATGCATAGAGCAAGAGATTCTAGGGGAAGGTTTTTAGCTAGAGCCAAGAGTTCGATTTTTACAAGTCCATCTACTTCAAGGAATAGACAAGAGACACCTCCATCATCTCCAACTTACACTCCTAGCCCTAGGATTCCTGGAATTCAAGAGGCAGGAGTCGACTCTCCCACACCTTCCATCGAATCTGAATTAGAAAGAGATCCTTTCCTTCCTTCTCCTGAGAGACAAATTGTAATTGAAGAATTAGAATCATCTGAAGAAGAAGAAGGAGAAATTCCTTCTCATTCACCCTTAGTAGAAGAACCAGAAGACTCTAAAGTCTCCAGGGAAACTACCATGACAGAGGAAGGAGCAACTGGATTTGGTAGAGGTAGAGGTAGAGGAGGAGGAGGAAACAATGGAGGAGGTAGAGGTAACATTGGGGGAAATAGGGATGGAGATAACTCATTCGGATTTCCTATAGTCGATGAGGACTCCCGAGCCACAATGAAAAACATCTCACCATCTGTCCTCCCAAACTTCCATGGGTTAAGGAATGAGGACCCTGAAACATTTCTATTTGAGTTTGAAGTCGTGTGTCGAACTTATGATTATCTGGAAGACTCTCAAAAACTCAAATTGTTTCCTTCAACATTGAAAGGAGCAGCCTTGAAATGGTTCATGGGATTACTCACTCAATCCATTAGGTCTTGGAATGATATGAAACAAACATTTTTGGACAGGTACCTGGACTATTGTATGCCCACCAATCACAAGGATGAGGTATTCAAAATGGTGCAAAGAGAAGATGAAAACTTGGAGGATTTACTTGAAAGATTTCAAGACAATCTGAAAAGAGAAAAAATGAATAACTTAGATGAGGAGACCTTGAAAGCCCTTCTATGAAAAGCCATTAGAGATGAATGGATAGATATTTTGAACATGATGGGGAAGGGAGATATATCTCAACTTTCACTCAATGATATAGCAGAGCTATGTGTCCATCTCTCAAGGGGGAAATCTAAAACTCAAAAAGGGCCTAGAGATCCTTCTCTCATCAGAGCAAACAAATCTGCAACTGGATCAGTAAGTAGGGCTGAGATTGGCAACATGCTTGATGAATTCAAAACTGACATCTTAGGGAGTCTTAGTGAGCAACTAGACACCCTTAAGATTCACAATAAACAGAAAGCAGAAGCTGAGGCTTTGGCCATCTTTTGCCCAAAGTGTAGGAAGAAACATGCTCTAAGGGAATGTCCCTTGGATGCAAAAGTTGTAGAAACATGTGTAATTTGTTCAGAGAATCATGAGACCAAGGATTGTCCTTCAATTCCTGGGCTCAAAGCTGTCTTTCAAGAAGATCCAAATACAATCGAATCTCTCTGTTTTGTTGCAAGGAGACCTTGGCAGGGGCAACAAAATCAAGGGTTTAGCAACTCTATGAACTTTCAACCCCCACCAAATTGGAATCCTTGGCAACAACCTTGGTCCCAACCTCAAAATCCTTTTCAATCATGGGTACAAGGTATGCAAAATCCTTATGGGAGATTTGCTCAATTTTATCAATATCCCCCATCTTTTCAAAACCAACAAGCTCCACAACTTCCAAATCAAAATCCACAACTATCATTGCCATTTCCACAACAACAACCTTCTCAACAGAATCCAAATTCTCAACTCTTGCTTCCATTCCAACAGAAGTCAAATCAACTTCCTTCTCAGCCATTGCCAAACCCCAATAATAAAAACCCTCAAAATGCTTACATGATGGAAGGTCAACAATTTCCTACCTATATGATTGTTCCTCTCAATGAAGTACAACTCAGATCAGGTAGAGTCCTAGATAAGCCTTCTATAAATGCTCCAAAGCAAAGCATTTTTGAGGAAGATTCTCTTGAAGCCAATAAGGGTTCTGAAGCATCACTTCAAAACCCAAACACTCAAAAAGAAAAAGAAAAAGAGTTAACCCCCACAACTCCCATAGTTGAGCAACCTGCATCTTTATCCACACCTCCTTTTCCTGAAAGATTACAAATTGACAAAGGAGTGGAAAAATAAATTTGGTTGCCTGAATATAATTTTCTAGATGAATTGAAGAATGTCTGTATCAAGATTCCCTTGTTACAAGCCATTAAAGAGATTCCTATTCTAGCAAAAACAATAAAGGAGTTGAGTCTTAAAAGACCAGGAAGGAAACCAAGAGATACCAGAAGAATCCACCTGGTAGGGAAAATTGCAGATATCATGATGGGAAAAATTACTATGCAGAAATATGTAGATCCCGGTAGTCCAATTGTCAAAACACATATCAATGGGGTAGAAATACCAAATACTTTGATTGATTTAGGGGCTGCTATCAACATCTTGAGTAGACAGACTATGGAACAACTCAAACTTCCTAATCTTCTTTTTACACCTACTTTACTGCAACTTGCAGATCGATCAATTATCAAACCAGATGGTGTATTAGAAGACATTCCAGTCTCCTTAGATTCTTGGGAATATCTAGTGGATTTCATGATTTTAACTCCCAAGAGTAATCTAGGAGGACATCCTCTTATTTTAGGAAGACCTTGGCTAGCCACAGCTGATGATTTCATAAGTTGTAGGTCTGGGGATATGTATATTTCTGATGGTAATTCGAAAAAGAAGTTCAATCTGTATCCTCCAGCAAAAGCAATTACAGAAATAGGAGATAATGAGTGGGTTGATGATGAAGATACTATACAACCTGTCTTTACCATTTATGAGATTAGTGAAGATATTCAAATTCTGAACACATTAGAAAACTTTGAACCATCTTTAGAATATGACCACACATAATTTCAGTTGGATTCTGACATTGAGTGTCTATCATCTAGACAAATGTCTCTTTTCTCTATGGAAGAATTTGGTAGTTCTGCCATTGAGATTTTTCCAGGAAAAACATTGAATATCAACAGAAACTTGGAAAAATCACAACAGGGGGAGCTAACCAAAATCTTGCAAAAACATTCTACTGCATTTGCATGGGAGTATACCGATATGAAAGGTATTGATCCTAAGACTTGCATTCATCACATCTACATTGAGGAAAATAGTAGACCAATCAGACAACCTCAAAGAAGGATGAATCCAAACCTTAGGGAGATAGTGAAAGAAGAGCTCCAAAAGTTACTTAATGTAAACTTCATTTACCCCATTTCAGATAGCCGGTGGGTTTCTCCTTTGGTTATAGTACCTAAAAAGAATGGTAAATGGAGGGTTTGCATTGATTACAGGGAATTGAACAAAGCAACTTTGAAGGATCACTTTCCTTTACCCTTTATTGATCAGGTATTAGATACTTTAGCAGGCAAAAAGTATTTCTCATTTTTGGATGGTTTTAGTGGTTACAATCAGATTCAGGTAGCACCTGAAGATCAGGACAAGACCACATTTACCTGTCCATGGGGAACTTTTGCTTACCGAGTACTTCCTTTTGGATTATGTAATGCACCCGCAACATTTCAAAGGGCAGTACTAGGAATCTTTTCTGATCTAATTCATGATTGTGTAGAGGTCTATATGGATGATTTTACAGTTTATGGTAATTCATTTGAAGAGGCATTAGAAAATTTGGAAAAAGTCCTTATAAGATGTAAAGAAACAAATCTTTCATTAAGTCATGAAAAATGTTTTATGATGTTTACTGAAGGGATTGTTTTAGGACATCATATTTCAGGAGATGGGATTAAAGTTGATAGATCAAAAGTTGAAGTCATCTCCAAGTTACCTATTCCAAATTGTTAAAAAGATGTTAGAAGTTTTCTTGGATTTACTGGATATTATAGAAGATTTATTGAAAACTTCACCAAAATAGCATCTCCACTCTTCAAATTACTTACAAAAGACTGTGAATTCAAGTGGGATCCTGACTGTCAATCTGCATTTGAAACTTTGAAAACAAGAATATCTAAAGCACCCATTTTGAGAGGGCCCAATTGGAAACTTCCTTTCCATATTTCTACAGATGCTTCAGATACAGCTCTAGGAGCTGTGTTGGGTCAAAAGGATTTAGTTCCTTATGCCATTTACTACACCAGTAAAAATTTGACTCCTACTGAGTTAAATTATACTGTGACTGAAAAAGAGTTCTTAGCTGTTGTTCATGCAATCAACAAGTTTAGACATTATATAACAGGCTATGAAACTTTTGTCCATACTGATCATTCTGCAATTAGATATCTCATGAACAAACCTGTTACTAATGGCAGAGTTACAAGATGGCTTTTACTTTTACAAGAATTCAATATTACTGTGTTAGATAGACCAGGGAAACAAAATACAGTAGCTGATTTCTTGTCTAGAATCCAAAATACTAACGAAGATTCTCCTGTAGAGGATAAGTTTCCAGATGAATATTTGTTTGCAGTAACTACTAAAACTCCTTGGTATGCAGATATTGCTAACTATTTGGTTACAGGGAAGCTACCTCCACACTTATTTCCTAATGAGAAAAGGAAAATTATTCAGGAGAGTTCAAATTATTCATGGATTTCTAATGAATTGTTTAAAACAGGGCTAGATTGTGTGATCAGAAGATGTGTTTGGGAAGATGAAATGCCTGACATCCTTAAGGCATGTCATGATGAACCATGCGGTGGACACTTTGCTAACAAGAGGACGGCCTATACAATCCTTTCTTTAGGATATTATTGGCCTTCCCTCTTCAAAGATGCAAAACAATATGTTAGAAGGTGTGACAGCTGCCAAAGAGTGGGGAGACCAACTCTTTCAAATGAAATGCCATTACAGCCACAGGTACTCATCGAACCCTTTGAAAAATGGGCTTTAGATTTCATTGGACCTATTAATCCACCATCTAGACAAAAGAAGTATATATTGGTTTGCACTGATTATGTTACTAAATGGGTAGAAGCCAAGGCATTGCCTTCTGCCACTGAAAATTCAGTTGTTCAATTTCTTTTTGAGGATATTTTTACTCGTTTTGGTGTCCCAAGAGAAATTGTGACAGATCAGGGAAGTCAATTTACATCTAACTTGATGGAGAAGTTGATGGAAGAATACAAAATCAAGCATAGAAAATCTACTCCTTACCATCCGCAAGCAAATGGTCAAGTGGAATCTACAAACAAAGTTCTTGAGAGCATCATCACCAAAACTGTTCATCTCCACAGAAGAGATTGGGTAGAAAGGCTTCCTGAAGCCTTATGGGCCTACAGAACTACATGGAGGAACACAAGAGGACATTCTCCCTATGAACTTGTTTATGGGAAAGAAGTCTTGCTCCCCATTGAGTTTCAAGTCAAGACTTTCAAGATGGCAGTTCAGTTGGGGATGAATCTATCAGAAGCCCAAAATCACAGAATGGAGCAGCTGAATGAGCTAGATGAAATAAGACAAGATGCAATTTTAAGGACTGATCTAGTTCAGCACCAAAGAACTAAGTGGCGTGACAGATATATCAAAGAGAGAAAGTTTCAAAATGGAGATTGGGCGTTACTGTTTGATTCCAAGTTTAAAGATTTCAAAGGAAAATTTCAGACTCATTGGCTTGGACCATATGAGATTGATGAAGTCTTTAGCAATGGAGCAGTTCGAGTCAAGACTATTGATGAGTTTCAAACTCCTCTCATTGTGAATGGCCACTGATTGAAAATTTATCATAAGCCACTCTCAAAAGAAGACTTTGTCAAAATGTTTCAAGAAAATTCTGCAATGAGGCTGGTAGAGAGGAATCCTTCTCCTCCATCAGCCTAGTCTTTGTTTCTTTCAGTTAAAAAAAAAAAAAAAAAATCTTTTGTATAAGCCTAAAAACCAATCATAGATTGGCAGTCTTATACAGAAAATGTAGAGTGAAAATCAGGGGTACCTGACACTCTATATTTTCCAAAAAAAAATCTCTCTTTCTTTCCACCTCCATCTCATTTTCACCTGTCATTTCACTTCACCTCCATCTCATTTTCATCTCCATTCCACCTCACTTCACTCCATTTCCATCTCATTCCGCTCATTTCATCTCATTCCATCAATAAAAGTCCCTCTCAGGACTATTTTATTCAGTTGGTTCTTCTCTAACTATCTTTGTGCAGTTAAAGGGGTGTTGTCTTAGTTTCCACAGCTGGAAACCGTTTCCACAACTAGAACTAGTTTCCACAGCCAGAAACGATTTCCGCAGCCAGCATCACTCTGTCTCTACAGCCAGCATCACTCTGTTTTCAAAAAAAAAAAAATCACAATCAAAGGTTAGTGTCATCATCACCAAGTGCAACAAAGACATGGGGCATCTTCAAGATCAAAGAACAACCATGGGTCAGAAGCTTTAATCAAAGAAATGATAAACTTCCAAAGGTATGATCAAAAATCTCTACCAAATAACAATTCAATGTCATTATTATGCATAGTTATTTAAACCATGGAAAGTTCCACTAAATGCAATGATTTGATTCGACAAGCCCCATACCACTCCTCTTCCACCGACGTCATTCCACACACCCTATTCATTTCTAACGGTTCCATGATCATTCTAAATTTATGGACTGCTCTTCCATTTATTGGCCATACTTTGAGACGTAACCTACTGAACTACGACTCTCCTTCACCATAATTCCCGCAGCCATCTGCTGAGACGTGTGCGCAAGTCATCCGATTCAAAAGGACTCAGTCGTTATTCTGGCCATCTATCACTTCACTCTCGCATGCATTCGATGTTAAACTTGTTACTATTGCTTACCCTTCACTACCCTCGGTACGCATACCATTCCCTGTTCTCCATTTCCGCTGCATCCACTACAGTTTGCTCCAAACCCTAGCTCCAGTCACCACATACATCCTGAACTCCGATTACGGCTACTCCAGTTACCCTAAGAATCCTGTAATCAGCCCATTTTTTCCTGAACCTTCATACGCAGTAGAATTCTCAGTCGGAATTTAAAGCCAAGAATGGGAAAACTACTAAGAGCTGAACCGGAGGGACCAAAGTATCTGGAGGGTTATCCTCAAACGAAGGAGTCGTTAAAGAAAGCAAGGTGGCTGAGATT
Organism: Pinus tabuliformis; assembly: GCA_031772625.1. Taxonomy (NCBI): domain Eukaryota; kingdom Viridiplantae; phylum Streptophyta; class Pinopsida; order Pinales; family Pinaceae; genus Pinus; species Pinus tabuliformis. Next base: position 365,244,198 of record CM062807.1, read on the forward strand.
CATTCAAAAGTTCACGGGCTATAATAAAGAAGTGACTAAAGCTTTTGCCAGGTCCTTTAATGGAAAAACAGTCGAGGTTGGAGACTTGAAATTTACAGTGACCGAGGCCACAATAGCAGCTGCAACAAGTCTTCCACAAGAAGGCGAAAGGTGGTTCAAAAACAGAAGTGTAGAAGATCAAATATGGAAAACAATGCTACAAAACGCAGGTATGGATACCTCTGTATTTACCAAAGGAATTCCTGTGCATGCAATAAAAGAAGAATGGTCCACTCTGTTATTACTTGTCCAGAAATTTATCACATGCGAGGGTCATTTTGGCACCATGTACATGTATCATGCCAGGATAATGATGAATTTTATGGAAGGTTATACCCTCAATTTGCCTTATTTTCTGTTATCAAGCTTGAAGAAAATGTGTTTTACTGTTCAAAAACACGTAGGCCATATTGAACTTCATCTTTACCATCACGGGTTCATAAAAATCCTTATTGAAGAGAAGTTGAAAAACACTAAGGATACTTGGGAAATTTTTTTGACAAGAAACCACTTCCAAGAACTGACTGAAGCCTCTGGAAGCAGTTCCCCAAAAATCCCAAAGAGAAGTAGGAGGAAAGAAAAGAATATTACAGCCAAAGACTCTCCTACAGTAGACATTCAAGAAACTGTTCAGAAAGAAGAAGAGGAGGGAACTAAAAACAAGAAACAGAAGAAGGACAAAGGCAAGATAACCATTCAAGAAACCTATCCATCACCTGAAAAATCCGTAGAAGAAGATTATCAACCTCTGTCAGAGAGGTTAATAGATCTTCAAGCTGCTGCCATAACCAAGAAAAAGCAAAGAGGAAAACAGGCTGCACAAGAGAAAAGTACTAGTTCCTACCTAAGAAGGAGCACTAGGCTAAAAGGGAAGGGGAATAAAACCAAAGAAAAACAGTCTCATTTTATTGATTTAGATAAAGAGACACTTGAGAAATCCCCAACTTAGCCAAGTATTGAGCTAAGTCCTCCACGTGAGGAAAGCCCTTTTCAGCCGGAAAGAGAAAGCAGTCCTCCTTCACCAAAATTTGAGTTCAGGCCGAGAAAAACACCTGAGGTAGATTCCACCCAGCAAGAAGCATATAACTACCTAGAGTCCTTGGAACAATCAGCTGCAGGACCAAGCACCACCTTGCCACTTGATGCACAAGTACAGTCTTTAAAACAGGAAGTGTTTGAATTGGAAGTCTTAAATAGGCACATCAAATAGGAAAATGAAGCACTCAAAGAGCATAGTAAGGTAGACAAGATTGTCCATGATAACACTATGCTCCATTTAGGACTGTGGCAGAAGAAGAACAGGAAGCTGAAGAAAAAGTGTAAAAAATTGAGCAGGGCATTGATTAATCTTAAGTTCAAGTGTCTAGTCAGGAAACCAAGGACCATTTTAGCATCAAAGAGAAAGAGAAGAGGACTAGATGTTCTTGCAGAAGCCTCAGAGCATATGGATTGAGGGAAAATAACTAAGTTTTGGTTGCATGAGGACATGCAACACCTTCACAGTGGGGGTATGTTGAGCCTCAAACCTGCACCTTCCCATACACCCTCTCAGCCTTCTTTTCCACTCATTTTATCCACCAAGTTGATTAAATCATTGTATTTTAGTTTAAAAACGAGCTTTTGACATGGTTTTCTAACTACACTGATGACTGTTGTTTAGTTTAGAATTTTGTTCAGACAGCTGCGGAAGCTTCTCAATTTCCGTAGCCAACACAGGTTTCCGCAGCTGACCCAGGTTTCTGCAGCCAGCACAGGATTCCACGGTCGTTTTGTCAAACACCATGCTACAGGTGTCCTCTCAGGAAATGAGCCACATGGGCAAGTTACAGGAGTCAAGGACATGGATCGTGTCCCTCCAGATCATCCAGCGCGGCCATAAAAGCCCGTGGTCAAACAAGGGGCAAAGGATAGTCAACGAAAGTGTTCAGCGGTGGCACAGCTCTGCGTAGCTCTATTTTTTAGCACGTGAAGCTACGTGGCACAATCCTTAGCCACGAAGACATCCTGATAGCGTGAATCCAACAGCCATACCTCTCAGATTTAATAAACATGATGACAATTACCTAGATCCGGGCTGAAGAGGATTTACGTGTCTCTGGCAGTGTGGTTAATAGCGTAGAATTAGTCAATCTGTTTAGCTTTCTTTCCTTATAAATAATGCATCCATGAACGCTGTAAAAGTTAATCTCTGGTGTTAATCGTTGTTAATGTAATTTGAAGACTGTTGTATTCCCCACTGCACTTTTTACGTTGCTGTTTAATATATGAGAAGACTGGTTTAAACTCAAGCTTGTAGTTGTTCGTTGAATCGGTTGAAGTGGCAAAGGGCCCCTGCTTACTGAAGCCTTGTACAGTTGTCTTTTAACTCTTGCATTACTTTTTCATGTTCATGTATATTAGCTGTACAGTTGTCAATTAAATGCTGCGTTTTATTTCAACATGTATATTAGCTGTACATAACAAAGCTTTTGATTTCTGTTGATTTACATTTTTGTTTCTGCTCTTTTATGGTTACAACTGATCAGTGTTTTTGCAGGTGTTCTTAGGCAGCCCGGGGCAATTTTTCACCTTTTCTTTTTATCACTATTGGCATACGAGATCATCTTGTCTTTGTCACTGATTCTTGTTTTCTGAAGTTTGATTTTCAGTACTGTCATTTCCTTAAGTTGTACATTTATTTTCTGCTCTTAGATATCATGCTATTCATCTGTTAATGGTTCCTTTCCATAATCAAATAACTTTATTAGGAACCAGAATATCACTCATTATAGCTTGATTTAGTTTGCTTTAGATCTCACATTGCTTGACTTGTTCATGACTGTTTCTCACAAGGTAAATTAAGCTGAAAGGCAAAAGGTCAAGAAAGTTAAAGTAGTGTGATTAGTTTAGTTTAACTTCTTTTAGATTTCACATTGCTTAACATTTCATGATATCTTTTCACAAGGAAGATTGAGTTGAAGAGTTGAAATAGTGTGGATTAGTTGTTCTTACTTTTAGTTGAATTTAGTATAAATTTCACTTTCATTTTCATTCAGCAACAAAGAGACTGGGCCGATGTCATAGTTCATTGTTTGATGTCTTTATTTCTTTTGAAGAATTGATTTCATTGCAGTTAGTTTACAGCTTTCTCTCTTTTAAGTTTTGAAAACCACTTAGAGATCACCATAATCATCCATATTTCACTTGCTTTATCATCTTTTCATCATCTCACATTAGGGAAAGATAAATCCAAAAACCTGGCAACGACGCCAAAATGTTTGGTCAATTTAGTGTGATCTAAATTGCTATTTATAATGTCAACCCGGGGTTCGTAAACTGACGAAGTGAAGTGTACTATATGTACTAGATAACCATTTCCTTAGTCTTTTGTCGTTTTTAGTTTTTTTAAGTTTGTTTTTGGATTTATCTTTCCCTAATGTGAGATGATGAAAAGGTGATAAAGCAAGTGAAATATGGATGATTATGGTGATCTCTAAGTGTTTTTCAAAACTTAAAAGAGAGAAAGCTTTAAACTAACTGCAATGAAATCAATTTTTCAAAAGAAATAAAGACATCAAACAATGAACTATGACATCGGCCCAGTATCTTTGTTGCTGAATGAAAATGAAAGTGAAATTTATACTAAATTCAACTAAAAGTAAGAACAACTAATCCACACTATTTCAACTCTTCAACTCAATCTTCCTTGTGAAAAGATATCATGAAATGTTAAGCAATGTGAAATCTAAAAGAAGTTAAACTAAACTAATCACACTACTTTAACTTTCTTGACCTTTTGCCTTTCAACTTAATTTACCCTGTGAGAAACAATCATGAACAAGTCAAGCAATGTGAGATCTAAAGCAAACTAAATCAAGCTATAATGAGTGATATTATGGTTCCTAATAAAGTTATTTGATTATGGAAAGGAACCGTTAACAGATGAATAGCATGATATCTAAGAGCAGAAAATAAATGTACAACTTAAGGAAATGACAGTACTGAAAATCAAACTTCAGAAAACAAGAGTCAGCGACAAAGACAAGATGATCTCGTATGCCAATAGTGATAAAAAGAAAAGGTGAAAAATTGCCTCGGGCTGCCTAAGAACACCTGCAAAAACACTGATCAGTTGTAACCATAAAAGAGCACCAACGAAAATGTAAATCAACAGAAATCAAAAGCTTTGTTATGTACATCTAATATACATGTTGAAATAAAATGCAACATTTAAATGAAAACTGTACAGCTAATATACATGAACATGAAAAAGTAATGCAAGAGTTAAAAGACAACTGTACAAGGCTTCAGTAAGCAGGGGCCCTCTGCCACTTCAACCGATTCAACGAACAGCTACAAGCTTGAGTTTAAACCAGTCTTCTCATATATTAAACAGCAACATAAAAAGTGCAGTGGGGAAATACAACAGTCTTCAAATTACATTAACAAAGATTAACACCAGAGATTAACTTTTACAGCGTTCATGGACGCATTATTTATAAGGAAAGAAAGCTAAACAGATTGACTAAATATACGCTATTAACCACGCTGCCAGAGACACGTAAATCCTCTTCAGCCCAGATCTAGGTAACTGTCATCATGTTTATTAAATCTGAGAGGTATGGTTGTTGGATTCATGCTATCAGGATGTCTTCGTGGCTAAGGATTGTGCCACGTAGCTTCACGTGCTCAAAAAGAGAGCTACGCAGAGCCGTGCCACCGCTGAACACTTCCGTTGACTATCCTTTGCCCCTTGTTTGACCGCGGGCTTTTATGGCCGTGCTGGATGATCTGGAGGGACACGATCCATGTCCTTGACTCCTGTAACTTGCCCATGTGGCTCATTTCCTGAGAGGACACCTGTAGCATGGTGTTTGACAAAACAGCTGCGGAATCTTGTGCTGGCTGCAGAAACCTGGGTCAGCTGCGGAAACCTGTGTTGGCTGCGGAAACTGAGAAGCTTCTACAGCTGTCTGAACAAAATTCTAAACCAAACAACAGTCATCAACGTAGTTAGAAAACCATGTCAAAAGCTCGTTTTTAAACTAAAATACAATGATTTAATCAACTTGGTGGATAAAATGAGTGGAAAAGAAGGCTGAGAGGGTGTATGGGAAGGTGTAGGTTCGAGGCTCAACAGTAATGTAGCAATGTAATCCCTCAATGTAATAGTATATATAGGGATGAATAATAAAGAAGGAAGGAATAATAATCATTTAGATCAAGATCTATGTTTATGGTTGTATTTTTGTGATCTGTACTTCAGAGAAAGGGGAAAGGCTTTGCAACTGAGTGCGCAAAGGCCTGGGTTTGCAGCTTAGTGTGTAGACAACCTACAACTGTGTGCGTAGGTGAAGAGATGTTTGTTGTACCAACCTATCTATTATAAGAAATAGTTCTTGTGGACGTAGTCCCACATTGGGATGAACCATGGTAAAACCTATGTCTTCATGTGTTGATTTGCATATTATTTGCACTTTATTTCAGTACTGTGAAGTTTATGGAAGTTTATGATGTGTTTAAGTGATGAATGTAATCCTACGAAGTAATATATAAGTGAGAAGTAGTTCATGAATGAAAAGTAGTTTATAAGTATTAAAACATAAGAAAATACAAAATTGCCACATCACAGTATTCCTCAAGGCTACAGAAACCTGGCTCTGCAACCTCCCATAGTCACTTCGAGTAAGACTGCGACTTGCTTGCAGGTTGTTTCCGAAAGGGCTAGTGATTGAGGGTTTTTTTGGTGCACAATAAAGAATTGAACCTAGGTCAACCCAACCTAAGCCAACAAATGGGTCACAAATGAGCTCAAGGAGCATGAACAACACACCTCGCACTTAAATATTCACATAGAACAAGTGTACTACACTGAAGAAACAACTCGACCAGGTCATCAAGGATAAGGAATAGACAATGCTACAACAATAGAGATGAAAGAGGTGGTCTAAGCCACTTTTAGGGAAGTTCCAAACATGGATGTTTGCGAGGAGGAATCACCAGAAGATAAGGTCATGAAGATTGACCTTGTAGTCAAGGAATCCAAGAAGAAATTGTAGATGTGCTATTCGAATATGAGGTAAATATCAATGAGCTACAATTAAAGCTGTAGCTAACCATGCCACTAGAAGTGAGCGAAAAAAGGGAGATTGAATTAAAGACTGGGATGGATAGCATCTCCACAACATTGGCAGACTACGGAAAATTGTTGGATGAGAGCATGCAAATTTGGAATTCGTGCAGGAAGATCCAAATGTTTAGAAACTGCAAGATGAAATGAAACAAAAGCAACATAAATTGGAGGAGAGTCGGGCAACTGTGAAGACCTTTCCAATCTCCCAGAGACTTGAAAAAATTAATGAGTCAAAGGAGATACAAATGAAAATCGAAGAGTTCAAGAAGGAGGAGGAAAGTTTGATAGAAATGACTCAACCATGGCAGGATGAGGCCCTTAAGCTATCACAGGCAGTGGATGATAAGCTTCAGCAGCTTCGACAAAGGGGGACAAAATTGGCAAAGAAGGTTGTAGAACATGTTGCAGAAGCATTATTAAAAGAAGTGTGCAATGATGAAAAGCAGCTGGAAGATATTTTGCAACAATTTAACAAGGCATACAACAAAATTGCAGACATAATCAGAGGAAAAGAAGCTGAGTGACTCGGGATGAGCCACATGTGAGTGTTGGGGGCCCATTGGGAATTGGATTATTGTATCTCTTTGCTAAATATTTTATGACAATCTAATAAGAAGAATAATTTCAAAGGGTTTTCCACCTTGTGGGGTTTTTCCCTGGTCTTTGACCAAATTAGTGTCTCTTGTTATTGCTCTTGATTTTCTTCTACTATCATTGCATTTACTGTTCTATCGACAATTTCTATTTATCATTAGAACGTTAAAATTGATTTCTAATTGAAGATAAGGTTAGGATAAAGTGATTATATCAACACAGAACAATAGAAAATTAACACTTCATTTAATATCCCATACTTGTCTATTTTTTCTCTCTCCCAATAACCTTAGCACCAATGTTTGACATTCGAAGGGATTTTAGGAGGGTAGTGGTGATCTTCTCATTGTTAGAAAAAAATTGGATTGATTAATAGCCCTAAAACAAATTTAACCATTCTCCAAAGAATTTGCACCTTTTTGGCCTTTAAATAAGGGGATATCAAAGTTAAATTTTACCTTGAAGGGTGTCACACTTCTAAAATTGTTGTTGTTGGCATTATGGTACATGTGTTGTCCTTGATGGAAACTCACATATATGATAACCAGATGTATCCACATTTCAGTTCAGAAATGATAAAGTAATGTATGATGGAAACTCACATTGTAACATGTCAATTCAGAGGTAACAAAGTAATGGCACAAAAGAACATGATGATGGGACAAAGGATTACAGATCATAATCAAGAAATTGAGGAAAGAGAATGTTTTAAGTTGTATACGTTTTTTAACCTAGTCCAAGTCGTGTATACACGTGGGTTCACAGAATAAAAGACGCGTATATGTATGCACGCAGTTTCACAGAAGGAAAAGCGCATATGGGATGGAAAATTCAGGTTAAAGAATACCAAGGGTCAATACCATGGTATTAACACACAATATTGAGCGGAATAATGGTTACTTGATCCCGTCTAAGAATACCATAGGTTTTAAGTGTTGTTTTGGTCCATGGAATTAACAATGGGTCTAAGAATATAAGGAGGAGAAGATCAAAGGGATAAAGTGGAGTGAAAGGGTTTTTCATGAATAGTTCCATCTAAAGTATATTTTTTGTTGTAAGGGCTATGGTTATGATATAGATCTGAAACATCTTGTGCACCCTTGGATACAATGTTGTATCAAGATCATGAGACCTAAAATGACTTATCATTGTATGATCTTGTAATGTATAGGCTAGATCTAAGTGCTAACGCATGTTTTATCCATTAAATGCTATGATCTGGGTATATCTGAAGTCTTGAAAAGTTGTGAAGTTATAAGTCATTATTTGTAGATCTATACACAGGTTCGCCTCGGTGAAGGTGCATATACATGTGGATTTGGCACTTCTAAGTAGCATATGCAGAGGAAGAGATTGTTGTTCAGAAATGACTGATCTATCTGATCAGTGTTGCTAGTTTACTGTTGTTTGTCAATGATGTCTTCATTAGATATGAAGTTAAACTAATTATATAAGGATATTGAGTATGGCTGACTAATTGATTGAATAAGAAGGGTGATCTTTTGCTGCTATCTGTAATATGACAGTAGATCTTCATAATGTCTTTGGTTAGTATAGTTTTTGGTTCAAAAGTTTTATGATTAAGTATATTTAGAGGTATACACAGGTTGAGTTACATAAAGTAGCATATACATGCAGGTTGTCCTTAGTAAAATGGCGTATACATTCTGACATATGGTTTTTGAGGTTGCAGTTTGTTTTGGTTGTTGATGTAGTGTTATGGTTGCAGCTTTGTGTTCTGGTGACAATGATCTGACTGTTCATATTGATTGATTGCATTTTGCTTCAGAGTTGATGGGTTTCAGTGATTGGTTGATGCAGTTGTGTTTGATGGTTGTAATGCGGTGGTGATTGATTTTGAGCTTCAATGTTATTGATGGGTCCAGTTTGAAAATTTGATGAAACATGGCCTACATATTGTGTTGATGTGTACCAGGAGTATCCAGTCTAAAAATTTATGAAATGTGGTCCCTGGAGAATGAGTGAAGGTGGTAAAATTCTATAGGCTGGTGCCTACGTACCGGTAATCATATCATGCAGTACAAGAGCTAGGGGGTTGGAGCTCCCTTCTAGTAGAAGCTAGAAAACGAGTGAAGGTTGTAGCCTTTAGTAGGTAGATGCCTACGTATCAGAAAGAGTCTGCACCAGTACAAAACTTGTAAACACTTTTAATAATAAGAAGATTGAAAACTAAGATGACAACATTAGTGGTTTTTTCCCACATTGGGTTTCCACCTAAAAAAACTTGGTGTTCATCTATGCTGCTTATGTGTGTTGATTTATTCTATTCTTACTGTATTTGTTTACTGCTTAGTAAATGCATCACACTCTGATTTAAGTTCAACAGACAATGAATTAGTTGTTTTACAAGATTATTATCTATATGCTGGTTTCATTCATTATAGTCATAGACATACATTGTTTGGTTTCTGTAAAATCGCATATATAGTTTGGAAAAGAAAATTATTATTGTGAAAGTTTAAATACTGATTCACCCCCCCTCGGTATTTTTCCCAATAGTTGCTTGTTGAATGTGCCCCAACTATTTTTGGAAGTCTTCGAAGGATCTAGATTTTTTTTTACATCATCTCGTTCCTCTGTCATATGAGCGCTTTCCTCAAGAAGCAACTTGATAGGATATCTTATTTCATCGTCTCTCTTTTCTTTTACCATGGGAGGTCACTTGGGCTAGTGAGAATGGTTTTAGTGTAACATGTTTGAGATTTAATTATCTATACCCTGAGCCCGTTGAGAACATGTTGTTATGCAGAATCTATGAGTGCAGATAGAAGTATCTTGCCTAGGCCTAGTGGACTGACCTAGAAAAATAGAAAGACAAAGGAACTAATTTTTTCCTTAAATTAAATAGATAATTGGATGAAGATTACCTAGAATTTGTCATATGCTTCGCTCCTTCCTTGGCTTGAATGCTCCAATCATTATTATTAGAACCTACACAGTCAAATAACATAAGCCAACGATCCATGGAATCTATGTAGTATCATCTAATCACTTTATTCAATAAATCAACATGGTATTGAAATATATGAAACCATAGTAACTTATATAGGAAAAAAAATCTTTGCATTAATAGAAATGGAGTGATTTTCAACCAAAAATAGGTGTTGATCCTGTAAAATAGCTCCTCCAAGTTGACTTGTCCTTTCCTTGTCCAAAAAATGACCTCTAATCACCCTAATGCATGGAAAGATATCTCTCACATCAACAACATAAGGGTAGAATCACTCTCAAAAATCCAACCCCATGCCTATGGATGGCAATAAATATATAGGTGAAGGAGGTAGTTCATGAATTCTTATTCTTTTACCAATTAGGGCTTGAAATCCACTCTTGATGGGAGGATAAACTCGAGGGATAAGGGATGAAAACACCAAGGTAGGACAGGATAGGATTTGAGACTTTTATCTGAGGTAAATGGTTGCAACAAATCCTGGAAAATTCTGGAAGAAAAGGCTTCAATATTCTCTCTCTTTTTCCCAAATTTCTGGAACCAATGTAGGTGCATAGTGGAGCAACTTGTAGGTGATCAATGCAGTGCATAGTGGAGAAAACTGATAGTCAACATTGTCCAGTAGGATACCAGAGAGTGTTGGTCCTTGAAATGACTAAAAAAGGTGTTTTCAAGAGGAAACTCAGGGATTAGAATGAGTCATGCTTAGGGATTTGTGAAAGGATAATGAAAAGGAGGTCAAAGGATATTGATTGATCCATTTGAAGGCCTATTGAGTAGATGTGAAAAAATGGCCTATAACAGATTCCCCCCTAAAGCACAAAGTGAATAATGATAGTTGATGATTGAAGTGCTTTACCTTTTTGTTGATGGTTCTGGACCCACCAACATGTCAAGGAGATCTCCCCAGTAAGAAGTCCCAATTAGACCTCAGACCGTCTGGAGCAGGAGTCCCAGTAGTGGGTCATATGGTAATGCCTTGACCACGATTTCACACAGAGGAAAGTAAGATAACTCTGTTGGTAGTAATGGTGTGACAACTACAGTGAGTCAAGGAAGGTTCATGAGAGGTTCTAACACATGTGGGTTGAGGTGAGCGTGCCCCTTGGAAACTTGTAATAGTACTCGGATGGGAAGGGAACAGACAAGAGAAGATACATCACAAGCTAGAAAGCAAGTTAGCAAGAATTCCAAAGTGATGGTTAAACCAACAACACATTTCAGAAAGATTCATACATACTCATACAATATAGTCCATACATGCATGCATAATAAAGAAAACACATATGCCATTTAGAGTAAACAAGATAGCTGGAATAAAATACAACATATGCATGAAATGTGATGGCTCTTATTATATAAAGAAGTGTAAGCTCCAATCATACAATACATCCATGTCCAACCACTAGTTCCAATAGTGGAACATTACAGCCACATCCGCCTGCTCCTCCAAAGAGATCTACTAGCTTTGTGCAATGGAGAAGCCAAGGTGAGTTACAATACTATCCAAGCTCGCTCCAAGATAGTCTTATCAGAAGCTTCGCTGACGAAAAGCCTTTACAATGAGTTATGAGGGACTATTTATAGCAAAGGGTGGGGTGACCCTTGACATTCCCCTTTGTGACAGTTAAACTGCCCTCATGACTCTTCACCTACTCTATGACTGTTACATCCAACTATTGATACTTGACTTACACTTGACATGACTTTACATTAAAATGCACATGTACCCATGTGAAACCAAATGGCTTGAGCAAGCTAAGCTAGACATCACTCTAACCTAGAAAACAATGGAAGTCAAACTACTTAACATCCTCATGTTGATCAACAATAACATACTGATGCCAAGATCAGTAGTCCTTGATGGTGTCCATGTGCTCTGCAGCGACATTTGTTTGAAACCTAACTCTTGCCTCCATAGCATCTAGGAGCACTGATCGAGCTCCTCTTTCCAACTCGTCTGAAAGCATACACATCATTGTCTTCAATGTGGTCGGACCAACAACATACGTGTTCATGATGTCTACATTGATGGGCAAGTCTAGGATGGTGGCAATGCGCATCAACTTGTCGAACTACGAGTCTATATCTAGTCGGACCTATTTCTTTGTCTTCACCTCGGTGAGAGTCCCAATTGATGGTATCACATGTGTGCACACAAAAACATCCATACTCTTGAATACTCGTGCACGGGAAGCCTATATGCTAGTGATGAACTATGGAAGCTCTTCATAATTCTGGATCTAACTCTTGATACATGCCTTCAGCTCGACCACATTGACCCTCATCATCTTAGGTAAGTGAAGTGGGGCTCCCTTGTACTTCATCATCCATGTTTGCATGTCATCAATGGAAACAACAAGTTCATCAAGATACATGCTCTTCTAGCACATCATTGCTACCATCCATTGAGATGGACGACTTCCTTGTGCACAGTACAAAACTTGGAGTACAATGCTCACATAACTGTGTCAAGGGACAATACTTCATCTAGTATTTCCTTCTTCAGTTCAGCTCGAGTGGACATTGTCACCAAGTCTCCTCCTTGCTTGGCCGTTTGTAGTTCCTTTGCCATTCGCTCATTCTCAACTATTAGGAAGTGAAAACTTGAGCTAGTGGCTTCGACATACACTCTGGTTGCATCAGCCAAGGCAGCTAGATGTTTGCGCACATCAGCCACGATCACTCGTTCCTCAACTTCCGTAGGAGATGTATGATCCTCTGGAGTTGACACACTGTGAAACTACACAACTCTATGTTGGGATTTGTCGAATGAGATATTGTGCATCTCTTCTTCCAGCTGATCACCAAGGATCTCAGTGCCTCCTTGGTCATTCAAGACTTGCTCATCATCTAGATGCATTGAAGTGGGTGAGTCGACCTCTTTGTGGTGAGGCATGAGGTCGGTGTTCTGTTCCAACTCTTGCTACTCCATGTTTGCATCCAACTGTTGAAGTGCTTGTTCTATCTCATGAGAGAAGTCTTTCCCCTGCGATGGTTCACCCTGTTCGCCTGATGCCATATTTCCTAATGAATTAACTACTACTACGGGCACTTCTTCATCTGTTTACACATGTTGCACCCCCTACTGTATCTTTTTCTGTTGCGCTTCCCTCTCCTGTTTGCACAACTCTTGTTCCTTTTGGAGTTGCTCCCTCAACTCATGTAACTCCTTCTCTGCTTCTTCCATCCTTCGCTTATCTCTCTGCCTCTGCGTGATTCACATGTCGCGCTGGTGCCTCTTTGCCTCTATAGCCATAGCTACTTTCTCTACAAGTGGATCTTCTTGAAACTTGCAACTTTTCTCCTCCTCCATGCAATAAACAATCTTCCTCTTTCCTTTGTTGCGCATTGGTATGCTTGCCTCTAATGCCACTGCTGCTACTGGTGTTACTGGTGCTATTGGTGCTCTCTGTGATGCTGCTTCATGTTGCTTCACTAACCAATCCACAGTGAAACCAACCTATTCACTGGATCTGGAGAAACTGTAGCAATATCTCCATGGGTTCTCCTCGTCCGAATGAAACACCCCGTGGATCCAATTGAACTGAACTCTCGTGTAGTGATCTTTCACAATGCAATGTGCGTCATACGGATTGTAGCTTTAGAGGTTGAGCAGGTACTTCTTCATCTGTTCTGCTTCGACATCCGCTTGCTTGATACTCCGAATCTCATATAACCCAATCCGCAACGGAAGAGTGGGCCAAGGTGCCTTCTTCTTCGATGCAGTCTAGCTGTCAATCCTGCCGAGATGTGTTATGATACTTCCTGCATTACAAGTACGTCCAAGGAAAACTTCGGTAGAACATGTATAGGCTTCTCTGCGTTGAAAATTCAGATGAAGGTGCCAGACAGTGAGACATACCAATCAGCAATGTCTAACAATGCCTTCATTGCTTCCTTTGACATGCAGGGTGGACCCTGTTCAAATATCATCTTGTACACAAGGGTGATAAAATGATCAAACAACTGTGTGATTACTCCTCTGAAGCTACATTCAGACAAAAAATTGTAATATGTGTTCACAATGGTCTCCGTCGGTGACCATGCCCAATCAAAACCTGGGAACTCATGTCGGGAATAGATTACATCTAAGATGTAGGTGGACATGTAAATCTCTGCATGCATACCTCCAGGTGACTGTCAAGCCTTCATTACTTGTTCCTTCAGTTGATGAGCCAATATGTCGGACCAGTTGCATGATTTTCCTTCTTTAGCCACTTGGTCTAGTGCGATCACACAACTCTGTGGGAAGGTTTCTGTGCTTTCTTGGCCATACAGTCGACAAGAAAATATGACTAAGTATTGGTATGCCTTCCTCAATATCTTTGTCTTGTATATCTGGTTGGTGTCAACCTGAATCGAGCCGGCTCCTTTACCCAGTTCTTCAGATTGTTTCTAGAGTTAGAACCACTGTTGGGTAAGTTGAATGGAGTCTTCATGATAGTCACGGGCTCAGACATTTGATACATCTCATCGTAATATCGTGCCTAGAAGGTTGCAAGCTTCATCCCACTGACACCGTTCAAGGTCATCGTCTCGGGATCAGTGTGAGAGACGATCTAGTGTATTATGTCCATGCATGGGAACACGGGGTATCTACATGCAATCCAATACAAGCAGGATTTGTGAATGTTCATGTACACCTAATGGTCTTCGAGGCCTTCCTCAAAAGTGCTTGCAAATGTTTCATTAAACTCTTGCCACTTCAGTTTGATGTCCCTGTCTAGATACATCTTTGTATCTTCATAGATTGGTAGATTAGAGGACACTCGCTCAACTGCTACTGCAGCTGCATTTTCATCAGTGTCCTGTGATCCTGATCTCTTGGAGGCCATTGATCCAGTAATTCTAAGAGGCAGATGAACACCTAAAAGATCTAGATACAATCAACATGCATGGAAAGAAATTTGTCAATGAAAACCAAAGCAAATTTGGGGAATGATACAACACATACCTAGGAAGCTGATGAGAAAGATTTTGCAATTTATTCTGGGAGGTTGGGAGGATGACTGCTAAAACTACGCAAAAGGTAGTCTGGGCTATCTGGGAGGCAATATTGGCTGATGGATTTGCGCAATTCTCAATCTAGACTAGCTGCTGGGGTTGCACAATGCGCAATTCCAACTGAGAGTGACTGCAGGCTCAGGGACTACATTGCGCAATTTTCTAGGCCAACAGTCACTGTCCCTCAAAAATGTGCAAAACGGTCCTAGAGGATAGTGCTAGGAAAAAATGCGCATTTTTGGAGAGGAAAGCAGAACCTTCCTTCCCAGATTGCGCAATGTTGTCTAAGTGGAGGCAGAGTCCGGGCCAAGGTTGGCCCAACTCGCCGACAGGAAACTGAAAGAAAATAAGACAGTGAATGCATGGCGAAACTAAGTGAAAGCAAAATTGATTGACAATGCATGAAAACATGAATGATATTCAGTAAATAAATCAACATGCATGTGGTTGAAGCAAGTCGCCGAATCGACGACCATTCATGCAAAATAGTTTCATGCATGTGACAATAGTGAGATAGCAACGAAAACTGAAACAAAGCTAGGACAAGTTAGTATACATGTAAAAAACAACAAGCATTCAAAGAAATCAATCAAACAACACTCACATAAGTGAATACACAAAAAGCGAAAGAAATGCTGAATACAACACTTACACAAGTTGAGGCCACTTACCCGTGAATAGTTGAGTCGGATGTGTCGAAGAGTTCTAGATGTGTTGTGGGATGTCATATCTCCAAGATTGATGTGAAAGAATGAGCTCTGATGTGTCGAATAAATAAGTTTTAGCTCATGACACGCATGCCACAAATCTAGGAAAAAGTGACACTTGGAGGAAAGTTTCTAAACAACTTTGCATGTAACTTGGAGCTGCTAAAAATAGCTCCCTGAATCATGGGATGCCTTTGCATGTCGCCTTTTTCTATTCTAGGATAAAGCAAGCCATGCATGCAAGTCAAGTTTCCTTGGTCCCGGGTGGAACTAGTCAACCCAAGTGCTCATGCATGAAGCTACTCAACTACTTGAAGGAAATGTACATTTCTGGCTAGGAGCTGGGCTAGCTGCCTAGGAGATTTGCACAATTTCTGGGCAGAGTAGGTGAATGTTGCCCAGATTTGCGCAAATTTTGGGCTAAGCAGCCATGCTGGGGAAAATTGTGCAATTTTTATTGTGAGTGTTGACTAGAAGAATTGCGTAATTCTAGAGCCTAGTAGGCTGCCAGAAAGGATTGTACAATTTCTAGAGGGAAGGCTGGTTTCCCTCCAGAAATGAACAATTTCTTGGGGGAGCTACTAAGCCTATAGTTGGACCAAGTTTGGTGAACAACCTGTGAAGGGAATGCATCAAGTTGTGATCGAAAAACTGCCTTTGTGCAAGAAAATCACTGAATCTTATGTACTTGACGAAGCAAGACATGGTGTTGTGAAAGGTTGGTAGGGAGGCTCCAAAATGAAGCTAAGGAAAAATTTTGGAGGGTGGTTGTAGCCACTACAACACTTGGCGACACACTGGTAGAACTCCAACTCTCCGAATGGAACTTGTTCGTGAAAAGTAAGTCTAGCACCTCTTGAAGTATTGTTCAGTCTCAACTCATCTTGGTTTCACACTAGCGTGATTGTAAGATGTAGCATCTACCAAGCTCTTGGTCAATTGACACACATTCCAAGCCAAGGCAACCCAGTTGTTTCGATTGAGTTTGAGGGGTATATTGGTGCACAAGTAGTATACCCGTTAGAGTCTTACTTTCATCTCTAATGTTGTTCTGCTGCTAGCAGGCCCAGACAATACCCTGTTGGAGTCACATAGGAACTCAAGCATGGCTCCGTTGCCAACGAGCCTAGTTAGTACCTCGGCGGAGTTACTTGCATCACCTCCCTATGCAGGAAGCCTTTCTGTTCTTTTTCCTTATTCATTTTTCATTTTGAATTTTGAATTTTTTCACTTTTCATTTTTTCATTTTTCATTTTTTCAACTGTGCATGGCACTTATTCATTTCATAGGCAAAAGAGGGATCTTGACTTATTGAGAGTAGAAGAGGTTGTTCTAGCAGAGAAGTAGTTTATTGTATCTTTGATGTGCCTGTTAAGGTTTTCCCCCTTACCTTACTCTACTTGACTGAGCTAACAAGGGTTAACCCAAAAACCACTGACTAGAGAAGGTGACACTAGTTAGCTCATAAGCGTTGTGTTTTCACCAAGGTTCACTTCGAACAATACGTATTTTCCTTCGACATATCATGGACTAAAAGTAATAAGTTCTTCATACAAAGGCAAGATGACAGATAACCAAGTAGTGATAGTTGTACAAGCCCTCTTGTACTTCACCCAGCTTATTTCAAGATTCATACATGGTTTCATGTGAAACTAACCTATGAATGAAACAAGAGAACTATACAAACGAAAAAAGTGAAATTAACAAACAAAAAAGCAAAGCAAGAGAAGAAGTGAAAGTGAAAGCAAAGTGAGTAAGAAAACAAGCAGGAAAATAAACAAACAAACAAAGCATGTAAGCAAGCAAGCATGTAAGCAAACACTACTCCTACTCCTATACTAACGGTGCATGGGTCTGATCACGTGAAGTGATATTTCCAATGCAGCCACCGATGCATTGGTTGAACCATGTTGGTGAAGGCTTGGTCTGTGAACAACAAATTTGTGCGAACCAACAAGCAAGAAAGATATAACGATGAAGACAACCACACTTCGTGTTTCAAAGTGCCCACAGGACTTAGGTGAATACAAGTGCATGGCGAGTAGTCCATGGACTTATCATAGTTCTGTGTGACACTACGTGCAACTTTGAAGCATAAGAACACTCTTGACTTGGACATGCAAGCAAACAAAAGAAACAAATATAACTTGCGGCGTGAACGAGTTCTTGAAATGTAAGATTCCTCCAATGCATGAGAGATGGGATCATGCAGTTCGATTGGAGGAAGTATGATCTATGTGTGAGATTGATCTTTAATGCATACATATGAGTGATGAGGAGCCTCAGGTGATTGAATAATTTCCTGATCAGAAGTGAGACTAACCCCAAGAGAACGAGGACCTGACATAAGCATCAACTCGGGCTAAAGTGAATCGATAGTCTTGGGTGTTTCAAGTTCATCGTCAAATAGATCATCATAAACTAGTGGCTTTGAAAGATCAACTGTGATAGAGTCATGACCATGATCAAATATGGAAGTGAATGGATCATGACAGCCACGATCAGAAAAATCAATGATTTCATCGACATCCTCATGATCAGATGTATCAAACAGAGGGGTAGATGAAAAGCAAACAAACTCATCGTCTGTGTTTCCTGAAAACAAAAATGAAAGATCAAGTGAATTTTCAATGAATAACTTATCCTCTCCATTTTCGAATGATGGACCAACTTTTGGTGAGTCCTGTGAGTGATCAACAATTGGTGCATCCATGGATGATGACACACAAGCAAAATTATGGATGGTAGGTTCACCAAAGATGTTAGGAAAGAACAGAAGGGGCTCGGACGGAAGGGAGTCATCCTTCGCCAAATGTTGATGCTCAAGATCCCACTAATACTCTTCATGAATGATAGCGCATGTTGGTTGTGCAATGCAAACTTTGTCAGTGTCTTGTTCCTCATTCACAACAAGTGAAGAGTCCAGAATGGAAGAACACAAGACAACATCATCCGGAGGAATGACTAAGTGTGAAGATGGAGGTTGTGGAACATAATGCATATGGGAACTCGATGGATTCACAACCAGCATTGCATGAAAATTGAGTGAAGTGATGTTGGGAGGATGTGAAAGCTGAACAAGTGTGTGAGGATGATCCTCAACATCGCTTGACAGTGGTGTAGCTGTTGAATGAGGGGAAGGTGGACAGTTAGTCGAGGCAGTGATTGCATCCACATGAGATCCATCAGTGAAGAATGTTGAGTGAGGCTTGATCTCAAGCTTCTTCTTGGGACAGGCATATTTCTTAAGGCAATACTCGAACCAGTCCCAAAGATAGGAAAATTTCATCTGGCTCCTCGGAGCTTGAAACTACAAGTCATGAAAGCGCTGCCAAAAATCTATGATCGATTCATGCGGAGCCTTCTGTTGCTGTAACAGTTTTTGGTCAAGATGGTCTGGATCAAAATGATAGAAAGTGTCTTCAATGAGATGACAAAAGTGCTCAAGTGAGTGCACGTTGTCAATCGGAAGGCTGCACAACCATGAAGTGGAGATATGTGAAGTGTGTATGCAAGCAAAAAAAAGGCTTGTTCGCCAGAACACTCATCTTCGTCATCAAGCATGGAAATAAAGTCATGTAAGTACTCAGGCTAAGCCACTTTGCCTTCACCATCATACGTGTAAGTGGACAAGAGATCGAAAAACTCCCTTTTGATGGTGACATCTTCATGATTCGAAAAACATCGTGGAGGGAGAAGAGTGAAAGAATCCATGAAAGATATGCAAGGTTCAAAACTGGATGAGAGGACGCAGCTTGTCATTTGGCCCTCCTTCTAGCGCCAAAAATGTTGATGGTGCTGGACCTGCCAACGTGTCAAGGGGATCTCCTCGATAAGAAGTCCCAATTAGACCTCAGACCGTTTGGTGTAGGAGTCCCAGTAGTGAGTCGTATGGTAATGCCTTGACCACGATTTCGCACAAAGGCAAGTAAGATAACTCTGTTGGTAGCAAGGGTGTGATAGCTACAGTGAGTCAAGGAAGGTGCATGAGAGGTTCTAACACATGTGGGTTGAGATGAGTGCACCCCTTGGCAACCTGTAATAGTACTCGGATGGGAAGGGAACACATGAGCGAAGATACATCACAAGCTATAAAGCAAGTTAGCTGGCAATCCAAAGTGATGGTTAAACCAACAACACATGTCAGAAAGATTCATGCATACTCATATAGAATATTCCATGCATGCATGCATAAGAAAGCAAATACATATGCCATTTAGAGTAAACAATATAGCTGGAATGCAATACAACATATGCATGAAACATGCTGGCTCTTATTATATTAATAAGTGTAAGTTCCAGTCATACATTACATCCATATCCAACCACTAGCTCCAATAGTGGAATGCTACAGCCACATCCGCCTGCTCCTCCAAAGAGAAGTACTATCTCCTTGCATTGGAGAATCCAAGGTGTGTTACAATATTGTCTAAGTTCTCTCCAAGATAGTCTTATCTGAAGCTTGGCTGACCAAAATCCTTTACAATGAGTTATAAGGGACTATTTATAGAAAAGGGTGGGGTGACCCTTGACATTCCCCTTTGTGACAGTTCAACTACCCTCATGACTCTTCACCTACTCTATGACTATTACATCCAACTATTGACACTTGACTTACACTTGACATGACTTTACATTACAATGCACATGTATCCATGTGAAAAGAATGGCTTGATCAAGCCAAGCTAGACATCACTCTGACTTAGAGATCCATGGAATTCCAACTCCTCAACATCCTCATGTTGATCGACAGTAACATTCTGATGCCAAGATTGGTAGTCCTTGATGGTGTCTGTGTGCTCCATAGTGACATATATCTGAAACCTGACTCTTGCTTCCATAGCATTCGGGTACACTGCTCGGGCTCCTCTATACAACTCGTCTGAAATCATGTGCATCATTGTATTCAATGTGGCCGGACCAACAACATACTTGTGCATGATGTCCCACTGATGGGAAAGTCTAGGTTGGTGGCAATGCACATCAAATCATCGAAGTATGAGTCAAGCTCTAGTCAGACCTGTTTCTTTGTCTTCGCCTGGGTGAGAGTCCCAATTGATGGGATCAGGTGTGTGCACACCACAACATCCATACTTTTGAATACTCATGCATGGGAAGCCTGTATGCTAGTGGTGAACTTCGAGAGCTCTTCATAATTCTAGATCTGACTTCGGATATGTGCCTTCAGCTTGACCGCATTGGCCCTCATCATCTTAGGCAAGTGAAGTGGGGCTCCCTTGTACTTCAACATCCATGTTTGCATGTCATCAATGACAAGTTCATCAAGATATGTGCCCTTCTAGCACATCGCTACTACCATCCATTGGGATGGATGATTGCCTTGTGCACGGTACCAAACTTGGAGTACAATGCTCGCATAACTGTGTCAAGGTACAATACTTCATCTACTATTTCCTTCTTCAGTTTAGCTTGGGCGGACATTGTCACCAAGTCTTCTCCTTGCTTTTCCGTTTGTATTTCCTTTACCATTCGCTCATTCTCAGCTATTAGGAAGCGAACACTTGAGCTAGTGGCTTCGACATACACTCTGGTTGCATCGGCCAAGGCAGCTAGATGTTTGCACACATCAGTCATGATCACTCGTTCCTCAACTTGCACAGGAGACATATGATCCTCCAGAGTTGACACTCTGCGAGACTTCACAACTCTATGTTGGGATTCGTCGAATGAGA
Source organism: Pinus tabuliformis (assembly GCA_031772625.1). Lineage (NCBI taxonomy): Eukaryota > Viridiplantae > Streptophyta > Pinopsida > Pinales > Pinaceae > Pinus > Pinus tabuliformis. Next base: position 365,265,321 of record CM062807.1, read on the forward strand.
TGTTGTGCATCTCTTCTTCCGGCTGATCATTGAGGATCTTAGTGCCTCCTTGGTCATTTGAGACTTTCTCATCATTTGGATGCATTGAAGTGAGTGAGTTGACCTCTTTGTGGTGAGGCATGAGGTCGGTGTCCTGTTCCAACTCCTGTTGCTCCATGTCTTCATCCAACTGTTGAAGTGCTTGTTCTATCTCATGAGAGAAGTCTTGCCTCTACGATGGTTCACCCTGTTCACCTGATGCCAACTATCCTGATGAATCAAATACTTGTACGGGCACTGCTTCGTCTGTTTTCACATGTTGCACCCCCTATTGTATCTGTTGTTGCTGCACTTCCCTCTCTTTTTTGCACAACTCTTGTTCCTTTCGGAGTTGTTCTGTCAGCTCATGCAACTCCTTCTCCGCTTCTTCCATACTTCTCTTATCTCTCAGCCTCTGCGTGATTCGCATGTTGCACTGGTGCCTCTTATCCTCTATAGCCATAGATGCTTGCTCTACGAGTGGATCTGCTCAAAACTTGCAGCTTTTATCCCCCTCCATGCGATCAACAATCTTCCTCTTTCCATTGTTGCGCACTGGTATCCTTGCCTCTGATACCACTACTGATACTGCTGCTATTGGTGCTTCTGGTGCTATCTGTGATTTTGCTTCATGTTTCTTTTCTAACCACTCCATAACGAAACCGACTTGTTCATTTAGTTTGGAGAAATTGTAGCAATATCTCCATGGGTCCTCCTTAGCCCAATGAAATTCCAAGTGGATCTAGTTGAACCGAACTCTCGTGCAATGATCTTTCACAATGCAATGTGGGTCATACAGATTGTAGCTTCGGAGCTCGAGTGGGTACTTCTTCATCTGTTCTGCTTCAACATTCACTTTCTTGATATTTTGGATCTCATATAACCCAATTCGCAATGGAAGAGCGGGTCAAGGTGCCTTCTTCTTCCGATGTAGTCTAGTTGTCAATCTTGCCAAGATGTGATATGCCTCTTCCTGCATGACAAGTACATCTAAGGAAAAATTCGGTAGAACATGCAGAGGCTTCTCCGCGTTGAACATTTAGATGAAGGTGCTGGATGGTGAGGCATACCAATTAGCAATGCCTAACAATGCCTCCATTGCTTCCTTTCACATGCAGGGTGGATCCTGTTCAAATATCATCTTGTACACAGGGGTGAAAAAATGATCAGACAGCCGTGTGATAACTCCTTTGAAGCTACATTCAAACAACAACTTGAAATATGTGTTCACAACAGTCTTCGTCGGTGACCATCCCCACTCCAAACATGGGAAATCCTGTTGGACATAGACTGCATCTAAGATGTAGGTGGACATGTAAATCTCTCGAACATACCTCCGAGTGACTGTCGAGCCTTTGTTACTTGTTCCTTCAGCTGATTAGCCAATATGACGGACTAGTTGCACGATTTTCCTTTTTTATCCACTTGGTCCAGTGTGATCACCCAACTTTGTGGGAAGGTTTCCGTGCTTGCTTGGCCATATAGTTGACAAGAAAATATGACCAAGTATTGGTACACCTTCCTCAATATCTTTGCCTTGTAGATCTGGTTAGGTGTCAACCTGAATCGAGCCGGCTCCTTTACCTAGTTCTTCAAAGTGTCTCTGGTGTTAGCACTGTTGTTGGGTAAGATGGATGGAGTCTTCATGACAATCACGGGCTTGGACATCTGATACATCTCATCATAATATCGTGCATAGAAGGTTGCAAGCTTCATCCCAGTGACATTGTTCAAGTTCATCGTCTTAAGATTAGTGTGAGAGATGATCCAGTGTATCATGTACATGCATGGGAACGCGGGGTATCTGCATGCAGTTCAGTACAAGTAGGATTTGTGAATGGTCATGTACACCTGATGGTCTTTGAGGCCTTCCTCAAAAGTGCCTGCAAATTTTTCATTGACTTCTTTCCACTTCAGTTTGATTTCCTTGTCTAGATACAACTTTGTATCTTCATAGATTGGTAGACTAGAGGACACTCACTCAACTGCTGCTCCAGCTGTATTTCAATCATTGTCTTGTGATGCCGCTCTCTTGGAGGCCATTGATCCAGTACTACTAAGAGGCATATGAACACCTGAAAGATCTGGAGATATGTAACATTCATTGCAAGAAATATGTTAGCAAAAACTAAAGCAAATTTGGGGAATGACACAACACATACCTGGGAAGCTACTGGGAAATATTGCACAATTTCCTCTGGGAGGCTAGGTGAATGGCTGCCAGAATTGCTAAAAAGGCAATTTGGGTTGTCTGGGAGGCACGATTGGCTGCTGGATCTGTAAAATGCACAATCCAAACTAGCTCTTGGCTACTGGGATTGCGCAATGCGCAATTCCAATTAGGAGTGACTGTAGGCTCAGGGACATGATTGCACAATTTTCTAGGCCAGTAGTCACTGTCCCTCAAAAATGCACAAAATAGTCCTGGAGGACAGTGGTGGGTAGAAATGTGCATTTTTGGAGAGGAAGGCAGAGCCTTCCTTCCCCAGATTGCACAATGTTGTGTCAGTGAGGGCAGAGTCTGGGCCAAGGTTGGCCTGATTCGCCAACAGGAAACTGAAAGAAAATAACATAGTGAATGCATGGTGACACTAAGTGAAAATAGAAGTGATTGAAAATTCATGCAAACATGAATGAAAGATTCAGTAAATTTATCAACATGCATGTGGGTGAAGCGAGTCACCAAATCGAGGACCGTTTGTGTAAAATAGTGTCATGCATGCAACAACAGTGAGATAGAAATGAAAACTAAAACAGAGCTAGGACAAGCTAGTATACATGTAAATGACAACAAGATTTCAAATAAATCAAGCAAACATCACTCACACAAGCGAATACATAAAAAGAGACATAAATACTGAAAAAGACAAGTTGAGGCCAGTTACCCGTGAATAGCTGAGCCGGATGTGTCGAAGAGTCTTGGATGTGTTGTGGGATGTTAGAGATCCAAGATCGATGTGAAATAATGAGCTTTGATGTGTCGAATAAATAAGTTTGAGCTCATGACGCGTATGCCACAAATCTAGGAAAAAGTCACACTTGGAGGAAAGCTTCTAAAACAACTTTGCATGTAACCTGTAGCTGCTAAAAATATCTCCTTGAATCATGGGATTCCTTTGCATGTTGCCTCTTGCTATTCTGAGAAAAAGAAAGCCATGCATGCAAGTCAAGCTTCCTTGGTCCCAGGTGGAACTGGTCAACCCAACTGCTCATGCATGAAGCTACTCAACTACTTGAAGGAAATGTGCATCTTTGTATGGGAGCTGGGATGGCTGCCCAAGAGATTTGCGCAATTTATCTGCAAAGCAGCTGACTGCTGCCCATATTTGCATAATTTTTTGGCTGAGCATCCCTGCTGAGGAAAATTGTGCAATTTTCATTGTGAGTGTTGACTGGCAGAATTGCACAATTCTGGAGCCCAGTAGGCTACCAGACAGGATTACACAATTTCTAGAGGGAAGGCTAGTTTCTGTCCAGAAATGCACAATTTCTTGGGGGAGATGCTCAGCCTGCAGCTAGACCAAGTCTAGGTGAAAAACCTGTGATGGGAATGCATCAAGATGTGATCGACAAGATGCCTTTGTGCAACAAAAACACTGATGCTTGTGTACTTGATGAAGCAAGACAAGGTGCTGTGAGAGGTTGGTAGGGAGGCACCAAAATGAAGCTACGGAAAAATTTTGGAGGGTGGTTGTAGCCGCTACAACACTTGTGAAAATTCGGGATCAAGAACAACCAACGAGATTATCATCTATTACAATACATTTACATCATGACATATTTGCCGAGGGAGGCATACCCATACTCAACACATAAGCTAACATTACATGTCCATGGATGGCTGATGGTGGACCCATGACTGGATGAATGGCTATATGATCATAACCATCATACATTGTGATCTTGTATTACTCTTGGAATCGTAGCCCAGATGGATGAAACTATATTTTGGGTCTTCTGTCTCGTTCATGAGACCAAACATTGTACAAGTCTAACCATGCCAATCAATGAGCCGAATTTGAACACGGTAGACACCATCTAATTACCAACCAAGTAAGCCATTAACAAATGTGAGAGAAACCACCAATGATGCTAATGGCTCTCTAGGTACTCTAATACAATCCGTATGGTGTGAATAAATCAGTTGATGTCAAATACCACACAGAATCTTTCGTTCGAAGGGAAATGATGTAAACATCTCGTTAAGAGCGAGGAAACTTTCCATTGATGTATGTAAGCACCAAGGTACCAAGGGGTGTTTGTAAGTCAACTTCCTAGATAATGAGTTGATGTCGACAAGAAGCAACCCATCACAGGAGGGCCTTGATGTATCCCCCATCAACAACACGAAACATGTGTGATGATTTGAGACAGAATGATCATAATGACGCTGATATAGAACTAGATTATGAAATCCAAACATGGAATGAAGGCTTAAGAGTATTGTAGCAGATATTAATTGAATGACTTCTCTTGAACACAAGTACGAAACTGAAATGGAGTTGTCAGCATTTACCCAAAACCAAAAGAGGAGGCTTTGAAATGGTATGATAAACCAAAAGGCAAGCATATTTCCCAACCTGATATCCATGGAGATGAAGTGGAAGAGTGTCATGTTCAAGAGCGACTTTCTACCATTAGAAAAATGGAGGACCCTATTTTCCCAATTTCCCCAACCATACTAGTTAGTACCTCTTTGTTTTTTAACAAACTTGAGGAGGATAACATATGCTTGATCTGTAACTTTATCCTTTAGATGAATCCCTCTAGGAATATTTAAAGAACATAGAGAAGGAGTGGTTTGGTCTCATCGCGAATGACGAGTCCATCATTGTTTGATGTTTTAACGAGTCCAACAAAGGTAAAACTCAACATCTTTTTCATGTTTAGAGAGTTTGAAAAAGAGGCGGAAAAGAAAAATCCAAATGTTCCTTTTCGTAGATAGTACCTTAGGTATGAAAATGCAGAAAATAATACCCAAGTGGACCTCTTAGCCATGTTCGACTAAGTTATTCATTTTTCGTAAGTAGTCTATCTCAGTTTGGAAAAGGGTTAAACTTATACTGAGTAGACGTCTTTTCATGTACTTTAATTAGTTCGAAAATACAAGTGCTTGACAATATTTTCATACTTTGGGAGTCTAAAAAGAGCTGAAAGAGGACTCATCCTAGAGGAATGAGTGGTAAAAAGGGTAGCAAATGGTTCCAGTCATGCTAGAACTTCTAAAAACATGTAGAGATCAAGAGGCACGCTAACAAGACCATTCATCATAGTTGTTCCTCAGGAAATGGTAAAAACAACCAAGTGAAATCATATCATTTACCAAGTAGATGGTGATGATGGAATGAGAAAACCAAGGCTCATATTGAAAAATCAGGTTGATAAAAAATGGAAATCACAAGAATATAATGAGAATGGTTCCATTTTTACACAAGATTGAAACATGGGAAACTATGATTGAAAATACTTGAATATGGTTTCATTTTTCACAAGCTTGAAACATGGGAACCTATGCTTGAGAGTGGTTTCATTTTTACATAAGCTTGAAACAAAGAAAAACTATGCTTGAAATAAGTTTGCATGCCCCCAACATAATGACTCAATTCGAGGTACATTCCCCTTCAAGCTTCATTTCATTCACCTAATTAGGTTACTGGGTGCCAACAGGTGGATGCAATGAAGGTTCATTTACGAGATCAAGTGAAATACTCGACTAGAAATTTACAAGATCTAATCAAAGACTCGAATTGGAAGGGGATCTGTTTCATTTTTCAATGAGCTTAACATAGAAAAAATAACTCTTCTCATGGCACCTTGTTTCATTTTTTAATGAGCTTGACACAAGAAAAGGAACTGTGCTTCACAACCTTGTTTCATTTTTAAGGAGCTTGACGCAAGAAAATGAACTCTACTCCTAGACCAAATCACAATGTCCAAGAGACCATGGATTTGAAGAGGTTCTCATCAGATGGAATAACAACACTCTGTAGGGTATTAAAGGATCCAATGTACAAATCAGACTCTAATGTCCCCAATAAATTATGCACTACATCACCTAATGGATCTAGGTCAAAATAAGTTGAGCATACAATGAAAGGCTCATCTTCATTAGAAGGCACATGAATGGGACATGTTAAAACATAATTAACTGTGGCAGGGAAGATACCACTTTCATATAATGACCATTTAGTGAAGCTGGTTGATTGGGAGTCAGATTAGGACCAATGAACAGAAGCTGGTCAATAGTTACGATTCTCCCTTCATGTAGGAAACCTATCACATGAAAGAGTGAAGAGACAAGAGATCCCATGTCATAAACATAGTCCCACCCAAGGAGTAAATTAAAATCCAAAGGGACTTGGACTACCATCACATCTTTATAGACAATATTTCCTCCCAAATTAATAGGCAACTAAGGAAGGATCCATAACAATTGACTGATTCCTCTGTTAAAAGCAAAAAAATTATGGGTAACACGTACAAGTTGTGGAGAACCTAAATATTTTTGAGTAGTTAAGGATAGAATACTAAAATATGCACCTTCATGTTGGCTTAAGGGGGCTTGATTGAGGTTCAAAGTTGTTTGTGCCAACCAAAAAAACCCTAGCAGTTGGCCCTTTCAGCAACAACTTGCATAGCACAGGCTGCAGTCTCAGCCGAAGCAGTACTGGGGGATTCTAGAACCAAGTTTTTGCATCTAGGGACATGTGACAAGTGGTTCTTAAGCTTTGACAGTTCATATTGCAGACTCTTTCACCCTGCGCATTCCGGTGTAGGGGTCCGCGCACTCAGCTGTAGACTTACCAAGGCCTCTTGTGCACTCAACTGCAGGAGACTTCCCCTTGTCGCCTAAGTGTAGGAAGCAGAGCCTTCCTACCTTATCACTTTCCCAAAATAGTCTCTAACTTGACTTAGATTTCTTCTAAGTTTCTTCTTCTAGAATAGCTATGACTCAAATATATAGCCTTCTCAATACAATACCATGGTCCGCGAACCATGGGTGAGTCTCAAAACTGACTTATCTACTTATCCAAACAAGGGGCTAAGTCCCCTTTGACTCCTGCGCACTCCGCATCCACATTTCGTGGAGAATTTTCATCTTTTTACAAAAAATTATACAAAATTTGGGTTAACTAACCCCAATACTAAACCTAGAGACCCTATCCCAACACTTAATCTATGATTTCACCAGGTACAACCACATTATAAGCATGTACTATGATTTGGAAGGGCATGTAAGGAGGAAGACAATATCCTTCCAGTAGACTCCAATCAAAGGAAGTGGCCAAACTACTTGGAGGGGGTACCATGGTAATGGGAGAACTGCCCCTTTATGCTATGGGAATAGGATAACTATCCCCCAGTTCATTGGAACTTGAAGAAATGAGAATAACTTGAGTGGTATGAAATTCTCTCTATATGGGAAAGGTATGATCAAATGAAGGTGGAATCAAGTCAAACATTTTCTCAACCAATAGTTGGTTAGGAACAAACTCATGGGATTCATGTTTAGAGAGAGTGGGAGTGATTGGAGATGGATTATGATCAATCACTTCATTAACTAGTGGAGGATTGGGAGAAATATTTCGATAACCAGCCGAAAAACGAGGTTGAGAAGTTGTAAGGTTTTCCAACACTTTTGTGGCTTCATCCATATAAGGACAAAGGTGAATAGGATGATTCCCTTTGCATAAACTACAGGGAAATTTGAATTTACCCTCTTTCCCATGGACCTTACTATCACTAGGTGATGGTTTATCACCAGAATGATCTCCAGAGGCTGATGAAAAAGGATGATGTGAGCCTATAGACCACACTTCTAATACCTTAGGAATAACAGGACAATCTCTAAGAAGGTGGTTACCCTTTACATAACATGCAAGGGAATCCAATTTTGTGGCACTGATTGGAAGGTTCCTCCATACTAGTTGCATTCATAATAATGGTTGTTTGGTCACCCCCCTGCTTATTTTTCTTCTTCTTAATATTCCTTTTCTTCTTCTTCTTATCCACCTAGTTACTAACATTGAGGCGTTCACTAGACAAAGAGGAAGAATACTGAACAAGTGGTGAAGGAAAAGGGTCAGTTTTAGCATCAACTTGAAGTTGATATTGTTCAAGTGGAGAAGAACCTAGTTGAGGAGAAGTCTAGACATTCTGTTAGCGCTTGAAATTTCACCTCAGGCTGAGAAAGGTAAACTTCAAGGCAACATCAAACCACTTAGCCTCGTAGCTAGCCCTACGGGGCAGGAGAGGGCTCTCTCCGGTCTATCTCGGCAAAGATCTTCAACGGGTGAGATAACCAATGAGGAAACACTGATTTTAGGCTAGTAAACTGATAAAAAGGTTTGATTTGGGATTTTTAGGGTTTTGGTGGAAAGTTGGGGAAAGGCAATTTTGGGTGCGGGGATTGGACACAGTTTGCAGGGGGTTCTTCGGGGCAAGGTAGGAGACTGTATTGATGCCTTTGAATTAAGTGAATGGATAGGAATGACCGGTGAGGGGCTAAAGAGAGCAAGAAACCTTCAAGAGTTCTCTTTAGATAGATGAAAACATAAATATTAAGCAAACTTAAAAGCAGAGCATGGCAATCATGAATTCTACTTTAACACTTCATTTGCCTAATTTGCAGAAGGAAAAGTAAGGATATGATTCACATAACAAACTTACAAGTACAAAGAGAAACATACCATCAATACATGTAACCACAGGAATCCCAAAAAGGACTGCAAAACCCTGGTCTTCCTTTGCCAAAAATTGCAGAGATACAGTGAGTAATACAATAAGAGCTTCTCCCTCAAGAGTCCAACCTCTCCAACCTCTGAAAATGACTAAGAAAATACATAATATAGGAAAGCTAACACCTTTCCTTGCCTCTAGGGGTCAAGCTCATCCTTCTAGGAGCTGTTTCAACCAATTCTAAACTGAGCACTAAAATCTAGGCAGTCAAAACAACTTGCCTCTATAAGCTAGGAAACCAATTCATTCATTAAATGTTTGCTATTTCATGAATGAATCTTCTAGAGTAGGTAAATAAGTGTCATGTCATCATGAAAATCCATTAATTACATCAAAGAGGGTGAAAAATCCCATCACAAGTCAAAACTGGGCGAATTCCTGAGCTGTAGATGAATTCCTGTGAAAACTGCCCAACGGGTCGCGCCCTCTTCCTGAACGGGTCGCGCTACTTTGGAGCTGATTTTGAGGTACTTCCAGGTGTCCAAATGAGGCAAAAGTGGGCTTGTTGGAAATTTCTGGATGTCTACTTTCCAACCCAAGTGGAATTTCTGAATTTGGTGGTCATTTGCCCCTCCAAAATTGCAATCTCCCAAGACTGCTTCCTGTGTGTCAAAAAGGTGGCAGAAAGTCATTTTTTGCTTGTTTTTTGACTTTCTGGAGGCCCAAAACTTGGTGAAATTTCTTGGAAATGGCTGAGAAAGTGTATCTTTGCATGAAAAATCCAAAAATGCTGAGTTTTCCCAAAAAGGAGTTGCCCAATGAAAGGGTCGCGCGCGGCGCGCGACCCGTTGGTGGAGAAAACCTGTGTTTGGCACAAAAAATTCACAATTGACAAAATTTTCTCCAAATTTCTTGAAATTTGGGCTGGGAGTCCCCAATAAAGTACCATGCTCATTCAAAGAGGCTTTGGCCAAAATTTGGAGTGGATCGGGCCTTTTCCGTCGTTTTAGTGCCTTGGCCAACCTCCTTGGATCTGGCGATTGAAATTTTGACATTTCTCTAAAACCATGACACCTGTGCAAAAAGTGAAGGAGGTTTCTCTTATTTGGCATGTTATGGACAAGAACCTCTCTCCGTTTTCCAAAATTCATCTTTTATTGCTCTGGAACATCATTTGAGTGCGACTTGTCCCGATGTGTGAAACAATGAATTTTGTCGAAATGGAGCGAAATGAAGGGGATAGGGGGCTTCTAAATTCTTGGGGAAATTTTTGGGAGTGGGGAGGGATGTTAGGAAGCAGGGGAAAGTGGAATCTCAGAGATTGAGCGAGGGGAAGGGGTCCAAAAGGGCAAAACACAGGCCAAACCTAGAAAATTGCCAGGTTGTAGCTAGAAACTAGGGTTTGTGCAAAAATGAGGAATTTGGGGGATCTCAGTGATGGGAAGAATTTGATAAGGTACATGAAGGATAGGGGAAGGTGTATGAACATCTGGATACAAGTTTTGCCGATGATTTGACCGTCCAAGAGAAATTGCCTTCAAAACCCTAGGAGAGGGAAATGACCTTACCTAGGCGCAACTGAAGCATGAACAAGGTGTAAAATGACTCATTAGACATTGACATGATAGTGACAACCCTATGAATGATGATAGACTCAGCTGAATAATGACATGGACCGACATTTTGACAACTTTAGAAAGAGTTAAAGCAAACCCTAGACCTAATGCCTAGTGACCAAATTTTGCTTGAAAACTCTTTGAAATGACAAAATTTGACCTTGACACTTCAAAAACACTTTGTAAGAGCATCTTTGATCACTGGAGGAAGGCTGGAAAGACTGACACTAACACATTCGAAACCATAAGGGTCAAAAACAACCAAATTGACCAGCCAATGGTAAATCCTAGAAGGGACAATGTTTCCATATAAGGAGCACCAATATTTCTAAAAGAAGGAAAAGGACCAGGATTCTCTTCAAAGAGGTTTCCTTGACTGGTGGACTCGGGAACTGTTTCCATTAGTCTCAACCTAAGATCTAGTAAGGAGTTATTCCATGGGGAGGATGTTTTTCCATGGTCAATTAATTGATCTTAGAAATTAACAACAAAAATAAATCAAAGAGGATAAACTAGGCATAAAGGTTTACTAAGCAACTGTGAACTGCAATATACACCTTGGAGAACCAAGGAATTAACGTACGTGTAGGAAATCTCCTCGAATGTTGTGTTCGGTGTATCACAGTATACGAGGAGGCCGACTCGATTACCTACGATGACGATAGAAACCTATGGTGGACTTGCAAAATCTACTCGATGGTATGTGGATGTGCAGTCCGTAGTAGTGTTGTTTAATGCATAATCATTTGATGAGAGTGTTCCTAAAAATATTTCATGCGTGGAGCATCATCCAATATACCCAAAGGTACGTGGAGAACAATCCTATACACTCATGTAAGTGGAATGATATTTCACCCCTAGGATACAATGCTGGGAAACAACGACAACTCATATGTTTAACGACGTCGGAACACGTCTCTAGCCTAGACCTCTAAATGTTTGCGTTAATGTTACAAATGATCCTTAGGTTGGTTCTGATAAATTTTATTGTTAATCTTCAATTAAGTTTCAATTTTGGGGCTCACGCGAATGTCACCTAAATATCCTAAAATGAAAACTATCATGAGAAAATGGAATCTTTATCATTAAATGAAAATGTATTTAAGGGAAGAGAGAAAGAGTACGCAACAAATAATATGCAACAGGCAATATGCAAAATGCAATTCCCTTTTCAATGCAACTATTCCAATTTCAATGCACATACAAAACCCTAAATTCCAATACAAATATTTTTCTTTTCAAGTCACTTAATTTTCAAAAATGAAGAAAATTAATATGAAAAGTCTAATCAATGATTCAAACAAGCTTTTCAGAATGATGACTAGAACACCAATTCATCTAAGCACTCAAGGATAAAAGAAATCAATTTGCAAATAACCTAATGATAAGAACAAAGGAAAATATTCAAACAAATCCTTACCAAAGGTATAAAAAAAAATTAAACCAAATGGAGGCTTCATAGGGACCACAAGGCACTTAGAAAATAAAGGAAGAGCGACTGGAATCAAGGCTAGGTCAAAGAGAAAATCAAGGCAAAGACAAAATTTTGCATGAACATGGGCCAACACAGGTGCAAATAAGGCACCGGTGATATGAAACACACACATAGAGAAGGATTAGCTGGGGTGCAATACTATGTCAGAGGACTAGAGGGTGTGGTGGTCTAGGGATGAAAAGTTTCGACACAAGGATTGCAATTGAGACTCAATGAAAGGTTTTCCTAGGTATATTCTTGGTTGAATAAGACAATAAAGGTAGATAAAAGAGGTAAGACAAACACAACGGACAAAGAAACCACCAAGGGAATACAATGCTCCCCAGTATGGTCGCCAATTTGATATGTGAAATCTACAACTGTCGACAAAAGTATATTCTCTAGGCCTGGCAGACTGCCTAGAACAACAAAAAGATAAATGCACTAATTTTTTCCTTAAATTAAATAGACAACGAGATGAAACCTACCTAGAATCTATCATATGCTTCGCTCCTTCCTTGGCTTGAATGCTCCAATTGCTATTATTAGAACCTCTACATAAAGATAACACAAGTCAACGATCCATGAAATATATGTAGCATCATCTAATCAGTTTATTCAATAGATCAACATGATATTGAAATATATGAAACCATAACATCATATATAGGAAAACAAAGAAATCTTTGCATTAATATAAATGGAGTGAGTTAAAACCAAAAATAGGTGTTGATCTTATAAAAGAGCTCCTCCAAGTTGACTTGTCCTTTCCTTGTCACAAAGTGCACCTCTAATCACCCTAATGCATGGAAAGATATCTCTCACATCAACAACATAAGGGTAGAATCACTCTCCAAAATCCAACCCCTTGCCTATGGATGACATAAAATATATAGGTGAAGGAGGTAGTTCATGAATTCTTATCCTTTTACCAATTAGGGGTTTAGATCTACTCTTGATGTGAAGATAAGCTCAAGGGATAAGGGATGAAAAATCCAAGGTAGCATAGGACAGGATTTGAGAATTTTATCTGAGGTAAATAGTTACAACAGATCTTGGAAGCTTCTGGAAGAAGAGGCTTCAGGATTCTCTCTCCTTTTCCTGAAGTTCTAGAACCAACATAGGTTCACAGTGGAGCAACCTGTAGGTGATCAACACATTCCATAGTAGAGCAACCTAGTAGTTAACATTGTCCAGTAGGAGGCCAAAGAGTGTTGGTCCTTGAAATGACTAAAACGAGGTGTTTTCAGGAAAAAACTCAGGGATTAGAATGAGTCATTCTTAAGGCTTTGTGCAAGGATGATGAAAAGGAGGTCAAAGGATATTGATTTATCTAGTTAAAGGCCTATTGACCAGTTGTGACAAAATGGCTTATAAAACATGTGCTGGTAATCAACAAGGAGCAGGTTGATCCGATACCATTAATATGATTTGTGAGAGGAATGAAACTAAATATTGTAACAGTATAATATGTCACAAGAGAATAGAAAATTCTTTAGATGAAATAATAATATGAAAGGAGCTTAAATATTTTTATTAAATGGTAAAAATTTCATAAGACCACATCATGGAAAACTTCATGGCTTTTACAATGGTGAGCGCCCATTATATTATTTAATGTTGTATTTTCACGTAAAGTCATGCACTTTCATTATATTTCAAATACCATGGGTTAATACCATAAATCTATATGGTAAAAACTAACAAATTGGTTGTATATGGTAAAATCTAATTGTACAATTAAGTTTTTTTTTTTTTTTTCTCTCCCACCTTTCAAATATTATGGGTGGATACTATGGGATTGTAAACCAACAATAATAGAAAATTTTTATTGAATGTGGTGATTCATCGACATCCACCTAGATCAGCTTCAAACCATAAAATTTGAGGTAATTAAGGAGAGATATCAAAGTAAATCCAATCAAAATTTGAGATTTTTTCCCCTATAGTTTGAATGATACACCCTATGGAAGTTAGGGCTTGAGAAAGTACCTGAACTCAATTGTAAATGAGGGATATTTGGATTTTCACTATAAACTTTTTTGCTAGGACACTTCAAACTGTGAAATTTTAAAGGGACAAAGGATAGATCTCATGGTACATTTAGTTAAAAAATTAGGTTCTTCTTCACTACATATTTGGAGATACATATTATGTAATTTAGGGTTGTGAATAGTCCTAAAATCATTTTCAAATGAGAGATATTAGATTCTTTGCTATAAGTTTCTCCCAAAGATGTTTCATATTGTCAAATTTTTAGGGATATTAGGATACATATTGAGGTCCCTTAGGAAAAAAATTTAGAATCCTATTTGAAAAATGGACACATGGAATGTTATACAAGTTTTCTCTTGGGAAGAGGCTGAAAATCAACAAGTTTTGGGAAAGTTTCCATATCTTTCACTTGAAAAATCAAATTATGCTTAGACATGCGAAGTTGTGGAGTAGAAATATCATAGTACTATAGGTTGAAATATCAGTTTCATGAGGGCTCAAATTTCATAGACATATCAAGGCAAAGGTTTACCATCCAAATAATCTAAAAATTGAGGTTTTGGAAGGTGTGTAACTTACAATTGGCATAAATTTTGATTACAAGATATATTTTTTTGGTGATTCAAAATTTTTGACGAAGAGGAAAATAGATGATCATTATTTACTGACATGGATCCTAAGGATTTGTAAAAAATTATTTCATCGCTTAAACCTCCAAAAATCTCATCCATGACTCATGAAGAAATATAATATGTCCAGTAATGTTTATTCAAGTTGGAAAATTAGATGTCACACATGGAACAAAATATGGAGGAAAACAACAAAGAAACACAAAATTCTATCCATGAAGAAATACAAAAATATATCAAGGAATATATTAAAAATATCATCAATTCCATGGAAAATATTATCTCTGGGAGGCTTCCTAAAATAGACGTGGAGATTCCAAGAAATCCTCAAAATAAGGATCACAAATGTTTGGAAACTAAATCACATATAAAGAGTATATATATAAATTGGAGAGTACAAATATTGAATCACTTAACCATAATTATGATTTTTCAATCCAATATCCACATCATTAAGGCTTCAAGTTGGCACTAAGGAACCACTTCATTGCAAAGATTTATATGAGAAAATTTGACGTAACAATCCTATAACATGGATATTCTAGATGAAGCAATACTTTGATCTATGCTATGTGACAACATTACAAAAGGTAAATATGGTATCCATGTATTTTAAACAAGATCAATTTGTATGGTATCAATGACTTTGTGAAAGGCAAAAAATATACTATTGTATGTCGATCCATTTTTAGGGAGGATTTGATAGCATATTATATGGATATTAAGAGCAATACATTCTTTAGTAAATTTGTAAATATTCAACAATTTGTTCAAATTCCATAGCGGATCCAACTATTCCAAAGTTTGATTCGTAAGGTAAAGAGCATTTCATAGGACAATTTGTTAGACCTTTTTATGAGAACTTTAATGGAAAATGTCCAACATGAAGTGCATCTCTTTGAACCAAAATCCACAAAGAATGATTTTATTCTAGCAAGGAAAGTTGAAAATAAATATATGGATACTAGAATTGTGGTCACTATAAACTATAGAGAACATCATGCTCTCTTTCCTAATCCCATTCAACCGACAAGGTTGACACCTCAAAAAATGAATGAAAGAAGAGAAAAAGTACTATGTATCGATTGTGATAGAAAGTATAGTAAGGGGCATAAATGCGATGAGATGAAATTATTCTACATAGAGAGTGAAGAGGAAGAAAATCAAGAATTGGATAATCACAACAACTAGAACAAAATACTCCAGGCATATATTTTCATGCATTGGTCAGCATTAGTACTCCAAAACTACCAAGATAGAATGATATACTAGAATTAAAAAAGTAACAATGTTTATTGATTCTAGTAGTACCCATAACTTCAATAATTACAAATTGGTGAAACTTCTCAATTGCCTTCTATTTCTAGCACAAAAATTTCACGTAATGGTTGAAGAGGAGGTACCATAAATTGTTCAGGGAAGTACCATATTTTTAAGCTAAATGTTGGGGGAGGAATTATTGGATAGTCCCATGATTGCAATCCAAGTGTTTGGTGTTGATGTTGAATTAGGGACCTAATGGTTACAATCATTTTCTTTTCAAGATATTTTCATGAAACTTTTATCAAAAGGAAAGGAAATTGCGCATAAAAGGTATCCAATGGAAACCGTCTAAAGTGATAAGCTATAATAGCATGACAAAAGTACTAAAAAATGGACACCATGGTGTAATTACACAATTGTGATCATTAGATGTTCAAACATCTATATCCTCTTCTTTAATGGATCTTTGAAAAGTTATCTACATTCATTCTAAGCTATTTGGAGAGTGCCTAAAGATAATCCACCTGCTTAAGATCACGTCCATGATATTCATGTACAAATTGTAATTGTATCACCTAACATTAGGCCTTACAAATATCCATATGCAAAAAATAGTGAGATTAAGTTTTTGAATAAAGAAATGTTATACATTGGCATCATTCAACCTTTCCAGAGTGATTTCTCTTCACTAGTGTTGATGATAACAAAAAAATATGGTCCACAGTGTATGGGTTCAAATAAATTAAAATTGAGGTATTATGGCCCCTATAAGGTGTTACAACGGATTGAAGTATGGATTACAAATTGGAGTTACCTCCATCTTCTTGTGTTCATCAAGTCTTCCATGTTTCTTGCTTAAAGAAAATAATCAATGACAAGATCTCAATCCAAAGTATTTTACCAAATATTTATAAAGAAGGGAAAATAATACATTACAAACACTCCTTGAAACAAGTATCAAGAGGCTAAGTAATAAAGAAATTAATGAGTACCTCATCAAATGGAAGAGCCTACCAATGATGGAGGCAACATGGGAAGATGAGTTATTCATGCATAAACACCCATAGTTATTCAAGCATCGAGGACAAAACTTATTTGAAGGGGAGGGGCATGTTAAGACTTAGACAAGCCCCACCCTTTCTTAAGCCCCATATATTCAGTTATTATATTTCAATTTTTATGTAGGCGAGAGCATTTCACTATACCCTTTCATTATAATTGTAACCTTGGCATTATATATATATATATATATATATATATATATATATATATATATATATATATATATATATATATATATATATATATATATATATGTATATCAAGGAGATCTAGTCTCAAAATCACTGTATCATGTCTTGTATTATAATGATTGTAAAAGGAGGTTCCAAACTTGAAGTGGATTGTATTAGTTGAATTATTATCATTTAAAGGTGAAAGGTGTTGATTTTCAAGTGCAATAGATATAAGAACTAATTTATGAAATATTGATAATTACTTCTAATCATGTATATCTTCTTTTAGAAATTCCAATTTATCATTAAGAAATTACACTATAGAAATTTAACCATAAATGCACAAGGACAGTAATTATCACAATGCACATAGAGAACACAAGATTTACTCTGGGAAAACCCACTTGGGGGAAAACCAAAAAACCTTTTATTTCTTAGAGAAATTCTTTAGTTCAACAAGAGATATGCGTACTACTAGTCAACTACGAGGTAAAAGTAACCAAAAATGCTATGGTCAAACCTAGTCAAACAACCCTCTTGTCAAGTCAACCCACTACCCTTCAACTTCAACCCTCTCTGATCTGCCAAGGAAAAATTTAGGGCTCCATGAATATGCCCAGAAACTCGGCCCTGCTACCTAGAATGTTATTAGACCTAGAATTTTGGTCTTGTTGCCCAAAAACTGCTACCCCAAAGTTTAACCTGCTACCCATAAATTACCCAAAAAAGTGACACATGTGAAGTCAAGGAGAGAGAAAATTACTAGAGATGAATTCATCCTTCTTCATCCTACTTATTGCTTCTTCTTATTCTTCGCTAGGATGCCCAAAATATCTCTTGTCTTGTGTGAGGTTGAATGGTGCATTGTGTAGGAGGTCAAATTCTCTAGATATAGTGTTATGCATGTTTTAATGGGTGTGTCTCGTCACTGGGGCTGACATGACTTGAGGGAGGGAAGACTTGACAAGTTTGGAGCCAAAAATTCAAAGTTCAAATTACGAAATTTTCTCTTTTGATACCAACATGAATAAAATGCCTTATAATAATATTTCAAGGGCTAAAGAATGAAAATGACATGAAGAACATGTCTTACAATTTCATTATATATTTCATGGATTAAAATATAAATTATGAACACTGACCATAGATGCAAAATTCACACTCCCTCTTAGCTAAGGAAGTATTCATAGTGACTATATAGATGCTCTTTCATTGGTAAAATTCTCTAAGAAAATGTTATAACAAATCATCAACATTATTCAATCACCATAATCGGGTCAACAAATTTGACACATGGTGAACCAATAACATCAACCAATTACCATAATTTTCATCAAACATCTCTGACACATGGTAAATCAACAACATAAACACCATAATTATGATAGGTATCTTTGGCCTATGGTATATCCTCACCTTAATCCTAGTTAGTACTCATTGCACATGGTACATCATTTAACATTAACTAGTCACGATAATTCTGGTCAATCTGAAATATGGTATATAGAATAGTCTTGGTTCACCATCATTTAGTTCAACATATTTGACACATGGTGAATCTCTAAAGGCTACACTCTATTTGAGTAATTTGGGACCTCCTGCAAAATGAGTCTGACCTTCCAGGATGATTCTACCTAATCTGGGTAAAAAATTTTGACACAGGAAGAATGGTTGTCCTCCATCAGAACATTCTCCCTAATTCGGTTCAATATTCTTGACACAAGGAAAATTTTAGTCCATGATGCTATCTCATCAACACTCCCTCTCACTAAGAGAGGCATTCTCAACAATTCCAAGCTTGTCCCTGAAGTATACAAACTTCGCTCTGGACAGAGGCTTTGTAAGAACATCATCTATCTGCTCATCAATAGATACATACTAGATCTTCAGTGCTTCCTTATACACCATGTCATGAATGAAGTGGTACTTGATCTCAATGTGTTTTGACCTATTATGGAAAACTAGATTCTCTATTAGCTTCACACAACTTTGATTGTCACAATATGTCATAGTCAGTTCTAGCACCTAATTAAATAGTCCTGCAAGTAACTTATGAAGCCACACTACTTCATAACTCACTAATCTAGCTGCAATATACTCCACCTCGGTAATGTTGATTGCAACATATGTCAAATTCCTACTCATCCACAAAATGATAATAGAGCCCAAACTAAAGCAACCTCTGGATGTACTCTTTTTGTCTTCAACACTCTCTTCCCAATCCACATCTGTATGTCCTTGTAGTTGTATATTTGAGACATATCTCAAGCCTTAATCAATTGTACCATGAAAATATATCAATACATGCTTTTATGCAATCTAATGATCGTGTCTTGGTTCCACGAGGAACTGGCTTAAAGTATTCAGTACAAAGAAAATGTATGGCTTAGTATTAACCAAATACATCAGTGAGATAGTCAACTTTCGATACATGGATGGATCTCCCAAATATGACTCAAAGTCTCTAAACTTTCTTATATTTACTGATTTGAGGCTTTTGCGATTTATATTTTGTGTAGTGTTGTCTTCCAAAGTCATCACATTCATATTTTTGGAATCAACGTTTCGAACCATCCTCTGTGGTTCATCATCAAGATAGATCCATGAGTGAATAAGATAGATCTCAATAGCATCAATAAATGAAGGTGTGGGCTATGATAGGAATGAATAGCACCCGACAAGTTCTTAAGGAAGGAGAGTGAATTAATTAATAATGATTTAATTTAGTTTTAATTTCAATACCTAGTTTTCTTTTAAGAGTTTAAAGATTATTAATGATACTCAATGTTTAAAAATGATAATTGTTATCCGTACTAATTACTAATTAATAATTCTTTAAAATTTTATGCAAACTAATTCACAATTAATTGCTAGGAAATTTTGTTTATTGATAATTCATGATTGTTAATAATTGACTATAGTAACTAATGGTTAATAAAAGTATTAATAGGTTGTTTAAATTATTTTTAGCTTTAAAATGAATGATTAAAATGATTTTTTATTTTATTTTATGAATAATAATTAATAACTAATATTTATTAATGATTTTTCAAAGTTATTAAAAATAAGCTTATTATTTCCATTATTAATTTTTAGATTGAAATTAAAATTGAATTCAATGTTTAAAATTAAATTAAAATTGAATTGAAAATTTTATATATATATAAAAGAATTATATTAATAATAATTAATTACTAATATTTATTAATGATTTTCCAAAGTTATTAATTATTATAAATTTATTATTTCAATTATTAATTTTTATTATTAATTTTGAGGATTGAAATGAAAATTGAATTTAATGTTTAGAATTAAATTAAATTTTTTTGTTAAAATTAAATTGAAAATTCTGAAATTTTTATTTTTAATAAAATATTTTATTATTATTATTATTATTTTTAGGGTTGGTAAATTTATACACCAAAAGGAAGACATCGAAAGGCCAAATTTAGCGATAGAGGGCAGGGAGCAATTAGGAGAAGGTGGAATTGGAGGTTAGAGTGGGAATCCAATTATCACTTATTTTCCAATCATCATCATGATTAAGGTTGTTAAGGTGTTTTCCTATTTCTATAGTTTCTCTAAATTTCCTATAGTGATAATGATCAATTTGGCCACAACACAAGAGTTTTCAATACAAATATGATGATTGGTTTTACTAGAGGCTCGACCAAAGTTGAGGTTTCAGAAAGGTTATGCTTAATGTCAGTGACATGCTCTTGAACCCTAGTTAAGATTGATCAACCGGTCTCAACAATGTAGGTTTTATCACATGAACAAGGAACTAAATAAACCCCTTTGTGGAATTTAGGATCAATGGGATGTTTTAACGATTTTAGGCATCTGCTAATGGTGTTCATAGGTTTAAAGGTGGTTTTAATATTGTTCTTTTTTAAAATATAAGCAATTTTATTAGTGGTGCCCAATATGTAGGGGAGGTGAACCTTACCAACATAATCATCCATTGGTTGTTTTTTTAAGGATTCTCTACCTTCTTAAAAGCTTTGATTCCTTGGTGTCTTCTATATCCATTCTTTTCAAAAACATCCATGAGATGGTTCTTCTCTTGTTCAAAATGATCATGATCTGAAATGCGTACAACCCTAGTTGCTAGAGTGTTGAGAACACCAAGTTTTTGAGCTGGATGATGGTGAGAGTTGGCATGTAGGTAATGTTCAGTGTGGGTTTTCTTACAGTAGACTTGGTGATATATGGATCCATCTTGGTTTCTTTTGATTAGGATGTCAAGAAAGGAAAGGCTTCCATTCTCTTCCACTTCCATTATAAACTTGATAGAATTAGATTGATTGTTAAGGTGTTTTAGGCAAATGTCTATTTTTTCTTTTCCATGAGGCCAAATAATATAAGTGTCATCGACAAATATTTTCCAAAGTTTAGGTTTTAATGGGGAGGAATCAATGGATTTAGTTTCAAAATATTCCATAAACATATTGACAATGATGGGTGACAGAGGTGATCCCATAGCTACACCACAAGTTTGTTCTTAAATCTCATTTTTAAAACTGAAAAAGGTTGATTTCAAACAAATTTCTATTAATTTAGCTATGTTAGGATTAGTGATTTTATGAACAAATTTCATGGCTTCACCTATGGGAATGTTATTATAGAGATATTTTATATCAAAACTAACCAAGATTTCATTTTGGTCAAGTTTTATCTACTTGATCTCATTGATGAAGTGATTGGAATCTTTGACAAAGGAACTGGTGTTTTCCACCATGGGTTTAAGTTTCTTAGCAAGATATTTTGCGAGATGGTAAGTGGGACCTTTGGTGTTGACAATGGGTCTCATGGGGATACCTTCTTTGTGTATTTTAGGGGCTCCATAGATCCTAGGGGTGTAGGGATTGGTTTCAATAAGATTTTTAATGTTGTGTTCTTTGCTTGATTTTATCAAGTTA
This sequence comes from Pinus tabuliformis, assembly GCA_031772625.1. Lineage (NCBI taxonomy): Eukaryota > Viridiplantae > Streptophyta > Pinopsida > Pinales > Pinaceae > Pinus > Pinus tabuliformis. Next base: position 365,287,152 of record CM062807.1, read on the forward strand.
TTTACATTCTTAGAGATATTTTTTATGGGATTCTTTTTTAATTTAATGTAGTAGCCGATATTGGTCAAGTGGTCCAACATCTTCTCATTATAATAATAATTTATGTTCATTATAACAGTCGCACCACCTTTGTCAGCTTTCAAGACCACAATATTAGGGTTTTGGTTTAGGGTCTTGAGAGCAAGATATTCTTGTTTGGAAATGTTTCTTTTGGGTGGTTGGGCTTTCCTGAGGATGATGGAGAAATCCTATTTAATAATTTATTTAATGTTATCCGGTAAATCCTTAATCCCATACTCAATGTTGCACAAAATGTCTTCTTTGGGGATGGTATGAGGGGAAATGGAAAAATTCAAGCCTCTTTCAAGGAGACCTAGAGTGACTTGGTCAATCTGTGTGCTGGAGAGATTCACAATATGTTTGCTCTCTCTTAGAGAGGTAGATGGATTCTCTATATTCGATGTCGTTGTCTCGTTCTCAATTAAAACAATGTTTCCTTTAGAATTAATTGTTTCAATTTCTGTGGATGCCATCAACCTATTTATAAATCGTTCAACCTCATCTTGGTTTGACACCTTACCATCTTCCTTGAGCTCATTTCTAGAAACACATTCACTGGGAGGATCATCACAGGTGCTTAGAAGTTTGTTGATTTATTTCGATGTTGTTGTCTCATTCCCAATTGACATGATGTTTCCTACAGAATCTTCCACCGACCTATTTGTAAATTGTTCAACCCCATCTTCCCGTGCCACCGTGCCATCATCCCTAAGTTTATTTCTGGCAATGCATTTGGTGGAAGCATCCTCGTAGGTGTTCAAAAATCTGCTATTGGATCCTACATGCGTTAGTGGTGGAGTTGCTATGATCTGCGAATGCTAAATGAGAAAATGCAACAATGGTTACTGCTCGAGGAACATTGGTTATTGCTCAAGGAACAATGGTTATGTTTGCTTAAGAAACAACGTTAACTAACTGGGTGATAGCCAGTTCTTCCGAAGAGTTGTGTGGGGTATTTGGTGGTGGCCTGGGTTCATCCGAAACAAGTGAATTCAGAAAGGTAATTTGCGTAGGATTTATTTTGGAGAGAGTCTATAGTTCGCTAGATGTTTTCAAAGAGCTGGGAGATTTGATTGATTTCTTGTACAATTTTTCAAATTTTAGAGCTTGTTTGAAGCACTTTTGTTCTTCAACTTTAAGGGATTTTAAGCAATGCGTATATTAGTTGGGTTTTGAAATTAGTTGGGTTTTTAAGGGAAATGAATGGAACTTATTTCAAAACCCAACTAATTGAAATCAAACTCATTGCATGTTATGCAACCAACTCACAAAATAAAATAAAAGATAAATCAACGCCTTCAAAATTAGCCTCTTCGAGGGGGCAACCTCCTTTACATTACACAAATGAACAATTCTTGGATGATTCAAATGAAAAACCCTCGTTTCTATATATAGGAGTCTAAGGGGTCACAATATAACCAGAGTTGACATAACAATAATAATGTAAGGTCACAACAATAACAGTAGTGGGCTTCTATGGGGCACAACAATAAAAATATGGGGACTACATGGGCACAACAATAACAATAAGGGGGTTTCACTAATAAAAATAAGGGGCTTGCACTAATGAAAATAAGGGGGTTGCACTAATAACAATAAGGGGCTACACTAGTAGTATAGGGACCTAACATTCCCCTCCCTTCAAAAAAGTGTTGTCCTCAATGCTTGAGTAGTTTTAGATGCTTCTGTATAAAATTCTCATCTTCCCATGTGGAATCTTCAGTGGGTAAGTTCTTCCACTTGATGAGATACTTTGAAATTGATCAATTTCGTAGCTGTCGGGTTCTTGTTTCCATGACTTCTTCAAGTTCCAATATGATTTTTTCTTCCTCATCAAGTTTCGACAATATTGTTTGAACTGGGAGCTTGTCACCTATAACCTTCTTTAAGCATGAAACATGGAGAATTGGGTGCACTAGGGAAGATGCAGGAAGCTCCAATTTGTATGGCATAGTACCAATATTTTGCAACACCTTGTAAGGACCATAGTACTTTGGTGATAATTTGTTATCCTTCTTAGCTTTCTTGAGGGACATTTGTTTGTATGGTTGTAGCTGTAAAAATACCCAGTCAACTACATCAAAACTTCTTTCGCTACGATGTTGATCTGCCTATTGTTTCATTCGATTCCATGCCAAAGTGAGGTTATCCTTTAAAATTTGGAGAACTTGTTGTTGATGCTTGATGTGGTATTCCACTGCTTGAACCTTAGAACGAATTTCCAGCAAGACTTTTTGGAGATATGTAGAAATAGACGATTTCGTTGTTTGAACCTCTAGCGAACATAATTGTGTAATTACACCCTATTGTTATTTCTTTAGAAGACTTTTCATGATATTATAGTTGATTATCTTTCTTGGTTTCCCTGCGATACCCCTTAATTCAACTTCCTTTCCCTCCCAAAAAAAAATTCAAGAAAAGTTCTTGAAAATTTAAAGTTATCGTACCCAAATATTGTAACCATTGGACTCCTAGTACAACATCAACACCACCCATTGGAATGGAAAGAATTGGACTATTCAATACATATTCTCCCATGGATAGCTTGATATTATGGCACTTTCTAGAGAAATTTATGGTTCCTCCATTTGCAACCATCACTTGACACTCTGGTGTTGGATATAGGAAGCAATTCAATTCCTTGGCTATCTTACAATGAATAAAATTATGGGTACTGCCCGAATCAATCAAAACTATTACCTTTTTATTCTTGATATGTCCTTCTATCTTGAGAGTTTTTGGAGTGGGAATTCATGTTAATGCATTACAAGATATGGTCGGATTCATTTCTTCTTTCTCTGGGGTTGGTTCCTAGTGTATATCCTCTTCTTTTGACATTTCTTGTTCCTTTTCTTCCTCCTCTTCCCGATCTATGTAAATTAATTTCTTCTCAATACACTTATGACCTTTAGTGTATTTGCTATCACAACTGTAACATAGACATTTTTCTCTTTTTTATTCCAATTGTTGTAGTGTCAACCTTGTAGGTTGTGGAAGGATAGGAGTAACAACACTTCTATCTTTATAGTTGTGAGTGGTAGGATTCCTTGTTGCCATAATTTTGCTTTCAAATTTTCTTGCCAAGCTAAATGCATTCTCTAATGAATCAAGTTCCCAAAGATGAACCTCATGTTGGATGTTATCCTTTAAAGTCCCTATGAATACATCAATCCTATGCTCCTCCGGAATATCATTTATCCTTATATTCAATTTTTGGAAGTCCTCAATGTGCTCCACTATTGAACCCTTTTGTTTGAGATTTATCAATTGGCTAAAGAAGGTGTTTCTCTTTGTATCCTCATAATGTGCTATCATTTCGTCCGTAAAAATTGACCAAGTGGAATTTTTTTTATGAGAGCAAAGCCATTGATACCATACAAACTGATTGGGTCCTGAATATAAAGTTTCAATGCATACCTTTTGTGTGTTTTGCACATTATGGAGATCAAAATATTGCTCCGTATGCAGTATCCATGTTACAGGATCCTTGTCATCAAACTTCCTCATGTCGATATTTGGAATATGGTGGGTCTTCAATCCAATGTTAGATTCTATGAAATCCTTATTAACATTTCTTTTTTTCTCATCATGCATTTCCTCTACTACCTTTTCGCCATTATGAAGCATTTCTTGTAGCAACTTTGCCAAACCTCCCTTCAAAGCTTCCATGTATTTCTTCAAATATTCAATGCCAACTTTCAATTTTCCTTCTATAACATTCATGCCATCTTTTAAACCTTTCATGTCTCCTTTTAAACCATTCTTCAAACCATCCATCTTAGTTTCCATTTCATTTTTGGTTACTCTTTGCGAGAACGAAATTTGTTGCACTTGGTCTCATAATTTTGATATATCATGTTGCATTTCTTCTTCTTCTTCATAGTAGAAATTTCAGGTTTCTTACTAGGTGTTTCCATTTTATTTTTTCGGGTCATCAATTAATTATTTATGCTTCATTGTTCCCTTTAAATCACTTTAAACTATTTTTTCAAACAAAACTTATGCAAATTGTTTAAAAAATACACACCTTTTTCTCGCTTTGTAGGAGTTCGATATTGAAAATGTTGTATCTCTGTAATTTTGGACCTCCAAGGTCTCAAATTTCATCCTCTAGTATCCCTTTGAGACCTCTTTCCAACTTCACAAGTCTGATTGACATTGGATTCTCCAAGAAAGTGTTATGCCTAATCTCCCACGATGACCTTATTATAGACTGGTTCAGTAAAGCGAACTTGTACGAAGTGCCATGTGTCACTTTTTCAACCTTCGGCTCTGACAATGATACCCAAAAAACTACAGTTCGTCCTCATTCTGTAAATTTTTACATAATTTGAATTCGATGCTCAGAACGAAAGTTATGACGGTTTTCCCAAGGTCACCTTTTTTAGATGGAATTCGGGAACCTGCAAAAACCCCTCAGTTTATATCTACGAAAATATAGCGATAAAATATTTGAAATTTGGACACAAGGTTCATAAATATTTTGGCTCAAATGGTTTTTAATTTCAACTTATGAAGCTTCATAGAAAAAAGTTATAGGGAAAATTCCACAATGGCCTGTTTATAGTAGCGAAACCCTAGAATCCAAAGCTCTCATACCAAATGTTATGCAACCAATTCTCAAAATAAAATAAAAGATAGATCAATGAATTCAAAAATTAGCCTCTTCAAGGGGGGAACCTCCTTTACATTACACAAATAAACAATTCTTGGATGATTCAAATGACAAAAGCTCATTTCTATATATAGTATATATAGGAGTCTAAGAGGTCACAATATAATCAGTCGACATAACAATAATAATGTAAGGACACAACAATAACAACGATAACAATAAGGGGGTTTCACTAATAACAATAAGGGGCTATAGTAGTAGTATAGGGACCTAACATTACATGGATTAAAGAAGAATGGAAATTTAACCTATGATAAATTACTAACGTATGCGATGAATATCTAAATAAATTCAATCATCTAAATATGAGACTAAGTGGAAAAATCTTAATGAAAATAACAATTAAAATATTTTTGGTTGTTTTTAATTTTGAGAGTGCTCAATCCCATGAGACAAAATCAATGGTAAGTAATTATGAACTAATCAAAATGAACTAAATTCATATCCAACTAGAACTAACTGAAATAACAATGAAATCAAAGTATCTAAACTATCTTAAAACTCTGCGGTTGAGTGTAAGGCGTGATGTATTCAAATCAAATAGAGTAAAGACACATTTGAATTTTAGGAAGATAGTACTTGTATTAATATGAACAAACAGTCTTCAATAGCAGCAAATGATTAAAAACTTAATGTCCCAATTGTCTTGTTTCTTTTCAAATAACAGTTCGAAGGCTTATAAGCTGAGAAATAAGTTTATATTTGAAAACTAATTAATTAAATCAAAATAGGAATCGTGCTTCTCATGATTTGCTACTTGAAGAGAAAATCATGAGAAAATGTCATATTTCCACATCATAAAATTTGATCCCAATCTTCTCGGTTCATTCCCATGCTCGCTTGATGATGACACAATATGCCTTCAAATGTTGCATAAGGGTTGACTGTTATAACCATAATTTACTTCTAGTTTGACTACAAAAATTCTCAAACCCTGTGTGTTGCTAGATCATCAAAATAGGTGGATGTCCATATGTCGAACTTTTTCCATCTCCCTATATCCTTTATTCCTCTTCAAACACATTGGAACCTATATAACCATGGATGTAGTTGCGCAATATTTGGTTAGTTGTAGAATGGGTGAATTTTAGTAGCTATAGAGATGTTTTGATAAAATTTCATAAAGAAATAGTAAACTATAAACCATGAATGAATGATACCTTTTATTATGTCTGAGTATATCTGAAGTAACCTTTCAACTTGAAAATGTAGAAAAACTATAATGAAAAAGGATGGAGATGAAGGTAAAATGGTATTGAAAATAAGACAATTCAAGGCTTCAACAACAGACTTGGTTGAGTCATGGACTATCAAAGCGTACATGCTCTTAGTACAACAAACTTTCCTGAATGGAGATACAAGGTAAAAGCATAACTGTTAGCTTATGGACCTAATGTATGAAAACTATTATGTGATGGATACTGTAAGGACTCCCCCTATAGGCAAGAAAAATAGTCAGAAAAAATGTGCAATTTATCACAACCTTCACAATATGGATCTTGAGATAGTAATAGATCTAAAATCTGCAAAAGAAATATGGGATAGATTAAAGCTCATGCATGAAGGAGATACTAGTAGAAACAATGTAGAAAAAGAGAAGAAAAAGGCATCTCAGAGAGAAAGTGTTCAATCTAATGAGACATGTTCTACTAGTGTGAATGTACCCAATTCTGATGAGGAAAAGATAGATGAAAACCAAGTTAAGTTAGATTCAAATTTGATTGAAATACACAGACTTACAATTGAAAATAGAGACCAAAATAAATTATTGTGCATATGTGATGAAAGAGAGCATGAGTACAAGGAAGAAATTATTAGCCTGAGGACACAATTAGAAGAATCTAGAAGAATAGAAGAGGTGATGAACAATTGGTTGAAGGAGAGAGAGGAAGAATGTGAAATATTAGGGGCTAAGATTGTTTCAGCTAGAAGTGAGCTAGGTAAAAAGGACAACTAATATAAAAGGCTAGAAGAGAAGAGCAATAGCAAAGGAAACCACCAAAGAGGATACAACATCACCAAAAAGACCTATAGAAGAAGGGAAAAACAACATGACTAGTAAAGAAGAAAATAAGAACAAGCAACAGTATCAAAATCAAAGAAATGAGTTAAAGAAGATTTCCTTTGGAATAAGTTCATTTTCTCCTGGAGATGAGTTGAGAAAATTTGGAAGGCCATAAGCCTAGCACCAGAATGTAAGATTTATCAAAAAAAGGTGTAGCAAACAATGAAGTTCCCTCAAGAAAGAAAACAAAGAAAACATGTACCTACTAGAAGACCATCAGTCACTAAGTACACAAATACTTTATGTGGATATTTTTTCTCATGCAATGGTTTTGGACATAAAGTTATTGATTGCAAACATTATGAAAATAAAAATAGAAATACCACAAGAAAGCACAAGTATCTTCCTTCATTTATTAGTCACACAAGGTGTTATAAATGTAACAATCTTGGCCACATACCAAATATTGCAAGTTTCCCTATACCCTAAATAAGTATATACAAAAGGAAGAAGTCATTCAAAGCATATCAAACATTGAGTTAGAAGAAAATGCATACAAATAAGGTAGCCCAATAAAATGTGGAAAAAGAAAAATGAGTAGCATGTGACTTCAATGACAAATTGAAGTCAACATGGCCTTAGGGGGAGCTGCTCAGGGGGATATGCTCAAGAAAGAAAAGGAAAAATTTAGTTAGTGTAAGAGCATCCACATCTCAAAGGGAGAGCAGCCCCAAGAATGCCTTGGAAAAGAAATCATATATGTGAAGGCCAAATTTTCACATGAGGTGTGGCAAAGACTTGGTGTTTTACTTGTGGGTAGCATAACAAGTGAATTTAGGATGTAGCAAAAACAAATGATTTAGCTAGTCATGGTGTCCTTGAGAAAGGTTTAAATGGTTGTTGCAGGAGGAGAAAACTCTAGTCAAAGTACTAATGAAATTAACAAGATAGTAAAGTCCTCTGTTTTTTAGCTAAAACTATGGCCAAAAAAAAACTTTGAAGGAACCAGTGATATTGAAGAACTCTAGATCCAAAGAGAAACAAGCAACACCATATATTCATAAGAAAAGTTAATACATTGCCTGCAAGAAGAAGAAAAAGGAAAAAAATAAATATATTCACATCATTGTATAAATCAATATGTTTATCTTTGAATCATCACTCCAATGAATATAACATAGAGAGAAAAGATAAAGTGTCTAAGGATGTTGCTGAGACTAAATGGAAATATTCTAAAGGAAAAAGAGATGAGAGAAGTTTGATGAAGTACCACGACGTCCAATTTTTTTTAAATGCAACAAGGACTCTAAAGTTTGATGAATAACATTATCTTTTGATGTACTTCTAGATTACCATAAAAGGATGTATAAAGAAACAACAATTGAGCTCTCTTTGCTCCAACATCAAATGGGAAGCCAAATGCAAATACTAGCATTTTTCAACCTTACAACTCTAATTGAAGAAAGGGGAGACTGAGTAGTTCAAAAACTGTGTAAACCAAGCTACAACATTATGAAACTAGACTTTTAAATGCATTCTACTTCTAGAGAAGATTACATAGAGTCGTTGGAACTTTTAGAGAGACATGAGAAGAGCCAAGGGAGCCTCGTGAATTTGTATGTGATGATACAGATTCTTCAAAACAATTGTTTGGGTTTATCTATGATGGATTAAGATATAGATTAACTGAAAGATCGTTGTTGTAAGAATGGGGGACTGATTGATGGTTGTTGTAGGAATGGGGATTGATTGGTAGAGAAGACAAAGTTGGTTAAGAGAAAAATATATGTACTTGCAGCGATAGATACAAGTAAATTTGGAGAGCTCCATGATCAGCAATGGGTTTTGGACCCATTAACAAAACAAAGGTATTTTTTTAGGAGACCCATATGTAGGTAGACTTCCCTTGGTTTCACTGAGAGCCTATGCGTGAATCCGTTGCATACACTAAGTGGATGCTCATAGCACAAACTCATAAATAATTGAAGGTAATGGACGAAGGAGATGCAAGTTTGCGTAGGTGTGGCCCCGACTTGCTACAACCGGTTATGGTGCGAGCATGAGGATCATCGACTGTTGGGTGGTTGCTGCAACAATATTCATGATGTTTATTTGATGGCAAAATGGGATCCAATTCCCTTTGAATCCTTTATACTTCAAGATATAGAAGTTTCAATAGTTAAATACATTCTGTGGAAACAATACAGTGGATAACAATTTTTGGAAGTTCAACAAAACTTGAATGCCTCATGACCAGTTTCTAATGCAGTCAAAAGAAGGAAGTAAAGGGCCATATTTGTATATCAGCTTATTCTAATGCACTAGTTTTCACCATAATGACTATAGCAATAGTTGTGAGGTACAAGGTTGTTAGGTGGTAGTTTAGTCTTGACAATGGGAATCAGGAAATAAAACTTTGTTGAATTACCTAATCAAAAACATTTAGTAAGCCAAATATACCAACAGTCTCCCAATGTTGGCAACCAATATCAAACAATGATCGACAATATCGTTGATATTCTTGGAAATCAATTCCGAGGAGAAAGTAGAAGAAAATGGTGCAAATATTTATACGATATAGTGACATTGAGTAGTAATGAGGTGCAGAGGTTCTAAGAACTGCATGGGCGTTGCCTGGTGACAGACCTGAGATTGGCAGAAAGGTTACATAGTTAGTGCAGACCTGTAAAAGAGTTATGGTATCAGATTGTTTTCGAACCATATGTCATACTACAAACTTGAGTGTTAAATGGAACATTATGAGTTAACAATTTATTGTTGTGTTATACATTAATAGAATATACCCAAAACAATAGCAGTCGTGTGTTATATGTTATGAGAGGAATGCAAAGACAAAGATAACAGGAATGGGGCATTACAATTCAATCTTGACGCGCAGAAGAAAGTGCACCAGATGATTATACGACGATATTGAAAATGCATCAGATGTGCAGAAGACAATACACCAGTGCACTAGATTTGAATTGCGAAGATAAGAAAAAGATCTATGCTTCTACTTATGCATAGAAAGTAGATAAATATGTGGAGTTATTCATTGCTAAGTTCTACGACAAAATGAAATTGCAGAGGCAAATATGTATAGTTGAGCACCTTGATCTGCTCGAATGAGGTGCTAGTCTGCATTCTGGCATTGAATTTTCTTGTATATATTATGTTTGAGTTTGTCTTCAACATTTATTATCTTTCATGTATTAGAGCTCTGAGTGGGAAACAAATGGTACGTTTATGGTTTGGACACTGGAGTCTTTATTAAGCTCCAGTCGAGTTAGATGTAGTTACGTGATTCTTCAAATGTTACCGATTTTTCACTTACGAGAATTGATTATTTTATCTAGCTAAAGGAAATACGGAAGGAAGGCATCAATACATAGTGGCATCTTCAAGGATAAAAGTTTTACACCAAGCAGTGTGCTTCCTAACCAATTTGAATGCAATGTGATGCTGAAGTATGTTGGCGGTGTATCTAAAAGCACAATGTATGTATCTTTTATATGTATGCATATTGGTAACGTACCTAAAAGCGCTCTCCATAGACCCATGTCCTAGTTATAAACACATGATAGTAAAGGTCATAGTGAAAAGTCTATTGAATATTGCATGAATGCCTATGTAAGTGTGCTTGGCATTGAAGTTATGATTTACAAGTTGGGGCATCCAAACATTGAGATCTTTGCGTAATCGAGACAAATATGGTTACAGGTTTCACATTAAATCAAAATTACATCATCTTCACATTACATTAGTTCAAAGGCAAAGTTTAGAATTTTTTTAAGGTATTTTAGAAGCAATATGTTAATGTAACATAAACAATGGGATGGAGGTGGTATTCTTTGCAGAATGTAGCAATATTTATAGTGTTAGAACATCAAACATGGTGAAAGTATTGGAATGCTTCCATCTACCAATGTTGGTGAATCTAGGGCTTTTTGAGCCAATGCAACCATCTTATAAATTTTGGATAAAGGATATCGAGGTTAGAGTGGCAACTCAAGAGCATAAGAAACCCACAGGTAGGAGTGCACTTTACACTGAGAACATTGTTTTTCCCACTGGATGGCCTGATAGTGGTCAAAATATCTCCATAGATGCACCAGGTTGGAAAATCAAAAGTTTTACGAAAATGATATGGCCAATAACATCTAAATATTGCACTAAAAAAGAGTCAAATGCTACCATGGTTCATACAAGATGGGATTATCAATTTGGTTCTAGATGAGATGTCAAAATTACAAGTGGGACAGGTTTGTGAATACATGAAAATAATGATTCAAACTCAATGCGATGCTAGCAACAAAAGGATTTCAGATGGAATAATCACTACACACACAATGAAAATTGCTTTGTTAATGAAAACGGACAGATTCTAAAAACATTGTGGGGGCTCCTTTTTTTTTTATGGAGATCATGTTTATAGTGGATTCAATACATCTAGATGTATTTATTAACTTTTCTCTCGATGATTACCACTGGAGCTAAATTTATGTTTTAGATACTTTGAGATTTGTTATGGAAAGTGTTATGAGGAAGATTTCTTACCGTACAATCATTGAAGAGTCCATAGGATTGTAGTTTTACAAGGATCTAAAATTTCTAGTAAAATATCAATGTTTCCAACACTCTCAAAGTAGCCTAGAGATAGCAGGGAGCCTTGAAACAACCAACAAAGATGAAATGTCTTCGATATGTATATAAACCATTGCCCAACTTGAATGTTAATGAGTATGTTTAACGGTACGTTGAATGTGGTCATTAACAACAATAAGGATAAAGAGGTTATTTTCATTGTGAACCAAACCCCCTTGCCATTGATGTCAAAGGGAGAAGTAACTAGAAGTGAGAAGATATGATTCTCGGGACAAAAGCAGGAGGACTACAATGTTTCCATCAATGCCAAAGGAAGATATTGTTGGCTTTGTTGCCATTGATGGCAAAGGAGCAACAAAGCATGATGGAAAAGGGTCAGCTAATGTATGCATAATTATGGTGTAGGTGTTGTTATGCTTGTTATGTTTATGTATTTTGATTCCATATTATGATGATGTGATGCTTGTTATGCTTGTAATAGATAGTTGCAAAGGCAAGGTAAGTTGTTGAAGCAACTAAGGAGGTGAAGGAGTTGAATATGAGGCTTGTTAGAGGTTGCTTGCATCTGTTATGATGTTATGTTGTGATGTCACTTATTGTTGAGATACTTACATATATTTATATGTTGTTGGTTATGTTGCATAGGTTGTTGAGGTTGTTGATGTAAGAGAATGTGATGTGTTGCTGGAATGTGGTAAAGTGCAAAGGTGCACGAATAATATGCAAGTGGATGAAATGTTGTGATACAAGAGGATGCAAGTTAATGATTTGGTTTTAAAAGTCATTAAAGTCGAGTTATGTCAATGCATGTTATTTGAATATTTTGAAATTAATTTTATGTATTTTTAAAATTCGAAATTTGAAATAGTTTGAAAACAAAGATACAACCTTGGAATGTAAAGAGCCAAGATTATTCATTTTACATTCTTGCATGGAATACTAATAGACAACAAAGTTTGTTTATAAAATAAGTGATTTTGGAAGGATGACATGTTAGAGATTATGTTGGAGAGTTGAGTTGTTATGAGTTATTGTTACCTAGTGCAAAGAATATCTTATGTGAAGCATACATGAGGACGAGGAAAGGCAGAGCCAAAGATGGAGGTATGTAAAATTATTCTCCTAGTAAACCAACACATTATATTTTTTGTGTATTAGAGGATTGAAATATCCTTTCAAGTTGTAGCCTAAAAAGAATAGGTTGGAGCCTATTGAGGTAGGAGCCTCCTCTGGGTGGTAGCCTTTCGAAATTTATGTAAGTGGGATTAGGAGCTTCCCAACAAGTTGTAGCTTGCAGAATAACAGAGAGGTTGGAGCTTCCAAAAAGTTTATGTTCTTCCTTTACATCACAACAATAAAAAATTTGTGGTTTTCTCCCTTTATGGGTTTCCAAATATATCTAGTGTCCATATGTGTTTATTTTATGTGTTGATTGTATGTTGTCATGGAATGTTGTTTGTGTTAAAATCTGCATTTTGTATGGAGGAATGCTACTCATTTAATAGTTCAAATAAATGTTAAGAAGAAAAGTAAACATAAATTTGATGTCCATGAATGCACCAAATTGATTCACCCCTCCTCTTAGTTTAGTCAAGTTTCCAACATCTAGTAGAGGGTTATTTTATGTTGGAAGACATCATTTGTCTTATTTTCCATGATTCAATCCAAAATAGTCTGAAAGTTGTGAGAAACCTGATGCTTTTCATGTCATTGTTTGTATTTTTAATTGGATTTTTGTAGGACAACATAAACCTCTCATTTGAATTTGGATCCATACATCAATTATTGCTACTTGAACTGCTTCAACCTAAGCTTGGGATGACTTTGTTGGTGAAGATGTAGTAAAAAGAGTGAAATCCATGGGGCTTGCTGGTTGGAACCACAAACACATATAAAGAGAGCTATGGCCAATATAGTTGTGAAGAGCTCTATTGTAGCCATGTTAAGAATATGGAAGGTTTTCATACCATGTGTGTGGATGTTTGACTTAGAAGTGTAGAGGAACCCTTGTAGGTGAGGTGGATACGTCTTCAAACCCTTGTACACGATTTTCTACATGTTGATATTATGTTGAGAGAGTTTGTGTAGAAGTTAGAGTGGTGTAGTGAACTTTTGTTCTCCTTCTATCTGAACCATGAAGAGCACAAACTTGGAAGTATGAGAGAACAATTTTTGGAAATGTTCTTCTGAGATTGATAAATGTCCCATAGTTGGAGCTACCTCTAGTATCCTGTAGAGTTGATCTCCCACAGTAATAATGACACTACAAGGTGTTGTAGCTGCTACAACCACACTCCAAAAATTTTCCCATGCTTTGGTTTTAGAGCCTTTTTCTGTCCACATGACCTTATCTTTTACTGTCATCAAGTATTCATGCTACGATAAAATAATTATCTTTTCATGCTTTGCTTGTGTGGTACCAATCTTGGCTTGATATTTTTCAAACACAAGCTAACTTATGAATTGACCTTATAGCATGGTTGGGCTTGCCACCAGAAACTGCACAATATTGGAGGGAAGGCCAACCTTGCCTCCAAAACTTGTGCAATTATTCTTGGTAGGCCATCCTTGATGATGGAAACTATGCAAAATATCCTTTGATCTCAGAAACTGCGCAATGCACTAAGTTAAGAAGTTTCCTAGTCCTCGAGAATTATGCAATTGTTTTTGGCAGTGTGCATCCAAGTTTCTCGGCAAAGAAAAAAAGCAAAGAGCAAAAAGCATCCCTAGAAAAAATGGATTCACTAATTAGTTTCCAGAAGGTGGCAAACTTACTATTTTTGGAACTTTCCGCCAAGTGTCATTGTTTCCTTGATTTTAGGCATGCAGGTCGTAAACTCTAATCAGTCTAGATCTATATAATAGGCACCCGCAGAGCTCATTTGTACATTTTATCTTGGAGCTCTAGCATTCCCAAGGAGATCAAGGAGCCTTCAGTGGAGTTTGCGGTGATTTTCCTTGTGAGTTTTTCTTTTGTCGTTTTTTGTCGCTTTCTGTCATTTGGCTATTGTGAGTGTTGTTTTTCTTGTTTCTTTTCATTGTTTCTGGCATTTTAACTTATATTAGATTTTACAAGTGTTGTTTCATTCCTTCTTTCGCCTTTTACAAGCGTTGCATTAATTTTCTTGTTTTTTCCCATTAGTGGTCATTGTTTATGTGACTCTCCATGCATGTTTATTTTTCCTTTTGCATGTTGATTTTCTACACTTGTTTTTTACTGATATATCCATACTTAGTCAAATATGCACTTTAAATTGCACCATCACTCAGATATGCTTGTTTCCCACACTCTTACTAGGAAGGTTTACTCATGCCTTGGTCATTGTTTGCCTTGTATAGTTAGGTTTTACACAAGTCCAAGGCTCAAGTTGTCTTCTTGGCCTCTAGGACTGCATAATGCACAGTAACTAGCTAGCCCAATTATGCATTGCGCAGTTCTTGGGCTCAAGCCCTTCCTTTGGCCACTGAGACTGTATAATGTGCAGTTTCCACCTCAGTCTTCCTAGGCAGAACTGTGCATTGCACAATCTCTAGCCTCAGGTTGCACCACTAGCTGCCGAGACTACGCAATGTGCAGTTCAAGTAGCCAGTCTCCCTCCTTCACCTCAAAAATTGCGCAATTTTCCTCATCAGTCCATGCAGTTATTGCTTTATCTTTCTTTGTAAGTTGATTTGGTGAAGCTAATTGTCTTTTCCATGAGTGTATTTTCCTCCCATAGGTATTGCAATTGCTGAGCACTTCTATTCATCATCCATTGACATCATGGCACCAAACAAATATGCTTCAAAGGATACCACAAAGAGAAGCACTAGGGAGGTAGTTGCGAGTATGCTAGTTTACTTTCTAGTTTATTCAGACACTCAACTATTTGTAGAAAATGAATTAGATATCAATGGAAGAAGTTGAATGAAATTTTCTCAGTAAGAACATTCAAAGTAGATCTGGAAGATCAACAAGTGTATGTCAATGTCCAATAGTCAGGTCTACAGAAGATTGCATGCAGATATATGACTTTTCCATGCACAAACATTGTTAGCTAGATATTATCCCATACAAATACAAAGGTTGTGAATCTCAATAGTGTCAGCATAAAAAGGCTTGATTCTTTTCTCCCAACAGACTATTATCTCATGTACCATTTTCCTGAGCCAGAATCGATCATGGATTCTTACTTCTAAGCGACAACCATCTACTTGAGCACCAAGGATATCGTTAAAGGTTGGGTGAAAGAGCCATCAAAGTTCTTATAGACACCTACATGACAAAAATTCTCAGGAGGGCCTATGAGCTCTTGATAGTTTTATGTTGTAGAATATACTTCCAATAGAGCACCGAGACATTTCCTGAAGGGTGGGCATTCTTACTAAACCAGGTTTTGAACGAAGGTAAACCATTCAAATGGTTAGACTTGTTGGCTTAGTAGCTACAAATCTATGTAGCCAATGCCCCGAATTCTCTCAAGGGCAGGAAAGATAGATTTTACATGTCTACATATCTACTAGATGCAATATGTGCACATAATGCATTCCTTGACATGAATTGGACTTGGAAGCCATGGGAGCCTGCCGTGTAAGTTGATTGCAAGTTGCTTTTAGAGTTTAGCCACATAAGAGTAATCAAGAAGCTAACTGATCACTTCCTCATTTCGTTGTACAAGCTAGTCTTTGAGGAAGAACCACCTTGCATGTCACATCAGGAAATGGAAGTAGTATCAGAGATAGCAGATTAGTTTTCCTCACCGGATGACACTTTCCTCAGGGTGTTCGGTGGAAAAGAGTCTCTGAATATTTTACCAAGGTATGCCACTGATAATTTAGTCATGCAAGAAGTTTCATATCATCTCTCCACAAGTTTTTCAACATCTTTGCAAAGGAAGAGGAAATCCCCTTAGCCAACTCTTCCTATGCAAATCATATTGTACGAGATCAATATTTTGAAAGTCACAGATACTGAAGGAAATGTGATAAAAAATTTTGCATTTGGTACTCTGGACTTCAATTTGTACGATCCCTGGAATGTTTTTAGAGACCACTATGTGAGGATTCATTTCCAGTGGCTAAGAAGGACCTTTCAATGGCTGGAGGAGGAATCACAGAACAATTGTTACAATGCCTCCAAGTCTTGTGAGCCAATCAGTTTTGCAGAAACTTCGCAAGGTACTCCGTACAAAGAAATCACTCCAAAAGAAGTACCAGTGGAGGGGCACAACCCAATGCATGAGAAGGGAAAGAGGAAATTTTTTCAAATTCCAGGGGAAGAGCAAAGTCGCACGATGAAAGCAAATCCAATCATACTTAAAGCAACCATAGCAACATAGAAGAATAGGAAATAGAGGGTGTAGGAAGTAGAACAAAAGTAGAGGGAAGAACAAGATAAAAATATATTGGAGGAAGGAAGGCAGAAGCAGTAAGAAGAAGAAAGGTGAAAAGTAATAGTAGAAGAAATAAGACAAAGACAAGTTGAAGAAAAAGGGAAGAACCAAAAGGTAGAGGGGGAGAGAAAATAGATGTCGGATAAAGAGATCGTTCAAGATATTGAGGAGTCGATTGAAATTCAAGACATCGAA
This sequence comes from Pinus tabuliformis, assembly GCA_031772625.1. Classification (NCBI taxonomy): domain Eukaryota; kingdom Viridiplantae; phylum Streptophyta; class Pinopsida; order Pinales; family Pinaceae; genus Pinus; species Pinus tabuliformis. The sequence goes on from CM062807.1 coordinate 365,304,064, forward strand.
GAGGAAATGGAGTTGCAGAACCAAGATTTTGATCTAATGCCAAGTACATAACAGGTCACCATAAAGTCGCCCCACCCTCCAGTAGAGAAAGCTCCAAGCCAAGAAGAGGAAATTGTTTCTCTTGATGATAGTCCGATTATGGACATGTACAATCTGACATATGACGAGCTTTAGAAAAATATTGTACAATCACGAAAGAAGAATTTTTTGGATGACTTCACATCTCCTACATTTATCAGAGAAAGGGTGATCATGACAGACACCATAAGAAATCCTGGTGCCATTGTCACAACTAACTTGGCCTTCGCAGGTGCTACAAAGTCAAATACAGAATATTTGATGGCCGAGAAAAAACAGTTGGAAAAGAACTTGCAAGATTCTAGGAAAGAGTTTGAACAACTTCGAGGAAAGTTATACAACGTAGTTCCCACACAAGTCTATCTAGAAGAACTAAAGAAAACGATACTCGATGAAGTATCGACACTGGGAGAGACCATGTAGAGTCTTTATGAGTATCTTGTTACCATGCATAAAGATTTTGTCCACTTGCATAGGTTGCAGCAGAAATGTAAAGATTATGTCAAAACTCTCAAGGTTGTGCAATCAGATATTGTTTCCATGCATGAATGGTCAATGCGATACAAAGGGGCACTACTTGAATTGGGAAAGAAGAAAAGGCAAGAGGCAAAGTTGGAGAAAAAAAAGGATGCTCATCCAGAATAACAAATAACTCACCTTGTTCATTGCCAACACTCAGGCCTCATATGCATGATTGTATAACAACCTAGAATTCTTGGTGAAATCTCACGGGATCCCTTCAGTCAACACACTCATGAAGATCAAGCACATGAATCAGGCTAGGTAGGAGATTGAATAATACTTGGAACATTTGAGAAAGATAGCCATAAATTAATATCTAGAAGTAAAAAGATAGAATATGCAGAAATGCATTGGTTTCCCTATCCAAATCAACACGATGTTTCTCCTGCTCAAGAAGGAAACACAAACTAGTTAAAAATCAATGTACTTGGATGTCGAGGAGGCTAGAGTCCACTTGCAACCTAACACCATTGCACAGTTTGGGGATGTCATCACACAATAAAAATATTGGCACCGTTACATAACCAAGAAACATCAAGTGGAAGTTTTTGAGTTGGAGTTTCCCCAAACTCAAGCTTAATTGTTTTGTCTTATTAGGTTGTCTAGTTGGCTCTACCCAATTTTGTCCTATATGGGTACAAGTGTATTATAATATTCTTTTGTAATTAATTTGTAAGTGGAATTCCAAGTGTCAATATTAGAATGTGAAGAGTCATGATGTAATGTATGTAAATAGTCATTTTGTAAAGAAGTTGAATAGTCATGAGGGAATTCCAAGAATCACAAGGGGAGGTGAATAGTCACCCCTTTTGTTATAAATATACCCTCATAACTCATGTAAAGGGATTTTGGGGAGCCAAGCTTTTGGCTAGGCTTTTAGGATTAGAATCAGGAGCTTGGGAGTTTGTGAGAGCCTTGGATTCTTCGTAGCATAGAGGGAGTATCTTTCTTTGGAGGAGCAGGTGTTGAATTCATGTTCCACTATTGGGGCTAGTGGTCCGTTAATGGTATATGTATGATTGGAACTTTCACTTAATAAAATCTCAGAGCTGACACATTTTCATGCATATGTTGTGAATATAGTAGGACTATTCTTGTTATGTTTTCAATGTATGTTATTTAACTTACACTTATGTTTATGAACTATTTCATTTGCATTGGTGTAAATCTTGTTGAATGTGTGTTGTTGTATTATTCCATCACTATTAACTTGTGAGCTATTCCATAGATTATATTCTGATGTATTTATGCTAGTGTGTTCCTTCCAAGCTACGTACTATTACAGGCTTCTAAGGAACTCACTCATTATCCCTTTGCATGTTAGAACCTTCATGCATTACGCTTGAATTTCTATAGAGTCACACACTTGTTCCCACCAAAGTCAACATACACCACTCTATGTGTTATTGTAGCCAAGGCACATCATTAAAACCCACTGTATCGGAAACTGAGCAGTATTTTGGATTGTATTCCTACACCAAATGATGTGAGGTCTAATTTGGAATTCATATTGGGGAGATCCACTGAATGTTGGTGGGTCCAGCACCATCAACATTTCTAGTGCTAGAAGGAGGGCTAGGTGACAAGATGAACCCATGAAGTTTGTTTGAACTTTATGCATCTTTACTGGCTTCTTCCCAAGTCTTAACCCCAACATGTTTTTCTAGAACCACAAATTTGAAAGTGCCTATGGGAATAATCAATGACTTCTCAAATCTGAAATTCAATGACGAGGGTGGAACAACCATTCTCGAGCACACCACTCATTCTTTTTTATTTTACACTAAACATAATACTCACTATGAGGATACTACGTGCAGGTTGTTCATCCTCAAGTTCGAAGTGCGCATAAAGGAATGGTGTTACACATTGTCAATATCTTCCATTAACTCTTTCAAACATCTTGTCAAGGAGATTTATTGTGCTTTTGACTGGTATGCTTACAAATTTGTTTTCAAGAAAATCATGCGATTGCAAAAAACACTTGATGAATATCTTAATGATTTCCATGATGGTTTCATTCATTTTTGTTTTGAATTTTCTGAAGATGATATCGATTAGAATTCAATGAAAGATAAATTTGAATTTCTTGTTCATATTTTGATGAATCCACAAGAATATGAGTCTTTAAAAAGTCTCCCTAAAGACCTCATTTATGCAACTCCTAAATCTGTTACGAAGGAAGTTGTTGTCCCAAGTGACTCTTCGTCTTGTCTTCATCAAACAACTCCATTTCCGCAGGTTTAGGTGGGAGAACTTGAGAGTTCATCTACTGATTTACCACCATATTTTCCCACCCCACATAGTCATAATTTTAGTGCAGGTTTGGACTGTGAATTTGATGTTTACGATGATATCTTATGTCCTTGTCCTCCATCTGTTGATTCATTTGGTCCTCTTGATTGTGAGTTGTTTGGTTCACTTGTTTCAACTATTTCTGTTGGTGTTCATGAGGATCAATTTCAGGATGGAGTTAGTGTTGAGAAACAAACCTACGATATCATTTATGATGACTATGTGTGGTAGTCTATCTATGAACAAGAATCTACGATGAAGGTTGATTTTTCTCCTTCCATGCCTCTCCCTCAATATACTAACATATTCCATGATTCTGTCACTCCTGTTGAATCTTCCCAAAAATAAGTTTCTAATGATGTTATTTTCAATCACACTTAGAAATCATTGGATGTCAGTTTTACATCTAAAAGAGGAGAGGAAAAATGTTCTCTTCTTGGTCTCTCCAATCCATCATTTGATCATTGTGAAGAAATAGAGGGTGAAATTTCTTGTTTTCAATCTACCCCTCTTTATGTGTCATCAGATCATGAGGATGCTTTTGTTTCTGACCTTGAAATTTTTTATCATGACTGTTGTGATCTTTTCATTGATTCAGTTGGTCACGAATCTGGTCTTTCCACTGTTGATATTTCTAAGACACCAATTTTTTATGATCTACCTTATGATGTTTTGGAACTTCTACAAGTTGGCGAGGGACCTCAGCCCGAGATGATGGTTATGTCAGGTTCTCGCAGTCTTGAGGCTAGTTCTAGTCCTAATCAGAATAGCATTGTATCTTTCAAGGCTCCTCATCACTCCTCTGCATAAATTTAAAATTAGTTTGTACCTCAAATTCTACATCCTCCATCTGTTTTGCACGATCCTGTCACTCAATCATTGGAGGAGTCATATCTAACAAGCTTTGTTGTGAAACACAATTTTTCTTCTTTCTTTATGTTTTACCAATTGATAATTTCAAAAGATTATTCTTACATGTCATATTGTCCCAGTGTGTTTGAACACCATAATGCTTTCGCAGAGTCTTTTGCATGCACTTTTCTTTTGTATTTCTCTACGTGTATTTTCAAACTTCGAATGTTACGGTATGCATCACTTTATCTTTCTTGTTTGTTGTTATTGTTGAATATCTTTCATGACATACATTCCCTTGCCCATATAGCTCAGTCAATGTGTCGATGGTTACACTAGAAGTTTCATTTTACGTAGGCTGACTTATTCTTGATTAGTGTAGGAGTAGGGGTAGTTTGTTGTTTTCTTTGTTTTTTTATTTTTGTTTGTATTTACTTTTTGCCCTGCTAATTTCTATTATTTCCAGTTGTAGGATAGTTTCTGCATGAGATCATGCTTGGCTTTCGAAGAAAGCATGGTAAAATTAAAGAGGAATTTGTGCTATTGTCAATGCTTGGTTATCTCTTTATTCCATCTCTTTGTGTGTATCTTGTATCTTTTAGTCGATTATACTCTGATGGAAAATACGTTTTTGCTCAGAGAAAACCATAGTGGAATCACAATGCTTGAATCTATAACTAGTACCACCTAATCTAATCAGTCTTTTGTAATTTTTGGTTCCTTGTCAACTAAGCCAAGTAGAGTAAGGAGGGGAGGAAACTTCAAAAAGTATGTCAGAGGTATATCAATATCCTTCTCTAAAGGGACAACCTCTTCTACTTTCAATAAGTCGGCATCCCTCTTCTGACTCATTAAATCAATAAGTTCCTATGAACAAAATAAAAATTAATAAAGGGCGAAAGAAGAGAAAGGATTCCTGCATAGAGAGGTGAAGCAAGCTTCTCCGTCAGGGTACTATCCAGGCCTTCTGGAAGCAGAGCAACACCAGAGATGAGAAATAAGGCTCTGACAATTATTTTCACTCATATAACTTTATATTACTCATCCCCAATCAAAACAAATTAGTTTGACTTGGCTTGGTTAAGTGTGGAACTAATAAAGAGAATGGTAGGGACTATATCTTTAATGCAAGCTAAGTGAAGAAGCTATGGAGATCAATGAATTGAACAGTACATCGTGAAGAGTTAGACCTATTTTACACAAGACAAGACCCATATAGAGAACTGGAGTTCTACCAATGTTTCTCAAAATGTTGTAGCTGCTATAACCACCCTCCAAAATTTTTCCCATGCTTTGATTTTAGAGTCTTCCTTCTATCCACAGGAGCTTATCTTCTGTTGTCATCAAATATTCATGCTATGACAAAAGACTTATATTTTCATACTTTTATTGTGAGGTACTGATCCCAGCTTAATAGTTTTCAAACATAAGTTAACTTCTAACTTGACCTTGCAACATAGTTAGTCTTGCCACCAGAAACTACACAATCTTGGAGGGAAGGCCACAATTTCCTCCAAAAACTATGCAATTATTCTTGGTAAGCTAGACTTGATGATGGAAACTGTGCAAAGCATCCTTTGAGAAACTGTGCAATGCACTGAGTCAAGATTTTGCCCAATCCTTAGGAATTGTGCAATCCTTTTAGGTAGTGTGTATGAAAGTTTCCTAAAAAGAAAACAAAAAGAAAAAAAAACAAAAAGCATCCCTAGAAAATAGGGATTCACTAATTAGTTTCATGAAGGTGGCACACTTACTATTTTTGGAACTTTCTGCCAAGTTTCATTTTTTCCTCGATTTTAGGCATGCGCGTCATAAATTCTAATCGATATATATCTATATAATGGATGCCCCTAGAGATCATTTGTACATTTGATCTTGGAGCTCTATCATTTCCAAGGAGATCAAGGAGCCTTCAGTGGAGTTTGCAGTGCTTTTCATGTGAGTTTTTATTTTGTCGTCTTTTGTTGCCTTTTATGTTGCTTTTTGTCGTTTGGCTTCTATGTATGTTGTTTACTTGTTTCTTTTCATGGTCACTAGAATTTAATGTATATTATCTTGTACAAGTGTTGGTTTGGTCCGTCATTTTCCATTTACAAGTGTCAAATTAGTTTTCTTGTTTTTTCCCATTAGTGGTAGCCATTTCAGTGACTCTCCATGCATGTTTGTTTTTCCTTTTTCATGTTGACTTTCTGCACTTGTTTTTCACTGATCTATCGATACTTAGTCAGATCTTCACTTCAACTTGCACCATCAGTTAGATCTCCTTATTTCCCACACTCTTACAGGGAAAATATACTCATCCCTTCGTCAATGTTTGCCTTGTCCATCTGGGCATTCTGCAAGTCCAAGGCTCAAGTTATATGCTTGGCCTCTAAGACAACACAACGGGTAATACCTGGATGGAACAACTACGCATTGCATAGTTCCAGAGCTCAATCCCATCCCTTAGCCACTGAGACTACGTAATGTGTAATTTTTACCTCAGTTTTCCCAGGAAGAACTACACATTACGTAGTCTCTAGCCTCAATTTGCACCACTAGCAGCTAAGACTCCACAATGCGCAGTTCAAGCAACCAATCTCCCTCCTTCACCTCAAAAGTTGTGCAATTTTCCTCATCAGTCCATGTGGTTTTTTCTTGATCTTGATTTGTAAGTTGATTTTTTGAAGCTAATTTGTCTTTGCCATGAGCGCACTTTCCTCCCACATGTATTACAGTTGTTGAGCACTTCTCTTCTTTAATCATTGACATCATGGAACCAAAGAGATATGCTTCGAAGGATACCACAGAGAGCAACACCGGGGAGGCAGTTGATAATACACCATTTTACTTGCTAGTTTATTCAGAAACTCAATTGTTTCTAGAAAAGGAATCAAATATCACATGGAAGAAGGTGAATGAAATTTTCTCAGCAATAACCTTCAAAGTATATATGGAAGACCGAAAAGTGTATGTCAATGTCCAATATTCAGGTCTACAAAGGATTACATGCAGATATCTAAATTTTCCATGTGCAGATTTTGTCAGGTGGATACTATCCCATACAGATCCAAACACTATGAATCTCAATAGTGCCAATGGACAGAGGCTTGCATCTTCTCTAGTAGCAAACTATCGTCTCATGTACCATTTGCGTGAGCTAGAATTTCTCATGGATTCTTACTTTTATGCGACAACTAACTACTTGAGAACCAATGATGTTGTTAAAGGCTGGGTGAAAGAGGCAACACAGATATAACATACGCCTACCAACACCTACAAGACAAAATCTCTCAGGAGGGCCTATTATCTATTTATAGTTATATGTTGCAGAATCTATGACCAATAGAGCACCGAGACCTTTCCTGAAGGGTGGGAATTCCTACTAAACCGGGTCGTGAATGAAGGTAAACAATTCAACTATTCAAACTTGTTGGCTCAGCAGTTGCGGAACCATGTAGTCAATGCCTTGAATCCTCCCAAGTACAGGTAAGTTAGATTTTACATGTTTCATATCTACTAGATGCAATCTATGCACACAATGCATTCCCTAGCATGAATTAGATTTGGACACCATGGGAGCCTGCCGTGTATGTTTGTTGAAAGGTTATTTTAGAGTGTGGCCACAGAGGATTAATGGAGAAGCTAACTGACCACTTCCTAATTTCATTTTACAAGTTGATCTTTGAGGAAGATCCACCTTGCATGTCACATGGGGCAATGGAAGCATTATCAGAGATAGTGGATTGGTTTTCCTCACCGAATGACACTTTCATCAGGGTGTTTGGTGGAAAGAATTCTCTACATCTTTTACCAAGGTATACCACTGATAATTTAGTCATGAAAGAAGTTGTGTATCATCTCTCCATAGAGTTGTCAATAGCTTTGCACAAGAAGAAGAAAGCCCCTTGGCCAACTCTTCCTATTCAAATCATATTTTACGAGATCAAGAATCTAAAATTCATGGATACCAAAGGAAAGGTGATAGAAAAGTTTGCATTCAGTAGCAAGGGTGACATTGCTGCAGTGAGTCAAGGAAGGTGCATGAGAGGTTCTAACACAGGTGGGGTTGAGATGAGGGTGAAGGTGAATTCCAATTTGAAAGGGATGAATCCTAACTTGGCTAGGAACACACAACACACAGGACATACACATCTTTCGGTGGAGTAGTCCACACGGATGTGGCAGTCACAACATACAAGGTAAGATAACACATACAACACTCACAGATCAGTCCAAACGAGTGCAATGGTTGTTACAGTGAGCTTCATATGAAATGTTTGTCTGATGTATGGCAGATTAGTTGACATAGATGGGTCAGTATTAACAAAATATACAACACATTTCCATTAATAGATTATGCATTACAACAAATGAAATAATTTAGATGTAGAACACAGGTTAAAGCAACATGCATTACAAGTGTTAAAGATTAGTCTTACAACAGATACAATACATGTGTGAAAATGTGTTGGCTCTTATTATATAAAGAAGTGTAAGTTCCAATGATACAATACATCCATGTAAAACCGCTAGTCCCAACAGTGGAACGTTACAATCACATCTGCCTGCTCCTCCAAAGAGATGAACTAGCTCCATGCAGTGGAGAAGCCAAGGCGTGTTACAATATTGTCCAAGCTCTTTCCAAGATAGTCTTATCAGAAGCTTGGCTAACCAAAAGCCCTTACAATGAGTTATGAGGGACTATTTATAGCAAAGGGTGGGGTGACCCTTGACATTCTCCTTTGTGACAGTTCAACTACCCTCATGATTTTTCACCTACTCTATGACTGTTACATCCAACTATTGACACTTGACTTACACTTAACATGACTCAACAGTACAATGCACATGTACTCATGTGAGACAACATGACTTGAGAAAGCCATGTAAGACATCACTGACACTCGGTCCGTTGTGATGAGACCAACTCTTTCACATGCTTGTGATGTTGAAGATGGTGAGCTGATGCCAAGCTTGGTTGTCCGTGATGGTGTGCATGCACGTCATGGTGACATCTTGCTGAAGCGAACTCTTGCCTCCATTGCAACTGGTGCCTTGGTTCGTCCCATTCATCCAACTCATCTGCTAACATGCGCATGGTCTTCTTGGGTGTGGCTGAACCGAAAACACACTGATGCATAGTGTCAGTGATTTATCTTCAAGTGTGTGTTGGTGTTCATGCACATCAACTTGCCAAAGTACATGTTCAACTCTAGTTGGACTTGCTTCTTGTCTTCGCCTTGGTGAGTGAGTTGAATAGGTTGGATTCCATGCATGCGCACAATGACATACATGTTGTTGAATCCATTGCATGTGATAAACAACACTGCTCACCATGTATGCTTTGTGCTAGCTAATGGTGTTATCACTCCAAAATTTCTCTAGAGTTGTTGTGAAAGAAATGATAGAGGTAACCACAACCCACTTTGGAGATTAGGATCTAGCCTTCCTAATGCTCAGAGAGGGCTCTCTCCTTATGATTTAACTTTGTTTAGTCAATTGATTTTTGGCTAGTTATGATTGGACTTGGGTTTTGGTTTAGATTTGGTGGTGGGATCACTGACTTAGATGGATAGAGGGATGTCTTTTACCATTGGGCTATGGGGTCAAATGTCAAGCAAATAGGACTAGATCAAGTTCTAAAGATAGTGTTTACAGGGCAAGGCAGTTGAGTAAATTTAGATCTAAAGATTGGATGGTGAAGTTGTTTTCAATCGGATCCAAGGAGAAATTAAGGGTTCCTTAAACCGAATAATGAAGGAAATGGTAGGGGTAAATCGAAACTAGGGAACAATGAAGGATTCCCTAATCTAGATATCAGAGGAAAACATTAAAATGGTTAACTTTTCAAGACAAAGTGTACTTAAACAAATTTTGTAATATAATTCCAATTAATTCATTCAATTTAGATAACATGCAAGTTTGTGAAAGGCTTACTAAAATAATAATTTGACAGAATAAAATACTTCACCGAAGTAGCTCAACACATGAATCCTGTAATGAAATCTCTTTATTTCTCAGTCGATTCTGTTGACTTGAAAAATTGGTACAATTAACCCTCAGGTTACAGATCAACACAAGTATAGAAATTTATAGCAATCCACCACTCTATACTTCGAATTATGAAGTATTTATACAAAAATAGTTACAAAATATCACAAACTGTCTTGGGAATTAATCTAGGAAAAATAATTATCTTCATGCAAGAAGATAGAGACAGATATTCAAACGTTGCAATCTGTCCCTGTTTATTAGGTTGTGTAGTCTTATTCTTTGATCTTTTGTTATTTATTCTCCTTTGATGTTGGTCTTCCACGCTGACTATTCTTTTTACTTTGTCTTTTAACTTATACTCTTTCATCTGAGCTAGCCTTCTGCTTTTCTTTTACTACTCTGTTTTGACTTTTACCTTGCCTTTTTACAGTAAGTCATTTAATTTCTCCTAAATATTTTCATCTGGTAATTTTATATTTACCATTTTTATGTATATTTCATCTGCTTCTGTGTACTTTTCAAAGGTGGGTCTATTCACAAAAATGTGTTTTACCTCATGTTGGAGGTAAAACAGGTTCTCAAATGTCGGCATCCCTTTCATGGATGAATTATTGGCTTGATCTCTTGCCACTTCTCTGATCTTCCTATTGTAGTTCTCATGTGGCATCAATCTGTCATTTATCACCAAGGGATTTGGTAGACCTTTCTGCCTTAAAGCATCAAACTTAACCATGAACCTGTCTATACCTAGCTGCATGGTTTTGCATTTGTCCTCAAGGTTCATCATTAAATTCCTCTTGGTGAGCACTTTTTTCACCTCTAGTATGGTGCCAGTCATGTCAGCTATGTCCAGATCCTGCAATTCATATTTATTTTTAGAGTTAAGGAAGTGGATTATTCTAGTGGCTTCTTCTGGCATATCTCCAAGTTTAGCCTTAACTCTCTAAATTTCTTCTGTAGCTTCTTTGATTAAATCATTTTGTTCAAAGATGACTTGTATATATGGCCAAATATCATTGACAGATTCAATGATATTAGTCCATAATTTTTCTTTAGCTTGGGCAAGTGGCTCCTTCAATGTTAGCTCCTTCTCCAAATTCTTCATTCTTTTAGTCAACCTAGTTGACTTTTGAACTTCATTCTTATGCATAATCTGTGCAATTTTCTTCTCGTCCTCCAGACTTGTTATTTGTTATTTTAGTTTATTTATCTTTGTGGTCTGAATGGACATGTCCTCCATTGTTTTGACCAATTTTCTCGCCTCATCACTTGGATGAGTTGTTGTTGTTGTTGAACCTGTTGCTGATGTAGATGTTGTTGCAGTTGGAAGTGTTGTAGCCAGTGGAGTTGTGGGAGCCAATGAAGCTTCCAAGTTTGATGGTACTGTTGTAGTGACTATTGGAATGGCAATGGCAGTGGCTGTCTCAAGGCTGGCCTGTTTTAACTGTATCAAACTATCCAACTCCTTCTCCATTTGTTTTAATTGATCATTTAATTGGAGAATGAGATCCATCATCTCTTCTTGCTGGGTTGGAATGTCGAGGACCTCCTTGGTTTGTGGATGCTCTGAATGAGGAAACTTCAGTTGCTTATTCAAAGTAGCAATATCATCATTTTTCTTATTTATCAATTTCTCTATAGCTTTGACAACATTGGGATTATACCCAAGCTCAAGCACCAAGTCTTCCAGTGACTTGATTTTGTTGTCCTTGGCATGTGAGGACGCATTTTCTAACTTATAGTGTGTTGTGATATTATCTAGTGATCTTTGGAGTTTGTGCACAATCATTGCTTTATTTTTCATGGTGGAATAAATCATATCACCTGCCTGCTTGTGGAATTTAATTTGGTCTATGTGGTGAACATCCCTAGCCAAAACTTCAAATTCAGCCTTCCTGTAGTCTGTTGATGATTTGGGCTGCTGGATTGTGGGCTGCACGAATTTCAATTGCATCTTCCTAGTCTTAATGTCAAAGGCTGACATCAATCTAATTTGATTTGCAGGTGTTTGCTTTAAGTACTGGGCATAAGTCTCAACCTTCAAGGCCTCATTTCTCAACTTAGTTTCTTTGTACTTCTCCTTTATATCTTTCTCTTTATCCACTGGCTTGTTGGATGAAGAGACTTCAATGCTGAGTTGTTTCTTAATAAGTTGAGTGTTTGAAGTAGAAGGTTGGTGTGTTTCTTCTGAATCTGTTGGGCCTTTACTCCTTCCAACCATTGTTTCAGTGTTAGTGATTTCCACTGTGTCAATGGTGTCTTCTTGTTCAGTTACAAGGTTAATCTTGGGCCTCTTCCTATAATCTCAAATTGGTCATCTGTAGTGTCCATTATTGAGCTAAAACCTTCTTCCCTGGTTCTTTTTGCATTTTTGTCTTCATTGGCTGGAGTCTGCAAAATAGGAGGAATATTCATCTGTTCTCCTAGGGTTGGAACCTGCAGAAAAGAACTAGTATCAATCTGTTTTTCCACATCTATCAAATTATTCTCCACATCTACTACAGTATTCTACACATCTATCAAGGTGTTTTCCAACCATTATGACTGGTTGGAAAATCTCTCAATGTCTAGCCTAGGATCATGTATGAAAGGAATCAATTTGACTTTGAGCCTTAGTTTATTTATGACTCCATGAGGGTCACATTGCCACATAAAACTGCTCTTGAAATTCATCTACTGTAAATTTTTATCTGCTTTTGGTCCAGCTTCCCTATTATTACAAATAAAGGGGCCCAACTAATTTTTAATTTTAAAATGGGTCTTCTTCCTAGCTGACAGGAAATTAACTTCATCAGAGTCTATAATCTGCCTAAAATATTCTAATGCAAATATCCTCATGGGGAGGTATTTGGGCAGTTTGTAGGGAGTAAGTTGGCATCCATATATCCTGATTTCTGTGTGGTCGTGGTATAGATACCAATATCCCACTCTACTATTCTTTTCCAATTGTAAAACTCTCTTAATCTCCTGACTAATCCTAGGCTAATAGCTACTGGTTAGCATATTTATAACTGGATGAAAAAATGAGTCAATGAACTCTTTATAGGAAAAAACAATGGAGTATCTTTGGATCAATTGTGTCCAATAGATGACAGATCTTGGATTTCCTTTGGTGTCTAACTTTTGAATGCTGACTAGAAATTTGTCTGACTGAACGTAAAAGAACATATGAAATAATACTAATGAATATTTGAAGACTCTCTCATTTGGTAGTCTGATGAACTATTCATGGATTCTATCTGCTATGAGCTGCGCATAGTTGTAAATTGTAGCAGGAGGTTTGCCTGGGCAAAAGATAGAAAGGAAAGCAAGGACAACCTCATCCACATGTTCATCTGTGGTATACCCTAGAATATTAGAGAGCATGGTTATAATTTGTCTGCCTCTTTCAGAAAAAGCGGTGGCAGCATATGGTGGACTATCTGTTGGAGTATGAGACACTTCAATGATGAAAGTCTGAAAAATATGAGCCTTCCTAGGAAGGTCTAGCTTTATGTAGAGTTAAAGTAAACCTTCAATGGAAATTAGGGTCTAATTGGGGCCTAGCTAGATTTGTAGCATTTGATTTATTGATTCTGCTATAATAGTGAATAAAACCTGTTGGTCAAGGCGACTATGGCTCTTTGATTGGGAACATAACAATCTTGGAAGAAGTGGATGATTTTTGGGAAAGGGTATACCTCTGGGAACAAGTACTTGGGAAAATTGGACTCCCATAGGTGAATGTCATTATTCTGGTTCAAAAAATTGTCTTTACTCCAGGAGTGGAGTTTCAGTCGGTAGAAAGGGGAAGCAGTGTACTTGATTTGAAATTCTATGTCAGCTAATGGAAGGCAGTCAATGTCCAGGTGAGGGGTTTGCAGGGGTCTTACATCCAGAGAAGTTTTGGAAGCCATAATTTGGTATATTGAACTGAATTACTCTTTCTGTGGCTTCAGGAGTGATACCAAGAGGTCTGGAACAGAGGGAGAGTAATTTCAATCTATAAAAAAGGGGCTTGGATGCACAGTAGGTTTCTCTTTAATTTAGCAAGGTTTTTTAATTAATTTAATTAATTAATCTTTTAATAATCACTATGCACAGATTGAATTATAGGGTCATTCTGGTTCTTTCAAATAATACTTGGAGAAAGATGGTTTGGTATTCAGACATAGTTCTATGGTAGCTGCAGACGTTACTGAGGCTTCAGCTGTCAATTGGTTGCTTTAATTTGGTGTCTATAACGTCTTCGGGTGGCAAAGTTGGTTAAATTGGTCGCACAGAGGTTCAAGGTGTTAGAGTTGGTTTAGCAGAGGTTTACAGTGAAAATAATCAAAGAGAGAAAATTGGGGCTTTTTCAGCCTTTTAACCAATAACGGTTAGATTTTGGCGCGAGAATTGGCCAATGAACAGTGGGCAGTTTTGGTTTAGGCGGGGAGGTGGTTTTGTGCGATATCACATTGCTTTTCGATGGAGCGGTATTTTTTGTGAGCACGCGATATAACCTGGTGCGGCCACATAGCAAAACAATGCCCGACCAAAACCGTGAATCTCGCATGCTCTCGAGCCATTAACTGTCGGACGATGAATCCGCGCGATATGGCTCTGCACCATTGGATCTGGGGGTGGGAGATTGGGGGGATATAGCGCAGTGAAGTTGCACGGACGGAATCAGGAAAGTGGTTGGTGGGCCTGGGGTTTAATTACAAAGAATTGTAATTAATTAACAAAATAATGACAGGATTTTAATACAAGCAGTGGGTTAAAAAGACGTGGGGACCATGGATTATTTGGCGAGGGTTTTTTAACTGCACCAAGGGTTGGTGGGTTAAAAAGGGTTTCGGGAAATTATAGCAGGGGGGGTTTATAAAGTGGGATTTTAGGAAATAACTTAGGATAAAAGGGATTTTATTGGTTCTTAAAGGGAAAAGGGGAAATTAATAAGGGGGGAATGTAGTATTTGTAATGGGAATGGGTTTCACATTAGGGAAAGGGGTTTTGGGAAGGGGGGATGATTTTTGAAGGGTAAGGTCTAGGAAAATGTGTGAAACAAGGGAATAAAAGGTCAAAATGAAGGGAAAGGGTTTTTACAAGTAATGAAGGGATAATGAGGGGAAATAAAAAATAAGTATGTGGGGGGTCTAGTGAAATGAGGGGAAATTAGTAAATAAGCTTTAGTGAATGTCATTTATTTTTCACAAATCCTCCTACACATGAAACATAGGATTAAGCATGATGAATGTTCTTTTTGACTTAGAAACCTTGTGCACTTGCAAAAATTCTTCTACCTACCCTTTATTTACCCTATCATTTTCTCTTCATTCATTGGGTGCATTTGAGCGTGCTGACCCTTCATTCCTTTTTCTTTTGATAAGCAAACTATCTAATTCTAACCTTATAACTTCCAATGAATCAGATTACACTAATGAGCTCATTTTTATTCTCTACCTAACTACTGATTTGCTAAGATTAAACATTTTGGCTAGATCTTTATTCTCTATCTATCAACATGAAATTTAAAGCATGAATGAGTCAAGATTAAACTATTTGACCACCATGGATTGTGGCATTTTTGACAAGCTGCACACAATGTTATTTTTCAAAGTAAAGTAAAAGGAGTGGCATTTGAATTTGCACACTTTAATGATCTTTTTTTTTTATCTCTTTTTGGGGTTCATATTTTTTACTTTTTTGATCTTTTTCTTTCTTTTTGTCCTTTGATTATTCTTTTAGGACATACACTCTTTACAATTTTTAATTTTAATATGGGAAAACATTTTGCAGAAAGAAAAAGTATGTACAATATTACAAGACTAACCATAGCCAATTTAAAATTATGAATCCTATTATTATAAGACCCTAACAATGGCTCCACATGGGGATGGCATTTCCTAGTGAAATGTCAAGAACTTTAAGATTAGTAGCCTTTGAATCTTTGGCTATAGTTGCCTTGTAACTGCTCCTCTATGATCTACTTTATTCATACATATGATGGTATTTTTTGGGTTGTGTTATAATCTTTCCATGACTATCCCACGTAGTTAACTGGGAGTTTAGAGGGGGTCAAGTAGCGCCCCTCGACGAGGTCCAGGGTAGCACCTCGGGGAGATTTTTTTTTGGACCCTATATTAGGTTGGGCGGACCTACCTATGGTTTTCGCACATGGTTTTGGACGTGATGGTTTTCAGTCCATGGTTTTGAATGTGATGGTTTTTGGTCAATGGTATTGGATGCTTCTACATGTATAAATATGTATTGTAACATTGAAAGGAACATAATGAAAAATCAATCTAGTAGTCCCGATTTTGGGATCCAGGGGAAATCTCTGTGTATATGTGTTCTGTGTGTTATTCTCTCACATTGTTTATTTTCTGTGTTTTAGAATTCATATGCAGGTAATTTATGCATGGGGTTAAAACCTACATTTGGTATCAGAGTTATTTTGGCTTCAAGGGGACAATTTTATTGCTGAGGGGTTTCGCTTGGGCCTGTGGTAGACCCTGTTCAGTGGGAGATCTGTAGGATTGGTTCTGGTGGTGAAAGAAGATGGCGAGCAGTGGAAAGATATAGATCGAGAAATTTAATGTTCAGAGTTTTGAGTTGTGGAAACTCAAGATGGAGGATCTGTTGGTGGATAAAGATCAATGGATCATGGTAGAACTAGGTACTAAACCCACAGGAGTGTCTAATGAAGAATGGAAGAAGTTAGATCAGAAGGCAAAGAGCACAATACGATTGTGTGTCTCAGATTCAATATTGTTGAATGTATCAGGGGAAGCTACGTCTAAGGCTTTGTGGGACAAGTTAAGGACTTTGTACCAATCTATGTCTCTAGTGAATAAACTGTTCCTATGAAAAAAACTGTATAACCTAAGGATGAAAGATGGAGACTCAGTGACAGAGCATCTAAATGCATTTAATACTGTGGTAAGTCAATTATTATCTGTTGATATTAAAATTTTAGATGAAGATAAGTGCATCAGTTTGTTGTGTTCTCTACCAGATTCGTGGGAAAGTCTAGTTATTGCAATAGGTAGCAATGCAACTGCCTTGCAGTTTGATGAAATAGTCTCATCCTTGTTGGAGATGAGACGGAAAAATATGGAGAGCTAGAATGGTGATGCCTTGTCTATACGAGGATGGTCCTAGAACAGAAACAAAAATAAGTCATCGAGTGGGAGATATAAATCTAGAGGGAGATCTAAATCTCCAGGAAAACCTATAAAGGTTGTGTGTTGGAAATGCAGAAAGGAAGGGCACTACAAAAGGGATTGTAAATCTAAAGCTCCTGAAAAAGGAAAAGAATCTGATGATGCTCCTTCTATAGAGGCAAAAACCACCTCAAATAAAGGTGGCAATGTGTACTTGGCTTCTTCAAGTACACATGTAGATCATGAGGCATGGTTGGTTGACTCAAGTGCATCCTTTCACTTCACTCCCTATAGAGAGTGGTTCTACGAGTATGAGAAATACGATGGTGGTGATGTCTTCTTATGGGATGATAGGAAGGCTAGAATCGTTGGTCACGGAAAAGTAAAGTTGAAGTTGTAAGGTGGAAGGGTTAGAAAACTTTTGGGTGTTCTGCATATTCCTACATTGGCTAGGAATCTGGTTTCTGTAAGCAAGCTCGATGATGCAGGTGTAAAAATAGTGTTCGAGAAGGATACCTACAAGATGGTTCAGGGAGCACTGATATTGATGCGGGGAGTTCAGATTGGAACTCTATACAAGCTACAAGGTAGCATTGTTGTTGATGGGTGCAACAATTCTGTGGTTCCTGAAAGTGGAGCAGAAAATCTAGTGGCCTCTGGAGAGAAGACCATGTTGTGGCATCAAAGGCTTGGACATATTGGAGAGAAGGGCCTTCGAATACTTCATGGTAAAGTTATGGTAGAAGTTATGAGTAATAGCTCTTTGGATTTTGATTTCTGTGAAAATTGTGTATATGGGAAGCAGAATAGGTGACTTTCCCCTCTGGCGGTAAGAGGGCGAAAAAGATATTAGAGCTTATGCACAATGATGTGTCTGGACCTATGAAGGTTCCATCACTAGGTAAGTCTATGTACTATGCATCATTTATAGATGACTTCTCAAGAAATACATGGATATATTTCCTTAAGAAGAAATCTGAAGTCTTTGATAGGTTTAAATAATTTAAGGCTCTGGTGGAAAACCAGACAGAGAAGAAGATAAAGGTGTTGAGGACAGATAACGGTGGAGAGTTTTGTAGCAAGGAATTTGAAGAATTCTGTAAGAAGTGTGGTATAGCATGGCAGAAGACTACTCCATACACACTTAGCAAAATGGAGTTGCAAAAAGAATGAACAAGATGTTGATGGAAAGGGCAAGAAGCATGCTCAGTGGTGCTGGGTTAGGACAGGAATTTTGGGTAGAGGCGGTGGAGACAGCATGTTACCTGGTCAACAGATCACCTTCATCAGCATTGGAGGATAATATTCCACAAGAGGTATGGATTGGTAAGAAACCCTTTCTTTCACATTTGAGGGTATTTGGATGTGATGCATATGTACATGTTCCAAAGGAGAAAAGAACCAAGTTGGATAGTAAATCTGAAAAGTGCATCTTTATTGGGTATGAGGATGGTTTAAAAGGTTATAATATTTGGAACCCAGTAACAAGGAAGGTTGTGTACAACCAAGATGTGGTGTTCAAAGAGGTGAAAGATGTTATTAAACATGAAGTCCAACCAAAGGAACCTGAGAAGATAGAGTTTGAGCTTAAGGAGGAAGAATCAGACTCTACAGCAGAGGAGGAATCAGAAGATGAAGAGCCACAAACTCCGCGTGTGAGAAGATCAGTTCAAGAAAGAAGGTAGCCAAAAAGGTATATTCCATCTACTTTTTGTTCAAATTTTGCTTTATCTATTACTGATTATAATCCTAGAACTGTGAAGGAAGGAGTAGATTCAGAGGATGGAAAACTTTGGAAAGAGGCTATGGTTGATGAAATGGCATCTTTTCACAAAAATGAGGCTTGGGATCTAGTGGAGTTGCTGGCTGGAAGGAAACCCATTAGCAGCAAATGGATGTTCAAGAAGAAGACAAATGCAGAAGGAAAGGTGAAGCAATACAAAGCTCAGTTGGTGGCAAAAGGTTATTCCCAAATTTCGAGAATTGATTTTGGTGATATTTTTTCTCTTGTTGCCAAAGTAGCTTCTATTAGATTACTTCTATCTATTGTTGCTGCTTTTGATTTTGAGGTAAAACAGATGGATGTGAAGACAACATTTCTTCATGAGGATCTGAAAGAGGGGATCTACATGAAGCAAACTGAAGGTTTTACGGTGAAGGGTAAGAAAGAACTAGCATGCAAGTTAAAGAAGTCTTTGTATGGGTTAAAACAGTCACCAAGGATGTGGTATCAGAAATTTGATACATTTATATAGAGACTTGGCTTCACCAGAAGCAAAGTAGATCATTGTGTGTATTTTAAATTAATTAGTGACTGTGTTATTTATCTGGTCTTGTATGTGGATGATATGTTATTGGTTGGAAATGAAAAAGAAATTATCCAGGATTTGAAGACCCAATTGTCCTCCAAATTCGACATGAAATATCTTAGTGCTACAAACTATATTTTGGGCATGGAAATTAAAAGAGATCGGGAAAAGAGGAAGCTCTGGTTAAATCAGAGGAAGTATGTCGAGATAATATCGCAGAGGTTTAATATGAAGGATAGTAAAACAGTGAAGGTTCCTATTCCTATAGGCATAAAGTTATCCGCCAAACAATGTCCCAAGACACAAGAAGAGGAAGAGGAATCCATATGCAAGTGCAGTCAGTAGTCTAATGTATGAAATGGTCTATAATAGACCAGACATTACACATTCAATGGGAGTATTGAGTAGGTTTATGTCAAAACAAGGGAAGGATCACTAGACAGTAGTGAAGTAGGTTTTCAGGTATTTTCATGGCACTAGTGATTATGGTTTGTGCTACTAAGGAAGACCAAGATTAGACAGAGTGTTGGATATTCATGGCTTTGTTGATGCAGACTGTGCTGGAGATTTGGATCAAAGAAGATCTACAAGTGGGTATGTGTTTAACCTATTTGGAGGTGCAATCAATTAGATGAGTAAGAGACAATCTGTAGTGGCACTATTAACTATAGAGGCAGAATACATGGCAGCCACTCATGCAAGCAAGGAAGTAGTTTGGTTGTAGAGATTGTGTTCAAGTATGGGGTTAGTACAAGGAGCTATAAGGATAGACTGTGATAGCCAAAGTGAAATTTTCTTGGTGAAGAACCTTGCTTACCATTCAAAGACAAAGCACATCGATGTTTAGTATCACTTTGTGAGGGACATCATAGAAGACAAAAAGGTGTTGCTAGTAAAGGTGGACACTTTGAAGAATACTGTAGATACATTGACAAAATCTGTGAGCTCTAATAAGTTCTCTTGGTGTAGAGAAACAATGGGCGTTGCAGGGCTGGATAAATGACTAAGCTCTTCTGTGTCCCCCTATGGAAAGAAAACAACAAGTTGGAGAATGTTGCGTTGTGTTATATTCTTTCCACAACCAGCACACTTAGTTAACCGGGGGATTAGAGGGGGGGCGGAGCCCCCCTTTCGTTGCGCCTATTATGCAGCGAGGGGGTTACAGGGGGGCGACAACCCCCCTTGTTTGCGAGGTTTGAGGGGCCGGGTAGTCCCCCTCTACGGGGTCTGGGGCAGTGCCCTAGGGAAATTTTTTTTGGACCCTATATTAGGTTGGGCAGACCAACCTATGGTTTTGGGCATGGTTTTTGCACATGGTTTTGGACGCGATGGTTTTCGTTCCATGTTTTGGATGCGATGGTTTTCGGTCCATGGTATTGGATGCTTCGGCATGTATAAATATGTATCATAACATTGAAAGGAACATAATGAAAAATCAATCTGGTGGTCCCGGTTTTGGGATCCAGGAGAAAATCTCTGTGTATATGTGTTTTATGTGTTATGCTCTCGCATTGTTTATTTTTTGTGTTTTAGAATTTGTATGCAGGTAATTTCTGTACAGGGTTAAAACCTACATTTGGTATTAGAGCAAAAGTATGTACAATATTACAAGACTAACCATAGCCAATTCAAATTTATGAATCCTATTATTATAGGACCCTAATAGTGGCTCCACATGGGGATGGAATTTCCTGGTGAAATGTCAAGAACTTTAAGATTAGTAGCCTTTGAATCTTTGGTTGTAGTTGCCTTGTAACTGCTCCTCTGTGATCTACTTTATTCATACATATGATGGTATTCCTTTCAAAGCTCAGGGCCTTCTCTTTGAGCTTCAACCTCAAAAGATTACCATCCAATCCAATCTAAACTTTTCAATGTTATATACAATGAGAAAAGTAAACAAATGAACTACTTGCTAATCTGTGGATAAGTAGTGCTTCAGCATTCTACCATTGACTAGTACTTCTGGTAGATCTGTTCCATCTATTTGTCTTAAGAAAAATGCATTGTTACCTTTGTAACCATAAATGACATAAGAGCCTTGCCATAGGAAATCAAATTTACCATTTTTTCCCTTTTCTTCTCTTCTAGAATCCCATTTGAGTACTTTATCACCTATGTAAAAATCATCATCTTTGGTGTTCTTGTCAAAATTATTTTTGATTTTATCTTGGATCACTTGTGATTTGACATAGACTTCTTCTCTGGTTTTCTGCAAGTGTATTGTCTTATTTATCCTCCTTTTGATATCATTTGGTTCTACTTGCAACTCTTGAATCATTTTCATCACTGGTACTCCTAAAGAGGATGGAAAAACAACATCC
Organism: Pinus tabuliformis; assembly: GCA_031772625.1. NCBI lineage: Eukaryota > Viridiplantae > Streptophyta > Pinopsida > Pinales > Pinaceae > Pinus > Pinus tabuliformis. The sequence continues at coordinate 365,325,550 of CM062807.1, forward strand.
AATCCATATACTAGCTGGTAAGGAGATGTACCAATGGACTTTTTGGTAGTTAGTTTGTCTGCCCATAAGGCATTAACTAACTTTTTGTTCCATGTCTTGTTGTTGTCTTCTAGTAGTTTCTTGATGATATAACAAGGATTTTGTTTGAGGATTTTTCAAGTACATTACGTTGAGGGTAATAGGCAGTGGAATGGCCAAGGGTAATGTGATATATGTTACAAAAGTATACCATTTTCTTGGATTTGAAAGCAACCACATTATCAGTAATGAGCTTTTGGGGGATTCCAAATCTAGAAAGGATGTTGTTCTCAAGGAATGAAATGATGACAGAGTCTGTGGCTTGTCTAGAAGGGATGGATTCTATCCATTTAGTAAAGTAATCAGTGGTTGTCAAAATCCATTTATGTTGGGCTGAGGAGGATGGGTGAATTTCCCCAATGAAATCTAAACCCCATTATTGAAAATGCATTTATGTGGAAATGGGCTTGAGAGGTAATGGAAAGAGTTTCCTTTTGCCTTCAAATATTTAGCACTTGTGACAAGAGGTGACATATTTATTGACATCGAAAAAAAGGGTGGGCCAGTAAAAACCTGCCCTTAAAATCTTATCAGTAGTTGTTTTCCAATATAGGTGTCCTCCATAATCTCCTACATGAAATTCTTGCATAAATTTGTCAACTTCATCTTTTAGTAAACAATTTAATAGAATGCCACCATTATCTTTCCAAAATAAAGCATTGCCTATGATACAATATTTCATTGATTTCATTCTCAAAAATCTACTTTTAGTTCTAGATAAACCAGGAGGAGCTTGTAAGTTTAGTAAAACAAATATGATATCTGCATACCAAGGTGAATCTGTGAAAGCTTCACTGATCTGTGGAGTTGCCATCTCTTCCTGATCATCTAAGGCACCATTGAAATTTATATCTAAGGCTTGACATTTCGATTCAGCCATGAGTTTAGCTAAACCTTGGCCTTTGATAAGTTTTGTAGGCTTTATTTCTATGTCATATTCCAAAATAGTGGCAATCCATTTGCCTCTCTTTCCTTCAGGCCCATTTTGTGTTAAAATGTCCTTTACTACTGAATTTGGAACATAAGCAATAATGTGTGAATACAAGACGTATACTATGAAATCTTTAATAGCTTTTACTAAAGCAAGTGCTTGTTTTTCCATTATGTTGTACTTTAGTGTAGCATCTCTTAAAGATTTTCTGAAAAATGCAATAGGTTGCTCATAACCTTGATCATTCTTTTGCAACAAGACTGTTGCAATAGTATATTCTGAAGCAAAAGAAAAAATTATAAAATCTTTTTTGAAATCAGGACTTATGAGAACGAGTGTTTTAGTAAGGGCTTCTTTGATTGCCTCAAAAGACTGTTTAGCCTCTATTGTCCACTTAAGTGCTGAGTCTTTCTTTAACATGTTATTTAGTTCTCTGATTAGTTCTGCTAAGTTAGAAATGAATCTCCTAAGAAAATTTATTTTTCCTAAAAATGATTGTAATTCCTTGATGTTTCTAGGATGAGTGATGTTTAGGATTGCCTCTATTCTAGTTGGATCTATTCTAATTCCATATTTTTATATTATTTGTCCCAAGAGTTTACCTTCTTCTAGACCAAAGAGTGTCTTTTTGGGATTTAAGGAAATACCAAATTTTCTACATTTAATGAAAACTCTTCTTAGGTGATCTAGATGTTCATTATCTGATTTGGAAAACATTGTGATGTCATCTTGGTAAACCACTAGAAAGTCATGGATTTCTTTTGCAAAGGCTATGTCCATTTCTCTTTGGAATGTAGCTCCAGCATTCATTAATCCAAAGGGCATTTTCAAATACATGAAAGTACCCCAAGGAGTGGTAAATGCAGTCTTTGCTTGATCCTCTAGTTGAACTAAGATTTGGTTGTATCTAGAGAATCCATCAAGTAATGAAATTCTAGATGAGCCTACTACCCTCTGGAGAATGTGATCCATTTTTGGGAGAGGGTAGTTATCTTTTAATGACACTTTATTCAAGTTCCTGAAATCAACATAGAGTCTGATTTCTCCTGTTTTCTTTCTAGTAGTGACCAAATTAGAGACCCAATCTAAATACCTAATTAGTGTTATGATTTGTGCCTCATACGTCCTTTTTACTTCTTTTTCAATTAATGGCATAAGAATTGGATTAATTCTCCTAAGCTTTTGTTTAAAGGGTTTCTGGTATTCTTTGATGGGTATCTTATGTTGAATAATGCTGGTATCATAAGATTTAAGGTCTTCATAACTCCAGGCAAAGACATCTTGAAACTCTTTAAAAAATATTTTTGTATTTCAGTTTTTCATTTGGAGGTAATGCTTTGGATATTTTGATAAGCTTGGGTTTTTCTTCTGTTCCTATGTTACATTCTTCTATGTCTGCTCTTAAAGGCTCCATTTTTGGTTTCCTAGCTACATCATTTGAATCAAATAAATCTTCTAATGGGACTAATCCCTTAGGCAAAAAGTTATTCTTAAGGTTTAAAATCTCATAATCATCATTAATTATTTCTTCTATTTCTACTTTTTCTAAATTGTCTATTCCTACTTTGGTAAATTTAGTGGGTTTACCTACATCTAAAGCATTTATATCTATCTCACTATCTATGATGTTATCTACTGTACAATCAATATCTATGTTAGAGTTTTGAAAATCTCCCTCAACATTCATGAAATCATAGATTTGAGAATCTTGTGAAAAAATATGCCAATATTTCAGATTGTCAAGTATAACAGGTATGTGTCTTACTTTTGCAGTGTACTTGTAGTTGAGCTGAAAGGGTAATTTACAAGTGCTAGCAAAAGTAGCCAAACTATGAGCTTGCATGTTCTGTTTCTTGGGAATAGCAGCAAAATCAGTTTCAAGAAGGTCCTTTATTAGGTATAGGACAATCTCTCTATATTGGCTAAGTCTGGGATTATTCAAAAGTATTCTCCTTTAATTTGTTTTATAATCAATTCTGAATCTCCCATGATAGAAACTCTCTTGGCTCCAAGTTTTCTTACAATTTCTAGTCCTAAGATTAAAGATTCATATTCTGCCATGTTGTTTGTGCATCTAAAGTTTAATATAAAGGCATGATCTTCAGAATGATTATTTTCCATGTTGTGAATCCAAACTCCTACACCTAATCCTAATCTATTTATAGAGCCATCAAAATCTAAATGCCATAGAGACTCATGAAATATGCTTTCACTATCAGGGGCTTTGTATTTTTCTTCTACAGTTGTGATCTCATTTTTCCATTGTCTGAATTATACAAGATAAATGATTCCATATCAGAATGCATGGAATATATAGGGTAATTCTGTGGTTTTTCTGTACTACTTACCATGTATTTCATCAAGCTTTCTCTGTAAAGTTTTCTTTGTTGACCAAACACAGATATGGTGGCATATAACATGTCCAACTGTAGAGATCCTTGCAATTTTTCTCCCCATGAGTGAGATAATAACATTCCATACTTGGGGGGGATATCAACTACTATGTCCATAACAATACTCTTTGCTGGGCACTGGACTAGAGTCACACACAAATCTTTAATTAGGTCAAGGCATTTGACTTGGCTAGAATCAAAGGAAAACAGGTCCTTGTATGGTCTGGTGATATCTAAGTTTAATCTCTCTATGATTGCTTTAGGCATTAAGTTATGGGATGCCCCTAAGTCTAGCATAGCATTATGTAATATTTTATCATGAACATTTAAGCTAATGTAGAAAGGAGGGATACCCCCATTGTTGATGCTTTCCATTCACCTCTAGACCAAATAATAACTCAAGTTGATCATTATTTGGGTTTACAACATCTTCTCCTTCACCTATGTTTAGTGTTTCAGTGATTTGTGTTTTGTATGATTCATTTTTCGCCAACTCTGTCAAAGAAAATGATATTTTCAACTTGGCTATATCAGTATTAATGTTGACTATCAATTGAGTTTTGCCTGATTGTATGAGATCTTCCTTAGCAAATGTGGTCTATGTATTTTTATCTTCTTTATCAGAACTTGGCAATTCAGTTTGTGTATCAACATATTTGTTTTGAATTCTCTTATTTGGAATGGTTTGTGTGACAGTTTCATTTTGAGTTTCAGTTGAAGTTATATCTACAATTTTGGGGTCGGGAGTCTCTTGAGTTCCTCTAGGGAGAATTTGTAGAACTTTGGTCACAGGAGCTTCTGTTATTTTTTTAGTTTGGGTTTGGGCTGATTTATTAGTGGGAATTTCAATATTCTTTTTGCTTCTAAGGCTATATTTTTTGTGAACTTCATAGATAGTAGACTCATAACCTTGTTTGTAGTTAAAGGACTCCCCAAATTCTAATTTCAATTGTTGTAACATGTACATTTCCTGTTCTTCCTAAGTAAGAAAAACAATATCTTCATTTTTAATTTCCAATAGGTTTATCTCGGTGTCCTCCTCTTCTTCATGGTTTTGTGAATCCTTGGCATAGTTTTCCTGGAAGGGTGGTCTAATCTGCTGATCGAGTATAGCATTTTTTCCAGTGTTAGGATTTTTCCTAAAGTTGGGGTTTCTTATTGGGGGTGTTTGTTGATTTTCCCACTGAGATTTTCTTTCCATGTTTTCTAATCTATCCATTATCCTTTCTACACTTTTAGCTAAACTATCTATTTTACCATCTCAAGTGGGGGTTTCCTCTTTAACGGAAACTCGTTTCTCATTTCTCATCCTAGCTTTGTTAGATAATAAATTTACCTCTACACTAACAGCATTACTTTGCATATGTTCCAATGTTTCAGGGTTTCTTTCCCTCAACTGGTAAGACATGTCAGTGTCAAAACCATCAGGAAATTTGATTAATGCTAGGTCTGGTGGAGGTTTAATATTAGCAGGGATTGCATTGTAGATACTATTGAACCTAGTACAATAGTCCTGAACAGACTCATTAGGAGCTCTTCTAATGTTGTCATATTTAGACAATATTTTTTCTTTCTTTCCCATCTATCAATAAACAATCTATGGAAAGCAGCTAAATTTGCAATATGATTAGCAAGTAAACCTTTGAACCATTTTTTAACATCCCCTGTTAGTGTTTGGGAAAATAGCCTCATTTGGACATCAGACTCATCAATCTCATGCAATTCAAAGTAATCAGTCATTTTATTCACATGTTGTTGGGCAGTATACTGACCAGTAGCATCAAACAAAAAGATTTTACTTTTCTAGTCTTGGGGCATGGTATGTAGTTGGGCTAATAAGACCAAACATGCATATATGTCTATCATGGCTGAGATTTTGGTTTGACGGTGGGGAAAAGTAGTGGTGCTTGAAGAAGGACTTGAGATGGTTGTACATGAACTAAATGAAGTTGAAATGTTTGGTTGGAGAGGAAGCTGAGGTATGAATGGTTTAGGGGAATGAACTGTGGTGGATATTATAGGTGAGGTGGTAGTAAATGAAGTTGTATTTACAGTTTTTGAAGACTCTGTAGAAATTTCAAGAGCAGCAGCAGTTAAGGAAGCTAATTCAACTGATTGTTGAAGATAGGCCTCGTCTATATGGCTTATCAAGGTTAAGGTTAAAGCTTCTAGTTTATAAAAAGTATGCAAAACAGGTTGATCTATATCGGGATGTATAGACACCTTTTTTGACTCAATGAATTGAATAAAATTAGGGTCTATTCTAGTTTCATGAATTGAATTTTCTGATTTGGTTCTAAACAAAGAAAGCTCAAATGATAAATCAAAACTGAGTATCCTCTAAACTTGATAATTCTTTAGGGATGGAATTTGCTTTAATTAACTGACTACTACTTCCTTGAGTTTCTACCTTTTTTTATTTCATTAAAATTTTGTTAGAATCATCAACTATTGTAGCAGGGTTTGGATCTGGATTTTCCCTGGTATAGTGTGTTCTTTTGGGAGCCAGAATTTTATTTCTTTAATTGTTTTATGAAACTTTTTAACAACTCTAAAATGACCTTAAGGGGAAAAAGATAAGATTTAAGATTCCCTTAAAGTTTTATTAAATTGAGGACAGGTCCCTAGTATGGTCACCAATATGTTATCACTCCAAATTTTCTCTAGAGTTTTTTTGAAAGAAATGATAGAGGTAACCACAAACCTACTTTGTAGATTAGGATCTAGCCTTCCTAATGCTCAGAGAAGGCTCTCTCTTTATGATTTAACTTTATTTAGCCAATTTATTTTAGGCTAGTTATGATTGTACTTTGGTTTTGGTTTAGATTTGGTGGTGGGATCACTAACTTAGATGGATAGAGGGATGTCTTTTACCATTGGGCTATGGGGTCAAATGTCAAGCAAACAGGACTATATTGAGTTCTAAAGATAGTGTTTACAGGGAAAGGCAGCTGAGTAAATTCAAATCTAAACACTAGATGGTGAAGTGGTTTTCAATGGGATCCAAGGAGCAATTAAGGGTTCCTTAAACCGGATAATGAAGGAAATGGTATGGGTCAATCGAAACTAGGGAGAAATTAAGGATTCCCTAATCTACATATTAGAGGAAAACATTAAAATGATTAACTGTTCAAGACAGAGTGTACTTAAACAAATTCTGTAATATAATTCCACTTAATTCATTCAATTTAGATAACATGCAAGTTTGTGAAAGACTTAAGAGAATAACAATTTGACAAAAGAAAATACTTCACTGAAGTAACTCAACACATGAAACTTGTAATGCAATATCTTTATTACTTAGTCCAGTCTGCTGACTTGAAAAATTGGTACAATGAAACCTCAGGTTACAGATCAACACAATTATAGAAATTTCTAGCAATCCACCACTCTATACTTAAAATTATGAAGTATTTATACAAAATAGTTATAAAATATCCCAAACTGTCTTGGGAATTAATCTAGGAAAAAGAAATATCTTCATGCAAGAAGATAGAGACAGATATTCAAATGTTGCAATCTATCCATGTTTATTAGGTTGTGTTGTCTTATTCTTTGATCTTTTGTTGTTTATTCTCCTTTGTTGTTGGTCTTCCACACTGATTGTTCTTTTTTACTTTGTCTTTTAACTGATACTCTTTCATCTGAGCTAGCCTTCTGCTTTTCTTTTACTGCTCTGTTTTGACTTTTACCTTACCTTTTTACAGTAAGTCATTTAATTTCTCGCAAATATTTGTGTTTGGTAATTTTATATTTACCATTTTTCTATAAATTTCTTCTTCTTCTGTGTACTTTGCAAACATGGTTCTGTTCACAAAAATGTGTTTTACCTAATGCTGGAGGTAAAATAGGTTCTCAAATGTCTAGTACAGAACCTTTCCTATAGGCATCCCTTTCATGGATGAATTATTGGCTTGATATATTTCCATTTCTCTGATCTTCCTGAGTAGTCCTGACGTGGCATCAATCTGTCATTTATCACCAAGGGATTTGGCAGACCTTTCTACCTTAAAGCATCAAACTTAACCATGAACCTGTCTACAGCCAACTGCACGGTTTGGCATTTGTCCTCAAGGTTCATCATTAAATTCCTCTTGGCGAGCACATTTTTCACCTCTAGTATGTTGCCAGTCCTGTCAGCTATGTCCAACTCCTGCAATTCATATTTATTTTTAGAGTTAAGGAAGTGGATTATTTTGGTGGCTTCTTCTAGCATATATCCTAGTTCAGCCTTAACTCTCTGAATTGCCTTTGTAGCCTCTTTGACTAAATCATCTTTTTCAAAGATGACTTGTATAGATGGCCAAATATCATTGACAGAGTCAATGATATTGGCCCATAGTTGTTCTTTAGCTTGGGCAAGTGGCTCCTTCAATGTTAGCTCTTTCTCCAAATTCTTCATTCTTTCAGTCAACTTGGTTGACTTCTGAACTTCATTCTTGTGCATAATCTATGTAAGTTTTTTCTCGTCCTCTAGAATTTTTATTTGTTCTTTTAGTTTATTTATCTTTGTGGTCTAAATGGACATGTCCTCCATTTCTTTGACCAATTTTCTTGCCTCATCACTTGGCTAAGTTGTTGTTGTTGTTGAACCTGTTGCTGATGTAGATGTTGTTGTAGTTGGAAGTGTTGTAGCCAGTGGAGTTGTGGGAGCCAATGAAGCTGCCAAGGTTGATGGTACTGTTGTAGTGACTGTTGGAATGGCAGTGGTAGTGGTTGTCTCAAGGCTGGCCTATTTTAACTGTATCAAATTGTCCAACTCCTTCTCCATTTCTTTTAATTGATCATTTAATTGGAGAATGAGATCCATCATCTCTTCTTGTTGGGTTTGACTCTCAAGGACCTCCTTGGTCTATGGATGCTCTGAATGAGGTAGCTTCAGTTGCTTCTTCAAAGCAGCAATATCCTCATTTTTCTTCTTTATCAATTTCTCTACAGCTTTGACATCATTGGGATTATACCCAAGCTCAATCACCAAGTCTTCCAGTGACTTGATTTTGTTGTCCTTGGCCTATGAGGATGCCTTTTCTAACTTATACTATGTTGTGATATTATCCAATGAGCTTTGGAGTTTTTGCACAGTCATTGCTTTATTTGTCATGGTGGAATAAATCATCTCACCTGCCTACTTGTGGAATTCAATTTGGTCTATAGGGTGAACATCCCTAGCCAAAACTTCAAATTCAATCTTCCTATAGTCTGTTGATGATTTGGGCTACTGGACTGTAGGTTGCATGAATTTCATTTGCATCTTCCCAGTCTTAATGTCAAAGGCTGAAATTAATCTATTTTGATTTGTAGGTGTTTGCTTGAAGTACTGGGCATAAGTCTCAGCCTTCAATGCCTCATTTCCCAATTTAATTTCTTTGTAATTCTCCTTTATATCTTTCTCTTTATCCACAGTCTTGCTGGATGAAGAGACTTCAATGCTGATTTGTTTCTTAATAAGTTGAGTGTTTGAAGTAGAAGGCTGGTGTATTTCTTCTGAAGTTGTTGGGCCTTTACTCCTTCCAACCATTGTTTCAGTGTCAATGATTTCCACGGTGTCAATGGTGTCTTCTTGTTCAGTTACAGGATTAAGCTTGGGCCTATTCTTGTAACTGATCTCAAATTGGTCATCTGTACTGTCCATTGTTGAGCTAGAACCTTCTTCCCTAGTTCTTTTTGCATTTATGTCTTCATTGGCTGGAGTCTACAGAATAGGAGGAATATTCATCTGTTCTTCTAGGGTTGGAACTCGTAGAAAGGAACTAGTATCAATCTTATTTTCCACATCTATCAAAGTATTCTCCACATCTACTATAGTATTATCCACATTTATCAAAGTGTTTTCCAACCATTCTAATTGGTTGGCAAATCTCTCAATGTCTGGCCTAGGATCATGTATGAAAGGACTCAATTTGACTTTGAGCCTTAGTTTATTTATGACTCCATGAGGGTCATATTTCCACATAAAAATACTCTTGAAATTCATCTACTGTAAAATTTTATCTACCTCTGGTCTAGCTTCCCTATTATTACAAATAAAGGGGCCCAATTGATTTTTCATTTTAAAATGGGTCTTCTTCCTAGCTGACAAGAAATTAACTTCATCAGAGTTTATAATCTGCCTAAAATATTCTAATGCAAATATTCTCATGAGGAGGTATTTAGGTATTTTATAGGGAGTAAGTTTGCATCCATATATCATGATTTCTGTGTGGTCCTAGTATAGATACCAGTCTCCCACTCTTCTATTCTTTGCCAATTTAAAACTGTCTTAATCTCCTGACCCATCCTAGGCTAATAGCTATTGGTTAGCATATTTATAATTGGATGAAAAAATGAGTCAATGAACTCTTTATAGGAAAGAACAGTGGAATATCTTTGGATCAATGGTGTCCAATAGATGACAAATCTTGGATTTCCTTTGGTGTCTAACTTATAAATGCTCACTAGAAATTTTTCTGACTAAAAGTACAAGAACATATGAAATAATACTTATGAATATTTGATGACACTCTCATTTGGTAGTCTAATGAACTGTTCATGGATTTTGTCTGCTATGAACTGAGCATAGTTGTAAATTGTAGCAAGAGGCTTGCTTGGGCAGAAGATAGAGAGGAAAGCAAGGACAACCTCATCCACATGTTCATCTGTGGTGTACCCTAGAATACAAGAGAGCATGGTTATAATTTTTCTGCCTCTCTCAAAAAAAAAGGTGGCAGCATATGGAGGACTATCTGTTGGAGTATGAGACTCTTTAATGAAGAAAGTTTGAAAAATTAGATCCTTCTTGGGAAGGTCTAGCTTTACGTAGAGTTCAAGTAAACCTTCAATGGAAAGTGGGGTCTGATTGGGGCCTGACTAGATTTGCAACTTTTAATTTATTGATTCTATTGTAATAGTGAATAAAACCTGTTGGTCAGGGTGACTATGGCTCTTTGACTGGGAACATAACAAGCTTGGCAGAAGTGGATGATTTATGGGAATGGGTGTACCTGTGGGAACAAGTACTTGGGCAAATTGGACTCCCATAGGTGAATGTCATCATTCTAGTTCAAAAACTTGTCTTTACTCCAGCAGTGGAGTTTCAGTAGGTAGGCAGGGGAAGCAATGTCCTTGATTTGAAATTCTTTGTCAGCTAATGGAAGTTGGTCAATGTCCAGGTGAGGGGTTTGCAGGGGTATTACATCCAAAGAAGTTTGGGAAGCCATAATTTGGTATATTGAATTGAATTACTCTTTCTGTGGCTTTAGGAGTGAGGTCAAGAGGTCTGGAATAGAGGGAGGGTAATTTCAATCTATAAAAAAGGGGTTTTGATGCACAATAGGTTTATCTTCAATTTAGCAAGGTTTTTTAATTGATTTACTTAATTAATCTTTTAATAATCATTGTGCACAGATTGAATCATAGGGTCATTCTGGTTCTTTCAAAGAATACCTAGAGAAAGACGGTTTGGTGCACAAACGAGTTTCTATGGTAGTTGCAGAGGTTACCGAGGCTTCAACTATCAATTTGTTGCTTCAATTTGGTGTCTGCAACGTCTTCAGGTTGAAAAGTTGGTTAAATTGGTCACACAAAGGTTCAAGGTGTCAGAGTTGGTTTAGCAGAGGTTTACAGTGAAAATGATTGAAAAGAGCAAATTGGGCCTTTTTTGGCTTTTTAACCAATAACAGTTAGATTTTGGCGCGAGAATTGGCCAATGAACAGTGGGCAATTTTGGTTTAGGCGGGGAGGTGATTTTGTGTGATATCGCACCACTTTTGGGTGGAGGGAAGTATTTTTCATGAGCACGCTATATAACCTGGTGTCGCCACATAGCAGAATAGTGCTCGGCCAAAACCGTTAATCTCGCGTGCTCTCGGGCCGTTAACTGTCAAATAATGAATCTGTGCAATATGGTTGTGTGCCATTGGATCTGGGGGTGGGAGATTGGAGGGATATCGCGTAGTGAAGTTGCACATATGGAGTCGGGAAAATGGTTGGTGGGGCTCGGGGTTTAATTACAAAGAATTGTAATTAATTAACAAAATAATAATGGGATTTAAATATAAGCAACGGGTTAAAAAGAGGTGGGGACCATGGATTATATAGCGGGGGTATTTTAATTGCATGAAGGGTTAGTGCGTTAAAAAGGGTGTCGAGAAATTATAACATGTGGGATTTATAAAGCAGGATTTTAGGAAATAACTTACGATAAAAGGGGTTTTGTGGGTTTTTAAAAGGAAAATGGGAAATTAATAAGGGGGGAATGTAGTATTTGTAATGGGAATGGGTTTCACACTAGGGAAAGGGGTTTTAGGAAGTGGGGATGATTTTTGAAGGGTAATGTGTGAAACCAAGGGAATAAAAGGTCAAATTCAAGGGAAAGGGTTTTTACAAGTAATGAAGGCATAATGAGGGGAAATTAGCAAATAAGTATGTGGGGGGTCTAGTGAAATGAGGGGAAATTAGTAAATAAGCTTTAGTGAATGCCATTTCTTTTTCACAATTCCTCCTGCACATGAAACATAGGATTAAGCATAATTAAAGTGCTTTTTGACTTAGCAACCTTGTGCACTTGCAAAACTTCTTCTACCTACCCTTTATTTAGCCTAGCATTTTCTCTTCATTCATTGGCTACATTTGAGCTTGCTGACCCTTCATTCTTTTTTCTTTTGATAAGAAAACTATCTAATTCTAACCTTATAACTTCCAATGGCTCAGATTAAACTGATGAGCTCTTTTTTATTCTCTACCTAACTACTGATCTACCAGGATTAAATAGTTTGGCTAGATCTTTATTCTCTATCTATCAACATGAAATTTAAAGCATGAATGAGTCAAGATTACACTACTTGACCATCATGGATTGTGGCATTTTTGACAAGCTGCACACAATATTATTTTGCAAAGTAAAGTAAAAGGAGTGGCATTTGAATTTGCACACTTTCATGATCTATTTTTTATCTCTTTTTTGGGTTCATATTTTTTACTTTTTTTATATTTTTCTTTCTTTTTGTCCTTTCCTTATTCCTTTAGGACATACCCTCTTTACATTTTTTAATTTTAATATGGGAAAACATTTTGCAGAAAGCAAAAGTATGTACAATATTACAAGACTAACCATAGCCAATTCAAAATTATGAATCCTATTATTATAGGACCCTAACAGCTAGGATGAACCTTTAACTTATACGAGCGCGATTTCATCCATGAGTGCACATTGCGCCCATTGTTGTTCCTGATCCTGTTGCAACTCATTCATCTGTCTTTGTAGCTTCATGTTCTTCCTTGAGCTTCTTCTTCAGCACATGCAACTCCTTCTTTGTTCCATTCTCTGTATTTGGATGACCTTCATGTCACACCGTCACCTCATAGCTTGAGTCTCCAAAGCTGCTTTCGTTATCAGTGGATCTGCTTAATCTTGCAACTTTGTCCCACATCTATGTTTGCAACAACCTTCCTCTTGCATTCACTTCATTCGTTGTGTTCACTGCATTCATTATGCTGCCTTCAGTTGTTGTCCATGATGCTACTCATGGTGATGTTGATGTTGGCATATCTTGACGTCCTTGTCTATGAACAACTTGATGTATTTGTGAGTAGGCAAGCTCATAGACACTTGATCGACTACATCTCCAGGCGTGCTCTAAACGGTATCTTCAACTTTTCTCTCTTGGAAACAATTGTACTTGCACTATATGACTGATCATGAAGGTTGCACAATTTCAGCCGAGAGGTCGGGAGACTGACTACCAAGACTGTACAAGGCACAGTCTAGGATGTTGGGAGACTGATTGACTATTGGAACTACACAATGCATAGTCCAGTCTATCTGCTAATTGTTGGGATTGCATAATGTGCAATCTTAGCTGGCAATGGTTGTAGCCTCAATGACTGCATTGCACAATTTTCTTGGCGAACAGTCACTGTCCCTCAGGATTGTGCAAAGTAGGCCTGGGAAATAGCTATTGGGTAGAAATGCACATTTATAGGAAGGAATTCAAAGCCTTCACTCTCAGGATTGTGCAATGTTGTCTTGGTGAGGTTCTTGGTGAAGTAGAGTCTAGGCCGAGGTTGGCCAGACTCGTCGACAGGTAATTGAAAGTGAATGTGAGTGCAAATGCATTCTGATTCTAAGAGCAAGCATAAGTGAATGATCATGCATGAAAATGGTGAATGACAGATTCATAAAATGGAACAACATGCATGTGGGTGAGGTGAGTCGCCGAATCGGCGACCGTTCACAAAAAACAGTTTCACGCATGTTGTTATAGACATTTTTGTGCCTTACAGCTCTAAGCATGAAATGTCCATAAACCAAGGGATCCTAAGTCCCTAAAAGTGTTGTTCCAGCTCCTAAAGAAACAAGGTCAACAAATTACAGCTTCTCCCAGAAGTTCTCCACCAGAAACTGCTCAGAACTAGTCAAATCAGGATCATTACAGCTGCTCCACTAGCTAGTTGCGTTGCAAAGCACCCAAATACACTAGCTAGGTGCGTTGCAATGCACCTAAATGCACTACCAAGGTGCGTTGAGCGGGAAATGACAAGTGGCAGAGTCATTCCACGAGGTGGAGAGACAATGGAAGCTTCCAGAATCTTTCCCAATGACACTTGCCTCACTTAATTCGACCAGTGATGAGTAAGAGGCTCTCAGTCTCCAAGTGGAAGCAAGAACTGACAGAGAGAAGCCACTAATCAATTCATGAGCTGACTCATCCTCTTTGCATACATCTATATATGGATCCCTCACCAAGAGATCCAGAGGCTGGAATTTTTTACATTGCAGAGAATTGTTGTTGGTTTTGAGATAGATATCAGAGTATTGGGTGATTTATGCTTTGTTGGAGGTGAAGAGGGGATTCTATGCTAGGAGGTTGATGCTGGATCAGGAATCATCGGTTGTAACTCCTCCTGGATCTTCTTGTTTTATCAATAAAACTATTTGAGTTTCTCCTACATGCTTGTGTATCATTGATGTTTGTTACATTTGTATGTTTAGCTTAAATATGTTCCTAAGCTATTTATGAATATAAATCCATGTCTTTGTGTAGTTTCCTTCTTCTGTGATCTTGCAGGAACTTGGTGACGCTGGGCAAGTAAGGGAGTAGGTAGCTGGAAGCTGTCAAAGAGGAGAGAAATTGGATCAAAGGACTAGCGCAAGACACAGGTTGGTTCATCCTATTCCTCTTCGTTTATAGTTCATAAAGGAGAATACAAGAGTAGTTTTCCCTGTTTGTTTCTGAGGTCACTGTCACACCTCAGTGGGATAGGGTCGTTCTGAATAGACACTTTTCCCGTTAACAAAATGGCGACTCCACTGGGGATCGTGTCTAGTTAGTTTGTTTGTGTTTCTCTTGTTGTTTGTTTCATAAACTTAGAAGTAGCGAATCGAACTGCATTTGCCATTAACAAATGCAAAGTAGACATCTGCTGCTTCAATCCATTCACTGGATCTGTTTATGATTTGAACAGCTGATTCACAAATGATCTGATTACCCTTTGTGATAGCTCTTAAACCTCTTTTAAATCAACCCTCTGATTGTGCATTACTGATTGCTTTTACTCGGCCAAAAACCATAGATTAAACTGCAAACCGTGACCCAGAACCCGGATAGAATTCTCGTTTCTGCCCCAGCGCAGGCTCTATGAAGAGATTCTGCATTTCAACGCAGTTCCCGAGAGGGATACCTGCGTTGCAATCCAGTTTCTCTGTGTAGCAGGTGCGTTGATCAGCCTAGCCTTGTGCAGCTGAGGTTCTTTGCTCAATTTTTTCAGTTTTGTCTCTGATTTTTGCAACCTGTGATCAGTGTGTGTGTCTGTTTAAAAGCCCCTTTTCTTTGCCTTAATTCTACCTCAGTTGTATAAAAGAAACTGTATGTGTTTTTGTGTGTTTGTTACGTCATTTACAGTTTCCCATTGCAAAAGTAGAATAGCCATACTGTCGTCCTTTGATTTAGATCTGTCGTAAGTGTCGATTTTGATCTTAGGAGAAAGTTTAGTTGCTGTTGATAGTTCTAGTGTCAAAACAAGTGTTTATTTCAAAATCATAAAGTGTCGTAATCGTCTCTACCTTTTGATTTCGAAAAGAAGCTTGTTTGTGTTTTTCACTTGAAAACGAATTCAAATTTGTACAACAACTTTCTTTTTAGGCATCAATATTAAGAAAGTGAAAAACAAATACATGCACATGTGCATTTGCATCTTGACAGTCTGTTTGGCTTGATTTAGGAAAAGTGCATTTACAGTGTGCTCTTTGCTCTTTGAGAAAAGATTGTGTCTTTCTTTTCCCCTTGTAGCTAGGATTTTCATTGCTGAAAAGAGATAAAAGCTTGCTTATCATTTTTAGATTGCATTTTAGGAATTACATCTACATCTCATGGTGAACCCAAAAGGCAAACTTCATAAGAAATATCAACCTAAAATAAATTCAATGAACTTAACAACGCTTTGTAACTTAACGCACAACATTTAGAGGTCTAGGCTAGAGACGTATTCCGGCGTCATAAAGCCTGGTAACTGTTGTCCTCACTGATGGTTGGGTGATTCCTCCACTTTGAGACGATAAGTGCTAGTACGGACTTGTGCTCCCACGTACCGTCGAGTATATATTGGGAGACCCCTATAGGCATAAAACCTTTATCCATAGGAAGCCGTGTCGGCCGCCCTACTGATCGCAATGCACCGAACACAGCATTCGGGACGCCGTACCGTAAAAAGTATTATGCAATTTTGCGATTGGTTTGGTACTCCCTCTACCTAGACCTCCAGAGCAGTCCCTTTCGTTCCTTTTCAGACTCCTTAATGGAAAAGGTCCATCTGAGCACTTGTCACTTCAGGCTCATTAAAAATCGAAGGAGACTAGAGTCATATTTTGTTTTTTCTCAACTCTTTAAAACTGAAAAAACAAGTTGTGTCAAAGCGTGTTAAAATTTATTTTAAACGGAATATTCATCCCCTTTTCCTACGTTGATCTTTGGGTTGAGAAAATGGAACCTACCAACCAAGGAATTCCCCTTGGTGGAAATCCTAGTCCCTTCTCCTCTTGGGGAGATGTTGGTGCGCCCCATATGGCCACATTGTCACTTCCAGGAATGACAATTGGCTTGCCAGTATGGCTCTTCTCAACCAATGTCGTTCAGAACACCACTATTCCTGAACAATCGAATCAGCAATTAGACGAGTCCAGAGTTACCCACCAGCCTTCTACTTCCTATAATTCTTCCTCTCCTCCTTCTTCTTCGCTTGATGGAACTGGAAAAACTAAAAACCAAGTTCCTAAGGAGAATAAGGAAAAGAAGAAGAAAGAGAAAAAGAAGAAGGAACCAAAGGCGAATGGGGGAAAACGAGTGTCGTCTAACGAAAATCCACACAGCATCGACCAGGCCTAAATCGCCATGTGTCATTTGCAGAGGAGACCACTTTCACAGAGATTGTCCTTGCATTCCCCGGATACTAAGGGACTAGTCTCCTCGTTTGCACAATCCGGTGTCATCAACCTCTGGAGATCATGTTGAAAGCACACCGTCAACTAGTGAAAGTGAAGCCCCAGGACGAAAAAGGAAAGTTAGATTTCCTTGTAAACTGTGTGACGGCGACCATGCCCTCCACCGTTGTCCCTTCATAGACGAGGCTAAAAGAGTTTTGGATGATCGTCCGGTTTCACCGTTACGACTTCCTCCTGGATATAAAAAACTCTTGCCGAGTCCATCACTAGTTGAGAACCCAGCTGGCCCGCTCAGGTGGTCGGCTGAAGCGCCTGTCTTTGAAGATAAACCAACTGAATCCATACCAGACGAAAGTCAAAAGGTCGAGGCGGCAGTTGACCCGGTCTTGCCTTTAGAGGTTTTATCTTCGGATGATGCAGTCACTGAAGAGAACAAGGATGACACCGTCCAAATTCTCTTCATCAACACAGACTCCGACAAACATGGGGGAAATCCACCCGTTCCTTTACCACAGGAAGGAAGTTCGTCAGAGACATACCCGGCCATCTACTCGGTCCCACCTCAAAGCAACCTAGTTGTATCCTTCGACTGGAATCAACTAGGCAGACTCCGTTTGCCAGCAAGCATACCATTCCGAATTATCGTTCAAATATATAGAATGGTCATGGCTGGTACCATCATAGATGAGGTGGATTCTGTGAGTATCCTTTCCTCTATTGCTTGGAAAGCGCTTGGTTCGCCATCGCTGTTGCCTGAAATGAGAAATCTGACAGGCTTTGATAAAGGAACCAGTCGACCTTTAGGGATCCTTCCCGATGTGCCCATAACATTGAGAGGGAAGACAGTTCGCATGAACGTCATGGTCGTTCAAGGACCCTTGGATTATAACCTACTCCTTGGACGAGACTATATTTATTGCATGGGAGCCATTGTCTCCTCACTCTTTAGAGTAATGTGTTTTCCGCACGAAGGAAGAGTGGTCAAGCTCGTGGACCAGCTTTCATTTCCCGGATCACGCATAGCAAATAGTCATATACCATCCCTGAATGGTCTCTTCACACAAGAAATGTCTCAATCCCCAGTCCGTCCTCCCGAT
Organism: Pinus tabuliformis; assembly: GCA_031772625.1. NCBI lineage: Eukaryota > Viridiplantae > Streptophyta > Pinopsida > Pinales > Pinaceae > Pinus > Pinus tabuliformis. Next base: position 365,343,463 of record CM062807.1, read on the forward strand.
GAGCGCGAGTAATTCGGAGGGATATGACTGAAACCCAGGGGGCATGCATCCTGGTCTGCTCCGGCAGGAGAACTTCGGGTATAGAGTAGGTTTCCGCAGGAGAATATGACTAGTCTGTACCCCGTCCGTGATTGGAAGAGGGGTTATTCTAGAATAAGATTCTCTTGTCAAAGTTATGTGAGTTGGTGAGCACCGCCACTCACCTTTGTTTATCTCGGTAGACATCGCCAGAGAAGTGTTTTGTTTACACCGTAAATAGAACAATCTTTGGGTAACCTGTAAGAGGTAGTACCCTTCCTGATAAAACGAATGTTTTGTCAGCTCGAATAGAGGGAGACCTCGAAACTCTGTTTTATACCTGGGGGCATGCAAACCTTTTCGAGTGTAAGCAAAGAGCGATTATTTATCTGTTTTTTGGATTAGTCATTTCCTAACTTGCATAAAGAAAGGATGTGGGGCAAAAATCTAAAAGTTGTCGTTTTTATATGAGACATTCTTATCATATGACTGGATTAATCGAACAGTTTTAGCGCATAGTTCAAGCTCGTTAAAAAATAAACATAAGACCGAGCAAATGTTTCCACCCGTGTTTAAGCTCATTAAAAAATGAACTATTCCCCGGTAAATAACCACCGTGAATGTAGTACTTCAGCCATTAAAGCCTTGGTCGTGTTTGCACCATCACCTCCACTTTTTCATTGGCCGATCATTCACTTCCACTTGATTGTTTACCCATTTTGAGGAACAGTTGCGAAGAGTGATTTCACTAGCCATCCTTGTGACACTGTCGTGATTGGAAAATTCCAAACCTTACCTGGAATCAGCTGCTACCTTTTTTATCACTCGTTCCTCAAAAGACGAGTCTTCTTTAAGCTCTTTTCAACTGACTCGTAAAATATGAAAAGATTGCCGAGTTTTGGCCTTCCAGCTTGTTAAACCGACAGGAAGTGCTATCCCTCCTCTAGATTTTAATCTTTTTGGACCTGAGGGATTATTGCACAAAAAGATCGAGCGCTTGTTTTGTTCGGCTCGTTAAAACTACCGAAAACTCATCCCTTCTGTATTGTTTTATACTTTTTCAGACTTAAGGGATTAGATGACGAAAAAGGAATTTTGGAGTTACCTTTACGTACCTTTTCAGGCTCTCTAAAAATGAAAAGGACCGAGTTATCTTTGTCGTTAGACTCGTTAAAAAGATTAATAGCGACAAACTTGTCTTTAGGCGAGAACGAGTTTTACTATCGCTAGGCTCGTTAAAACATAGCGATGGGTTTGCCCGAAGGGAAAATTATAGAACAAGCATATGTTATCCTCCTCAAGCTTGACAAAAATAAAGAGGTACTGGTCAGCAATGACTGGGAAAAAATTGGGAAGAAAACTCAAAGAAACTTTATTGGTAGCAAGTCGCTCTTAAACATGACACTTCCACTCCGTGCCTGAGTCGGGTTGGGTTGTTTCATTCACCGGTCACATCACCATGGTCACGCCACACCATCCACATTTGGGGTAAATGCTACCAATCCATCACATAAGTGTCGCCGACATGTTCAAGAGAAGTCATCCAGAGAAGTCACCCGTGTCCCATCCACTACCATACATTATACTTCATTCTTTCATGACCGCCACCCTGAACCATATATCATCAGATCCTTTTCACCTCCATCAAAATCATTTGCTCCGTTCCGTGTCATTGATGTGGGAATCATTAAGGCCCTACTTTGACGGATCGCTTCTTGTCGACATCAGCTCATTATCCAAGAAGTTGATCTAGGAAAAACCCCTTCAGTACTTTGAAGCTTGCATGCCTCAATGGCAAGTTTCTCACTTCCGGCGATAGGTATACATCAATGACCTTCGACCGAAAGATTTTGCGTGGTGTTCGACGCCAAGTCCTTTATTCACACCACGTGAATTTTACTGCAGTACCTTGAGGGTCATTATAATTATCGGTGATTCCTCTCGCGCTTGTTGACAGTTTACATCATTGACTGGTAATCAAGCGATGTCTTTCCATGTTCAACTTCAAAACATTTCTCACATGGATCGACTTGTACTTCAAGTGAAAATTGGACGAGATTGAAGACCCCGGATCTAGTTTCATCCATCCGGGCTGCGATATATATTCAGGAAAAATAAAGACATTGAAATGTACAGCATTGCAGCACAGATAATCATCCTACCAAAAGGATGATGACTCCATCATAATCATCAGTCTACCATCAGACAATTGTCTGTCCTATGTACATGAAAATGAATTTATAAAGCTGAGAATGGGAATGCCTGCCTCAGCTAGATCATGGAAACAGTATGAAGATAATGTATTGTATTGTATCTTATTACAGGTCTCCTCCCAGCATTGAAAGAACTTCGGATCCTCCTAATAAAGCATTTCACCCGATAAACGGCCTCATACTTTAGGGGGCAACTGTTATAGACATTTTTGTGCCTTACAGCTCTAAGCATGAAATGTACATAAACCAAGGGATCCTAAGTCCCTAAAAGTGTTGTTCCAGCTCCTAAAGAAACAAGGTCAACAAATTACAGCTTCTCCCAGAAGTTCTCCACCAGAAACTGCTCAGAACTAGTCAAATCAGGATCATTTCAGCTGCTCCACTAGCTAGCTGCGTTGCAAAGCACCCAAATACACTAGCTAGGTGCATTGCAACGCACCTAAATGCACTACCAAGGTGCGTTGAGTGGGAAATGACAAGTGGCAGAGTCATTCCACGAGGTGGAGAGACAATGGAAGCTTCCAGAATCTTTCCCAATGACACTTGCCTCACTGAATTCGACCAGTGATGAGTAAGAGGCTCTCAGTCTCCAAGTGGAAGCAAGAAATGACAGAGAGAAGCCACTAATCAATTCATGAGCTGACTCATCCTCTTTGCATACATCTATATATGGATCCCTCACCAAGAGATCCAGAGGCTGGAATTTTGTACATTGCAGAGAATTGTTGTTGGTTTTGAGATAGATATCAGAGTATTGGGTGATTTATGCTTTGTTGGAGGTGAAGAGGGGATTCTATGCTAGGAGGTTGATGCTGGATCAGGAATCATCGGTTGTAACTCCTCCTGGATCTTCTTGTTTTATCAATAAAACTATTTGAGCTTCTCCTACATGCTTGTGTATCATTGATGTTTGTTACATTTGTATGTTTAGCTTAAATCTGATCCTAAGCTATTTATGAATATAAATCCATGTCTTTGTGTAGTTTCCTTCTTCTGTGATCTTGCAGGAACTTGGTGACACTGGGCAAGTAAGGGAGTAGGTAGCTGGAAGCTGTTAAAGAGGAGAGAAATTTGATCAAAGGACTAGCGCAAGACACAGGTTGGTTCATCCTATTCCTCTTCATTTATAGTTCATAAAGGAGAATACAAGAGTAGTTTTCCCTGTTTGTTTCTGAGGTCACCGTCACACCTCAGTGGGATAGGGTCATTCTGAATAGACACTTTTCCCGTTAACACATGTGAAAATAGTGAGATGCTGACGAAAAGTGAAATGGTGCTAGGACAAGCTAATATACATGTAAATGACAATAAACACTCAAAGAAATCAAGAAAACAATACTTATACAAGCGAAAACACAAAAAGTGATAGAAATGCAACACAAGGCATGGGAATTGGGCTTACCCCAAAACAGTTGCATTGAATGTGCTGACTACTCCTATATGCGATATGGGATTTCAAAGCTGCAAGGTTGCTATGAGGAATGAGCTTTGCAGCGTCTGGTTGATGAGTTTTGATAATCAACGAGGTTGTGACACGCATGCCACAAATCTAGGGAAAGCAACACTTGGTGGGAGGTTTATGAAATGATCCTTGCATGTAACCTTCAACTGCTAACATAGATCCTTGAAACAATGGATGCCTTTTCATGCTGCCTTGGGAGAAGCAGCCTAAGCATGCAAGTCAGTTTTTCTCGGTCCCAGAGGGAACCGATCAACTCAGTTGCACATGCAAGAGACTACTCGACTGCTTGAAGGAAATGTGCATTCATGGCTAGGAACTGGGCTGACTGCCCAGGAGATTTGCGTAATTTCTGGGCAGAGAAACTGACTGTTGTCCAGATTTTCTCAAATTCTGGGCTGAGCAGTCTTGCTGGGGAAAATTGTGCAATTCCTGTTGGGAGTGTTGACTGGCAGAATTGCGCAATCTTGGAGCCCAGCAGGTTACCAGACAGGATTTCAAAAATTTTGGAGGGAAGGTTGGTTTCCCTCCATAATTGTGCAGTTTTCTTGGGGAAGCTGCTCAGCCTACATCTGGACCAAGTTTGGGTGAACAACCTATGAGGGGAATGGATCAAACTATGATTGATAGGTTTCCTTTGAGCGAGAAAGACACTGAAGCTTGTGGACTTGATGAAGCAAGGCATGCTGCTACGAAGGTTGGAAGGGAGGCTCCAAAACAAAGTTAAGGAAAAAATTTGGAGGGTGGTCGTAGACACTACAACACTTGGTGACACACTGGTAGAACTCCAGCTCTCTAAATGGACCTTGTTTGTGAAAATCAAGTCTAACACCTCCAGAAGTATTGTTCAACTCTCAACTCATCTTGGTTTCACACTATCTTGATTGTAAGATGTAGCATCCGTCAAGCTCTTAGTCAATTGACACACATTCCAAGCCAAGGCAACATAGTTATTTCGATTGGGGTCAAGGGGTATATTGATGCACAAGCAGTATAGTTGTAAGAGTCTTAGTTTCATCTCTGGTGTTGCTCCACTGTCAACAGGCCTGCACAGTACCTGGGTGGCATCACATAGGAACAGAAGCATGACTCTGCTGCCAATGAGCCTAGTCAATACCCTGACGAAGTTACTTGCATCACCTCCCTACGCAGGAAGCCTTTCTTTTCATTCTCCTTATTCATTTTTCATTTTGAATTTTTTGACTTTTCACTTTTTCATTTTCCACTGTGCATAGCACTTATTCATTTTAGAGGCGGAAGAGGGATCCCAACTTATTGAGAGCAGAAGAGGTTGTTCTAGAAGAGAAGTAGTTTATTGTATCTTTGACGTGCCTGTTTTGGTTTTCCCCCTCACCTTACTCTACTTGACTGAGCTGAAAAGGAATAACCCAAAAACAACTGACTAGAGAAGGTAACACTAGTTAGCACGCAACCGTTGTGTTTTCACCAAGGTTAACTTCGAAAGTACATATTTTCCTTCGATGTGTCATGGACTGAAAGTAACAAGCTCTTCATACAAAGGCAAGATGACAGATAACCAAGTAGTGATAGTTATACGGCCCTCTTGTACTTCACCCAAGTCGTTTCAAGAGTCATACATGATTTCAAGCAAAACTAACCTACGAAGGAAACAAATGGACTAACAAACATCAAAGCAAAGAAAAAGAAGAAGCAAAAGTGAAAGAGAAGAAAGTAAGCAAACAAGCAAGTGGACAAACAAGCGAAAAAAGTGAATAAGCAAACAAGCATGCAAGAAAACTGATTGAAAGCAAACATTACTTCTACTCCTACACTAATGGTGCATGGGCCTAATCACGTGAAGTGATATTTCCAATGCAGCCACTGGCGCATTGGTTGACCCATGTTGGTGAAGGCTTGGTCCACAAGCAAACCAATTGTGCGAACCAGCAAACAAGAAAGGTATAACAATGAAGGCAACCACACTTCGTGTCTGACAGTGTCCACAGGACCTAAGCGAGTGCAAGTGCATGACGAGCAGTCCATGGCATTATCATGGTGTTGTGTGACACTTCGTGCAACTTTGAAGCATAAGAACACTTTTGACTAAGACATGCAAGCAAACAAAGCTTGTAATGTAAGATTCCTCCAATGCATGAGTGATGGGATCATGCAATTTGAGTAGAGGAGATGTGATCTGTGTGTGATATGGATCTTCAATGCATATAGATGAGAGATGAGGAGCCTTGGGTGATTGAATAATTTCATGATCGAAAGTGAGACTAACCCCAAGAGAGTGAGGACCTAACATAACCATAAGCTTGGGCTGAAGTGCCTTAACGATCTTGGGTGTTTCAATTTCATCATCAGGTAGATAATCATAAAATGGTGGCTTCGAAAGATCAACTGCGATAGATTCATGATCATAATAAAAATGGAAACAAATGGATCACAACTGCCACGATCAGAAAAATCAATGATTTCTTCGACATCCTCATGATCAGATAAATCGAATAGAGGGGTAGATGAAAAGAGAACAAACTCATCCTTTGTGTTTTCGGAAAAGACAAATGAAAGATCAAGTGGATTTTCAATTAATAGCTTATCCTCTCCGTTTTTGAATGATGGAACAACATCCGATGAGTTGTGTGAGTTGTCAACAATGGGAGCATCCCTGGATGAATACACGCTTACAAAATCATGGATGGCATGTTCACTAAAGAGGTCGGGAAAGAACGAAGGGGGCTCGGACGGAAGGGAGTCATTCTTCACGAGTGTTAATGTTCAAGCTCCCACTCATACTCTTCATGAATGACAGTGCATGTTGGTTGTGCAACACCAAATCCGTCAGTGGGTTGTTCCTCGCTCCCAACAAGTCAAGAGTATGGAATGGATGAACACAAGACAACATCATCCGAAGGAACACCTGAGTTTGAAGACAGAGGTCGTAGAAAAGAAATCATATGAGAACTCGAAGGACTCACAACCAAATCTATGCGAAAATGGAGTGAAGTGATGTTGGGAGAATGTGAAAACTGAGCAGGTGTGTGAGCATGATCCTCAACATCACTGGGTAGTGGTGGAGACATTGAATGAGAGGGAGGCAGACAGTGAGTCGAGACAGTGATCACATCCATATGAGATTGCGTAGATCCACCAATGAAGAATGTTGAGCAAGGTTTGATTTCAAACTTTCTCTTGGGATAGGCAGATTTATTAAGGCAATACTCAAACCAGTCCCAAAGATAAGCAAATTTCATCTATCTCCTCAGAGCTTGAAACTGCAAGTCACAGAAGCACTGCCAAAAATCAATAACTGATTCATGCGGAGCCCTCCATTGCTATAACAGTTTTCGGTCAAGATGGTATAGATCAAAATGATGGAACGTGTCTTCAAAAAGATCACAGAAGTGCTCAAATGAGTCCATGGTGTCAGCCGGTAGGCTGAGCACCCAACGAAATGGAGATTCATGAAGTGTGTATGCAAGTAGAAATCTGGGTTGTTCGTCAGAAAAATCTTCCTCATGAAGCATGCAAAGAAAGTCATGTAAGTACTCAGGCCAGGCCACTTCGCATGCACCATCATATGTGAAAGTGGACAAGAGATCGAAAAACTCCCCTGTAATGGAGACATCTTCACAATTCGAAAAACATCACAGGGAAAGAAGAGTGCAAGACTCCATGAAAGATATGCAAAGGTTCAAAACTGGATGAGAGGACACACCTTGTCATCAGTCCCTCCTTCTAGCACTAAAAATGTTGACGGTGTTGGACCCGCCAACATGTCAAGGGGATCTCCCCAGTAAGAAGTCCCAATTATACCTCAAACCGTTTGGTGTAGGAGTCCCAGCAGTGGGTCATAAGGTAATGCCTTGATCGCAATGTCTCACAGGGGCAAGTAAGATAACTCTGTCAGTAGCAAGGGTGTGACCGCTGCAGTGAGTTAAGGAAGGTGCATGAGAGGTTCTAACACAAGTGGGTTGAGATGAGGGTGAAGGTGAGTTCCATGTTGAAAGGGATCAGTCCCAACTCTACTAGGAGCACACAATGCACAAGGCATACATAGCTTCTAGTGGAGTAGTCCACATGAATGTGGTAGTCACAACATACAAGGTAAGATAACATGTACAACACTCACATATCAGTCCAAACAAGTGCAATGGTTGTTACAACAAGCTTCATATGAAAGGTCTATCTGATGTCCGACAGAGGATTTGACACAGACGGGACAACATTTTCAACATATACAACACATTTCCATTAATAGATTATGCATTACAACAAATGAAACAATTCAAATGTAGAACACAGGTTAAAGCAACATGAATTACAAGTGTTAAAGATCAGTCTTACAACAGATACAATACATGTGTGAAAACGTGTTGGCTCTTATTATATAAATAAGTGTAAGTTCCAATCATACAATACATCCATGTAAACCCGCTAGCCCCAACAGTGGAATGTTACAGCCACATCCACCTGCTCCTCCAAAGAGATGAACTATCTTCATGCAGTGGAGAAGCTGAGGCACGTCACAATATTGTCCAATCTCTTTCCATGATAATATTATAAGAAGATTGGCTGACCAAAAGCCCTTACAATGAGTTATGAGGGACTATTTATAGCAAAGGGTGGGGTGACCCTTGACATTCCCCATTGTGATAGTTCAATTGCCCTCATGACTCTTCACCTACTCTATGACTATTACATCCAACTATTGACACTTGAATTACACTTGACATGACTCAACATTACAATGAACATGTACTAATGTGAGACAACATGGCTTGAGCAAGCCATGCAAGACATCACTAACATTCAGTCCGTTGTGATGAGACCAACTCTTTGACATGCTTGTGATGGTGAAGGTGGTGAGTTGATGCCAAGCATGGTCAGCAATGATGGTATGAATGCACCTCATGGTGACATCTTGTTGAAGCGAACTCTTTCCTCCATTGCAACCAATGCATTGGTTCAACCCCTTCATCCAACTCATCTGCTAACATGTGCATGGTCGTCTTGGGTGCGGTTAAACCAACAACACACTTATGCATGGTGTTTGTGCTGATATTCAAGTGTGTGTTGGTGGTAATGAACATCAACTTGTTGAAGTACATGTTCAACTCTAGTAGGACTTGTTTCTTGTCTTCACCTTGGTGACTATGTTGAATGGGTTGGATTGCATGCATGCGCACAATGACATGCATTCTATTGAATCCCTTGCATGTGATCAACAACACTTCTCACCATGTCTGCTATGTGCTAACTGCTAGGATGGATCTTTAACTTCTGCGGGCGTGGTTTCATCTGTGAGTGCATGTTGCACCCACTGTTGTTCTTTATCCTGCTACAACTCATTCATCTATCTCTGTAGCTTCATGTTCTTCCTTGAGTTGCTGCTTTAGCACAAGGAAAGAGGTAGAGTTGGAGAAATAAAAGGTTTAGATGCTCATCCAAAATAACAAACAACTCACCCCATTCATTTCCATCACTCATGCCTCATATGCATGATTGTACAACAACCTAGACTACTTGGTGAAATCACAAGGGATCCCATCAGTCGGCACACTCATAGATATCAAGCACAAGAATTAGGTTAGGCAGGAGATTAAAGAATACTTGGAACATTTGAGACAGATAGCCATCAAGGAAGATATAGAAGTAAACAGACATACTATGCAGAATTACATTGGTGGCCCTATCCAAATCAACACGATGGTGTGCCTGCTCAAGAAGGAAACACAGACTGGTTCCAAATTAGTGTACCTAGATGCCATGGAGGCTAGAGTCTACTTCTAGCCTAAAACAATCACACAATTTGGGGATTTCATCGCACAGTAAAAATACTGGCACCGTTACGTAACCAAGAAACATAAAGTGGAAGTTGTTGAGCTGGAGTTTCCCCAAACTCAAGCTTAATTGTTTTTTCTTATTAGGTTGTCTAGTTGGCTCTACCCAATTTTGTCTTAAACGGGTACAAGTGTATTATAATATTCTTTTATAATTAATTTGTAAGTGGAATTCCAAGTGTCAATATTGGAATGTGAAGAGTCATGATGTAATGAACGTAAAGAGTCATTTTGTAAAGAAGTTGAATAGTCATGAGAGAAGTCCAAGAGTCACAAGGGGAGGTGAATAATCACCCCTTTTGTTATAAATATACCCTCATAAATCATGTAAAGGTATTTTGGGGAGCCAAGCTTTTGGCTAGGCTTTTAGGATTAGAATAAGGAGCTTGGGAGTTTGTGAGATCCTTGGTTTCTCCATAGCATAGAGGGAGCATCTTTCTTTGAGCAGGTGTTGATTTCATGTTCTATTATTGGGGCTAGTGGCCCATCAATGATATATGTATGATTTTAACTTTCACTTAATAAAAGATCCAAGCCAACATGTTTTCATGCATATGTTGTGAATATAGTAGGACTATTCCTGTTATGTTTGCAATGTATTTTATTTAACTTACGCTTATGCTTATGAACTATTTTGTTTGCATTGGTACAAATCTTGTTGAATGTGTGTTGTTGTATTATTGCATCATTGTTAACTTGTGAACTATTTCGTAGATTATCTCTTGATGTCTTTATGCTCATGTGTTCCTTCCAACATGCGTTCTATTACAGGCTTCTAAGGGACTCACTCATTTTCTCTTCATGTGTTAGAACCTTCATGCATTATGTTAGGGCCTAAATCTACCTCAGGCTGAGAAAGGTAGGTCTAGGGTAACATCAAACCACGCTTAACCTGGTAGCTAGCCCTACAAGGGCGGGAGAGGGCTCTCTCCTTGTCAATCTTAGGAAAATATGATCAATGAAGCTTGAGATGACTGATATAAAGACTAATTTTAGGCTAGGTATATGCTCAAAGAAGTTTGATTGAATTTAATTTTGGTTTGCTAACTCAAATGTGAAAGGTAGATTTGGGTCTGGGGAATGGACATAGTGTTGCAAAGGTTGTTGTGGGGAAAGGTAGGAAAATGGTTTAGTACTTTGAAATAAGTGATATGGAGAGTATTAAGACTGGTGAGGAGTTGGATAGGGCATGAAAGTCTCAGGGATCCTCTTCAAATAGTTGAAAACATGAATAACTAAACAAACCCTAGTTAGAGCACTACAACATCAATGAATTCTACCTTTATCCTTGATTCATTTAGTTAAACTGAATAGAAAGAGATGATGGCATACATAAACACATGTAAACTTGCATTACAGAAGGAAAAACAATACCAAATCAAGTTGCCACAAGAATCCCACAAAATGCTGCAAACCCTGGTCTATTCCTTTGCCAAACTGCAGAGATGAATGTACAATAATGCTCAAAGCATTCACAAGAGTCCAACCTTTACCAATGATTGAAAAACTACTAGATATAGGCAAAAAACAACTCATGCTAGGCTTTATGGGTCGAATTCATGATTTTAGGAGTTGTTTCAACAAGATCTAAACTAAGAACTGAAAAGTAGGCAGTGGAACAGCTTGCCTCTAAAATCTTGGAAACCGATTCATTCAATTCAAAACTACTTTTTCATGATGTATCTACCTCCATGAGTGAATTTTTAGCATTTTTACATCAAATTCCATAAAGTTACATCGAATTACATCATGAGTTTTACTATGAGAGAGAGAAAATTCAAACTGAGAAAAAACTAGGCGAAAAACAGAGTTTTTGGCAAAAAAGTCAATTTTCCATCCTGTGCACCGCGCCACTGTCCCTGTGCGTAGTGACTTTTTACAGCTGATTTTCGAGGCCTTCCTATGCACCAAATTTTCTCCAAGTGGACTTGTTGGAAATTTTTGTCTGTCTACGTTCCCGAACAGGTGCAATTTTTGAATTTGGTGTTAATTTGCCCCTCCAAAAGTGAGTTCTCCCAACACTGCTTCATGTGTGGCCAAAAAGTTTTTGAGGTGCTTTTGACCCTTTTGGAAGCTCAAAACTTGACAAAATTTCTTAGCCATTTGTGGGCACTCATAATTTTTCATGAGGAATCCAAAAATGTTGAGTTTTCCTCCAAAGAAGGTCCCTAGCAAAAGCGAGAGCTAGGTGGCGCTACACACCAGGCAGAAAAATATGTGTTTTGCTCCAAAAATTCAAAATTGACAAAAAGTGTGCCAAATTTCTTGAAATTTGGGCTGAGTGTCCTGCATCAAGTGCTATTTTGGGCTAAGGAAGCCTCAACCAAAATATTGAGCTTGTCTTGCTCTTTCCTCTTCCTCAAAGCTTTCCTCAACTTGGCTTTCAAAGTCCTAATTCTCGGTTTGCAAACTTTGTTTCTTGCCAAATAGTGATAGGCCATGTGCCTCAACATATTTTTCTCTTTTTTGGTCTTCTCCAGCATCTTTTCCAAGTGCATGTTTTCCTTCTCAAGCCAAGATTCATGATTAGCTTCAATTTCTTGCTCAAGTGGTGTCAACTTGACTTTCCTCCTCTTGGCAGCTTGCTGGTTTTCTCTTATGTTTTGGAGCTCCATGATAGTCTTCTGATCTTCCAACTTCTTATTCCTTTGCTCAATATAGTTGATTACCCACTTGGTTCTTTCCAGGTTGAGAGACAAGTCATGAATGTCAGCTTGTTGTTCCTAAATGATCTCCTTAATCTTTGAGCTTTGGGAGCCCAAATCAGTGTCATCATCCTAAATGAGAATGAATTCTCTCTCTTGACATTCTGAAGGCCCCTCATCATGCAATGGCTTCTTACCTTTATCCTGTACTTGCTTTTCTATTGAAGGAAATGAGACCCCTTCCACCCTGGGTGGAGATAGTACTTGTTTTGCTGCTACAAACAATCTCCTTGTGCCCTTTTGGTAAGTTACCAACACTGGCACATTGGTGGTTTGAGTCTCATGCACCTCTTGCTGATGTGAAGGCTCTCCTACCTCATGAAAAACTGATGGGGGCACTTGAGAGCTTGTGAAGACCTCATGTGAAATGAAATCATCCCATGAAAGATTTAGTAAACTACGTTGATGCAAAACCACAATCTTGATCAATGCAAAGTGATATATGTTGTTATACTGCTGATGAGGAGGTTTCCTTTGCACCAATGTGGTCAATTTCTCAATAATCCGGCATATGAAGTAGGGGATGTTCATCATCCTCACCCTAGTCAAATGCATCGATAATTTGACATGATAGGTGTATAGGCGAGAAAATTTTCCTTCACAGCGGAAATATTTGATTATGAGTTTCATAAGGGGAGCATATGTGTCCTGTAGGTATCTAAAAGGGAAGACCCTACTGATATGCTTCTGAAATCCAGCCTTGATATAAGGCTCATAATGATCTTTGTCCACCAGCTATCCCTTGTCCATTACTCACCCACATTCTGAATGCATGTTTCTTCAACTATAGTCTTAGGTGTCAAAGTGAATGTCACACCTACCAAATTGACCTGGCCATTGTGAAGATGGAGCACAAAAAGTCTGGCAAGCTCATGGTGGTATTTGACTCTTTCCACCATCTCACAAAATTGGTAGCAAGATTGATGTTTGAAGCATGCTATAGCAAGAGGGAAAGCCAATAGCTCAGTAAGTGTAGTGGGCTCCTCTCAAATATGTTTTCCTCCCTTGTGAGGTCTCCTTGGTGCATGAATTTCTTGGGAGGAATCACTTACTGTTTCCTCATTTCTGTCATAAGATGAATCTGACTCCATGTTTTCCATTGTTTGATGTTTCTTTGATGAGTATGAAGAGATTTTATAGGAACAATAGGTGATTGTTGTTCAAATGAAAGGGGTTGATGATGGGGGACAATGAATGAGGGATTGTGATGCTGGTTGTAGGGTTTTTGGGAGTGGAAGGGTTTGGGGAATGATGTTTAGGGTTTAGAGATGTCAATTAGGGTTTGGGAGTAGTGGGATTAGGGATTAGGGTTTTTAGTTTTAGGGATAAGGGGATAGGTGAGTGTGAATGAAAGAGGAGAGGGAAAGTGATATGAGTGAAGTGTAGTGAGAGAAAAATGAAAATGGGGGATAAAACAACAAAAACTACAACTTTGCAAACCCTAGGCAGCTTTTTCAATTTGACTGTGCAAGGAACTAGGGTTTACTTTTTCTCCTATTGAAACACCATAAGAACTAACCAAAACCCTTGCAATGGCACTTGGGATTATTAACTTACTTGTGGAATGAGGTTGGCACGATTTGGAGCTTGGAGGAAGCGATTTGGATGAGTTTTGGGCTTTGGAAGCAGGTGCATCGCGCCTCTCTGGTGAGTCACGCCAGTTACAATTCCAATATATTTCCTGTGTTGCATGCGTCGCGCCTCGACCCAGGTGTGTCGCTCCAGGAACTCTCACAATTTTTGCTATGGTTTTTACCTTTTACTCCTCAAATCGCGACTTAGCTTGCTCACTTTCTTGTCTGACACACAAATGAATTCCTTCACTATGAAAAAGACTTTATATACAAAGGATTTTAATTTTTCACTTATAAAACCCACTCTTCTAATGTTTGGATTTCACTTTGTCTTTAAAAGTCTATTTTGGCAGTTTGATTTGTTCTTTGCCTTTGATGGACTAAATGCTTTGAAATTTTGACTCTTTTGCAGGAGTTGCAGTGTAGGAGCTTGGCAAGGTGACTAGGGCTGCATCTTGGAATTATTACATATAGGGAAAATGAAATTACATGAAATTTTGTACATAAAACATAAAAACTCAGTTTTTCCTCAAAACAGGGTTGTGAGGAAAAATCAATCGCTGAGCATGTGATTATTGAAATTTTTTTGCTGAGAATTTATTTGACCTCCTCATGTGCCTGCTAACCATTATTGAGCTTTTACAAGACTTTATTGACAAAACCCTAGACCTAATGAGACCTAAAACCCTAAAAATGACTTTTGCATATGTAAAGACAAAAAATGACTACAAATGACCTAAATGTATGAAAATGGGCCAGCAGGTAAAGATCATGAGGGAAAATTTATAATATGCCACTACCATCAGATGATCCATGATCCTAATGGAATGCAGATGATCAGATGAGACACCTAACATGCAATGCAACAAGAGTATTTTGATCACTGATGGAGGGATGAAGATACTGACACTAACATTGGCTCCAATGGGGATGGTAGCTCCTTGGAGGTGCCAAGAACTACAGATCTCTGGAAAGCAGATAGTTCCTTCTTCCATTGGGCTATGGAGTCAATAACTTCGACAAACCAAAACCAATATCTTGACTCAATTTCAAGACTGAAATCCGACTCAAAACTGACTCAATTTCAAGACTGAAATCGATTGAAAACTTGATTCAAACAATCCAAAACAAAACTGAAATAAAACCTTCAGTTTTATAGCCTTCACTTCGGGCCCCAAACTGAATGAATGATAACAGTGCACACTTGCAATGAAGGAAATAAAACAGTATGTACAATGATACATATGACAGCAGAAAACATTTCAAAGATGGTACCATTTCAGTAGTCGACCATTGACTGGCCCACCTGGACAATCTTCTCCATCCATTTCTTTCAGCAAGAAAGCATTTTGACCCCGATATGCAGCAATTTTGAATGGTCCCTTCCACAAATTCTCAAACTTGCAATGCTTGCCTTTGTCATTGTTTCTAGAATCCCATTTCAACACTATGTCTTCAATTTGAAACTTGTCCGCCTTTGCCTTTCGATAATATATTTTCTTGATTCTCTCTTGCAGCCTGAAGGTATTCTAAAAAACCTCCTCTCTAGTCTGTTGTAAATGGATCATTTGATTGATTCTTCACTGCAAATGATCTTCCTCATTGCCAGCTTCTGCAGAATTTTAACAACCGGAACTGTGAGAGATGTGGGGAACACCATGTCAACACCATACACGATCTCGAAAGGGGACATGCCTATTGATTTTTTCTGACTTACTCTATCTGCCCATAGTGCATTGACCAATTTCTTGTGCCAACTCTTCTTGTTTGTTTCCAGCAGCTTTTTGATAATATTGACTAATGATTTATTTGAGGATTCCGCCAATCCATTACCTTGTGGATAGTATGTAGTTGAGTGCCCCAAGGTAATTTGATATTTATTACAAAAATCAATCATCTTTTTAGATTTAAAAGTTGCTGCATTATCTGTAATCAGCTTGTTAGGATAGCCAAAACGTGACAAAATATTGTTTTCAAGAAACTGAATTATTACCGAATCAGTGGCCTACTGAGTGGGAATCGCCTCAATCCATTTAGTGAAATAATCTGTCGCTGGGAGGATCCACTTATGCTGTGCTAAAGAAGTAGGATGGATCTTGCCAATGAAATCTAAACCCTACTACTGAAACACTTCCACCGGCTTGAGTGGCAAAGGCTGTAATTTTCTCTTAACTTGAAAATTTTGACATTCATGGCAGCTTGTAACAGTTTTGTACACATCAGCAAAGAGGGTTGGCCAATAATATCCCGCTCTCAAAATTTTATTGGCTGTTGTCTTCCAAAATAGATGACCTCCACAATCTCTCTTATGAAAATCATCCATGATGTGTTTTGCTTCTTCTTCAACCAAACAATTCAGCAAGACACCGTCGGGATCTTTCCAATAGAGTGCATTATTCAATATACAAAACTTGGCAGCCTTTAATTTCAGGTTCCTACTTTTGTTCTTAGCCATTCCAGGGAGCGGTGAAAGATGTTGGAGCACATAAAAAATATCTGAATACCAAGGAGAAAGAAGAAACATTTCAGATACCTGAACAAGTGAACTTTCTTCATCTTCTTCGGACATAGCAGCAATCAGATTTATGTCCAAGGCATGCAAATTAGACTCTGCCATCAGTTTGGCCAACCCCTATCCCTTAATGAGCTTTGTTGGTTTGATCTCCACATCATATTCTAACAAAGTTGTGATCCATTTGCCTCATCTCCCTTCCGGATCTATTTGCACTAAGACATCTTTAATGGTAGCATTAGGGACATAAGCAAGGATGTGAGAATGTAGAATATAGACTCAAAAATATTTCAATGCCTTTACCAAGGCAAGAGATTGCTTTTCAATAATATTGTACTTTAAAGCTGCGTCCCTTATTGTTCTGCTGAAAAAAGAAATTGGCTTCTCAAGCTGGTCTCTTTTCTACATTAAAATCGTTGCCATAATATGATCCGAAGCAAATGAAAACAAAATAAAATCTTGGGAATAATCTGGGTTGATCAAAATTGGAGCTATAAAAAGGGCCAAATTTACCAAATTGAAAGACTTGATGGCTTCCTCAGTCCACTTCACTACACTATCTTTCTTTAACATGTTTGTGATTTTCCTCAAATGTTCTACAAGATTTGGCACAAAACGATGTAAGAAATTCATCTTACCGTTGAATGCTTGGATCTCCTTTCTACTTCGTGGAAAATAAATCTTTTGAATGGTTTCCACTCAAGCTGGATCGATGTGGATGCCCTCCTTGGATATGATATGACCGAGAAGCTTGCCTTCATCCATGGCAAACAAGCTCTTCTTTGGATTGAGAGATATGCCATACTTTCTACACCACTGAAATACAATCTTCAAATGATAAAGGTGCTCTTCATCTGAATTAGAAAAAACTGTCAAATCATCAAGATAAACAACTAAAAATACATCTTTCTCATTTTCAAATGCGATATCCATAGCCCGCTGAAAGGTTGCACCAGCATTCTTCAATTCGAATGGCATCTTGGCATAATGGAAAGTTCCCCACGGAGTGGTGAATGCTATTTTGTCTCTGTCATCCTCATGGACCAAAATTTGGTTATAACCGGAATACCCATTGAGTAAAGAGATACGGGATGCTCCAACTACTCTTTGAAGTATGTGATCCATCTTGGGAAATGGATAGTTAACTTTCAAAGACACCTTATTCAGATTTCTGAAATCAATACATTATCAAATCTCACTTGTTTTCTTGCACATGAGCACCAAATTAGAAATCCAATATAAAAATATTATGGGAATGATTATACCTACTTTGTACAATCGATTCACTTCCTTCTCTATTGAGGGTAGCAACTTTGGATTTATCCTTCTTAGCTTCTGTCGAAATGGATTTTGATTTGGCTTGATCGGAATGATGTGCTGAATTATACTCTTATCATATGCCTTCAAATCTGAATAGTCCCATGCAAATACATCAGTAAATGAAGACAATAAACTAATGTATTTTTTCTTTACCTGTGGAGGAAATGCCTTTGATAACTTCACCATTTTAGGATTTTCTGTTGATCCAATGTTTACATCCTCAACTCCTTTCTTTGTTAGCACCAAGCTCGGTTTCCGGGCTACATCATCTTGATCAAACAACTCCTCTAAAGGTATTAGACCTTTAGGAATGACATTGTCCTTCAGCTGCAAAACTTCCATCTGATTTACTTCCATATCCGCTTCACCATCATCATGCTCTCCATCTATAGAAGTGTCTTTGTATTTGCCTTCATTTTGCAGAAATTCTTCGATCTCTTTATCATCTTGAAACACCTGCCAATATCTTTGATTATCAGGAACAGCAGGGCGATGTTTGACATGAATTTCAAACTTATTGTTTGAATTCATCGGAAGTTTCAAATTACTTGTGGTTGTTGCAAGGGAATCTGCAATAACATTTTGTACACAAGGGACACGTGTCAAAGTGTACTCTGGAAATGATCTCAAAATATCTAATACCACATTATGGTAAGCCCGCATGCGAGGATGCTTAGCTTGGTATTCACCTTTCACTTGCTTGATAACTAACTCAGAGTCGCCATATACTGAAATTCTTTTAGCATTTAACTTCTTAAGGATTTTCAAACCAGCAATTAAAGCCTCATATTCAACCTCATTGTTTGAACAATCAAAAGCTAATTTATACGAAAAAACCCTTACATTACTCGGAACTTTATTCAGAAGAAATGCAAGGTTGCATATCCAAATGCCAATTCTAGCACCTTCCCTACCTACTACACCATCAAAATCCATGCTCCACAAACCATCTTTGTCCTCCAAATGTTGAAATTATGTTTTCTCTTCTTCTTTTGCTTGTTGTCCATCAATTTTTTGCTGTTTTCGGAAGGTTGATTGCTCAACGGTACTATCAAGCCTTTGTCTTTCTTGATCTAGTACATCTCTGAAATTTTTAGTTATTTCTAGAATATCTTCTACTTCAACTACTTGACTATTTACATCATTAAAACTATCAGAATATAGAACAAAAGATTCTAAATCAGTATGTACATAATTGATTGGATGATTTAGAGGTTTCTCCTTGCTAGTGATCATGTACTTCATCTTTTTCTCCCGGTATAATTTCCTTAACTGACCAAACACGGGGATAGTAGCATAGGATAAATCAAGCTGCAATGTCCCTTTGAGTTTTTCTCCCCAAGATCTGGAAAGAAGCATGCCAAATCTAGGAGGAATATCAGCCACAACCACATCCATCAAAACATTCTTCGCTGGAATCTGATCTAAAGTGACAACCAAATCTTTAATAAGCCCAATGCACCTAAACCGACCAGAATCAATGGAATATAGATCATGGTACTTGCGAGTGATATCTAAACCCAATTTTTCCATGATTGCTTTAGGCATGAGATTATGAGAGGCTCCTGAATCAAACATGGCGTTGTGCAATACATAATCATGCAATCTAAGGCTGATGTAAAAAGGAGCTACATCACTATCCTCAGACTGACCTTCTAATGTTGGACCAAAGATAAGTTCGAGCTGTTCATCCTCCACATTTACCATATCAGATAATGGATCCAAATTCAAAATATTTAACACATGACCTTTATAGTTGTTGTTCTTCATTAATTCAGTCAAAGGTATTGACACTTTTAACTTAGAAATTTCATTTTCTAAGCTAAAGGCTGATGTTTTCTCTACCTCTTTGACTGGAGCATCCTTCTTTTCAGTCTTCTCCTTTGATACAATTGGCTGATTTGATCTTTCATTCGCTAATTTTGTTTTGCTGGTGGTAGGATCAGCTACCTCCTTTCCCTTTTTTTGCACTATTGGAGAGTCATTCTTTGGTGGTGTCACTTCCTGCCTCTTTTGAATTGGATTAGGTACCTCTATACTCCTGAGTGAATATTTTCACTGCTGGGTTGTCAAATCATTCATGTATCCCCTCTGATATTCATCAGATTCTTCTTCAAGAATTGTTTCATTTGCTAAGATGAAATCTTCATCCTTTTGTACAGCTAGACTTTCTAAATACTCTTCATCTTCCGTAATATAAATGGGCAGATCATCAAGTGTAAAGAAATTATTCTCCTCACCTATTATATTCTCATCATCATCTGATTTCGGACCATGTACAAAATTCTGCTGTAAGGGTGTCTTTACTTGCTGTTGTGCTGCTTGGTCTTGTGCTCTTTGTTCTCGTTGCTTGATTTTGAATGTTGCTGCTGACCACGGAATTTTGGATTTCTGATTTGTGCTTCAGGTTGATCAACGATTGTGAGCCTATCAAACATATTCTCGATCTTGCGAAGAAAATGATCTGAGGAAGAAGCTTCTTCCTGTATGGTCACCTTCTTTTCGGCCTTTGTTCTAGCTCTCTTGGAAAGCAGAATTGCCTTAGTGTTGACTGCCATTTTCTGCATGTCCTCCAATGTGGCTGGATCTCTTTATCTCAATTGATATGCCATGGGGATCGAAGCCATCAATAAATTTAATCAAATCCAGCCCCATAGGTGGCTTTATATCAACAGGAATTGCATTGTAAATAGTATTGAATCTGACACAATAATCTTGGACACTCTCACCAACATTTCTCTTGATGTTTTCATATTCAAAAAGAATTTGAAGAGGATTTTTCTTTACCTCCCAGCGATCCAAGAATTGTCTCTGAAGAACGGGCAATGTAGTAATACTTGAAGCTGGCAAAGCTCTGAACCATTTCCGCACTTTACCTCCAAAATTTTGCACAAATAGTCTCATAGTCACATTTTCTACATCAATCTCATGAAGGTCAAAGAAATCGGTCACATTATCCACATGCTGCTGAGCTGTGATACTTTGGGGGGTACCATCAAACAATGGGATTTTGCTTTGGTAATCGGCAAGCATGGCATCCAATTTTTGAGGCAACACAAGGGGTGCATATCGGGTAGCCATTGCTCTAGGTGGATTTGAAACTGGCCTTGGGGATGTAGGAGGAGTCAGAACGATGATAGCAGCTGATGATGTAATTGGTGTATGAGGTGTTGAAGGAGGAGAGGAAATATGAGATGTTTGAAGTGTTGATGGGGGAGATGAGACAGGAGGTCTCTGATCTGATATAGTGGGCTACATGGGAATGGTGGGAATGAAAGGAGTTTCAGTAGGAATTTCTGAACCAAATGCAATAGCAGACGAACCAAGAGTTGCAGATGCGGATTCTAAGAACTCGGGAATGTTTGAAGCCACAATGGAAGTTTGAAGATTCAAGATGTAATTGTCAATTGATCTATTGGCCTTTTCAGTTTCAATATCTTTGACAAACTCTGGATTTAGGACAGTAGAACCAACAACACTTTCAGATTTAGTCTCAAACAACGACAGATCAAAATGTTCATCAAAATCAAGATCTTCAAGATATTCAAAAACAACTGGACATGAATGAGATCTGAACATGGGAATCACAGAACCTTCTTGTCGGAGAATTCTTGGGATGAGATTTGGGCTTTCATACATAGGAGGAGGATCAGGATCAGGATTAGCCCTGGTGTATCATCTGGAGGCCAGTGTGTTGAATTATTCCCAAAAATCAAATGGACATTATCAACTTGTTCAGCCTAACAAATTCTAAACTCATCATCCAAATTCTAGAATTTCTTTAAGATAATGGGGCAATCCTTTACATCAAATGTTCAGTTTATAAACTAGACCGGGGATTGACTAAAGCAACATTCATCTACTTTTGTTAATGCAAAGTAAGAGCGTTTTGAAGGCTACCTGGCTAACTTCAGGCTCTGTCTGTAGTCTACAAAGAAAAACAACGATAATAAACTTTTCTTCCCCAGTATGGTCGCTAATATGTTAGGGCATAAATCTACCTCAGGCTAAGAAAGGCAGGTCTAGGGTAACATCAAACCACGCTTAACCTGGTAGCTAGCCCTACCAAGTCGGGAGAGGGCTCTCTGCTTTTCAATCTCAAGAAAATATGATCAATGAAGCTTGAGATGACTGATATAAAGACTAATTTTAGGCTAGGTATATGCTCAGAGGAGTTTGATTGAATTTAATTTTGGTTTGTTGGCTCAAATTTGAAAGGTAGATTTGCGTCCGTGGAATGGACACAGTCTTGCATAGGTTTCTGTGGGGCGAGGTAGGAAAATGGTTTAGTACTTTGAAATAAGTGAGATGGAGAGTCTTAAGACTGGTGAGGAGTTGGATAGGGCATGAAAGTCTCAGGGAGCCCCTTCAAACAGTTGAAAACATGAATAACTAAACAAACCCTAGGTAGAGCACTGCAACATCAATGAATTCTACCTTTATCCTTGATTCATTTAGTTAAGCTGAATAGAAGGAGATAATGGCATACATAAACACATATAAAATTGCATTACAGAAGGAAAAATAATACCAAATCAAGTTGGCACAAGAATCCCACAAAATGTTGCAAACCCTGGTCTATTCCTTTGCCAAACTACAGATATGAATGTACAATAATGATCAAAGCATTCACAAGAGTCCAACCTTTACCAATGATTGAAAAACTACTAGATATAGGCAAAAAACAACTCATGCTAGGCTTTAGAGGTCGAATTCATGATTTTAGGAGTTGTTTCAACAAGATATAAACTAAGAACTGAAAACTAGGCAGTGGAACAACTTGCCTCTAAAACCTAGGAAACTGATCCATTCAGTTGAAAACTACTTTTTCATGATGTATCTACCTCCATGAGTGAATTTTTAGCATTTTTACATAAAATTCCATCAAGTTACATTGAATACATCATGAGTTTGACTATGAGAGAGATAAAAGTCAAATTGAGAAAAAAACTAGGCGAAAAACAGAGTTTTTGGCAAAAAAGTCAATTTTCCATCCTATGCGCTGCGCCATTGTCCCTGTGCGTAGTGCCTATTTGTAGCTGATTTTTGAGGCCTTCCCGTGCACCAAATTTTCTCCAAGTGGTCTTGTTGGAGATTTCTATCTGTCTACTTTCCAGAACAGGTGGAATTTCTGAATTTGGTGTCCATTTGCCCCTCCAAAGGTGAGTTCTCTCAACACTGCTTCTTGTGTGGCCAAAAAGGGGCAGAAAAGGGAATTTTTGAGGTGTTTTTGACCCTTTTGGAAGCTCGAAACTTCACAAAATTTCTTGGCCATTTTTGGGCACTCATAATTTTGCATGAAGAATCCAAAAATGTTGATTTTTCCTCCAAAAAAGGTCCCTAGCAAAAGCGAGTGCTAGGTGGTGCTACGCACCAGGCAGAAAAATCTGTGTTTTGCTCCAAAAATTCAAAATTGACAAAAAGTGTACCAAATTTCTTGAAATTTGGGCTGAGTTTCCTGCATCAAGTGTTATGTTGGCTAAGGAAGCCTCAGCCAAAATCTTAAGCTTGTCTTTCTCTTTCCTCTTCCTCAAAGCTTTCCTCAACTTGGCCTCCAAAGTCTTAATTCTTACTCTGCAAACTTTGTTTCTTTCCAAATAGTGATAGGCCATATGCCTCAAAATATTTTTCTCTTTTATGGCCTTCTCTAACATCTTTTCCAAGTGTGTGTTTTCCTTCTCAAGCCAAGATTCACGATCAGCTTCAATTTCTTGCTCAAGTGGTGTCAACTTGACTTTCCTCCTCTTGGCAGCTTGCCGGTTTTCTCTTATGTTTTGGAGCTCCATGATAGTCTGCTGATATTCCAACTGCTTATTCCTTTGCTCAAGATAGTTGATTACCCACTTGTCTCTTTCCAGGTTGAGAGACAAGTCATGAATGTCAGCTTGTTGTTCCTGGATGATCTCCTTGAGCTTTGAGCTTTGGGAGCCCAAATCAGTGTCATCATCCTGAATGAGAATGAAATCTCTCTCTTGACCTTCTAAAGGCCCCTCATCATGCAATGGTTGCTTACCTTTGTCCTGTACCTGCTTTGTTGTTGAAGGAAATGAGACCCCTTCCACCCCGGGTGGAGATAGTACTCGTTTTGCTGCTGCAAACAATCTCCTTGTGCCCTTTTGGTAAGTGACAAACACTGGCACACTAGTGGTTTGAGTCTCATGCACCTCTTGCTGATGTGAAGGCTCTCTTACCTCATGAAAAACTGATGGGGACACTTGAGAGCTTGTGAAGACCTCATGCGAAATGAAATCATCCCATGAAACATTCAATAAACTAAGCTGATGCAAAACCACAGTCTTGATCAATGCAAAGTGATATATGTTGTTATACTACTAATGAGGAGGTTTCCTTTGCACCAATGTGGTCAGTTTCTCAATATTCTAGCATATGAAATAGGGGATTTTCATCATCCTCACCCTAGTAAAATGCATCAATAATCTGACATGATAGGTGTATAGGCGAGAAAATCTGCCTTCACAGTGGAAACATTTGATTATGAGTTTCATAAGGGGAGCATATGTGTCATGTAGGTATCTGAAAGGGAAGACCCTACTAATATGCCTCTGAAATCTAGCCTTGATATAAGGCTCGTAATGATCTCTGTCCAAATTGACCTGGCCATTGTGAAGATGGAGCACAAAAAGTCTGGCAAGCTCATGGTGGTATTTGACTCTTTCCACCATCTCACAAAATTGGCAACAAGATTGATGTTTGAAGCATGCTATAGCAAGAGGGCAAGCCAATAGATCAGTAAGTGTAGTGAGATCCTCTCGGATATGTTTTCCTCCCTTGTGAGGTCTCCTTGGTGCATGAATTTCTTAGGAGGAATCACTTACTGTTTCCTTATTTTTGTCATAAGATGAATCTGACTCCATGTTTGCCATTGTTTGATGTTTCTTTGATGAGTATGAAGAGATTTTATAGGAACAATAGGTGACTGTTGTTCAAATGAAAGAGGTTGATTTGATGGGGGACAGTGAATGAGGGATTGTGATGCTCGTTGTAAGGTTTTTGGGAGTGGAAGGGTTTGGGGAATGATGTTTAGGGTTTAGAGATGTCAATTAGGGTTTAGGAGTAGTGGGATTAGGGATTAGGGTTTTTAGTTTTAGGGACAAGGGGATAGGTGAGTATGAATGAAAGAGGAGAGGGAAAGTGATATGAGTGAAGTGTAGTGAGAGAAAAATGAAAATGGGGGATAAAACAACAAAAACTGCAACTTTGCAAACCCTAGGCAGCTTTTTCAATTTGACTGTGCAAGGAACTAGGGTTTAATTTTTCTCCTATTGAAACACCATAAGAACTGACCAAAACCCTTGCAATGGCACTTGGGATTGTTAACTTACTTGTGGAATGAGGTTGGCACGATTTGGAGCTTGGAGGAAGCGATTTGGATGAGTTTTGGGCTTTGGAGGCAGGTGCGTCGCGCCTCTCTAGTGCATCGTGCCAGTTACAATTCCAATTTATTTCCTGCGCTGCATGCACCGCGCCGACCAAGTGCGCTGTGCCTCGAACCAGGTGCACCGCGCCAGGAACTCTCACAATTTTTATTATGGTTTTTGCCTTTTGCTCCTCAAATCGCGACTTGGTTTGCTCACTTTCTTTTTTAACACACAAATGAACTCCTTCACTATGAAAAAGACTTTATATACAAAGGATTTTAATTTTTCACTTATAAAACCCACTCTTCTAATGTTTGGATTTCACTTTTTCTTTAAAACTCTGCTTTGGCAGTTTGATTTGTTCTTTGCCTTTGATGGACTAAATGCTTTGAAAGTTTGACCCTTTTGCAGGAGTTGCAGTGCAGGAGCTTGGCAAGGTGACTAGAGATGCATCTCAGAATTATTACATATAGGAAAAATGAAATTACATGAAATTTTGTACATAAAACATAAAATCTTTGTTTTTCCTCAAAACAAGGTTTTGAGGAAAAATCAATCACTGAGCATGTGATTATTGAAATTTTTGTTGCTGAGACTTTATTTGACCTCCTCATGTGTCTGCTGACCATTTTGAGCTTTTACAAGACTTTATTGACAAAACCCTAGACCTAATGAGACCTAAAACCCTAAAAATGACTTTTGCAGATGTAAAGACAAAAAATGACTGCAAATGACCTAAATGTATGAAAATGGGCCAGCAGGTAAAGATCATGAGGGAAAATTTATAATATGCCACTATCATCAGATGATCCATGATCCTAATGGAATGTAGATGATTAGATGAGACACCTAACATGCAATGCAATAAGAGTACTTTGATCATTGATGGAGGGATGAAGATACCGACACTAACACATTACACTTGAATTTCCATGGATTCACGCACTTTTTCCCACCAAATTCACCATACACCACTCTATGCAACCAATCCATATTCCGAATGGGACCCCCTACATAAAATTGTGTGAGGTGTAATTAGAACTTCATATTAGGGAGATCCCCTGAATGTTGGTGGGTCCAACACCGTCAACACAAGGTCAAATCTTAGAAACAACATAATGTTTCCACATTTAAGGTTGTCTTAGAATAACATCACACACATTACCTCATATTTTAAAGGCTTGATGTAATAGGACATGTGTAATTTTTGGTTGACACGAATGTGTCATCCATAGCCTAACCAACCAATGGTGTATAGCTGGAGGTATGACACTATCATGACTACAATCTCTTAATTATATCAGTCGATGTCGAGTTCTTCTAGCTCCCACTATCAATAATGAAATGTAGTGGGGTTTCCTTTACCCACATCTAGGAATGGAATAGGAACTGAGCCCCAAAACTAGGATTTTAGTGTTTTTTCATGATTTTTGCTAATGTCACTTTTTCGGGGAAAAAATATAATTACAGCCATAAAAAATTCAGCATTGTTGTTGTCAAGTCATAAAGTGAGATAAATTATTTAACTTTTATTTTTCAATCCAGGTAGGTAAACTCTGAGGTGAAATACAATATGTGTAAACTAGTTTTTAACAACTTTCCTATATAAAATCAAGCATAAAGAAAGTACAGGTAGATCCCAGAGATTATTTCAACTTACAATGATTTTTAGACTCCTAAAATCAATTATGACTTTGTTGACATAGAACTGCAAAGCCATAAAGATATACCACACTCTCTCACCAGATACTCTATCTGAATTAATTGTTGGTCAAAATCGATTAAGACTATGATGAAAAGGAATCTAAATGAAATTAGTGGTTTGAGTTTTATAAATAAATTTCAATCAAATATAGTAACAATCCTTTTATTCTAAAATGAAAACTGATTCGATTTCCTAATTGTTGTTTTAGGCATAATACATCAAATTATTCTAGTGTTTTAATCAAAAGCACAAGGGATGCAAATTAAAGAATTTAATATAACAAAATTCCATTCATTAATTATGATCTAATATTGAATTAAATCACTATAGGAAAACAAAGTATATGCCATATAAATTTTATGGAGTGTTGTGTGATTACAAGATCGCTACATGAAATTTAGTGATTATTACAGGAATTCATGTGTGATTATAGGATCACTACAAGAAATTTAGTAAGTATTACTGGAATTCCTGTGTGATTATAGGATCACTACAGGAAGCTACAACAAACGATTACATGAAATTCTGAACAATTATTGAAAAAACAGGGCTTTTACAGTTTTCTAATATTTAACATAATTAATGCAAAAAAACCATACAAAACTTAATAAAATTAATAACAAAGAATATGCAACACATACTAGGGGTGCATCTTAGTGTATGTTGCTAATGATACATTCAGAAACTACAAGAAATCATTCACCATATCACAAAAGTACTCTTTACATTAATGAAATCCAGTAGATTGACACACATACATTACTTGTTCATAAAATAATGTCTACAACACATATGTGTCTATCTTGCTTTATCTCTATAACTTGTATATTCCTTTTACATCCACTTTTATACAAAAATACTAATGTTTAATAAAGTTGCCAAAAAATAGGGTCAATTCAACATTTCATAACAAAAATAAAGCGATATACAAGAAAGATAACAATACCTACATAATATCCTCAATTCTCCATGATTCACGTATTATCTTATGGGTTCAATTGACCGATCTCTAGTTGTTGGAGAAAATTGAGGTATTTTCCCAAAATTGCCTACAAGATTTTTTGATCTGATAGACCTTAATTTCCATGCTTTGACTTCTGGGTTGCAAGCAATTATGAAGAGGTTGAACGAGTAATTTTCCATTAGATGACCATGTGGATAAATTTCCAAGTGTCAAGATCATATTTTCTTATGTGGTCCTCCTCTAATTTCAGAAATATTACAAGAATTATGTTGGTTAAATTCATATAAATCCATTAATGCATGTAATTAACTATTTGACCCATTAGTAAATAAAATAAATATGTTTTATAAACATTTATAGATTAAAAAAGAAAACGCAATTTCCACAAAATATTTTTTCCTTTATTTCTATCCTTTACACCATGATATTCATCAAAATTGGTAAATATATAAGGGATTGAGGCTCAAAATCAAGGATATCAAATATTAACCCAACAGTTGTGACAAGGTATTTTGTGAAACTTGTACCACTTTCCAATTTCCTTCTTCGACTTCCCTTTACCCTTCTTTGTCTACACCTTGGGTTGGCTATATTATGGTTGCCTATCCTCACTTTATCCCTTATTTTTTGAGTTAGGGCCTCCTTTTCTAGGCTTTTGTTGGAGTGGATTTTCAAAGCCAAACTCTGTCTTATTCCTTTGCTTCAATTCCTCCCCTAGTTTTAAAAAATATCGATAAGTGAATCTTAGTGAAGATATTTCTAAGAAATCTATCTATGTTTGAATGTACCTATGTAGGCCACTATCATACTCTAAAACTAGGTGCCACTCTTAGTCTTAATTGATACCTAGCTTTAAATGAAAGGTAGGGAAAATATTCATGTACTATGGCACTATATGGTATCTTTCTTATCATAGAGCTATTCATCTCATGTATTGGTCATCATAGTTCCCTACATGGTAGGATTTCTCCTTGAGGGCATCAACAAAAGTGGTCTAAGTGGGGCATTCATGTTAATTTGGCAGCTTAGGGATAAATTCCCTCCTTTTGACATCCTTCCTGATCTGAATAAGACCCCCCTTTGCCCTTGGAAGAAATTAATTTTGTTAAGGAAAAATGTATTTTTAAAGTGAAAACCCACATGTGCACAAAAGTAAAGGTCAACTTTAAAGAAAAAATGGGCACCCCTTGGAAGCATATAAATACAAGGAAAGTCAAAATCATTTGGATATATAATCAAGCTTATTGTCCTCTCTCTTCTTTATATTGGTTCATACATGTCTAAAATCGCAGGGTTTGAGCTCACACATGTGAGGAGAAGAAATTAAGTTAGAGTCACAGCGTCTGATCAAAGAAAATTTGGGTCCAGCCGCAATGCTGATAGAGTATTCCCTGTGGCTGGAGGCATATAATTTCTTTGTCTCTCACTAAGTCCCAATGGTTGTGACCTAAAATGTTTTTGACCATTGACCGCAGACTTTGATTAGTTTTGGAGACTTTGAATTTGATTGGATTTGTCTATTGGGCTCATCTGTTGCATATTGTTTCGTTGACTTTGTTGGATAGTTAAATGATTGACTTTGACTCTTGATGAATTGGATTATTGTATATGTTTGTTGAACATTTTATGAAAATATAATAAGAAGTAGTATTTGAAAGGGTTTTCCCCCTTGTGGGATTTTTCCTTGGTCTTTGACCAAATTGGTGTCTCTTATTATTGATTTTGATTGTTTTCTATTGTCATTGTATTTATTTATATCTACAATTGTTATTTATCATTGGACGATTAAAAATTGATTTCTAATTGAATATAAGATTGGGCTAAAATGATTGTATCAACATAGAACAAAATAAAATTAACATGGTATCAGAGCTAAGGTGAAGACAAGCCCAAGGAGACAAGAGACAAGAGAAATCATCTTTGGAAGAAGCTAAAGGAGCCTATTTGACTTGGTAAAAATCTCTACCTCTTACTTCAAGGATTCTGAGGAGTTGGGAGACTCATCAAACTTTGCTGCTTGGAAGAGCAGGTTGGAAGTGATCTTGGATGAAAATTATGTCTTGGGATGGGTAGAAGAAAAAGTACCCGAACCTCTGAAAAATGCTCTACTACTACCAAATCCAAGTACAAGAAATTTGGGCTCAAAGCAAACAAAATTCTCATTGATGATTTGCAATATCATTATTACTTATTTATGTTGGTATCTTGAATAAGTCTAAGGGTATTTATGGAAAGTTGATTGGGATGTATGAGGTCAACAACTCGAATCACATCCTCTCCTTTAAAAATCAACTCAAAAAGATGAATATGAACAAGGGGGGATATGTGCAATCCTATATCATGAGAGTATCCCTCCTAAGTGATCAATTTCAATCTATTGGTGAACAAATATTTGATAGAGAGCTAGTGGCTGGCTTCTGCCTATTTTGGAAACCTTCATTAATACTCTAAGAAACAAATATGTTCTTCTAACATTTGATGACCTCGTTGGTAAATGCACTCAAGAGGAGACCAGGATTATTGCTAGAGGAAGGATTCAAAATCATGAAGAAGGAGGTCCTTTGCATTTGTTTCTCAATAAAAGAAGAGAAAAGGAAGAGGAAGACCATTTGGTTCAAGAAGGCCTCCCCCTAAATCAAAGGAATTCAAGAGAAGAGGAAGTAGAATTGAATGCTTTAATTGTCACAAGCATGGTAATTATGCTTGAGAATGCCTAGAAAAGAGAAATGATTCAAAATCCAACTACAACAACAATCGAGGCTTCAACAACATGTTCAATAATAGAAGAACAGGATATGATTGAATAAGATGAGATAATAGAGGAATAATTGATGATAGAAGAAGAAGATATGATACAAATGATCATGAAGAAGGCCATTATCCTAAAAAAAGGACAAGGAATTCTAGGTATGAAATAATGCAGCTACTAGTCAATTTGAATATATCTTATTACTACACTTTCTAGTTCTTTCCCTTGGATTTGTATGATACTTGGTTTGTAGATAGTGGGGCTTCGAGACATTTCTCTTGATATTTGGAAGTCCTATCAAACCTAGTTGAGAGGGAGACAAATTTGAAAATCTTCCTTGGAGACACTTCTAGTTATCCTCTGAAGGGTTTTGGTTTTGTAAAATTTCATTTGGACTCTGGTGAATTTGTTCTTCTACATGATGTTATGTATGTTTTGAGACTAAAGAAGGACTTGGTATCTTTATCTTCCTTGGAAGAGAAAGGGATGAAAGTAGCCTTCATAAGAGGAAAATTCCTCACATGGCCTATGGAATCTCACATAAGGGATTATTTTACCTTGGGATCTAGAATTGAAGGGCTCTATAGAGTTAATGGAATACCTCTGCTAGAAATATTAGGTGACATCAATCATAAAAGTGATCTATGACACCAAAGTTTGGCACATCTAAATTATGAAGCCCTACTGAAATTAAAAAGTTGGTTTCTGGGATGGATGACGTTAAACACGAAGTATGTCTAGGATGTTCCAGTGGAAAGAATACAAGGGGACCATTCCCCTCTACCAAGAACAAGACCAGTGATATTCTTCAACTTATTCATTCTAACCTATGTGAACCCAAGCTATTACACTCTATTAGTGGAAATATCTACTACATAATATTCATTTATGACTTCTAGAGGAAGACATGGATATTATAATTGAAGCATAATGATGAGGCTTTAGATATGTTCAAGGAATTCAAGGCATTGATAACAAATAAAATAGGGAAGGAGATCAAGGTCTTCAAGTTTGAAAATGGTGGAGAGTGTATGTCAAATGAGTTCATTGACTTTTGAAAGGAAGGATGGAATAAAGAAGGAAACTATTGTACCTTATAATCCTGAGAAGAATGGTGTGGTCGAAAGAAATAACATGTCCATTTTGGTATTTTCCCGAGATATGTTGCATGATCAAAATATGCCTAAATTCCTCTAGGGAGAAGCTACAAATAAAACAATCTATGTACAAAAAAGGGTTCCTCATCAAGCTCTGGATAACAAGGATCCTGAATAAGTATTCACCAATGTGAAGCCTAACATTGAATATATTAGGATGTTTGGTTACCTTATATATGTCCATGTGCTGAAGGACAAGAGGAGCAAGCTAGAATATGTCGGAAAGAAAGATACGTTTGTTGGATATTGCAACATTCTAAATCTTTTAAAATAACCTCCTCCTAATGAGAAGAGAAATGATAACATAGACCTACTAGAAGGTCCTTCTATGCCAAAATTTGAAAAATACATTGTTGATGATCATGTGGAGCTTATGGGCCCCTTGGATTCTCCTCCAAGTGATCCCTACACCAGGAAGAGACCATTGTGGCT
This sequence comes from Pinus tabuliformis, assembly GCA_031772625.1. Taxonomy (NCBI): domain Eukaryota; kingdom Viridiplantae; phylum Streptophyta; class Pinopsida; order Pinales; family Pinaceae; genus Pinus; species Pinus tabuliformis. Next base: position 365,375,457 of record CM062807.1, read on the forward strand.
TCGTGATACCTTACAGGATGTTGAGAGACACGTTCCTGCCAAATAGACCTTTAGAGAAAGCAAAAAGCCATCTCGGTAACAGGAATACATTGTAGCTATGAGAAATATCATCCAAATTGGGCATCCCACCTTTGAAGAAGTTGTGAAAGAAAAAGTTAGGAAGGATTCCATGGCTGAAGAGTATGAGTCAATTATGAAGAATGATATATGTTTTTTTGTTACAAGACCTAAAGGAAAGTTTGTCGTAACTTCAAAGAAGTTGTAAAGGATAAATCATGGAGATAATGGAAGAATTGAAAAGTTTAAATCAAGGTTCATGGCTTAAGATTTCTCCTAGAAAGAGGGATAATACTATGATGATATATTTATGATGATCGATTGTTTCCCTTGTTGCTAGTCAAGGATGGAGACAACATTTCTTCATGGCATACTACAAGAAGAGGTATATGTTGAGCAACCTCAAGAATTTGAAGTGAAGGATAGGAAGACTCAAGTTTGTAGGTTGAAGAAAGAATTGTATGGTTTGAAGCAATCCCCCAAATCCTAATATGCATACATTGACAATTATTGGTGAAGCTTGGATTCACGAGAAGCATTGCTCACCCAAACCTCTAATTCAAAGTGGTCTAAGTTATGCCTTTTATTTTGGTTTTGTATGTTGATGATCTATTCTTGACATGTAGTGAGCCCCTGATTCTTGAGCGTAAGAGGGAGTTGGTGTCTTAGTTCGAAAAGAAATATCTTGGTTTGATGCATTAATTCTTGGGACTAGAGGTGTGGCAGAGGCCTGGAGAGATTTTCCTTTCTCAAGGAAAATATGTCGTGAAGCTACTAGAAAAATTTAGAATGGTAGAATGCAAGTCCCTGGCCACACAGATGGAGATAAACTTCAAGAGTTTGTGTAGATATGTTACTAAACCTAACTTGGCAAACCCTTTTGATTACTAATAGTTGATTAGTGCATTTATGTTCCTTGTGAACACCCGTCTGAATATATTCTTTGTAGCGAACACTTAGATTCAATTTATAACTAATCCCCTTCATGTGCACTAGATTGTTTCCAAGCACGTAATGAGATATTTACATGGGATGATTAACCTAGATATGATATACATTTCTAGAGATGTTTGACTTCACAGGCACACTAATGCTAACTAGGATGAAAATTATTTTGATAGGAAAAGCACATCAGGGTGTTGCTTTAGTTTGGGTCTTTCCATGATATCTTGGATGATTAGAAAACAAAATTCAGCAGCTTTAACCATGGAAAAGGTGGAATATATTTCTACTAGTATGGCTTGATGTGAGGTAGTTTGGTTGAGGAATCTATTTAGAGAGATATTTGAGTCGGTCCTGGACTTATGACAATAAGAGTGGGATTTGATTGGCAGAGAATTTTGTATTTCATGATAAGTCCAAGCATATTGAGATCAAGTATCATTATATATGAGACATAGTTGAGAGAAAAGCAGTGAGGCTCCATCACATTTTAACTAATGAGAAGATAACAGATATACTCACCAAGACTTTGTCGAAAGGAAAGCTCTTCATCTTCAGAGAGTAGCTTGGACTCATGGGTGTGACTCTCCTAGGTAAGGGTCCTAGCTGATCGAGAAAACTGAGCATGCTCTTCCCCCATTTTGAGCTCCCAGGGTGGGAATGAAGCAGTAAGGGCTCCTGGGGTAGAGGGACCTCTAGAAAATAGGATAGGGTGTGAATCTTTATCCCTCTGGTAAGTTGATCTCGCTTACTATCGCTTTGACATCATATACCCCAGTTGGCATCCTACGCATAATTTGGGATTGTTGGGATTGGACCTCCCAATCTAGCTAATGGTTTGAGGTGACTTGAAATAGGGTGCGATCCTTACCCAACTAGGTATTTCGATCTCGCTCAATTCATGGGATGTATGTGTTCTACTACTTAAGGGTCTCGATGGAGGATCAACAACCAATAGGAAAAAGTATGATCCTCAAGTCGATCTTGACTATTGTCACTAGATTATCGGATAGAGTGTGATCCTTAAGTAGATATCACCTATTATCCCATGTCATCAGGACAAAGTGTTAAACTTTCCCTTGTGGTAAGTAGATATCACCTATTGATAGAGGGTGGTATATTCAGGTCCTTATGATCTCAAAATCTTCTTCTTTTAGATTCGACTATGTTAAATAGAGATGAGTAGAAATCATCAATGATGACATCTGAATTAACAATGACGAGATATTTGAGATGGGATATATGATGCGAGAAAAAGTGAGTTCATATAGGTGCTCTAATTTGAACAATATGTGGAAGAATCTGATATATTTTTTATCCAACATTTCGGACTTTCCAAGTGAGTCCATCCTTAGTCGGAAAGTTTTCCCTAGCTGAGAAGGAATGATAATTTGGTAGCTCAAGGATAAATTCCCTCCTTTGAACAAACTTCCTCATCCAGAGAAGAACCCCCTTTTCCATTGGAAGAATTTAATTTGGTTAAGGAAAAATGTATTTTTAAGGTGAAATCCCACATGTGCACAAAAGTACAAGTCAAATTTAAAGAAAATTTGGGCACCCCTTATAAGCATATAAATACAAGGCAAGTCAACCTCGTTTTCATATAATCGAGCATATTTTTCTCTCTCTTCTTTGGATTGGTTCGTACAAGTTTGAAATTGCAGGATCCAAGCTCACACATGTGAGGAAAATAAATTAAGTTAGAGTCCCAAGGTCTGATCAAATAAAATTCGGTGCCATTTATTATGTTGATAGGGTGTTCCCTATGACTGGAGGGTTACAGACACTCTGTCTATCACTAGTTTCCAACAATTGTGACCTAAAATATTGTTGATCATTGACCACAAACTTTGATCATTTCAGGGGACTTTGACTTTGATCAAATTTCTTTTTTGGGATCATCTCTTGGATATTGTTTAGTCGAATTTGTTGGATATTCAAACGATTGAATTTGACTCTTAATGAATTGGATTATTGTATCTCTTTGCTAAACATTTTATGACAATCTAATAAGAAGAAGAATTTGAAAGGGTTTTCCCCTTGTGGGGTTTATCCCTTGTCTTTGACCAAATTGGTGTCTCTTGTTGTTGATCTTTATTGTCTTCTACTATCATTGCATTTATTGTTCTCTTTAAATTACTATATATCATTGGAAGATTAAAATTGATTGCTAATTGAATATAAAATTGGGCTAAAGTGATTGTATCAACATAGAACAGTAGAAAATTAACACTTCATTGAATATCCCAAACTTGTCTTATTTTTCTCTCTCCCAATAATGTTAGCACCAATATTTGACGTGGGAAGGGATATTAGGGGGGAAAAAGTGATCTTCTCACTATCAAAAAAAAATTGGATAGACTAATAGCCCTAGAATAGATTTAACCATTTCTCCAAAGCATCTACAACTTTCTGGCCTTTAAATAAGGGGATATAAAAGTTAACTTTTACCTTGAAGGGTGTCACAATTCCAAAATTATCACTTGTTGAATGTGCCCCAACTGTTGTTGGAAGTCGTCAAAGGCTCTAAACAAAATTTTCAATCATCACATTCATCTATCATATGAGTGCTTCGTCAAGAAGAAACTCAATGGGATATCTGATTTCGTCATCTATCTTTTCTCTTGCTATGGGAGGTCACTTGGGCTAGTGAGAATGGCTTTCCTCAAGTGAAAAAAGTTTGAGATTTAACTATCTATACCATGAGCTCGTCAATGGCATGTATTGGTAATTGACAAGGAGTAGATTGCTCTGATACCATTAATCTTATTCATGAGCGGAATGAGACTAAATATTTTAACAATATAATATGTCACAAGTGCATAGAAAAACATTTAGACGAAATAATAATATGAAAGGAGCTTAACTCTTTTTATTAAATGGTAAAAAAATCATGAGAATACATCATGGAAAACTTCATGGCTCTTACAATGGTGAGCGCCCATGTTTATATTATTTAAGGTTGTGTTTTCACCTAAAGTCATGCACTTTCATTATATTTCCAATACCATGGATTAATATCATAAATCGCTATGGTGAAATCTAACAAAACTGTTATTTATGGTAAAATCTAATTGTAAAATTAGATTTTTATTTTTTTCTCTTCCACCTTTCAAATATTATGGGTGGATATCATGGTTTAACAAAACCATGGGATTGTAAACCAACAATAATAGAAAACAATTATTGAATGTGGTCATTCATCGACAACCACCTAGATTAGCTACAAACCATACAATTTGAGAGGAGAGATCTCAAAGTACATCCAATCAAAATTTGAGATTTTTTTTCACTATACTTCGAATGATACACCCTATGGAAGTTAGGGCTTGAGAATGCACTTAAGATAAATTTTAAATGAGCTATATTCGAGTTTTCACTATAAACTTTCCCAGGACACTTCAAACTGTGAAATTAAGGGACTAAGGATAGATCTCAAGGTAAATTTAGTAAAAAAATTAGATTCTTTTTCACTACATATTTGGAGGTACATCTTGTGGAACTTAGGGTTTGGGAATAGTCCTAAAATAAATTGCAAATGAGAGATGTTGGATATTTTTCCACAACTTTCTCCCAAAGAAGTTTCATATTGTCAAATTTTTAGGGATATTAGGATACATATTGAGGTATGTTAGAAAAAAAAATTAGAATCATTTTTTAAAAAATGGACACGTGGAATCCTATATAAGTTTGATCTTAGGAAGAAGCCAAAAATCAACAAGTTTTGGGAAAGTTACCATAACTTTCACTTGGAAAATTAAATAATGGTTATACATGTGGAGTTGTGGAACATACATATAATAGTACTATAGGATGAGATTTCAGTTTTGAGAGGGCTCAAATTTCATAGGTACATCAAGGCAAATGTTAACCATCCATATAGTCTAAAAGTTAAGGTTTTGGAAGGTGTGTAACTTACAATTGGAATAACGTTTGATTATAAGATCTAATTTTGGTGATTTAAAATTTTTGATAAAGAGAAAAACGGAGGATCATTATTTACTCACGTGCATATTAAGGATTATTCAAAATTTATTTCACCACTTAAACCTCTAAAAATATCATCCATGACTCATGAAGAAATAGAAGATTGTTGGAATTATGGCTAAAGTGTTGTCCTTGATGGCAACCCATTCAGGTGATAGATCACAGTACTTCAAGTCAGTAGCAGAGATTGATGATCAGCTATCAAATATTGAAGAAAATAAGGGGTACGCAGGTACACCTTACATAAGGTGCGTACACGCAGGTCAGTGTTACATAAAGTGCGTACATACCCGCAGTTATCCCATTCAGGAGGTGCGTACCCCCAGTGCACACATTTCAAGGCAAAGAAATTCATATGTGGGGTTTTCTTATGTTTTACTCTTGGTATTTAGCCGACGGTATTGTGTTATTATGGTGTCGGCCCGTGGTATTGATCCATGATTTAAGGAAGAGCTTTCCTATATAAAGCAAAGGAGATCATTTGGCTTGAGCATGTTTTGGGTTGAATATCTTATGAGGGCTAGATCTGAAATATTATGATCTCTTGGGAGTATGTCTAGATCTAAATAAGGCGAATCTACTGATGGATTGAGATCTCTTCGGCGCATGTTCAGATCTATAGATCTGACTGTCTGGGTTATTTCTGAAGTCTTGAAATCATCTATGCCCGAAGGTACGCAGGTACAGTGAAAGAAAAGTGCGTACATACGCAGGAATGAAGCGTTTCAGGTGCGCCGGTACGCAGGCACAGAAGGGTTGCAGGTGCGGAGGTCCGCAGGCAGTTCAATGGACTCAGAGCGAGGTACGCAGGTGAGCAGTTGACTACAGTGCGTACGTAAGCAGGCGAGTAGTTGAGCAGGGTGCGTACGTAAGCAGGCGAGTAGTTGAGCAGGGTGCGTACGTAAGCAGGCGAGTAGTTGAGCAGGGTGCATACGTAAGCAGGCGAGCAGTTGAGCAAGGTGCTTACTGTAAGCAGGCAGTACATGGGTGAAGCTGCTTACTTCTCTTAAAATCTTTGTTTATCATTGTTGTGTTCTGGGTTTGGTCCTATTATTGTTGATCTGGTTACTACAGTTGACTGGGTGATTCTCTTATACTTGATGATCATTTGATGCTTATGGATCCAGTTTGAAAATTTATGAAAAGTGGTCCTTGTAAGAAAAGAAGTAGGGGGTTGTAGCTCCCTTCCAGGAGAGACTGGAAAACGAGAGAGAGAGAGTTGTAGCTCTCTGCAGGTTGCAGCCTGCATACTGGTAAATGACTGCACCAGTACATAACCATTGTAAAAGGAGTTTCTAATTTGAAAGAAGATAGAGACATATTGCAGCAGGTGGTTTTCACCCACATTGGGTTTCCACCTTACATCTTGTGTTCTTTGGTGTGACTATCTATTTTCTTTGTTCATGTTCATTATTTTATGGTACTGACATGCAAAAATAATTCAAGGAACAAATAAGAAAGATTTATTATAAGAGTTAGATAATACTGATTCACCCCCCCTCTCAGTATTATTTCCAACAATCAAAGTTTTGGGAAAGTTACCATAACTTTCACTTGGAAAATTAAATTATGGTTATACATGTGGAGTTGTGGAACATACATATAATAGTACTATAGGATGAGATTTCAGTTTCGAGAGGGCTCAAATTTCATAGGTACATCAAGGCAAATGTTAACCATCCATATAGTCTAAAAATTAAGGTTTTGGAAGGTGTGTAACTTACAATTGGAATAACGTTTGATTATAAGATCTAATTTTGGTGATTTAAAATTTTTGATAAAGAGAAAAACAGAGGATCATTATTTACTCACGTGCATATTAAGGATTATTCAAAATTTATTTCACCACTTAAACCTCTAAAAATATCATCCATGACTCATGAAGAAATAGAAGATGCCTAGTCATGTTTATTCAAGTTAGAAAATTAGTTGTCACACATGGAACAAAAGATGGAGGAAAACAAAAAAGAAAGACAAAATTCTATCTAGGGAGAAATACAAAATCCGTCAAGGAATATATTAAAAAAATCATTAATTCCATAGAAAATCTTTTCTCTCTGAGGCTTCCTAAAATATATTTGGAGATCCCAAGAAATCTTGAAAATAAGGATAACAAATGTGTTGAAACTCAATCACATATAAAGAGTATGTGTAAATTAGAGAGCATAAATATTGAATCACATAACCATAATTATGATTTTTCAATCCAAGATCCACATTATCAAGGCATCAAGTTAGCACCAAGGAACCACTTCATTCTAGAGATCGATATGAGAAAATTTAATGTAACAATCCTATAACATGGATATTCTAGATGGAGCAATAATTTGATATATGCCATGTGCCAAAATTACAAAAGGTAAATACGGTATCCATGTATTTAGAACAAGATCAATTTGTATGGTATCAATGGATTTGTGAAAGGGAAAAAAGATACTAATGTAGGTTGATCCACTTTTACGGAGGAGTTGATATAACATTGGTAAATATTCAACAAATTGGTCAAATTCCATATCAGATCCAACTATTCCAAAATTTGAGTCTGAAGGTAAAGAACATTTCATAGGACAATTTGTTAGAAGTATTTATGAGAAATTTAATGGAAACCATCTGACATGAAGTGCATCTCTTTGAACCTAAATCAATAAAGCATGATTTTATTCTAAAAATTAAATTTGAAAATAAATATATGGCTACTAGAATTGTGATCACTATAAACTATAGAGAACATCATGCTCTCTTTCCTAATCTCATTCAACTGACAAGGTTGACACCTCAAAAATGAATGAAAGAAGAGGAAAAGGGTTATGTGTCGATTGTGATAGAAATTATAGTAAGGGGAATAAATGCAATGAGATGAAATTATTCTACATAGACTGTGAAGAGGAATAAAAACATGAATTGGATAATAAAAACAACTAGAACAAACTGCTCCAAGCATATATCATCATGTAGTGGTTAACATTAGTACTCCACAAATATTAAGATTGAATGATATACTAAAAATAAAAATGTAACAATGTTGATTGATTCTAGTAGTACCCATAACTTCAACAATTACAAATTGGTGAAACTTATCAATTGCTTTACATTTCTAGCACCATAATTTCAAGTAACGGATGAAGAGGAGGTACCATAAATTGTTCATGTAAGTACCATAGCTTTAAGATAAATATTTAGGGATGAATTATTGGATAGTCCTATGATTTCATCCCAAGTGTTTGGTGTTTATGTTGAATTAGGGACCTAATGGTTACAATCATTTGCAATGGTGGCCCTTAATTTTCAAGATACTTTCATGAAATTTTTCTCAAAAGGAAAGGAAATTGAGCATAAAGGTATCCAAGAGAAACCCTCTAAAGTGGTAGGCTCTAATATGATGACAAAAGTACACAAAAAGGGACACCATGGTGTACTTACACAATTGTAATCATTATTTGTTCAAACGTCTATATCATCTACTTCAATAGATCTCTGAAAAGTTATCAACAATCATTCCAAGGTATTTGGAGAGATGTCTAAAGGTATTCCACCTATTTAATATCATGTCCATGATATTCATGTAAAACTTGGAAGTGTACCACCTAAGATTAGGCCTTACAAATATCCATATGAAAAAAATAAGGAGATTAAGTTTTTAACTAAAGAAATGTTAGACATTGGCATCATTCAACCTTTCCAAAGTGATTTCTCTTCACTAGAGTTGACGATAACAAAAAAGGATGTTCCATGGTGTATGGATTCAAATAAATTAAAATTGAGGTATTATGGACCCTGTTAGCGCTTGGAATTCACCTAGGCTGAGATAGACAAACTCTCAAGGCTACATCAAACCATTTCACCTCGTAGCTAGCCCTACGAGGTATGAGAAGGCTCTCTCGGGTCAGATTCGATATATCTTTCAATATGATTAGGCTGACCAATTAATACTAAAGATTTTAGGCTAGTAAATTGATAAGGGGGTTGATTTAATGATTTTTGGGGTTTTTGGTGGCAATTGGTGGAAGTGCAATTCAAGGTGCGGGGATTGAGCACAGTTTTCACAGGGGGATCTAAGGGGCAAGGTAGGAATGAGTGCTGATGCCTTAATCTGAGATGGATGATCAGAGATGATAGAGGAGAAGCTAAAGAGGGCAAACACACAATTCGAATCCTCTCTAGACAGTAGAAAACATTAAAACTGAACAAACTAAAAAGCTGAGCATGTCAAAACATGAGTTCAAACTTTACCACTTCATCTGTCCAATTTAGAAGCATAAGAGAGATGTGAAACACATAAACAAACTTACAAGAACATGTAGAGAACACACCATCAACAATCAGATCCACAAGAATCCTCAAAGATGTCTGTAAAACCCTGGCTTTCCTTGCCTTCAATTGCAGAAATAGATGCACAATATACAATAAAGCTTCCTTACACAAGAGTCCAACCAACAAAATGAGAAGGAGAGAGCATAATATAGACCATCTAGACCATCTAACTCCTTTCCCCACCTCTAGGGGTCGAGCTCAGCTTTCTAGGAGCAGTTTGAACAAATTCTAAACTAAGAACTAGAAAATAGGCAGCCAAACAACTTGCCTCTATTACTTAGCTAACTCATCCATGCATTAATTTTTCACTTTTTACATCATGGAAGCTTCTAGAAGGGTAAAGAAAGATAAAATCTACCAAAGTGCCATGAAAATATTACATTTATCCATCATCTACAAGTAAAAATAGTCAACCATAGTCAAAACAGTGTTTTTTGACCAAAAATGTGAATTCTGGCAAATCTGGAAGTTCTGGTCGCGCCCCTGGAAGTTCTGGTTGCGCCCCTTCACAGCTGTTTTTGAGTGGGTTCCACTGGTCCAAATCAGGTGCAAGATGGCTCATTGGAAAGCTTGGCTTGTCTACTTTCCATCCCAAGTGGAATTTCTGAATTGGGAGTTGTTTTCCCCCCTCAAAAACTATTTCTCCCAAGGTTACTTTCTGCAACTCAAAAAGTGGGCAGAAAGTCATTTTTTTGATGTATTTTGAGATTTTGGAGGCTCAAATCTCAAAATCAGGCTTCTCCCAAGCATTGGTAATTTTTCTTTTTGCATGCCCTTTCCAAAAATGCCAAGTTTTCAAAATTCCGAGCAGTCCTCCAAAATGGTCTCACCCGGGGTGAGACCAAACCATGGGCAAAACCTGTAATTTTACCAAAAATTTTCAGATTTTGATGCTAGATCAAGGCTGATCAGTACCATGATGAGTGAGGGATGCCTCAGCCAAGATGCAGAGTGGATTTGTCCTTTTCTTCTTCTTCCGGGCCTACTCTCTGTGATGCTGAATGTGTGACAGCCTCTCGCAAAACTGATAACAAGCCATATGCTGAAAACAAGCCACTGCCAATGGGCAAGCCTGCAACTCTGTCAATGATGTGGGCTCTTCTCTCCTGTGGTGACCACCTTTGCCTCCCCTACAAGGCCTCCGCTGTGTCTCAATCTCAAAAGATGATGATCGGTCATCACCTTGCTCATTAGTCTTAGTAGTTGACATGGTATTATTGAGCAAGGTGGAATAAACAAGTCAAAATGACCGCTGCCCTGCCTGCAAAATGCTGTGAAGTATGCTGTTTTCAAGGGGAAACATCATGAGGGACGTGTTAGGGGAGGGAATTTACATATAGGAAAGGGAAAAATATATATAAGCAGGGAATTTTGAAGGAAAACATCACATAATGCTAAACATGTCATTCCATCTCTCACCATTTGCAAATCAATACTTTATTTAGGGAAACTGTGTTTTTTTAAGCACCAAGGGAAAGGACAATGAAAATCTTCATCATGGAGGGAATGATGTCATGTGAGTTAGGGAGATGAGGGGATATAGGGAATTGGGGTTAGGGAAACAATGAAACCTTTTTAATAATCACTGCCAATCAATTTTCATAACAGCAGTTCATTTAAAACAGAGGCAGCCTTATTTTTTCATTTGCCATGAGTAATTAGGGTTTCACTGTGTGATTTGATCATAGGGAGGGATATTCAATTGCACAAGGAGTTTAACTGAAGGGACAAGCAATTGAATTAGGGTTTACATAGGGAATTAGGTAAGGGAAAAAACAAAGTTTTTGAGGAGGGAAAAAAGATACCATGTTACTGCAAACCCTAACCACAGCAAGTCTGATTTCTTTGATGTCTATGCAAATGAAATTTTGTCATGACCTTATTGAGCTTTGAAGTCTTTGACATATACACAAGATGACCCTTTTCCTTTGTTTTTGCTGAGGCTATGCAAAATGGAAAATTTCACTGTTTTTACAATTTTTTGAGTGCATGCCTTGTCATCACTTTTTTATTTGTTTTTTATAATGTTTCTTTTCATTCTTTTGCTGTACATTTACATAGGCATTTTGCTGTGTTACTAGTGCTTAGGGTTTGATCATTATACATGGGGAAAAGGTAGGGTTTATAGGGTTTGAAAGGACTAGGGTTTGAAAATGATTTAGGGGTAGGATTTGTATAATTGAATTGCAAATGAGATCAATAAGTTTGACATGTTAACACATGTAATTTGCATGGGAAAATGAAAGGAGGGACATAAGGGAAAAATTGCCTTGAAAAACAAACAAACTGTCCATGCATATTGCTTGCAAAACATCAAGTCATTTAGCTTATTCTCTATTGATTCCTTGCATAAAATCATGACCATTACCTTCCTTTGCAATCCCAACACCATCATCAAACATGTGAATGAGGCATACCTTAATAACTTGAGAGAATTTGAGGGTGATTTCAGCGTTTGAGTGAGTTTTTAGGGCAAACAGAAGTTCTGGTCGCGCACGGGCTCAGACTGGTCGCGCCCCTGTAACTGGTCGCGCCTGTGTTATTTAACACTGCGCGTTGGCCTGTAACTGGTCGCGCACACCCAGATGGTCGCGCACGGTCTCAGACTGGTCGCGCGCACCTTTAACACTTGTGCTTTGCAGAAACTTGCCCGAATTTGCTCCTTTCGCCTCTAACACATATTTTTGGACTTTCAAATGCACAATAAGAGTGAATTGAGAGGGAAATTAGCTTTTATAGGGTCACTTTTAAAAAAAATTTAACTTTAGAACCCACTTTCTAATGTTTTCAACTTGCTTTTCTTTTTTTAACACTGTTTAGAGTCTTTTTGTCCTGAAATGAGCTCTTTTAATGCGTTTGACTCCATTCTTTTTGCAGTTTGACCGCCTGAGGGACTGTAGTGAAGGAACCAGGGTTATTGCCGGCACTTTTACAAATTTTTGAGAATTTCTTTATTTTTTCAAATTCCACATGGCCTTGGACTTAAAAACAGGGTTTTTAAATCCAAGGCATAAAATGAGCTGTAGCTGAAGAAAATGATAATGAAACATATGTACAAAACTCCTTCCGGCTTGCTGGGCACTTGCTGACCATGACTCATGACCTTGAAATGATTTTGACTCAAAACCCTAGACCTAAGACCATGGGACCTCAAGACAAAAACAAGAACAAGCATGACTCAATTACATTGTTGTATGACCTGATCCAGCAAAGCCAAGAAGGGAACAAAGACCGGCTCCTCCATTCAGTGTTATGGCATGCCTAGCGGGATGCAAAATTGACACTGATGAGACACCTATAAATCCATATGCAAAGAGTTATTGATCACTGATGGAGGGCTCAAGACCGACACTAACAGACCCTATAAGGTGTTGCAGCGGATTGAAATATGCAGTACAAATTGGATTTACATACATCTTCTCATGTACATCAAGTCTTACATGTCTCTTGCTTAAAGAAAATAATCAATGATAATATCTCAATCCAAAGTATTTTACCATAGATTTATAAAGAAAGGAAAATCATACATTAGAAACTATCCTTGAAACAAGTGTTATCACCCAAAAAATGATCACCTAGCCATTTCTTACTAGGTGGATTGAAATACACCATGTAAGAATAATTTTACCATGGCAAAACCATTTTCACCATAGGAAATAATTTAGTTAACCATATTTCCTAAATTATTTCTCATTAAAATTCAAAAACCCCATGAGAATAATTGAAGAAATCATTATTTATTTATTTTTCTCTAGAATAATTATTAAATCATTACTTGATAGTTATTTCTTAATTACTTATAACTTAATCACCTTGGAATAATTAAATAAATCACTATTTATTTATTATTCCATATTTTCCTTATGAGATAATTATTAAACCACTATTTAATAATTATTTCTTTCTTAATTCTAACAAAGTGATTAATAAATCATTTTTGTTTGTTAATTACTTCAACAACTTTATAATAAAGATATTTGACCATTTTAAATATCTTTTCCCTCTCCAAAAAATGTAATAAAGTATTCCCAACGGCTAGATTATGATTTGATCAATAATATTCAATTATTTTCCAATTCCTAATATAGCTCAATACTTTGTTATAATTAAGAGGGTTTTCCATTCATTCTTCATCTTGATCATTCTCATCATCACCATTGTCATCTTATCACATTTTAGCTCCCACTTGAGTTTAACCTATTTTTTATTTTTTCCCATTGCTAGTTTAGAGAGAGAAACAGATCGCTGAAGCATAAGGACATCAAAAGGACCCATCCCACAGAGCCCTAGGACCTATAGACCCAATTTTATAATTTATCCTCACTAGGTGTATCATTTCTATTAATAAAATTTTCTTATTCCTATGATCCATTGGGTTGCTACACTTTTATCTTTATTGTTATATGTTCTGGTTGCATATGATATTTTGTTGCAGGGTTTTTCTTCTTTTTTCGTTATGGATCTAAAGCATATACAACCATATTTTGTTGTTAGGGTTGTAGGTTTTAATCCCGTATAGAAATTACCTACATATGAATTCTAAAACACAAAAAATAAATAATGCGAGAGCAGAACACATAAAACACATATATACAGAGATTTTCCCCTGGATCCCAAAACTGGGACTACCAGCTTGATTTTTCATTATGTTCCTTTCAATGTTATAATACATATTTATACATGTTGAAGCATCCAATACCATGGACCGAAAAACCATCGCGTCCAATACCATAGACCAAAAACCATCGTGTCCAAAAAACATGTGCGAAAATCATGCACAAAACCATAGGTGGGTCTGCCCAACCTAACATAGGGTCCAAAACCAAAATTTTCCGGGGCACTGCCCCGAACCCCATAAAGTGGGGTTACAGGTGCCCCTCAAACCCCTTGTTAACTACGTGGAAAGAATATAACACAACCCAACATTCTCCCACTTGTTGTTTTCTTTCCACGGGGGGCCACAAGAGAGCTTAGTCATTTTTCCAGCCCTAAAATGCCCATTGTCTCTCTACACCAAGAGAACTTCTCAGAGCTCACAGATTTTGTCAATGCATCCGTAGTATTCTTCAAAGTTTCCACCTTTACTAGAAACACCTTTTTTTCTTCTATCATATCCCTCACAAAGTGATACTGAACATCAATGTGCTTTGTCTTTGAATAATATGCAGGGTTCTTTGCCAAGAAAATTTCACTTTGGCTATCATAGTCTATCCTTATAGCTTCCTGTACTAACCCCATACTTGAACACAACATCTGCAACCAAACTGCTTCCTTGCTTGCATGAGTGGCTACCATGTATTTTGCCTCTGTAGTTGATAGTTCCACTACAGATTGTTTCTTACTCATCCAACTGACTGCACTTCCAAATAGGTTAAACACATACCCACTAGTAGAACTTCTCTGATCCAGATCTCCAACCCAGTCTGCATCAACAAAGCCATGAATATCGAACACTCTATCCAATCCTGGTCTTCCTTAGTAGCACAGACCATAATCACTAGTGCCACGCAAATACCTGAAAACCCGCTTCACTGCTGTCCAATGCTCCTTTCCTAGTTTTGACATAAACCTGCTCAATACTCCCACTGCATGTGCAATGTCTGGTCTAGTACAGACCATTGCATACATCAGGCTATCAACTGCACTTGCATATGGAACACGAGACATGTCCTCTTCCTCTTCTTATGTCTTGGGACACTGTTCAGCAGATAACTTCACACCTACAGGAATAGAAACCTTCATCGGTTTACTATCCTGCATATTAAACCTCTGCAATATTGTCTCGACATACTTCCTCTGGTTTAACCAGAGCTTCCTCTTTGCGCAATCTCTTTTAATTTCCATGCCCAAAATATAGTTTGCAGCACTAATATCTTTCATGTCAAATTTGGAGGACAATTGGGTCTTCAAATCCTGGATAATTTCTTTGTCATTTCCAACAAACAACATATCATCCACATGTTGGAAATAATACTGAGAGGGGGGGGTGAATCAGTATTATCTAGCAATTTAATAAATCTTCCTTATTTGATCTTTGAATTATTTTTGCATGTCAGTACCATAAAATAATGAGCATGAACAAAGAAAACAGATAGTCACACCAAAGAACACAAGATGTAAGGTGGAAACCCAATGTGGGTGAAAACCACCTGCTGCAATATGTCTCTATCTTCTTTCAAATTAGAAACTTCTTTTACAATGATTTTGTACTGGTGCAGTCCTTTACCAGTACGCAGGCTACAACCTGCAGAGAGCTACAACTCTCTCTCTCTCTCGTTTTCCAGTCTACTCCTGGAAGGGAGCTACAACCCCCTACTTCTTTTCATAAGGCATCAGATGATCAACAAGTACATAACAGTTACACTCCACTAAAGATATCAGATCAGCAATAACAGAACTAACCCAGAACACCTTATCAACAGAGAAATTCAATCAACAGAACATCTTAAGACAGAGACGCAGTTTTCCCTTCTGTGGCCTGCGACCAGACGCAGTTAACCTTCTGCTCCCCTGCGTCCACACGCAGATATCCTTCTGATGCGCTGCGTGCCCACGCACTGTTCCTTCAACTGCTCTGCGTTCTGTTGCTTCAGGGACGCATCCAGAAACACTATCGCGCCACGTCTTTTTGCTACAGGGACGCACCCAAAAACACTATCGCGCCGCGTCCTTTACTTCAGAGACGCACCTAAACCTTGATCGCTCTGCATCCCCACGTAGATCTCCAGTCACTGAGCGGCGTCCCAGACGCACCTGAACTTCGTCTGCCCTGCGTCCCCATGCAGATCTCCAGATTCTGCACTGCGTCCCGGCGCGCTTTCCTTTCACTGTACCTGCGTCCCTTCGGGTATGAATGATTTCAAGACTTTAAGTGTAACCCAAACAGTCAGATCTACAGATCTGATCTTGCGCCAAAGAGATCTCAGTCCTTCAGTAGATTCGCCTTTTAGATCTAGACCAGATCTCACCCAATAAGATATTCAACCAAAGACATACCTAAGCCAAATGATCTCCTTTGCTTTATATAGGCAAGCTCCTCCTTAAATCATGGAACAATACCACGAGCCGACACCATAATAACACAATACCGTCGGCTAGATACCAAGAGTAAAACACAAGAAACCCCCACGTGGGCTTTTCTCTGCCTAGAAATGTGTGCACTGGGTGGACCCACCTCCTGAATGGCTGGCCTGCGACTCTAGACGCGGTCCCTGCATGGTGTACCTGCGGGTACGCACCTTCTGAACTGATATCCTGCGTCTTTCTTAATTTTTCATAAATTGAGAGCCTTGTCATGGGAGTTGCCATCAAGTACAACATCTGTAATATATAGCCATACCAGAAAACATAATGCCAACAATCTCCCCCTTTGGACTTGATGGCAACCTTACAAACTTCAGCCTTCAGCTTCATTCTCCCCCTTTGACATCAAGGGCAAAGGGGTATGCTCCCCCTAAAATCATGCTCCCCCTAAACCAGATCTGTAACAAAGAACCATAATCCTCCATGAAAGAGATAGAGACATATTGCAGCTATTTCCAAGATCTCCTTCTGACCATCCTCCATAATGCCAACAATGCATTATATGCTCCCCCTGAACCTGTACCATCAATCAGAACAGGTTCAACAATAGGATGATGCATCAACAACCCCCAGCTTTTGCCTGAGGTACTCAAAAGTGTCCCTGGGCAATGGTTTGGTGAGAATGTCAGCAACTTGTTCCTTAGAAGGAACATACTCCAACTTGACCTTCTGTTCAAGCACTTGTTCCCGGAGAAAATGATACTTGATTGGTATGTGCTTGGTTTTTGAATGCATAACCGGATTCTTTGAGATGCTGATTGCACTTGTGTTATCACATAAGATGGGGATAGGTGGTGTACAAGTGATTTGAAAATCCTGCAAAGTCTGCATCATCCAAAGAAGTTGGGTGCAACAAGATGCAGCAGCAACATATTCCGCTTCAGCTGTAGACAAGGCAATCGAACTCTGTTTCTTGCTGAACCAAGATACCAGTCTGGAACCCATAAAGAACGCACCACCACTTGTGCTTTTCCTATCATCCACGCTTCCGGCCCAATCTGCATCTGTATAAGCATGAAGAGTAAGATCTGTATCTCTAGGATACCATAAGCCATAATTTTGAGTCCCTTGAAGATATTTGAAAATTCTCTTCACTGCCTGAAGATGAGTCTCCTTCGGATTTGCCTGAAATCTTCCAACTATTCCAACTGCATGCATGATGTCCGGTCGGGTACCTGTCAAATATAGTAAACTTCCAATCATAGATCTGTAGGTTGGTTGATGTACTGCTGCAGATTCATCATTTGCACTGAGACTACATCCTGTGACCATGGGTGTACATACTGGTTTTGCATCTTCCATGCCATATTTCTTCAAAATCTGTTTGAGATACTTGGTTTGAGATAAAAAGATTCCTCCTTCTTTTTGTTGGATTTGCAAACCAAGGAAATATGTCAGTTCTCCTAGCAAGGACATTTCAAATTCTTTCTGCATGACCGAGGAAAAGCTTTGACTCATAGCTTCTTCATTGCTGCCAAAAATAATGTCATCTACATACACAACAAGTATTAGCAATTTGTCATTTTCAACTTTTATATAAAGATTGCTATCTGCTGAACCTTTTGAAAAACCTTGTTGATGAAGATATTTGTCCAAACGGTAGTGCCAAGCCCTTGGAGCTTGTTTGAGACCATAGAGAGCCTTTTTCAATCTGCATACAAGATTTGGATCATTTCCAAGAATGAACCCATCTGGTTGTTCAATGTACACTTCTTCTTCCAAGTCTCCATTCAGAAAGGCTGATTTCACGTCCATTTGAAATACTTTGAAGTTTTGAAAACTTGAGAGAGCAAGGAACATTCGGATGGCCTCAAGTCTTGCAACAGGAGCAAAAGTTTCTTCAAAGTCTATTCCTTCTTGCTGCGCATACCCTTTACAAACAAGTCTGGCTTTGTTTCTAATTACTTCTCCATTTTCATTCAATTTATTTTTGAAGACCCATTTTGTTCCGATAACATTCTTATCCTTTGGTCTAGGAAACAGCTCCCAAGTGTTGTTCTTTTCGATTTGCTCAAGTTCTTCATCCATTGCTTTCACCCAACATTCATCTTTGCATGCTTCTTTCACATTTTGTGGTTCAGTAGAGGAGAGTAATGCCAAATAGCTTGAGGCTTCTGCAACTGTTCTTCTTGTTTGTACACCTGCTTCTTTCTGCCCCACAATCTGAGATTCTGGATGATTCTTCTGAACATATCTGGATGGAGTCTTTTCTTCTATTCTTGTTTGCTCCTCTGGCTCTTCTTGAGGTTCTTCTTGAGGTTCTTCTTCTTCATCATTCTGTCTTTGAGGGTAGCCTTCATCTTCTTCGATGTCTTCATGATGGACTTGCCTAGGAATGTATCCCTTCTCATCAACCACTACATCAATGCTGTCAACAATTCTGCCAAGTCTTTTATTGTAGCACTTGTATGCTTTGCTATATGGAGAGTAACCAAGAAGAATGCCTTCATCTGCCCTAGGTTCAAGTTTGCCAAGCTGCTCATCAGTATTCTTGATATAGCATTTGCTCCCAAAGATTTTGAAGTGCTTTACCGAAGGAGTCCTGCCACTCCAAAGCTCATGAGGAGTTTGAGTGCTGTTCACCCGGACATTTGTTTTGTTGAGAATAACAACCGCAGCATGTGCAGCTTCACCCCAGAAAGTTGCAGGAGTTCCTGATTCATCAAGCATAGCACGAGCCATTTGTTGGATTGTTCTGTTCATTCTTTCAACAACTCCATTTTGCTGAGGAGTTCTAGCTGTAGAGAATTCTCTCCTTATCCCATGTTCATCACAGAAATCGAAAAATTCATTTGAAGTAAATTCCCCACCTCTGTCGGATCTGAGGCACTTAATTTTGTGACCTGATTCATTTTCAACCAAGGCTTTGAAGGATTTGAATTTTTCGAATGCTTCATCTTTGTGCTTCATAAGTCCTAACCAGACAAACCTGGAGAAATCGTCAATAAATAATATCAAGTATTCCTCTCCTCTAGGTGTTCTTTTCCTGAATGGACCACATGTATCTGTATGTACTAGCTCAAGAGGCATGCTAGCTGATCCTTCTTTCTCTGGAAAGTTAGTTCTGGTTTGTTTTCCAAACTGACATGATCTGCATATGGTGTTGTCAGGAATTTTGATATCTGGAAGATCGCGAACTGCCTGATATTTGCATGCTTTCCTTATTTGTGAGAAGCTTAGATGTCCCAACCTTCGATGCCATAACCAGTGCTCTTCATCCTTGCTCAGATAGCATTGTTGTTGTCCTTCTTCAAATATGTACAGATTATTTGGAGTTCTTTTGCCTTTGAGTATTGTTTTACCTGTATCAAGATCACGAACAAGACATCCATTCGATCTGAAAATAACCTCGGTTCTTTGATCACACATCTGGCTGACACTTAGAAGATTATGCTTCAATCCATCAACATACAAAACATTTCCAGCTTTGACCTTTTCTTTTAACTGAGCAATGCCTTTTCCTTTTATAGTTGCAAGAGTATCATTTCCAAAAGAGACTTTCTTTCCCTTTTCTAGAGCAGAATAAGATTCAAGTTTTTCTTTATCACCTGTCATATGCTTCGAACATCCACTGTCAATGTACCATAGATTTTCCTGTCCTTCTGCATAAAATGCTATCCCACATCTTTCTGTTTGAGGTTCCTTTATTCTCCATGTTTTGGTGCTTGAGGCTTGCTCCTTTTTCTGCTGAAACCTGCTCCTGCATTCAGATTCTTCATGACCAAAGTTATTGCAAATAGAACATTCGACTTCATTTTCAAGAACCGAAAAGTTGTTATAGGTCCTTTTTGTAATCCCTGTCATTCTTCTTTGTTTTTGAGCTTCCCTAGTCATGATTGTTTTATATGCAACACATTGAGCTGCTTTGTGACCAAAGTTATGACAAGAAAAGCATTGTCCATTGAAGAAACTTCTGCGGTTATCGAATCTACCAGCCAACTGATTGTAATTTCTATTTTCATCTTTTCTTGGACCAAATTGAGAAGATTTTACCTGTGGCTGGTTCACCCTTAAGATGGATTGTCCTTGATAGTTTCTGTTTGTAATTCGTCCCTGCTTTACCTGATGATCTTCATTGTTCTTTTGCTCATTTATTCTTGCTGCATCAAGATAACTCTTTGAGGTGGATGCTTGAGAGGTTTCTCCATTGTAGCCCAGACCTGTCTTGTTTAGAGGAGACCGCTGCACATTGATAATCTTATCCAAAGTTTCAGATCCTTTGACAAACTTAAGATTAATAGCTTTTGTTTTCTCAATCTCTTTTCTAAGACCAACAATTTCTCCTTCTAGTTTTTCAAGATGCTTTTCCTTTTCATCAATTTGAAATTGTAGAGTATCAATGATCACATTCTTTTCTTCTATACATCTCTTGAGTCTAGTGATTTCATCATAAAGGTTATCCACATCTATAGCATCCATATAATCATCATCTTCAAATGCCATTAATAACTTATATTCATTACCTCGTTCATCTTCATCACTGTTTGATAGACCATTACTATCTTCATGGGTGTAGTAGCTTTTCTTATTTGCACTTTGTTTCTTGTTCCATCTAGCAGGTTCCTTTCCTTTATCCTTATAAGGACATTTTGCAGCATAATGACCTACTCTTCCACAAGCAAAGCATTTGAAAGGTAGCTTACCTCTGAACCTTCCAGAACCCCTTTGAAGATTTCTGACAAAATTTGATTCTTCTTCCTCTTCTTCTGGAACATGGCTTGCTTCATAGTAATCTTCTTTGCCTGATGCCTTGAAAGCAGCTTCCCTTCTGTCTGATGGACCTCCCTTTCTCATTTCATAAGCAGTTAGAATTCCATGTAGCTGAGACATAGTGAGAATTCAGAGATTTTCCTTTTCTTCTATTGCAGATACTTTAGATTCAAACTTGGGGGATAATGATCTTAGAACCTTTTCAACTACTATAGCCTCTTTTATTTCTTCACCCAAATTTTTCATACAATTAACAATCTCATCTACCCGAAGAAAATAATTAGCCACACTTTCATCATTATACATCTTGAGAGTCTCATACTGAATCCTGAGAGTTTGAAGTTTAGCTCGCTTTACCTGTTCATCTCCTTCATAGCTTGTGACCATTTTGTCCCATATCTCTTTTGCTGATTTGAAGTGCATTACCTTCATGAATTCTGTTTGGGATATACTTCCTAATAGAGTACTGACTGCTTTTGCATTTGTTTCATACTTCTTTTTCTCAGCTGGATCTGTAGGAGTAGCTGAAGGAAAAGCATAGCCTGTTTCTACAATGTCCCAAACTTCTGTACCAAGAGATTGAAGATATGCAGTAACTCTTACCTTCCAATAATTGAAGTTTGTCCCATCAAAAACCGGTGGCCTGATTGATGCTTCTCTCTCGTAGTTGCTCATGATGAACGATCTACCTTCAAGCGATCAAGCTTCTCTGAAGGACCTGCTCTGATACCAATTGTTGGAAATAATACTGAGAGGGGGGGGTGAATCAGTATTATCTAGCAATTTAATAAATCTTCCTTATTTGATCTTTGAATTATTTTTGCATGTCAGTACCATAAAATAATGAGCATGAACAAAGAAAATAGATAGTCACACCAAAGAACACTAGATGTAAGGTGGAAACCCAATGTGGGTGAAAACCACCTGCTGCAATATGTCTCTATCTTCTTTCAAATTAGAAACTTCTTTTACAATGATTTTGTACTGGTGCAGTCCTTTACCAGTACGCAGGCTGCAACCTGCAGAGAGCTACAACTCTCTCTCTCTCTCGTTTTCCAGTCTACTCCTGGAAGGGAGCTACAACCCCCTACTTCTTTTCATAAGGCATCAGATGATCAACAAGTACATAACAGTTACAGTCCACTACAGATATCAGATCAGCAATAACAGAACTAACCCAGAACACCTTATCAACAGAGAAATTCAATCAACAGAACATCTTAAGACAGAGACGCAGTTTTCCCTTCTGTGGCCTGCGACCAGACGCAGTTAACCTTCTGCTCCCCTGCGTCCACACGCAGATATCCTTCTGCTGCGCTGCGTGCCCACGCACTGTTCCTTCAACTGCTCTGCGTTCTGTTGCTTCAAGGACGCATCCAGAAACACTATCGCGCCGCGTCTTTTTGCTACAGGGACGCACCCAAAAACACTATCGCGCCGCGTCCTTTACTTCAGAGACGCACCTGAACCTTGATCGCTCTGCGTCCCCACGCAGATCTCCAGTCACTGAGCGGCGTCCCAGACGCACCTGAACTTCGTCTGCCCTGCGTCCCCACGCAGATCTCTAGATTCTGCACTGCGTCCCGGCGCGCTTTCCTTTCACTGTACCTGCGTCCCTTCGGGTATGAATGATTTCAAGACTTTAAGTGTAACCCAAACAGTCAGATCTACAGATCTGATCTTGCGCCAAAGAGATCTCAGTCCTTCAGTAGATTCGCCTTTTAGATCTAGACCAGATCTCACCCAATAAGATATTCAACCAAAGACATACCTAAGCCAAATGATATCCTTTGATTTATATAGGCAAGCTCCTCTTAAATCATGGAACAATACCACGAGCCAACACCATAATAACACAATACCGTCGGCTAGATACCAAGAGTAAAACACAAGAAACCCCCACGTGGGCTTTTCTCTGCCTAGAAATGTGTGCACTGGGTGGACGCACCTCCTGAATGGCTGGCCTGCGACTCTGGACGCGGTCCCTGCATGGTGTACCTGCGGGTACGCACCTTCTGAACTGATATCCTGTGTCTTTCTTAATTTTTCATAAATTGAGAGCCTTGTCATGGGAGTTGCCATCAAGTACAACATCTGTAATATATAGCCATACCAGAAAACATAATGCCAACACCACATACAAGACCAGATAAATAACACGGTCACCAATTAATTTAAAATACACACAGTGATCTGCTTTGCTTCTAATGAAGCCAAGTCCCCGTATAAATGTATCAAATTTCTGATACCACATCCATGGTGACTATTTTAACCCATACAGAGACTTCTTTAACTTACATACCAGTTCTTTCTTACCCTTCACCACAAAGCCTTCAGGTTGCTTCATGTAGATCTCCTCTTCCAGATCCCCGTGAAGAAACGTTGTCTTCACATCCATCTGTTCTACCTTAAAATCAAAAGAAACAACAACATATAAAAGTAATCTAATAGAAGCTACCTTGGCAACAGGGAAAAATATCACCAAAATCAATTTCCGACACCTAGGAATAACCTTTTGCTACCAACCAAGCTTTATATTTCTCCACCTTTCCTTCTGCATTTATCTTCTTCTTGAACACCCATTTTCTACCAATGGGTTTCCCTCTAGCCGGCAACTCCACCAAATCCCAAGCCTCATTTTTGTGCAAAGATGCCATTTCATCAACCATGGCCTCTTTCCAGAGTTTTCCATCCTCTGAATCCACTGCTTCATTCACAGTTCTAGGATCATCATCAGTAACAGACAAAGAAAAATTTGAATAGAAAGTAGATGGACTATACCTTTCTGGCTGCCTTTTTTCTCGAACTGATCTTCTCACAGTCGGAGTTTGTGGCTCTTCATCTTCTGATCCCTCCTCTGCTGTAGAGTCTGATTCTTCCACCTTTAGCTCAAACTTTATCTTCTCAGGTTTGTTTGGTTGGAATTCATGTTTAATAACATCTTTCACCTCTCTGAACACCACATCTCGGTTGTACACAACCTTCCTTGTTACTAGGTTCCAAAGCTTATAACCCTTTAAACCATCCTTATACCCAATAAATATGCACTTTTCAGATTTACTATCCAACTTGGTTCGTTTCTCCTTTGGAACATGTACATATGCATCACATCCAAATACCCTTAGATGTGAAAGAGAGGGTTTATTACCAGTCCATACCTCTTGTGGAGTCTTATCCTCCAACACTGATGAAGGTGACTTGTTGACTAGGTAACATGCAGTATCCATCGCCTCTGCCTAGAATTCTTGTCCTAACCCAGCACCACTGAGCATGCTTCTTGCCCTTTCCATCAACGTCTTGTTCATTCTTTCTGCAACTCCATTTTGCTGAGGTGTATATGGAGTAGTCTTCTACCATGCTATACCACACTTCTTGTAGAATTCTTCAAATTCCTTACTGCAAAACTCTCCACCATTATCTGTCCTCAGCAGCTTTATCTTCTTCTCTGTTTGGTTTTCCACTAGAGCCTTAAATTCTTTAAACCTGTCAAAGACTTCATATTTCTTCTTAAGGAAATATATCCATGTATTCCTTGAGAAGTCATCTATAAATGATACACAGTACATAGACTTACCTAGTGATGGAACCTTCACAGGTCCAAACACATCACTGTGCACAAGCTCTAATATATGTTTCACCCTCTTACCACCAGAGGGGAAACTCACTCGATTCTGCTTCCCGTATACACAATTTTCACAGAAATCAAAATCCAAAGAGCTATTACTCATACCTTCTACGATAATTTTACCATGAAGTATTCGAAGGCCCTTCTCTCCAATATGTCCAAGCCTTTGATGCCACAGCATGGTCTTTTCTCCAGAGACCACTAGATTTTCTACTTCACTTTCAGGAACCATGAACTGTTGCACCCATCAACAACAGTACCACCTTGTAGCTTGTGCTAAGTTCCAATCTGAACTCCCCGCATCAATACCAATGCTCCTCAAACCATCTTGTAGGTATCCTTCTCAAACATTGTTTTTACACCTACATCATCCATCTTGCTAACAAAAATCAGATTTCTAGCTAATGTAGGAATATGCAGAACACCCGGAAGTGTTCTAACCCTTCCACCTTGCAGCTTCAACTTTACTTTTCCACGACCAATGATTCTAACCTTCCTGTCATCCCCCAAGAAGACATCACCACCATCATATTTCTCATACTCACAAAACCACTCTCTATGGGGAGTGAAGTGAAAGGATGCACCTGAGTCAATCAACCATGCCTCATGATATACATGTGTACTTGAAGAAGCCAAGTACACATCCCCACCTTCATCTGAGGTGGTTTTCACCTCTACAGAAGGAGCCTCATCAGATCCCTTTCCTTTGTCAGGAGCTTTAGATTTACAGTCCCTTTTGAAGTGGCCTTCCTTTCCACATTTCCAGCACACCACCTTTATAGGTTTTCCTGGAGATTTAGATCTCCCTCTAGATTTAGATCTCCCACTCAATGACTTATTTTTGTTTCTGTTCTGGGACCATCCTCGTACAGACAAGGCATCACCATTATAGCTCTCCATATTTTTCCGTCTCATCTCCTCTGTCAGCAAGGCTGAGACTATTTCATCAAAATGTAAGGCAGTTGCATTGCTACCTATTGCAATAACCAGACTATCCCACGAATCTGGTAGAGAACACAACAAACTAATGCACTTATCTTCATCTGAAATTTTAATATCAACAGATGCTAACTAACTTACCACGGTATTAAATGCATTCAGATGCTCTGTCAGTGAGTCTCCATCTTTCATCCTCAGGTTATACAGCTTTTTCCGCAGGAACAGTTTATTCACCAAAGAATTACATTGGTACAAAGTCCCTAACTTGTCCCACAAAGCCTTTGTTGTAGCTTCCCCTGATACATTCAACAATACTAAATTTGAGATACACAACCGTATTGTGCTCTTTGCCTTCCGACCCAACTTCTTCCATTCTTCATCGAACACTCCCATTTGTTTAGTATGCGAATCTACGCGATCCACTGATCCTTATCCACCAACAGATCCTCCATCTTGAGTTTCCACAACTCAAAACTTTGACCATTAAATTTCTCGATCTCTATATTTCCACTGCTCGCCATCTTCTTTCACCACTAGAATCGATCTCGTAGATCTCCCACTGAACAAGGTCTACCACAGGCCCTAGCGAAATCCCTCAGCAGCAAAGGTGTCCCCTTGAAGCCAAAACAGCTCTGATACCAAATGTAGGTTTTAACCCCGTACAGAAATTACCTGCATATGAATTATAAAACATAGAAAATAAATAATGCGAGAGCAGAACACATAAAACACATATACACAGAGATTTTCCCCTGGATCCCAAAACTAGGACTACCAGCTTGATTTTTCATTATGTTCCTTTCAATGTTATAATACATATTTATACATGCCGAAGCATTCAATACCATGGACCGAAAAACCATCGCGTCCAATACCATGGACCGAAAACCATCGCATCAAAAAAACATGTGCGAAAATCATGCACAAAACCATAGGTGTGTCCGCCCAACCTAACATAGGGTCCAAAACCAAAATTTTCAGAGGCGCTGCCCCGGACCCCATAAAGTGGGGTTACGGGAGCCCCTCAAACCCCTTGTTAACTACATGGAAAGAATATAACAGAACCCAACAAGGGTCACTTTTCACCAGTGACCTAAGTGAAGCACTTTTGGTACACTTCTCTGAAATATTTACAGTAAAAAATGGCAACTCCACTATTGTAGTAATTTAGAAACTTGGCGATTGTTGTTTAAACTATCTTTAGCATTTTTCGAGCTATTTTTAGCCCTCTCAATTTCTAGTTTTATATCTATTTTATTTTTTTTGGAAATTTTTCCACTTCTGTTAGACTTTCACATCTTTCTGCAGGTCACAGGTACCAGCCAAGAAGGACACAACATAATCTGGGTATGATCTACCGATCGAGAGAAGCAGGAACAAAGAACACTTTTTGGCCCATTAACTATGCTCAACACACTTTTTAGGTCAGTTTCCGCCCTCTGCAATTTTTTCAGATTTTTCCAGTTTTGTTGAGACTGTTGTGTGTGTGTTGGGAAGGATTTTTATTCTTTCTTGAGTCACCCCTAGGCCTAGATCCACTTAGTAGTTTCTCATTAAGGAAGAAAAAATCCCCCTAGGGTTTAGAGTATACCTCCACCATTTAGGAAGAAAACTGTTGAGTTGAGGAGTCTAGTGTGTAGTAGTTTCAGCCACTGCTTTATAGCTCATTTGGCACATTATTGTAGTCTCTTTAGACATATTTTTACACCATTTTATTCCCTTTAGAATCTAGTATGGAGTTGCCTCTATAGGATCCCCTTGTGCATCCCTGCTTTTGCAGCCTATTGCCTACCATTTTCTAGCATTTTCCCCCTCAATGTTTTCTAGTTTTCTGCACCTTTTTCAGCAGATTATTGCCTTTAGATCCCAACCCCTTAGACATTAGATATTTTGGCTATTTTTTGTGTCCTTGAGTTGCTTGTTTTCCCTCTTTTCTTTTGTTTCTTGATTGTCTTCTTGGGTGGGGGGTTGTGTGCTTCAATTTGTTGTTTATTTACTGTTCATTTTCAGTATTATTTACAATTTATGCACTTTATTTTCAATAACATTGGCATCATCAAAACATGCTCAATTAACTCATCCACTTGACACATTTGTCACACACACCCCTAAGTGAACGTGAGCTTGGTTAACACTGCCAAGCCAAGACTTGAAACACTACACCTTAATAATTTAACTCACATAGATTAAGCCCACTTGGGCACCAATGCCAAAAAAATTGTTCTATTTAGGTGTAGGATCAATGGGATAGGCTTCTAATAACACCCACTAATCACTTACATTAAGACATAGCAATTTTACATATTAGGGAGCTTAAAATCCTTCACCATCCCATGGTCCAAAGCCAGAGTGCATCAGAAACTCGATTCAAAGGGGGTTAGGCTAGATCACTGTGTGAGCGGTTCTCCTCAAGGCTACCCAACCCATGGTAGGGAATTTCATGCTGTGGTTGATCACCAAGAAGCTCAAGAATTAACCACCCCCATGGGACAAAGGTAACCTTAGTGGTCAATATTAGGAAAACACCCTATAGGACTAGTTGTGGGAAAGAAATTAATCCTCTACCCCACCTTTCTCTAGACAACTCTGCTTGCAGGGATAGATTCTATCAAGTAAGAAGTCTCTTGGAAGGCCATCTGAAATAGTAGAACTAGGACTTGTTTGAGGATTTAGATCACCTTTAGGCTAGAGGTCATTTTTTCTTTGATAGGACGTGTTTGCTTGAATTAGAGTAGCATATCATTATAGTTATTTTACACTTGGAACCATTGCATTAGGTGTTTGCTTGATGTTTATCACTCTTTTCTCCTATTATTACCCTTTAGTATATTGAGTCATCTTTTTCTTGACAACATTGTTCCCCTTAGGCATTTGTCATGGAGATTTGATGCCAAGGCCAATTGTTTCTCAACCTGGTTATCCAAATTTTGTTGTGAACCCTTACTATCCTTATGCATTGCCCAAAGCTCCAACCCCATCAACAACAATGCCTCAACCTCCCATGCCTCTACCTCCTTTGTCACAACAACAACCACCTCCATAGAACCAAGTGTATGCTCAACATAGTACTACCAATCCCCTAACCCTAAGAGAAGGAATAAGGGGAAAGGTAACTAAAATAAACAACCTCAAGGTATCGAGGGCAATCAAGGTCGACAACCTAATGCCCCTGAGGGTGACTAGCTTAATCCTACAACCCAGTAATAAGCAGACAACCCAAGCAAAAGAATACTCTTAGAACCAATAAACCTTGTGCTTGTTGCAGATTTTTTTACCATTATACTCATGAATGTCCCTTTTTACCTCAAAAGTTCCAAGTATGGGAAGCTCAAGCATCTACTTCTAGAGGACCTCAACCCATTTCTCCACATCCTCCCCCTCCTACTTCATCACAATTGGCACTGCTTACCAACCCTTTTCCTCATCAAGGATATGTGGCTGCCCTATCCACAAAGAGTAAGGAAGCCCCTCAACCTTCACAATATGGCCCAACTAATTACCATATTCTCATGATGAATTCCAAAGAAGTAAACCTCCAAACTCGGTTGCACCAATGTGAAAATCCTCCTAATAATTCAATGACTGACTCCCAACCCAAAAGTTCCACTGAACCCCTGTCATCAAAAAATGGTACCTTATAGATCCCTCAACCTAAGGTAGAGGTCCATCCCAAGATCACCAAAGGTCCAATATGTTGAAATGCTACTTCTTCAAAAGTTTCCCATACATATAACATAGTAGATGACTTAGCACAGTGTCTTACTGCCATGTCATCATTGGAAGTCCTCCAGATGAGCCCCTCCCAACGAAAATATCTACACTCCTTTGGGAGTTGTGGATCCCTCTTATGATCATATGATTGTCTTTAATGTTGATAAAGTGGAACATCCCCCCCTTCCTTCATCAATTGCCTTTAAAATACCATTCTCCATAAAAAATGCCACTGTCCAACGATGTATCATAGATGAAGGAACCTCCACATATGTGATGGACACTAGTGTTTGGAAGAAAAATGGTCTGACTTGTCACCATCCACTATCACTCTTTGTGCTTGGGATCGTGACCCCTCACATCCCCTTAGTTTATATCGCAACTGTCCTATCACTGCTGCTAGAAAGATGGCCTTGATTGGCATTAAAGTCATTGATGCCCCTTTAGATTATAACATCTTAGTGGCTCGTAGTTACACCTATTCAATGTTTGTCATCACATCAATTTTCTTTCACAAGATGTTATTTCCTCATAATGGAAATATTGTGGCTATCGATTAGTTGAATTATTATGACCCTCAATCGCAAACCTCTCCTTAGACCACTATTTCATCAATTATGGGAAATGATACCACCCCCCTCCCTAACCGATGTTTCCCCTAGAGTCTATAAATATTCCACGGTACTTGGGGCCTACTATGGCCCACCGCCAACTCCTTTTGAGCCTATCTCTTCGAGTGTTTTCATGCTTCAAGTTCCATGGGACATAGGTAAGTGGTATATTACACCTTCCAAGTAGCCATCTCCTCCACAACCTACTGCTCAAGACTCATATCGCCCTTTAGGAACAATTCCTCTAAGCCATTTTGCTCCTATTGGTATCTCTCTCAGTCCTTTCCAACCAGGAACTGTTCCCCCAGATCTTTCACATCCAAGAGAAGTTCCTCCAAGTCATCACCTCTCTGGTCAAATACCTTTCTTATTCCCATCATCAGGAATATTTTCTACCCCTATTATGGATACGTTGAGTCTTGCTAACATCACCTTGGGGATCCCAGTCTGGTACATTGATCCTACCACAAACACTCCTCCCAATCAACCCAAACCTTATATAACTTTGAATCTGGTTCAACATGTTGTTCCCTCCCGTCCCTTTACTTTATTTCCATGACAACCTCAACAAGAAGTCACTCTTATTTCAAAATAATCTGGTGGTGGGGGAAAGCCAAGAAAAAGGGGAAATAAAGACAAGGCACCCCAAGCAACTCCCACTCCTCCTAAACCTTCAAAGCCTTCTCCTCCATGTGCTTTGTGTGATGTTGTTGGGCATGCCAAAAATAATTTTCCTAAGCTCACTTATATTAAGAATGTGGTCTTAGATAATTTTCCTGAACTTAACATTCATGCGGTCCATTTCACCTTACTTGAGTCTGCAAATAAAACAAAACCTTATGCATGAATCACCCTTGTGCTTTGTGTGATAAGTATGGACATTATTCCCATTTTCGTGACACACTTCAAGTGATTCACAAGTTATGTTTCGCTCATAGTGGTTCCACTTCCCCTCTACCTATAGGTCCTAGCCCAAATCCATCGCCAGGACAGGAGGTGTCTCAACCCACCATCGTGATCCCTCATCCTGATATTGAGATGATGGATAGTTTTTCCCCTATTATCTACCTGTCATCATCCATGGGATCGATATATTCAGACTCTTTATGAGTTTCCTATTGTGCTTATTTCGAACCTACGTCAAAGGACACTTTGGTATCAATGTTGGTAGATGTCACATCTACTAGTCATCCCCCCAACCATTCTGACAATGCACATGTGAACCTTGTCTCTCATGAAGATGCCTTAGGTAGTTCCTCATCATCATGTGGTCTTTCTTGTTCCCATCCTACCATATTTCACTATAATGAAGACATGAAGGAAGCCATGGCCACCCCTGATTATCCTTGGGATGATATGCACCATTGTGCCTACTTCCTTCTCCAACAAACCTATGATCAATACATTGTGTATTACAAAGATTTCATCCATGGTGAGGTCGACTAGTTCAAAAATCCCATTCCTACACCAAATGCTTTCGAAGAAGGAAATATGGATAACATCTCCCCTACCATCAAAATTAACATTTCAAATAAACTAGGGGTTGAAGAAAATATCACCTTGGGGGTACAATGCACCCTGGAAGAAATTGAAGCTTACACTAAGTTATTCAAAGAATTTTGTGATGTTTTCATGTGGTCCTATTCTAAGATGCTCAGACTTTATCGACACAGATACCAATGCCATTCTTGTCCGCCAAAAACAAAGGCTGTTGGGTCCCTATAATACTAGTGATTACCCCATTACTATTATAGTTATACCCCTTATTTATATTGATGTACCCATGTAGTGTCCATATTGTTACTATTGTGCCACATAGAAGCCCACTATTGTTATTGTTGTGCCCTACAATATTATTGTTATGTAGGCTTTGATTGTATTGGGACCACTTAGACTCCTATATATAGAAAGGAGGTATTTTCATTTGTATCATCGAAGAATTATTCATTTATGTAATGTAAAGGAGGTTTCCCCCTCGAAGAGGCTGAATTCTAAGGCGTGGATCTCTTTTTTCTATCTTTTTGTGAGCTGGTTTCATAACATTTGGTATCAGAGCTTTGGATTCTAGGGTTTCGCTGCTCCAAACAGGTCATCGTGGCATTTTCGCTATAACTTTTTTTTTGTGACGTTTCAGAAGTCGCAAAAAAAACCCATTTGAGAAGAATTGGCTCTGAACCTTGGGTCCGAATTTCAGAGCTTTTCTCGCGATATTTTCGGAGATATGATCTGAGGAAGTTGGTCTTTTTGCAGACTCCTGAATTACATTCAAAACAGGTGACCTGGGGAAAATCGTCATAACTCTCTCTCTGAGGATCGGATTGAAATTTCGTAAAAAGGTACAGAAAGAGGACGGAATGTAGTTTCTTTTCGTTGAGTTTCAGATTCAAAGGTTGAAACAGTGACTCGTGGCACGTCGTACAAGTTCGCTCTACTGAACCAGTCTAAAAGCAAGTCACTGTGGGAGATTTCACATAACTCTTCCTTGGAGAATCCAATTTGGCTCAGACTTGTGGCATTGGAAAGAGGACGCAGAAGGCTACTACAGATAGCAATTTCAAAACTAGATGATCCGAAATTACAGAGATACATCAGATTCAATATCAGGCTTCTATAAAGTGAAAAAAGGTGTGTAGTTTTTTTTTAAATTTTTGTGTAAGCTTGGTTTAACGGAATTCAAAGGGCATAGTAAAGCATTATTATCGGTAACTGATGCCCCGAGGAAAGAAAATGCAAACACCTAGTAAGGAACCTGAAAGCTCTAGCATGACTCATGAAGAAGAGGAAGAAATGCTACATGATATATCAAAATTACAAGAACAAGCTAACAGAAGCTAAGATAAGTGGCGTGGAATCTAAGATAAATGGCGTGGAATCTAAGCTAAATGGCGTGGAATCTAAGATAAAGGGCATGGAAGCTAAGATGGATGGCATGGAAGCTAAGATTGACGCTAAATTTGATGGCATGGATGATAAGATGGATGAATTGAAGAAGTTGCTACAAGAAAGGGTCACTAATGGTGAAAAGGTAGTAAAGGAAACTCATGATGAGAATAAAAGAAATGTTAATCATGATTCCATAGACTCTAATGTTGGATCGAAGACTCACCATGTTCCAAAAATCGATGTGAGGAAGTTTGATGGCAAGGATCCCGCCACATGGATATTACAGATGGAGCAATTCTTCGATCTCAATAATGTGCAAAACACACAAAAGGTACGTATGGCAACTTTATATTTGGAACCAAATCAGTTTGTATGGTATCAATGGCTTTGTTCTCGTAAACAATTTATCACTTGGGCAATTTTTACGGAAGAATTGATAGCACATTATGAGGATACAAAAAGCAACACTTTTTTTAGCCAATTGATAAGTCTCAAACAAAAGGGTTCAATAATGGAGCACATTGAGGAGTTCCAAAAATTGAACATAAGGGTAAAAGATATTCCAGAGGAGCATAGGATTGATGTGTTCATAGGGTCTTTAAAGGATAATATCCAACATGATGTGCGCCTTTGGGAACCTGATTCATTAGAGAAGGCATTCAGGTTAGCAAGAAAAATGGAAAGCAAAATTATGGCAACTAGGAAGCATACCATTCACAACTATAAAGATGGAAGTGTTGTTGCCCATAGTCTTCCACAACCTACAAGGTTGACACCACAACAATTGGAAGAAAAAAGAGCAAAAGGGCTTTGTTACAATTGTGATAGCAAATACACAAAAGGTCATAAGTGTGCTGAGAAGAAATT
The DNA here is from genome assembly GCA_031772625.1 of Pinus tabuliformis. Classification (NCBI taxonomy): domain Eukaryota; kingdom Viridiplantae; phylum Streptophyta; class Pinopsida; order Pinales; family Pinaceae; genus Pinus; species Pinus tabuliformis. Next base: position 365,409,183 of record CM062807.1, read on the forward strand.
ATTCTACATAGATTGTGAAGAGGAAGAAGAAAAGGAGCAAGAAAGGTCAAAAGAAGAGGATATATTCCAGGAACAAAGCCTAGATGAAGAACAAATAAATCCGACCATATCTTGTAATGCATTGGCGGGAATTACCACTCCTCAAACCATCAAGATAGAAGGACAAATCAAGAAGAAAAAGGTAATAGTGTTGATTGATTCAGGAAGCACCCACAATTTTATTCATTGTAGGGTAGCAAAAGAATTGAATTGCTTCCTATATCCAGCACCAGAGTGTCAAGTGATGATTGCAAATGGAGGAACAATAAATTGCTCTGGAAAGTGCCATAATATCAAGCTATCCATGGGAGAATATGTATTGACTAGCCCAATGCTTTCCATTCCAATGGGAGGTGCTGATGTTGTACTAGGAGTCCAATGGCTACAATCCTTGGGTACAATAGCTTTTAATTTTCAAGAACTTTTCATGAAATTTTCTGTGGAAGGAAAGGAAGTTGAATTAAGGGGTATTGCAGGGAAACCAGGAAAGATAATCAGCTCTAATGGTATGACAAAGCTTCTAAAAAAGGAGCAAAGGGGTGTAATTGCACAATTATGTTCGCTAGATGTTTCCACATTGGAATCATCTATTTCTCCAGATCTCCAAAAAGTCCTGGACAATCATTCCAAGGTATTTGAGACTCCCAAAGGTCTCCCACCTATGCGTGATCATGATCATGCTATTCATCTGATTCCAGGAAGTGTTCCTCCAAACATCAGGCCGTACAGATATCCCTATGTCCAAAAAAGTGAAATTGAACGTATGGTTGCAGAAATGCTAGAGGCTGGTATAATTCAACCGAGTCAAAGTTCTTTCTCTGCTCCAGTAGTATTGGTGCACAAGAAGGATGGATCATGGCGCATGTGTCCGGATTATAGGGAGCTCAACAAGCTCACTATTAAAGATAAGTTCCCCATTCCTGTCATTGATGAATTACTGGATGAATTGCATGGATCAATTTACTTCACCAAGTTGGATCTTCGTTCAGGATATCATCAAATCAGAATGAAGATTGAAGACATTCCGAAAACGGCATTTAGAACTCATGAGGGTCATTATGAATTTTTGGTCATGCCTTTTGGCCTTACCAATGCACCTTCAACATTTCAAGGTTTGATGAATTCAATTTTCAAACCATTCCTTAGAAAATTTGTGTTAGTATTTTTTGATGATATACTAATCTACAGCAAGTCTTGGAAGGATCATGTTGAACATGTTGACAGGGTGCTACAACTATTGGAGGAGAAACAATTATATGCAAAAAGATCCAAATGTTTCTTTGGAGTCCAGGAGGTGGAATATTTGGGTCATATTGTATCTCATGAAGGAGTTAAGGTAGACCCTAGCAAAATTAAAGCCATTAAGGAATGGAAAATCCCCACATCCATAAAGCATCTGCGAGGATTTCTTGGGTTGACAGGGTATTATCGCAAGTTTGTTAAGAATTATGGGAGAATAGCAGCACCTCTAACAACATTATTGAAGAAAGATGCATTTTCATGGACTCCGAAGCAACAAAGGCCTTTGAACATCTTAAAGAGGCAATGTGCCAAGCACCGGTCTTAGCTACACCGGACTTCACAAAAACCTTTATTGTGGAATGTGATGCTTCAGGAAATGGAATTGGTGCTGTTCTAATGCAAGATGAAAGACCCATTGCTTTTGAAAGTCGTCCAATCAAGGGAAAGTTTTTAAGAAAAGCTATTTATGAGAAGGAAATGTTGGCAATACTCCATGCACTTAAGAAATGGCGACCCTACCTAATGGGAAGACACTTCAAGGTAAAAACGGATCATGATAGCCTTAAATACTTTTTAGAACAAAGATTATCCTCTGAAGAGCAACAAAAGTGGGTCACAAAGATGTTGGGTTATGACTTTGAAATCATCTACAAAAAAGGGAAGCAAAATGTGGTGGCAGATGCACTCTCAAGAAAGGATGAGGATGTGGAAGCATTGTTGTGCGCCATTTCTATTATCCAACCAGATTGGATAAATGAAGCAAGGGAGGAATGGAAGAATGACGAAGAAGTGTGGGCACTTATTCGAAAGCTACAACAAGATTCCAGTACGTCTGATACATTTAGCTGGAAAAATGATTCGTTATGGTACAAAGATCGCTTATACCTCTGTAAGAATTCCCAGCTAAAACAAAAGATTCTTATGGAATTGCACACTTCTCCCTTAGGAGGGCACTCAGGATTTTTAAAAACTTACCACAGGGTTAAGAAGGAATTTTTTTGGGATGGCCTTAAATCAGATATTCAAAAGTTTGTGGCAGAATGTTTGGTTTGCCAGCAAAATAAAGTTGAAACAATTAAGACACCGGGTCTATTACAACCTTTATCCATTCCAAGCCAACGTTGGGAGGAGGTTTCAATGGATTTTATCACAGGTTTACCCAAGTCTGAGGGAAAGAGTGTCATCATGGTGGTAGTTGACAGACTTACCAAGTATGCACACTTTTGTGCATTATCACATCCATTTAAAGCCAGTACAGTTTCTACTGCATTTATGGAAACAATTCAAAAGCTACATGGAAACCCAAAGATTATTGTAAGTGACAGAGATCCCATTTTCACTGGAAATTTTTGGACAGAATTATTTTCTTGTCTTGGTACTCAGTTAGCTCATAGCTCATCTTATCATCCTCAATCTGATGGGCAAACTGAGATAGTAAACAAATGTTTGGAAGGATATCTTCGTTGCTTTGTATCTGATAAACAGACACAATGGGTCAAATGGTTGCCTCTGGCTGAATGGTGGTATAACACTTCCTTTCATACAGCAACAAAAATGACCCCATTTATGGCACTTTATGGGTATCAACCACCATCCATCACATCATATTTAAGAGAAAATTCTAAGGTTCAGGCAGTGGAACATCACATCGAACATCAACAACAAGTCCTCCAACTCTTAAAGGATAACCTCGTGTTGGCACAGAATAGAATGAAACAACAGGCAGATCAACATCGCAGTGAAAGAAGTTTTGATGTAGGTGATTGGGTATTCCTACGGCTACAACCATATAAGCAAATGTCCCTCAAGCAAGCTAAGAAGGATAATAAATTATCACCAAAGTATTATGGTCCGTACAAGGTGTTGCAAAAGATTGGTACTATGGCATACAAATTGGAGCTTCCTGCAGCTTCTCGATTGCACCCAGTTTTCCATGTTTCATGTTTAAAGAAGGTTATAGGCGACAAGCTCCCAGTTCAAACAATATTGCCAGAACTTGACGAAGAAGGAAAAATTATATTGGAACCGGAAGCAGTCATAGAAACAAGAACTCGACAGCTACGAAATCGATCAATTTCAGAGTACCTTATCAAGTGGAAGAACTTATCCGCTGAAGATTCCACATGGGAGGATGAGAATTTTATGCAGAAGTATCCTGAACTACTCAAGCGTTGAGGACAACACTTTTTTGAAGGAGAGGGGCATGTTGGGTCCCTATAATACTAGTGATTACCCCATTACTATTGTAGTTATACCCCTTATTTATATTGATGTACCCATGTAGTGTCCATATTGTTACTATTGTGCCACATAGAAGCCCACTATTGTTATTGTTGTGCCCTACAATATTATTGTTATGTAGGCTTTGATTGTATTGGGACCACTTAGACTCCTATATATAGAAAGGAGGTATTTTCATTTGTATCATCGAAGAATTATTCATTTATGTAATGTAAAGGAGGTTGCCCCCTCGAAGAGGCTGAATTCTAAGTCGTGGATCTCTTTTTTCTATCTTTTTGTGAGCTGGTTTCATAACAAAGGCATATCCATCATTTCAAGCATGATGCTATCAAATTTAAAATTGATAAGCTCAAGCAGGCTAGTTTCATTTATCCCATTGAATACACCACATGGGTGTCCAATCATGTTCCCATTCTAAAGAAACAAGGCACCATTCGTGTTTGTACGAACTTTCGTGATTTAAACAAAGCTTGTCCCAAAGATAATTTCCCCACACCTTTCATAGACCAAATCATTGACGAGTGTGCGGGACATGAGGTCCTTTCCTTTATGGACATATCCTCATGGTATAATAAGATTTGTATCTGCTTTGCTGATCAACTCAAAATTGCTTTTATCGGTCCATGGGGAACCTTTGCTTATAGGGTCATTCCTTTTGGTTTAAATAATTTTGGGGCCACTTTTCAACGTGCCATGTCCTATTGTTTCCATTACCTAGCTCAAATTATCATTGTGTATCTTGATGATCTCAATGGTCATTCCAAGCTTCAGTCACAATATCTTGATGATTTGTGTACCATCTTCCTACGATGTTGCAAGTATAACATTCAATTCAATCCCCTTAAGTGTGTCTTTATGTACCTGTTAGCTAGATTTTGGGTTTCATAGTGTCCAATTATGGTATCACTCTTTACCCTCTCAAGTTTCAAGCCATTATTAAACTTCCTCCTCGCACCCTTCGTGAGTTACAAGTCCTCCAAGGAAAAGCTAACTTTATTCATCGGTTTGTTCATGACTATGCCAGCACTGCTCATGGGTTTCTTAGAATCCTTTGATTTAAAATTCAATTCATTTGGGATGATCAATCTCAACAATATTTTGACACTCTTAAACATGCTCTCACTTCTGCTCCCTTGATTAACCCACCTAACTTTGAGAGGGATTTCATCTTGTATATCCCAGCTTCCACCTATTCGATGTTCGGGTCTTAATACAGGAATATGGATCTGGAAATGAGCATGTCATCTACTGTGTCAATAATAACCTTAATGGTACCATTGTGTCTTATTCATATGAAGAAAATTTTGCGTTGGTCGTTGTGTTCTCCTTCCAGAAATTGTGTCACCATATCGTTACGCGTCCCACCAAGGTTGTGACTAGTTCTAACCCCATGGCCTTCCTGTTGAGTCAGTGGATCATCAATGGGAAGTATGCCTGCTAGATCATTATCCTCCAAGAATTTGATTTGGAATTTGTCACACCCAAGAGTAAGAAAGTTTTATCCTTTGTTGAATTCATTTCTAAGTTTCCTACTAGTGCACCATATCCAGTGGTAAATAATGACATTCTAAATGAACACGTGTTCGTTATAGCCTCAGATGATTCCTTGTATGGAGACATCATCACCTATTTGCGAACCTAGAAACCCCCCCCCCCCCAAATCTTAATCTTGATCATTGATGATGTATTCGACACCAATCCCATCGTTGTATCCTCATCGGTTACGACCTTTATCATCGTGGTGTCGACACTTGAAGAATTTCCTTGTAGATTCAAACTGCTAATTGTAATTTTCTAAAACAAAAGACTTGAATATACTCTACTCATCATTGGAAACAATTAATCGATTGATAAATCACAAAGAATACAAGAGAAATAATTGAATCAACACATTACACAATGATTTCCTAGGGAAAGCCACAACTAAAAACCCTTGCTATCTGTATATTGCATTAGTTAGACAACGTTATAAGATTACAATGCCTTGCTCAAGCCCAAGAAACCTCTGCACTATCTATATCAGTCTCACTACTTCCTAGACAAGTCCTTGCCAATGCTTAACCAATTTTCTTCTTTCCCAAGTCCCTATTTCATTTCTTTGTTTCCTTGGGAATTATCCCCTATTAATTAAGGAAATTCCTCAATTGGAATTGTGCAATCATTCATAGGACTTCCTCTGACTGCATGCACCACCTGTACAATTTGGATGATTATAAAATTGATAGTACACTTCCCTTGAACTCCAATCTCAACTAGGTAACTCTCATATCACACATGCATTAGTTATTTATGGTTGAATTATGAGTTAACTGGTTGAACACATGAATCAACACCCCAATACTAGACCTCCTACTAGTGCCTCCATCAGTTGGAACTAGTTTAACTAACTTTAACTCAGTTACACTGAATTAATTAATTACAACTCAAAATAAAATCAATTAGGGCTCCTATAAAGTAAGAGAAACTCTACATGACTCAAGTTAGACCCTCAACTTGAATTAACTAAACCAACTAAGTCAAACTAGCTTATTTAACTTGTACAAGTTGTCTTGTGATGTGGAATTACAATTTTCTCCTAATTTAATTCAAGGGAAAATTAAATCAAGATTTTCTTGTTGCAATTTTCAACACTCCCTCTCAACAAAAAAGTGATTCACATCTACCCCAATCCAACATCTTTGGAATGTATTGCATGAAAAACTTCTCACTTTTGTTGTTGTTACTGCAACATCTATAACTGAAGAGCATAAAAAATAAAAATATTAATAATCACTCAATCAATCTCCTACTGTCTACTAGGAAAATTGTGTTGTCATTGACTCTACTACTGAGCCTCCTGCTCTGCTGTCAACTCTTCTCTACACTCCTTAGTATATGACTAATATTTATCCTCTTGCTATTGAATATTGTGGGCCCCTATAGCAAGGTAATGATCCATGAGACAAAAAACACCTCAATGGACCCTGCCCAAATTTCTACAACTCTTGAACTAAGAATCTACACTGCTCCACCTCACTCCTGGAGGTATAGTTGCATGCATGGTGAAATCTGATCTAATCATACTTCTTTTGTTACTTCTCTACTACTGCTTTTGCAATGTTGTTGCAACAACTGCAATAATGAGCCTATTCTCCCCAGATCCTGAAGTACTAGCTTCCATAGGGTTGCACCCTCTGAAACTAGACTCCCTCTAAGTCTCGATCTCCCTGTGGGAAATTTTTTTGCTCCTCAATCTACCAATATTAATGATCAAAACTCATTTTTGTGTCACTAAACATTGGCTCATTGATTTTCCCACTAGCAGCCTTCTAATTAGATTAAGAAATCTGCACATAGGGTATTTTGGATCTACCCTAAAGTAGTGCTCCATAACTTTGTCTCCTAAGATCTCATTAGTTCTTCTATGATCACTGTATATGAGGACTTCAATGACTGGTTTCTAATTTGAATACAACTTTGATACCATGAAGGAATTCCTTGTAGATTCAAACTGCTAATTGCAATTTTCTAAAACAAAAGACTTGAATCTACTCTACTCATCAGCATAAACAATTAATCAATCGAGAAATCACAAAACATACAAGAGAAAGAATTCAATCAACACATTACACAATTATTTCTTGGGGAAAACCACAACTAAAAACACCTACTATCTGTATATTACATTTGTTAGAAAATATGAGAAGATTACAATGCTTTGCTTAAGCTTGAGCAACCTCTGCATTATCTCTATCTCTCTTACTACTTCCTGGACAATTCTTGGCCAATACTTAACAAATCTTTTTCTTGCCCAAGTCCCTATTTCCTTGTGTTTTTTCCTTGGGAATTAGCCCCTATTAATTAGGGAAATTCTTCAATTGGAATTTCGCAATCCATCATAGGACTTCCTCTGACTGGATGCACCACCTATACAATTTGGATGATTATACAACTGACAATACACATCCCTTGAACTCCAATCTCAATTGGCTAACTCACATATCACACATGCATGGTTTATTTATGGTTGAATTATCAATTAACTGGTTGAACACATGAAGCAATGCCCCACTGCTAGACCTCCTACTATTTCCTCCATCAGTTGGAACTAGTTTACCTGAATTTAACTCAGTTAAACTAAATTAATTAATTACAACTCAAAATAAACTCAATCAGGGCTTCTATAAAGTAGGATACACTCTACATGAATCAAGATATACCCTCAACTTGAATTAATTGAACCAATTAAGTTAGACTAACTTAGTTAACTCATACAAGTTACCTTGTGATGTGGAATTACAATTTTCTCCTAATTTAATTCAAGGGAAAATTAAATCAGGATTTTCTTGTTGCCATTTTCATCAACATTGTCGTTCATCGTCATCTCGCCCATGTTGAAGTTGAGCAAGTGCTCAATTCCTGTTATGGTGGTGCTTTTGGTGGTCATCTCTCTGGAATGGCCACTGCCCAAAAAATCATGTGTTGGATACTTTTGGCCTTCTCTCTTTAGTGATTGCATTAAGGTAGTCAAACATTGTCCCAATTGTCAATTATATGCCCCTAAGGCTCAAGCTCCACCCGCTCCCCTCCATCCTATCATCGCAGCCATTGACTTTATGGAGTGTCAACCCCCACATGCTAATAACCATAACTATATTAAGATGTCCATCGACTATTTCACCAAATGGGTTGAAGCCATTCCCACATTCAAGAACACTGCAACTACTACAACCCTAATTTTCTTTAACCATGTTATCGCTCGATTCAAAGTTCCGAAACAATTAGTCTCTGACCATGGCTGACACTTTGAAGATGAGATCTGGCATGAGTTATCTTCATTTTTGGGCTTTGAACACCAATATTCATCGTCTTATTACCCCCAAGGCAACTTATAAGTTGAAGTTTTCAATAAAATCCTTAAAACTATGCTTCAGTGGATGGTGAATAAACACAAGACCAACTGGCATCTTATGCTCTTTCCTACATTGTGGGCATATAGAATTTCTATCAAAATCGCCACTAGGTTCACTCCTTTCCACCTTATCTATGGACAGGAGGGAGTCTTAACAGTCGAGTGTGAAATCCCCTCCCTCCACCTCACTATCTAACTGCTCCTAGACACCCAACCTTTAGAAAAAAGGCTCATCATGCTTGAGCGCGCCAATGAAGATAGTCGTGTTGCATTGCAAACCATCGAAGCGGCCAAAAAGCGCACCAAATCTTAGCATGAACGTAAAGTCCACCCTCGTACCTTTCATGAAGGTGACCTTGTTCTTGTCTATAACCAAGCTCATGATGTCCTAGGGAATGGGAAGTTTGAACCATTATGGCTTGATCCTTACATCATTCATAACTATTTGGGAGAGGGGGCATACCTTTTAGAGGGTCCAGAAGGCGAAATTCTTCCTAACCCTCATAATGCACTATACTTGAAGAAATTTTACCCATAGCATTTCCCATTGAAATGCATGTTCTTTTTTCTTTCTACATTTAGATAGATGTCATCACCCATCATCTCATTTTTTTCTTCTTACAACTATCAGATGGATCCATCATCCACACCAGATATCATTTATGTTGATGTTGCAAGTCACTTCTCTAAGAATCTAGCCTTGAAAACTTGGGCCATTTTCACCCCTTTTCATTCATTAGTCCACTCCAATGTCATTTACATTGGATCTTCCACTAATAACTAGGCTGAATATGATGCACTGATCAATTTGTTGGCCAGTGCCCTTGATCATCGCATCCTTCACCTTCATGTTTGTATTTATTCCTTGCTACTTTTCATGCAATCGAATCGCGTTTATCATGTGCGTAATCCTGTCCTATTTAGAAAATATCTACAAGCTAAGATTTTTGCACGTGAATTTGAATCCATTACATTCAGTCATGTTCCTAGAGCACAAAATAACTATGTAGATACCATTGTAAATAACATTATAGATTGGCATTTATCACATGCATATATAAGAAGACATCCATAAAATAAACAAATGGTAAACCACATCATCACAAAAATATGCATAACCATATTATGTATCATAATATCTAACATATAATGTTTGGAGTCCACTACTCTAAATACATTTGACATGCCCATTGCATGTTACATACAAAAAATGGGGACACGCACACCCCTATGACTAATCACTGTTCTCTGGTGAATCATGTGCTAATGGGTCCATTCCCCCGGCTCGTAAGTCTCGAACTTCCTGACCGACCATCGTGATGTGCCTAGTGATACCTTGCCACTCCAAGGGAATACTAGTTCATGCATTTGTATACTGGTCTTCTAGCTTGTGCCACCCACGCTCTGTCACCCTGTGTTATAGATCTAACCTGTAAATATTATAGATCTGATATGAAAGTATAAAATAATGCAAATAAACCCAGAAATAATATGAAATGATTCTTTATTGATCAAACCCTTAAGGTAGGGCAACACCATACATTCACTCCTTAAGGAAGGAGAGCACTCCACTAGCCATATGCCTGTTCATACAATAATCCTTGACATAATTCCTTGACGTGGAGTCTCTAGCCTCTATATAAGCCTGATACATACAATACCATGGGTCATTACCATGGTTCCCTCATACCATCAAACTAATACCATGGGCCCATTACATTATTACTAACTACTTGTGGTCCCTTACATGATATGGGTTAACCACTTTATTTATTACTATGACCCATCTCATTATTACATTATTACCTTGGGTACCTCCCTTGGTACCCCATATTATCCCCCGTAGGTATATAAAATTACACCCCCCTTAGCATGTTTCGTCCCCGAAACATGGGAAGAACACAAACAATAAGATCTACTCAAAAGAGTAGTCCACTGGTACCATGAATGTGCATCTAGCCATCCAAGAGAAAGGTGAACCCTCGATCTCGCTGGTGCCTCGCTTGCTTGAGATGGAAGTTGACTGTGGTAGCTCTTCTGTGTTGATGTGTAGTAGGTGGATCTTCGCTCCTCTCTATCTGTCCTGCAGGGGTTGTTTTCCTATGGCTAATTGGTTGCCATCTTGATGGTTGTCTTGCGGGGTGATGATATGTTGAAGATTTAATCCACGATGGCTTTTTCTTTAATTCACCCCTTACGGGAGCCTGACTATTATCTGGTGCATATTGTGGTGCCTGCTGTGGTGGTTATCTTTCAATATTACTTCAACCCCTGAGCCCTCCTCTGATGTATCAGCACCTGTAACCTTTTCTGCTTCAACCTATGTTTGTGCTTTATTGTCTATCATCACTGGCTCATCATCTAATATGTCAGACCCTGGAACATCTTCTCCTTCAGCCTCCTTGGACTCTACCTGTTTATTAATGGAAATATCATGTAATGTAATTTTCTTCTTTTTATACCAGAGCTTCAGGAATTACTTCTGTACATTAATATTGACAGTACCCACTGATTCCATCCAAGGGTATCCCAAAACAACATCCATGTTATCCATCTCTGAAGTATAAAAATCACCATGCAACACATACTTATCCATAGAAAGCTTCAAATCCTTATAAATTTGAACATCTTCATCATCAACCTGTGTATTTTCAATTTGTTTTGCTGGAACTTGCAATTTTTTTGCCAAATTAACATTGATGAAATTATGCTTGCAACTAGGATTTATAGAAACAATGATCTTCTCTTTCTAAATCAATCCATGAACCTGCAATAAGGATATACCAGTATGAAATAACCCCACATGTTTCTCCTTATCTTGTTTTCTGGCATGAGACCATCTGTCTAAAAGTAATTTTTCAAATTCTTCATCGGGCAGGTTGTAACACTTCGTTTTGTTAAGTAATCCCCACCATGTAGCTGCCTCCTCTCTAAATAGCTCCACTACCCACCATTTCCAATTGTTTTTCCATAATGATTTTTGTTGTTTTATGTATTCTTCAATAGTAGGACCATTATCTTTTCCTGTAAAACCTAGACCTGCCATGAAGAGGGTTTTGAAAAAATTCCCTTACTTGGCGAAAATTTGAAATTGTCACAGTTTAGTCAATATTGCTCAGAATCCCTATTATGACCTATTTTCAGAAATGGAACAATCATTCTGCATCTACCCATGTGATAAAAATCTTGATCCAGGCACTGGAATTTCAGATCTGTGCTGCAACTCTCCCGTCGTCACCAAAATTTCTGCAAAAAGAGCTGATTTTAAATCAGCTATATCTCCCTCATCCGGACTCCGATTCGACCGATTTTTTTTTTGAAATCGGCTATTTTTTCACATAGAATCCATATCTACAATTATATTTTGTAGATATTGCACCAGGACGTCCAGATCTGCGCCACAAACTCGCTGCCCTGAAAAATTGTTTGCAACCCCACTGATTTTTAGATCGGCAATATCTCCTTGATCCGGACTCCGATTCAACCGATTTTTTTTTTGAAATTGGTTATTTTTTCACAAATAATCCAGATCTGCAATTATATTTTGCATATATTTCACCAAAACATATATATATGATCTGTAAACTTGTCGCCCCCGAAATCCTGCAAAAAATAAATAAAAAATAATTTCTCCACTTTTGTCCAAGAAAGTGCTCTGATACCACTTGTTATAGTCTGATACCACTTGTTATAGATCTAACCTGGAAATATTATATATCTGATATGAAAGTGTAAGATAATGCAAATAAACCCAGAAATAATATGAAATGATTCTTTATTGATCAAACCCTTAAGGTAGGGCAACACCATACATTCACTCCTTAAGGAAGGAGAGAACTCCACAAGCCATATGCCTGTTCATACAATAATCCTTGACATAATTCCTTGACATGGAGTCTCTAGCCTCTATATAGGCCTCATACATACAATACCATGGGTCATTACCATGGTTCCCTCATACCATCAAACTAATACCATGGGCCCATTACATTATTACTAACTACTTGTGGTCCCTTACATGATGTGGGTTAACCACCTTATCTATTACTATGGCCCATCCCATTATTACATTATTACCTTGGGTACCTCCCTTGGTACCCCATATTATCCCCCCTAGGTATATAACGCCCTGGTCAGTAGCAAGTTGAACGTACAATGGAGGTCCTCCAGTAATGCATCCCTATCTGATCTTTGTTTCATGATGATCATGTATAAGGTGTTGCAACTCATCCTATATATCCTGTCGACCTCACCGGTGCCATATCTGCATATTACAAGTTTGAAAATCAGTACCACATAAACAAATTTTCTAAACTATACATGCAACAAAAACATAACAACTATCACTTACCATTTGGGCCTCATGCTCGTCCTGGTGGTAATATTAGATCGGGATCTCTCTGAAATTTCATTACACTATATGGATAGTCATCTATGTGCAATGGAATTTGATCCCAATTAGTGAAGAAATCGGGTCAGAACACCCATCAAAATCCCCCTCCACCTCGTCGCAGTAACTACACCCAACGACGCATCCTGGGCTCCTGTTGTCCCCCATCATGGATCTATACATGTGAATGGATGGTAGTGATCTTCTCAAAGAAGAATGAGCAAAAAATTGTCCCAAATGAATAGTTATCATTGGCTCACTGCCTGCATAGACTCAACTGACATTTCAAATACATCAGTAACATCTGGGCCCACCCATGGTAGGTCCCTCCCAACACACTATGCACAGGCACCATCCTCCCTCCAGAAATGTGGTGGAAGGCATGACTACCTAAAATCCACATCACAACAACAGTCATAGCTCGTGTCTCAAGTCTCTCTAAGTCATATATATGTATGCTTGTGTCCTTTACCTAAGTTCTAGGTACACAATGACGGTCCAAAAACTCTCCAATATACCTCCCACAAGGAATAATTAGATGAATCTCTCTCACCACCCCCAAGGGAGGAAATCCTGTCAAAAAGTATATGTCTTGAATCATCATCTTGATCTTATGCCTTTATATCATGAAGGCCTCCTGATATGGATCCTAGTAAATGAAAATTTGGGATAAAAGGGGCTCACTTTCCCTCATAAATGGGTTCTCTAAGAACTTAAGTAACCCATATTTCTCTAGAGCCCCTCTAACAATTTGATTCCCCTGAATCTTAGTACGAAGAACATCGAAATATTTTTCTATCCACACCAACTTCAACCCTTCCATACCTTCCAAAAACCATCAAATTTTGTTAGTTTAGGGCCATCATATGCATTTTCAGTTCTTAGCTTTAGCTCCCTAGAAGCCCCCAATACTATCTTTTCCTCAGGTCCAGAGCACAAGTTTTCCACCAAAAACTACAATGGAAACAATTTTCATTTCTTTTCCTACACTTGAGGTGCAAGAAAAGTCAGGGTTTCCCCCAGTCAGCTGAGGCCTTAATATGAGAACTTAACCCATGTAAAATGATGAGTAGGGTTAGGCCACCTACCTAAGATTTGTAGATCCAAATTCTGATGGTTGGTTTGTTAGTTATTAGCTTTGCAGGATTTAGGGACTTCTCCTCCTCTCTAAATTCTCTAGCAGCTCAATATGAAAATGAATAGGATTTGGGGGCAAAAAGACCTTTCAAAGGAAAAACCCTAGTTTTTTTGTTAACCATTACAAGCAAACTGTAGCTCAATTTGATAAGCCATCAACACCGTTGGAAAGATCCCACCTATCTCTATAATGGGTCTCTCTTTTCTTTTGGGCTATTCAAACTTCACCAGGAAGCCATTTTTTCCATGAGGTCTCACTTTGCCACCCAATCAAAATTGAATCTCTTCATATGAGTCACTTGTACTCTGGTACCACTTTTCCTGGGAACTCGTTGACTTATGTGTCAAGTTTCTTCGTGAGTAACAATTATTTACTCATGTTTTTATGCCCCCTTCAGGCCTCTCCCTGTGGTAGTATCATTGAGTTACCCTTGTTCAAAGCATAAAAAATGAGTCACCCTTACATCCATGGAGTTTCTTAAAGTCCCATCGAGTCCTGTTATAGTGTATCATTCGTCTTGACATCGTATTTATCCCATTTTTCTCATATTTGACCTCTAGTTGTTACAACCTATCTCTAAAAATCCTTTGTCTAAGTAATTGACCACCCCATGGAATCGAGTCAGCCACTGCTAGGTCAACAATGCACATTATGATCTGACGAGGGAAGTTGTCAGTCCACCCCAAAACTTATCATTCCATCATTATCCTTAGTGTCAGTCTCTTAGTCACGTTACTATGATCCTCATGCCTTTGTTGAGGAATCCTTATTGCCTCAACTCTAGCGAGCCCTCTTCTATTAACTTCAACACATTTTTTCTAGGAGAGCGATTTAGGGGTAGCGTACCTTGGTTCCAACCTTCATCTTTGGTTAGTACCTTGAATCAAGCAAAGGGAATCATCATTTCCTATTGCCTTGGTTTTTTCTCATGTGATCGACTCGAGCTCATTATCGCATGATGAGAATCATACACTTGATGGTCTATTTATCCAGCATAGTGTACCATCATTTCCCGAGTATGTGTGAGATGTTCCAGACCTAATGAGGGGGTGGCCCTTCAGGTAGCGCCCGAAATGTCTGAATGACAACAAATCATAATCAAGCCTCAGATGTAGTTCAATAGATTTGACTGGCTTGGTTTCCGCTGCTTGCAGTGCCTAAAGCATGCATGTCTCCTTCATATCTTTAGATCCATTTCCTATTCAGCATGGATTCTTTAGTTGTGATTCCCCCTCACCATGTCAAC